>WIQG01000085.1:0-595958 GCA_014925785.1 Mycena galopus ATCC 62051 | reverse complement strand
AAAATTTCTCACTGAGGGGAGCCATTGCGCTTTTCAAGCTGCGATGCGGTCCAGTTCTAAGTTCCTGGCTTTTATACCACGAGCCAAATATTGACAGGATTGAGACAAGGTGTAAAGCCTTTGACGTGCCTTGCGGAAACAAGAAAGCACTGATAGCGCAATTGGGATGGTCACAAAGGAAGTGGGCGGTGAGATCCTGGGAATACATGGAAGAACGGGCGAACCGACTCACAAAGACGTGGTGCCATGGTATTAAGCAAACCCTGATAGCGAGGTACCCGCGTTGTCATCCAATGTATGTACCAGGAAGATCATCATGGCGCATTCAAGAAAGGCTTGGCGGCATCATGATGGCGAATGCAGCGAGCCGTCGTTCAGAATTTGATCCGGCACGGCGAACGTGAGCGATACTCGGGCGAAATCCGCGTGGCAGCGGAGTCGCGAATGCACGAAAGAAGCTGCTTTCTTTGCCACAGGGGAAGGACATCTTCACAGCTTGAAATTGAAACCAAGAGGGAGGCCCCGTCGGCCAGAAGCCGCAGAAGGAACGCCAGATTAAAGGTCCGGAAAGGAAACAAGAAAGCCGATGAACAAATGGGTATGGAATGGAATAGAACTCAAGAACAGCAAAAATTAAGGAACGCAAGACGCGAAATGACTAACTTGGATGAGACCAGAGCCAGCGACGGGGTTCGACTTTGAACGCGGAGGCTCCAAAATTAGCGGTACCCAAAGGCGGCGCTGTGCCAGAGGCCGCTGGCTTGCAAGATATTCATCTAGCAGAGGTCGGTGCCATACTGTCTCTCAATCGATGTCGGCACGCATCGGTCAAAGACGGGGAGTATTTCTGCGAAAGGGCGGGATCCAGCGTGCGGCGAAAACGCCGAGCAAAAGCGGTGGCGGTGACAATGGTGGGGAAGAGGAAGAGCAAGACAGAGTTGACAGCGGTGATGGCTTGGTGATGGCGGACATGAAACTGCCGAGCTGCCGAAAGCCTTTGAGTCCCAACGCATTCCGTGATTCGCGGAACTGCTTTTTTGAAATCCGCAATCCACTGCCGGTGTCCTGACGTCCATGGCAAGTGGTTATAGCAGTGTCTAGCTCCCTGATTCCCTCATTCTTACTCGCGCATTCGAACCAGGTACAAAATTATCACTGCCGCCCTGTGTCATTCGCGTCGGCAGATTCGTTCATGACCCCAAGGGGAAATCGGATAGGATCGGAATTTTCTTCGGATGATGGCGCGGATAGGAAGGACGATGCTTTCGATTTCTCCTCGTCGTGAAAAAGATAAACACAGCTCCGGCGCCCTTGAATTTGGCTCGTGGCTTCCAGTTGGCGGGTCCGGGCCTCATTATAAGGAAGTATTCTGTTCACTTTCTTCGTCGTTGTGACCGTCGTTATCTCGCAATCTCCAATCAACGCGGGAGGCTTGGAGAAAAAAAGAAGGCTCGGGGCCGAAATAGCCGAACGAGTCAGTGTTACGCCGAACCGTGACCATCTGCGTGACATTCGCATTACACTCTTTCTCCTCCCGAATCGACTGCAGTCTTCAGAGCGTTCTTTCTGGACTCTCAGCATCCCGGGACGGTTATAAAAACCGACTTTGCTCTGGACGGCAATCTTATTCTTGGTATGCACGCGGCCATTATCCGTTAGTCAATCGGGGTCAGCGCGTTCAATCCTGCCCGAAACAAGCGCGAAATACTTACAAAAGATTGCTGCGGCGTCACCGCGTTGACTACTCTGCCTCAGTAAACCGCATGGCAACTGCAGGTTCTGAGAGCAAATCATGTCCGTCCGATACAAGTCCCGATCGGCTTTGGATCTGGTGCTGCAGTCCACGGATTTCGTGGCATACTTTCGCTCTGTCTCCCAGGACTGTGTCTCTTACCCAAGCTTTCTCTGGATCAGACCCGCGCGCACAGCGTCCAAGACTTCGACTGTAGGTTTATATAACGAGGTACGAGTGTTCATATAAAAAGTCTGTCTACGAGAGACTAGACTGTAGGTCTCTCCCATGAGGGAGCATTGACACCCGGTCATCTTTGTAGGGTCCTCCTGCGGCTCATGCGGAGTCGTATTGAGCGTCCCCGTCTACGCTCGGTGAGCCCTCCAACGGCATCATTCCCTGCCACCGACTCCCTAATCACCCGCGTCTGCCACTCCAGTCGCATCCTGCTAGTTCCACCACTATGCGCGCCCGCCGGGACCTTCACGCAAGCCAATACCCACGATCGCCGAACGCCCCCCATCGCAGCGCGTCCGCGCCCTCTTGTTCCCGCTCCGCCCTGCTTGTCCGCTCTCATCCGCTCTTTTCCGTTCCTTCCGTCAGTATTCTGCTTTCTAGATCGGTTTCCCAATGCCCCGTGAGCGTATCGCCTGCCGCCTTCACCTTCCCATCCCTCCTCGCTCGCATCCAAATTCAAAGTTGAATTGCTCGGCTGAATCTCACCCAGGTCACTCCTAACTCAGCTGCAGGGGAATGCTCCGCCACGTACTTGCTCATATCCGGTGATCTTTCGCGCGCTGGCCAATCTTGATATTACTATCGGCTCTTCCCGACCTCAGAAATTCCAAGTCTTGAGCCTGGACGAGGACATGGGTACGGACCCGACTAGTCTCAGCTAACTCTATACCCACATGACATCCCAATTTGGGAACCCTGTCATGAGGGTCTGAATCCAAGTGCGACCAAGTAACCGTACTACTGCGCTATCAATTTTGATCGCTTTTTCACACGATATATGCTCTTAAATGTGGTGGAATATGCATGTAAGTACATCCTTCCAAATAGTGTTTACCAGCATGTGAATATTCCTTGAACACATTTTAATGTGTTCTGCCTGAGCATTTCCTACGGAGAGGCCCAAAGAGGCCCTATTCGAATGTCCAAAGTGCAAAGCCCCTATTTCGGGAGAATTACCTCATCTAATTGAGCGTGAATTCTGGTGTCCTCAAGGATGCACATCACATAATTACCACCCAAATTATACATGTCTTCATGCCTGGACTGCATTTTACCCTTGGAAAATCTCTGTATGAAAATTTTAAATCCGCCCCTTAAACCTTTCAGCATGAACCACTGAAATGCCACAAAGTGATGCAGGGCCACACAACTGTAAGTTTCGAGCCATTGAATAATTACTGGAGCTGCAGGACTCCAAGGCAGATAATTTATAACTCACAGACAGTATCCAGATGACACTTTGGTCATTTTATTGAGGAGGCATTACATCGTGTGAAAAAGCGATCAAAATTGATAGCGCAGTAGTACGGTTACTTGGCCGCACTTGGACCCAGACCCTCATGACAGGGTTCCCAAATTGGGATGTCATGTGGGTATGGAGCTAGCCGAGACTAGGACCCGACCGCAGATGCTCTGACGGCGACTGTACGCGATGACACATGCCCGTGGATGTATCCTTCCAAATTTCCTACATATACGCCCTCCCCGGTTTTACAATTCGTCGGGGGGTGGCCGGAAAGTTTTCGAAAGTAAACCTACATAAAAACTACTGATTTTTATGAGGTACCATAGCGGGGGAACAAGTGGATATAAAGATGAGATTTTTTTTTCTATTAGCAAATGGATGAGAGAATGCACACATGCTACCTCTTAGATCACTCAAGAAGGAGACAGTAAACAGTAATTTTTATTGTTGGCTAGAATGACGCTATGTTACAAATTGGAATCGAATGTAAGCTTACAACAAATGTGACTGCTTTTATTACTTTCACCCATGGTTAGCGTAGCCGCCGTTGCGCGCGCAGACGGGCTTCGAAAGCGGTACATTGTGTCAAGAGCTGGGCGAGGGTCGAACGCTCGCACGCGTCGCGGATGAAAGCACTCTGGTGGAAACAATCAGAATGCCAACATCCGATAGTTGAAATAAATGTACTTCGATGAGTTGCTGATAACCCAGACTCGTAACAGTAGGTTCGAAGCACATTTTGATGAATTGTTTGAAACCCTGTGGACGAGAGGCAATGGAAGATAGTGGTGACCCGTCCTCCAGATCAAAATACATCTGCATGAATTGATGGAAGGTAAGTGAGGGAGGAGGCCCTTCCTGCAGCTGCTGATGGGAATGAAGCGGTGGATGTTGCTCGGTGGCCATGTCGCAGACCAGTAGACAGAGGGAAGTGGCATTGCTATAGCACGCTACGTTTAATGCACAGTGTGACATCAACTTGTCGTATTCACCTCGCGATATTTGAGTATGGGAGAATCGGTTTGTCGGATGCTGAACCAGAGGAGGTGGACGTAGATAATTTCACGGCGTTCGAAAGATTCGCTGATTGCTTTAGATCAGTAAATAAAAATACCTGCCCTGGTGGTTACATACTGAGTTTCAGAACACCATAGTTGTTGATGAGGACATCGCTAGAGCGCAAATTCGTTGGCGCGATGTCGTGTACACGCAGAAATTCGAGGGCCGAGATAATCTGCATAGAAAATCAGGCATGGTGGCGCCAGTGTCGCAAGCCAGAGTCACATACGTCTTTAGTAAACCCGGCAATGATTCGATCTGACAGCGTCAGGCCTGCCTTGCTGAGCTCAATAATACCTAGTAGCGACCTGGCCATGAGCTCCATGCGGATCCAGAGCGCGTCCTCCTCCGGGTCGACATAGAGGGCATCCATACTCAGAACATTTTCGCACCGGAGATCGCGCATGATGGACAACTCATGAAGTACTTCATCGAGTTTGGCATTGCCGGACGGAAGGATCGGCACACTCTTGATTGCCACGAACGTTGTGCGCTGAGCAAGACGGTCTTGTCTGTCCTGTTCTTTAACGTGAGCAGGTAGTGCTAGGCTGTCGTCCAAGCAATCTGCTAGGCGTGCTACGTAGAGAGTTGCTGTTCCTCCCGGGCACTCTGCGATTTCCTCTAGATCGAGGTAGTACTCTCGTGGATTGATCAATATGTCGATAAAGCCTGTGAAGGGTGAAATAGCGGACTCGAGCCAGCTCTGGTACCGCGCTACTGGAACAGTTGAGATTGTAGTGTCCGCAGGAGGATTCCTGGACGCTTGATATGCACGATTGAGAGGACACATCGATGATGGGAACAACGTCGTCATACCTGAAAGCAAGTCGACGATCTCAAGAATGGTCGGGCGGTCAGCAAAGTTGTGAGCCCAACATTCCCGCATAATGTCCCAAACAGTGTCCGGAATAACATTGCCAGTCGGGCGTCTCGGTCGGACTCTGTGGGTCACTTGATATATCACAGCAGCATCCAATACACCGGAGAATGGTGCAGATCCCGTGTACAGCTATAAAATTCATCATAGATAGATCAGCGGGGCATGAGAGTGGGAGTACTCACCTCGAGGCATACGCAAGCGAACGCATATATGTCACTGGCTTCTGTGCGCGGACGATTCTGGACTCCCCACGAATCGGGATCCATCATTTCGGGTGCCATCCACCGAGGGCATCCCCCGCCATTCCTTGTCTGAGAGGTGCTTGCATCCGACAGGACCGTAAGCCCAAAATCAGTTATGCATGCATTACCAGCGTCTGATACCAAAATGTTGGCACCGCGTAGATCCCCATGCACCACATGCTCCCCATGCAGAAAAGCGAGGCCTTGGGCAATTTCTTGAAGCTAAATTACAGAATTTCTTCAGCAAAGGGATTCCAACCAATGGAAAGGACGGACCAAACGATTCGCTGTGCGCTGTCTCGCAATCGCTTCTTTTCCCTTCAAGTATGTGTTAACGGTTCCGTTTTTCATCCAAGGAGACACCAAACACAGAGACGGCGGAAAACTTTCGGTATCAATCCCGATCAACTGCACAATGTGGGGATGGCAGAGACGTTGCCAGACCAGTGCTTCACGACAAAACCTCTGTGCAGGTGGTTACGATTGTATCTTGTTCGCCAAGTGAAAAATACTGACTCGGCGTATGTCTCTCTGATCAGTGTCTTGGAACATGCGCATGTATTTTAGGGCCACGGGCTTGCCTTCATACATCGCTCGGAACACATCCCCATAACCTCCGGGAAATGAGACATGTTCGTCTCGCTGAGTAACTCCAGAGATGATCAGTGAGGACGGAAGCTTGTCGCACTTTTCGCAGAGCTTTCCCATTAGTTTGCGCGCTTTGCTGGTAGCCTCACGAGTGTGCACCAAGGCATGATCCAGGGTCTAATTACAGTTAGGGCTCAGATCGTCGAACTCGGACGAGTAATCCGAAACACGCACATATTGAAAAATATCCAACACGGACTGGGCAGCATCCTCTTCTAACGCAAGAATAGCCACCTCGTCAGATGCTGAGTACAACACCTGTAAGAGTGTCTCGGTCAAGGCAACTTGGTCCTCCTCAAAGGCTGCCTGGAGTTTCGGGTCATCGGAAACCCCGAGCTCCATGGAGATCTGTTACAGCCAGTTTCTTAGATCATGGTTACCGTAGAGCGGAACATGGCATTTTACCTTGGCGAGTGTATCCTTGTGCCCCAAGGCGTAAACTAAATATTCCACCGTGCCGAGGTTTCTCGTTGTTGCTCGGAAATTGTCGAGGTCGCTCAATGCTCTGCGCAAAATAAGTTTGGATTCGAATTCGAGTCAGTCCGAAGTCGCGCTTACCCAGAGTGATTTGTGCTGGAGGTTAGGGCTTTAAGATATAAGAATGCATGCTAATTCGAAATTAGAGTGCAGGGGATTCTCTGTTCAGTCTGACATACGGCATATAATCCTTCCATCTCCTTGTGGGGTGCGGCATGACGACCCCGCGCCCCAGATGGCGGTTGGTGGACACCTACAAGACATAAACATCAGCATCGGGGCTGGGGACTGTGGAGGTATCAAGAAGAAGAAAGAAACAAAACGCACGCAGGCGACCAGGAGGCATTATTGAGGCCTTGGGCGACTAAGCCGAATTAATGTAAGAAGAGTTTATAGACCTTGGCATACCAACTGAAGAGCGCATTCCGAAAAGGAATGCACTTCGACTCCCTCGGACGGGGCAATTACGCGAACCGTTGGCGATCGAAGGTGTGGGTCTGGAAGAGGGGGAAGTGGAACCGGAACTTCGGTAGTATGTTGAATGTCCCTTTGCGACGTTTCAAGCCGCGAATGTCCCTCCCGCGAATGCGTCGCACAAACGTGCGCCACCAGATCATCAGATGAAGGCGACAAGTCGGATGCAGAGTGACGTCGAGAGGTCCCGCCGTCACTACTGCTCGTCTCGTAAGATGGTGGCGGCAGTCCACGTTCATAGCGTGGGCAGGGCTCGATGCCGGCGCTTTGTTGCATCTATATTGAACCGTTAATATGAGCCGAACCGCAGAAAGACGTGACAGAACTGGCGAGTCGTCTGCGGTTTGGACCAAGTTATCAACGCATCCAAGTATCCCATCGGAAGGGGGGTATAAGGATGAGTCCGGCGAAGATAAAGATGGAGAAGTGTTCGAAGCCGAGTCGGGAGACAACGTTGCAGGAGACGACGTTGAAGGAGACGAGGTTGAGGGAGACGACTTTGAGGGAGACGACGTTGAGGGAGACGACGTTGAGGGAGATGACGCTGAGGGAGACGGTTTGGATAACCCCGGTTGGTGATACAAGGCACTCTGTAGCAGGAACGGTGTTGGCGTCGAAGCCATCCGCGGGGTGTGCAGACTCAGGAAACGCCGCATGTTTCTTCGGTGGGTCGTTGCTCAGTATGGCGTCGTTTTAAGGGCGAGAGTAGTGAACAGCAGTCCTAATTAGCATCGGGACGCACCGAAGTGTAAATATACTGATGCGGGGGTAGACCGCGCTTCTCATATCAACCAGTACAGCAGTGAGCCAGAAGGAGAAATGCCTTTGAAAAAAAGGCGCCCATCCGTAACGGAATACATACCAAATCCTTTCAGCCAGACATCTTTGTGCGAGAATTGTGACAAGAGAGCTGTTGAGGTCGTCATGAGAGCGCGATGTAAGCCATCACCCCGTGAATATCTGAAGCAGTTTGATCGCGGAACTTGTGCTTGCTCGCGTGAATCACAAACGTATGTCACATCCCATTCTTCAGCAAACCTTTCTTATCTGGCGCAGATAGAATAATCTAACTCGCCCGAAGGCTTTATATACTGCATGGTTCAGTTTAATGCTTGCACGATGGGCGGAGGGCAACTAATTTATTTATTTTTCAGCAGAGGGCAAGCGTGTGACTTCAAGCACAAGTCTGCCGGCTAAAGTGCACCAGACGTCATATTTGACCACAAGAGCGCACCGAGCGGTGACTGCCCTCATAACGTCTGCGTGTGGTTGAACAAGACAACTCAGAAACTTGATCGATAATTCAGAACTAACCATTTCGCATCTCGAGCCTCAACTTCATAAAGTTGAGGCCCGAGTTGAGACCCGAAATCGGAGTTGGATGTCAAATCGTGCACAAGAGCCCGGTTTGATCTCCGCCTCCGGTCCCAACTTGATGCCCCAATTCCGTCCCCAACTTCGGTTCTCGGGCCTTTGGGCACATTTTTTATGCTTCGCGTATCAACGTTGCCTCAACTTCCGAAGTTGAAGCAGAAACCGCAGCTTGGGGGTTTCCCAAACAAGGTCCCAACTTGGGTCCCAACTTAGCCCCAGTTGCGGCCAAGTTGGAGTCAAATTGAGGCCAAATTTTGACGCAAGTCAGGCCCAAGTTTGAATTCTGAAACCCTCTCCTGCTGCGTCATTGCGCTTCTCTTGATAAAATTACGCTCATCTCACCGAAGCCGTTTCAAACTCCGCCATCACCGCTTGATCACCGCAATCATCACAGCTTCTGACCGCTTTCGTCGTTCTCTGTCTTCCCCCTCTAGCCTTTATCCTATCCCATCCTATCCTATCCGCTGTAGTAACCTTGAGATGTTAAGCCTCAGAAAATCTAGAGATCATTGCAAACCATCTTCTTGAACACTCCGTTCAACAAAGGTTGGATTTATTCTGATGGGGATTTACATGGACCTCCGCTCGGCACTGTATTCTCAACATGGATGTCCGACTTAAATTCACTTGAAATAGATGAATACAGTAGGCGCTTGTGTGGCAACACAATTTTGAACCCGCCTTTCTTTTGTACAAAGAATATGACAAGACATTCGTTCAAAATCACCGAGCACAACAACTTTGGATAGGATTTCCTCAATGCTGCGGTGGATGCCACCAATATTTTGAACATACGAGGCAATATGAACTACATGCGAGACGGCATCTATTTGGCATCGGATTGTTCGCAACTCCCTGGGAAGTATCCGTTTCCGTACTCAGATAAATATAAGACGGAAAAACGGATTGAGCTCGGCTGCTGGGCGTAATTAAACATTCAAGCGGCACGAGGCACCCGAAGCCCAATAATGTAACCGTAATCCGCCGTTTCCTCTAGCTACCCGCGAAAGCTGTAAAAAGAAGTACCTGGCCGCGTGCGTCAGCTTCTCTCAAAACTTCAGATCGTAGTACTTTCAAGTGGCCACCGAGAATCATGGGGGATGAAGCGGTGGAGATCCCGGCGTAAGATTCCGACTATGACGCTATCACGCGCTAATGCTAAGTTTCTGATTGCAAGATACCGCAAAAGCTCAGCAAGCTTTGGGCCGACTACTTGCTCTTTCCTTTCCTTGGGCACCCCGGGTGACAAGGTTTTCGGACATCCCGACGAAGACAGGCTCTACGAGAGCTGCACGCTTGGCCGACTCCGCCGAAGTACCTGCTAGGTTCTGCTGTCTGTCCTTCCGAAGAATACAGGCAGAACATCAGCGCGTCGAGCCGCAGGATTCGTACCGTACTGTGATCCAAGGATGGGATAAAAACCCACCGGCATCGACGGACATCGTGGAGGAAACTGGAACAGCAAATAAGACTCGGTAAATATGGTATGCACAACCATCGTTTGTTGGTTGATTCCGGCTTTTTGGGGACAACAAATACAGCAGCATTGCGTAAAATATGATGTCTGACAGATATCACCTCCGCGCTAAACATGCGAAAAGAAGCCCACCGGCGGGCCTCAAATTCAATGTATTGAGTTGGATTGTGTTGTGGGAAGAGGTACAAAGACACGTACGGTCACCAGAGAAAGTTCGCGCACTCACGCCATACAGCTTCTTCTAATGTTAGAGAGTATCTTTGACCACCGCGACGTGAATCGAGGAAGAGTAAGTAAGTATGGAACATCCTGGTGCTGATTCAGTCTCTCAAATACAGACGCAATGGAAGCGTTTTCGAGTCGTATCTCGCTCGTTTTATAGTGCCGAATATGTAAAGGTCGGGGGCGGCTCTTCACAAGATCCTGGTGCGGCGGACGGAGCTCCGTCTATCGTTCCTCAGGAAAGACACCAAATCAAGCGGGCTATGGTCGCCTTTCCCACCGAGGACAAGCGCAGTACGCTGGGACAACAATACTTTCCGTTGTCTCAGCTTCCGACGAAACCGATGCGGCAGAACATCAGCATTCCGGCTATAAGAAGTTAAATCATACACCTGTCGCGGGATGAGGAGAACATCTCTGATCTCCGTGGGAAAATGTCTCGCAAGCTTCGAACACAAAATAGGCCTCAAAACGAATCAAATCCCCGACGGTCGTGGCATTAGACGTGCGATTAGTTGAGAAGCTAATGCTTGAGTGTGGCGGTAAGACTCATATTGCAACAAAAGATTGACCAGTTGATTTGACAGATAGTACCTCGGCCGTTATGTTACTCAAGCATCACCTTCGGCTTAAACTTTGAAGATCTCTTGCAATCCATGGAGCAGGCGGAGGCAGAGTATATACCTGATGCATCCGCACCGGCAGCAGGGGCATAGATATAGCCGTTGCATCTAAATTCATTTTATTTTCATGTATACGCCCGTAAGTGCCGTAAGAACCCGTAAAACGGTACCGTACCGTCCCGTAAGAGGCTCTGCCGCTCTCCTTACGGTTACGGTTACGGTATCTGCCGTTAACCGTAAGGTGCCGTATTTCTTACGCCCGTAACCGTATACGGTACGGTGGGGATCCCTACCTCGGCGCCAAACGTTCTAAAGTCGGAAAGTTGAAGAAGCCGAGCCCTGGGCCAGAGGGATCTTTCTGGAGAAGAAGCGGCAGATTATCAGCATCTAAGTATAACCTGGAAGTCAGAAAACATGGGCTGTTGTTAGGGGGAGGTAATGTCGCCGAGCATCATGGAGCAAAACTTGACGCATGAAACCAATATAAACCTCCACAAGAATTATCTATGTTCACGACGGGCCGTATAAAGCGTTCGCTTGTGCGCGAATCTTGTAGAATTTGATTTTGAATTGTCGGTTGGATAGGTCGTGAAATCCATACAGCAACCGGACACCCCTTGATATCATGGGTATAAGTGGCATACCTCGGCGCCCGGACGGCCGTCATTTGAAGAAGCACCCGTGGGTGCTGAACTCAATCTCCACGTTAGATCGTACCCGTGAAAGCTGTAGGCGAGCGCGTAGCTTCGCCCGAGTCGGTTCAACCCGCTTACAGCTTCTCTCAAAGTCATGAATATGAACATATTTCCACGCATATAGTCGGACAGAGCGCCGAGAACTCCGGCGATATGCCAGCAAGTCACTGGTGTTTGTTGGGGAATGTTCTGCGGCTGAATATTGGCCTCAGTCCAAATGACGAAGCGCAGCGATCTCGAGCCATTGCGCTTATTCAAGGTGCGATGCGGTCCAGTTCTCAGTTGCTGGCTTTTATACCACGAGCCAAATATTGACAGGATTGAGACAAAGTGTAAAGCCTTTGACGTGCCTTGCAGAAACAAGAAATCAGCGGAAATAGCCGAACGAGTCAGGGTAGTACGCCGAAACGTGACCATCAGCGTGGCGTTCGCACCACACCCTTTCTCCTCCAACAGTCTTCAGAGCGTTCTTTCTGGACTCTTAGTATCCCGAGACAGTTATAAAAGCCGACTTTGCTCTGAAGGGCAATCTTATTCTTGGTATTCACGCGGCCATTATCCGTTGTCAATCAAGGTCAGCGCATTCAAAAGATTGCTGCGGCGTCGCCGCGTTGACTGCTCTGCCTCATTAAACCGCATTGCAGCTGCCTCTAAGGGGGGTTCCGAGAGCAAACCATATCCGTCCGATACAAGTCCCGATCGGCTTTGGATCTGGTGCTGCAGTCCACGGATTTCGTGGCATGCTTTCGCTCTGTCTCCCATGACTGTGTCTCTTACCCGAGCTGTTTCTGGATTAGACCCGCGCGCTCAGCGCCCAAGACTTCGACTGTCTGTCTCTCCTACGAAGGAGCATTGACACCCGGTCGTCTCCGTAGGATCCGCCCGCGGGTCATGCAGAGTCGTGTTGACCAGTGAGGCCTCTATTAATAACGGTATAATTCTCTGACACCGACTCTCTAATCACCCGCGTCTGCTATTCCAGCTCTATCATGCTAGTTCCACCTTGTGCGGAAGGCCGGATTTTTACGCAGACCAATATCAATGCTCTCCGATCGCGACTAATGCTCGTAAACCCGGTTTGGCCCTCTGCCGTTTGTGTCATTTTTTTTGCACCGCGCCCTTTGAATTGCAAATATCGCGTCTATCTTTCGCACATCCTCCGTGGTCTTTCTCCCCACCTCTCGCCTCTTGCATCCTGCATTCCGCTCGCGCGTACCATAAAGTCCTTTACGGACTCAGAAGCTCTGTTTTTAAGTCTGTGTTCTACTCACTAGCGCGTTCGCGCTCTTTCTCATTCCGCCTTGCTTGTCCGCGCTCTTTTTTGTTTCCTTTCTTCAGTCTTTTGCCTTCTAGATTGCTTTCCCAATGTCCCGTGCGCGTAACGCGTCCCGCATTCACACCTCTCATCCCTCCTCTGGATTCACACTCGCATCCGGATTCAAAGTTGAATCTCCCTATCCTCCGAATTCTACTGGAATCGGCCGCATTATATCTCTTTGTGGAAATTCTCCTCTTCGCTCTCTACTCGATGAACTATAATGCCCAGTTCATGTTCGTGTCAACATTTTGCTGAGCCGTCTATGTACGACACTCAAATCATGCAGCCTTCTCGAGACCATTATGCCGGTCGTGGTATGTTCTCCTTGTTCATTGCTCGTATAACACTCAAAATGGGCAGGGAATAAATTTTGGAATGATCACTCTTCGCATCCTCTTACTCTCACAAGAACCGCCCTCCGCTGAAACGACATATGCCGGTCACACAATCGGGTCTATGCCGATGTGCCGTATCGCCCTAAACATCACAAGGCAGATGGAAGAGGAGGTTTCGGAAGGCAAAATGGCAAGCGTATAATGTACGGTATAAATCGAGCGTAAATGTACTCTAAGATCGGTTTTTTAATAGTGCCATGTTCCCAATGATCACATAGCCAGCAATAGACTCAATTCGGGTGCCGCTTGTCGACGTTCGGCCGGCAATGAATGTGGCATTTGGTATCCCCTCCAATGTCCCACTTCAGGTATGCCTCTATATCCTTCCGCTTCCATGGACCAGGCAGCATTTGGGGCCCTCGCGAGGAACAGGCCGGCGGCATTCGGCTCATTTCGAGCCGTGGCGCGACTGGCCTGAAAGAGGTCAAAAAAGAATACCCTGAAATTACGACATCGGCGCAAACAGTCACAGGCGATCTTGGGCGAGAAAGCTACCTACCTATTTTTCGCAAAACTGAGGAGGAATTTTGGAATGCGACTGATCGATTTCAAGAGAGCACACCCTTAGCTGCTGTGCCGCATGCGGCATGATGGCCGAATCTTATGGTCCGTGCGTTGGCCTCGTTGCATCCCAGGCGCTCTTTCTCCGTTGACTCTAATGTCCAGCGTCGTCGCCTTCCCTCGTATTGCCATTGGGGACGTCCCAGGCGAAGGCAAAGGTGTCATTGCCGAGGAACACATCCCTCGAGGTACCCTCATCATCTCTGTTCAAAGCCCCTTCCAGAGAGTATACACAAAGGAAAAGAAAACTTTGACAACACAGTGAAACGAAAAGAATTTAACGATAGACAGACTCTACATCACTGCGGCTTGATGAAGGAAGTCATTCCTTGGAGGTTGGCGGCGTTGACGGTAAGACCCGCAGCCTTTGCCGGACCCGCGATGTCGACGGTCTGGAGAGCGGTCGCCTTTCCAGGGGCGTTTAAGGCCAAGACCTTGACCGCGGTGGCATTGGAGGCCATGATGAACATGAAGCTAAGAGGTGTCGGAATCAATACTCGAAGGAAACTCAAAGATGGGGATCATTAGTACGCACTCATTCTGCCCGACAGTGGCGATATCGTTGTCTATTGTGGCAGTTCCATTGCCCTGCGGGTATTGGGTGACAATGCTGGGCTTTAGGTTGTCATCCACGTTAACCTCGGTGACCTCCGCCGTCTCGATATCGGTGACATAGAAGTTTCCGGTCTGAGGGCTGAAGCTGGACCAGCATGTCGCGCCCTGGCCGGTAATCGGGAGGCCGGAAGACGCGCCCCCGGCAACACCAGCAGTCACGCCACCGGAGAAGTCGACAATGTCGACACCGAGCCCGGCATCGGTTGCGAGGATAGCGTTCTTGCCCTGGATGACGGTCATGCTGAACGGCAGGAGGCCGCCCTTGGCGGGCGTGACGGCCGTGAAGTCCTGGGAGAGGGAGCCGTCGGCAGCGACATCCCAGACGGCAAAGATGCCCGGGGTGGGCGGCACACCCTTTACGGACGCGATGAGCTGGGTGTTGTCTTCGTTGAAGATGATGTGGCTGACGGAGCCAGCGGGGCCAGTGGCGGGGCTGAGCGGATGGGTCAGTATGCGACGCGTCAAAAGTGCTACAAGTGCGCGTACGTGGTCTGGTTGAGGTTGAGGCTGCGAACGGTGTTCGCGATGGGGATGAGACCTTTTGTCTTGTCGACTGAGAAGCAGCTGCTCAATAATGTTAGGTGGTTATGCAGCATATTCTGATCGGGAATGAAAACTCACGCGACACCGTTGACAGCGCCCCCGTTGACAGTGCAGACGGAATTTCCGGCCTTGTTGATAGCAAGGGAGACAGGGAACTCTCCTCCACTGCCGACAGGCTTCCCAATCATCTCGAGGTCGGTGGGGTTGGAGCCGATGTTAAATACCGAAAGAGTCGATGAACCGGAATTGACGGTGGCGACAATGTTTCCGGCAGCGGAGGCCTTGACCGCACCTTGACTGAACATGGGGTCGGGACCGGTACCCGGGCCGCCATGGCTACCCAGGCCCTGCGCGGAGGTGGCTTGACTCAGGGTCTGAATTCCTGATCAGTTTAATGAAGCTAACAGGTTAGATGTAACTCACTAGTTCACCGTTGGATCCAATAGCCGCGGCAACAACGAAGTTGCCCGTGGGCTCGTTAGTGATGACTGTCAAAGGCAAGCGTAAACGAACTGAATAGATGCAGGCGCGCCGCCACGTACAATATGCGGCACCAACAGCCGACTGAGCAGCTGCCTGGCCGGCGTTGCCATTCATCATCATCTTGTTCTTGCTGTTTCTGGCCTCCAATGGGGCGGCAGAGGCGGCAGAAGCGAGGAGAACGGAGAGGAATACAGAGGAGATCGTCAATTTCATGTTTGTAGTGTTGCAAAGGATAGTGGCGGTGTAGAGCGAGTGGATCGACTGGCGACGTAGAGGGGGAAAGATAAATGTAAGTGGAGCACTGCTCAAAAGCTCGGAAAGAAAGCTGGGAAGGGAACGAAGAAACCTATAGATTGATGAGCATGCCCCTGGGTTTTATACACGCCCCGTTCTTTCTGCGCCTAATTGGGATGCCCTACGATCAGTCTTGGTAAACTGTGATCTTCATCAAGTCCGTTGCCCGTTGCAGCCATTTGGCGCGTCACGTACCATCATGAAAATCTCATCCTCCGCAGTCTCCCCCGTGAAGGCCAAACATAGGCTGCCGTATCCCAGCGCTGATAACGACCGAAGACCTTCGAGCCCAAGTGACCCGCCTGATATAGCTCCTTGACGCACTACCGCAATAAGGGGATCCCGTTTTTCGTCCCAAGTTCACAATGTCTAGTCAGCGCAGGACGAGACCACAAGAGATGTGGAGGGATGTGGAAGTGAAGTCGCGACTGCATCCTGCGGGCACTCAGCTTGTCGTCAACGGAGCAAATCAAAATGATCTTTACTTTACACATACTACCCTCATCGTCAGTGCTGCTCTGTTTCCGCGCAGAGTTGTAACGATTTCGCCCTTGTCGAGGGTGACAAGGCGAACCGTTCGCCTGCGACGCCGCCTGCTGCGGCTCCCACAACCTAGGTCGACAAGGGGTGGATGTCAAGCGACGAACAGGTGCCATGATCCCGTCAGTATCCAACCGGGCATCACCGTGGATCCCTAGAGACAAGCAGTAAGCCGCAGTCGTCCGCAGTCAGTTCTGAATAATCCAAGGCGTGGGCGTTAGGATATCACGGGAACCTCATAAATGGTTGTGATGAAGACCGTATCACATACTCAGCGGACGGGTACTTCCCGTACTTCAAGTTGGTCATGTGTTCCGCTTAGTGTTCCGTCATCGAATCTTCCAGACGAATCCACTCAATGTGCGAGACGTTCGCGTGAGCCTCTAGGGGTGAATGCATGATCGTTGTGAATAGACCAGCGAACAATGGCACGAACGAATACGATGAACCAGATCATTTGGAAGATTTATGTGAAAAATAAAATGCAAGTAGCGCGATGTTGTGAGCGCAAAGCCAGTATTTTACCTCGACGTCTGTGGCAAAAGTGATGCGGCGCTGGTTTTTACGAGGACCAAACTTGCGATCCAACTGGTGAAACTCGCAAGGGACGATCTTGAGAAGTGGTGGTTATAGTAGTCTGCTTCCACAGTCTAATCGATGACTGCGCATGAAGAGAAGCAAGTGAGTCAAAGAATTGTGGAAATAACGAAGGCCAAACGCCCCCTGAAGCCGACACGGTGGCCATCAAGATCGCGAGAATCCAGACGTTAAAGATGAGGGAGATTGAGTCTGAGTCTGAGCGCCGCGCATTCTATGTTTAGCTCAAGCCAGACCGGCTGCCACCGTGACGATTTGGAGGTCATTAAATGGAGACGACGGGACATTGGCCATCGTGTGAGTGGCCGTGTAATTCAGTCGATGTCTTGAAGCGAAAGAGGCAGCCACGTGAGGCCGCCGTGGAGATTGTCTTTGGACCCGGTGGCGGAAAAGATTGACCATACTGTACTATTTCGATCAATTCGGCACCAATCCGGAAATTTTAGTACAATTAAAATCCAAAAGAATTCCGATAAATCGAGAAAAAAATATTGCCGCAATAAAAAAAAATGGGCGTGACGCGTGACTGCCGAATTAAACGAAATTGTACAGTAGTTGGGGTGGGAGATTGCTCACTCAAGGAGGGTATATCCAAGCGAGATCTATACAATGTTTGCTCCGGGAGTTTAGCCGGAGATGACTGAGTAGGGGAGAAGTTAGAGAAATGGTGAGTGGCAAAGAGGAGTGAAGTGACAATGATCGGTGACCGGGTGTGACGATGGTCGGAGTTTGATTTAGTTCGACGAGTGATCCGGTACGCCAACAATTTACAACGCGTGAACGCTACGAATTTTGTCAAGACAAGATTATTTCAATCCCGTTTCGCAGACACGGTGGATAAAGCCAGAGTCACAGCGCGAGGCTGAGATCCCCAATCCTGGTGAGGGAGCCAATAAATATAGAGATGCAACAAAAACCGGTGGAGGAATTATGGAATGAAATCCAAACACAACGAAGTCGTGCATGTATACATATATTGAATACACTGGACAGGATGTGGAAAAGGTCGGTATGCACTTTGCATCTTCAAGAGGTCGTAAAAGTCGGACAGCGCCATTGTCCTTCTCCCGAACGGACTGACAAGTATAGCCACGTCTAAATTTTCTGGATCGCTGGCTCACAAGGTCTAAGTATGTCCTCAAGTATGGCGCATATGCTCCAGCGTCGGTCATAACGGTGGCCCTTCAACGGCGGCCATCGCCGGCGGGAATGGTACCACATACTCATGATTGTGGTACGTCTGACCGGGGAGATAAGTGTCGCACTCAGCGGTGCTCTTGTCCCAAGAATCCTCGGTGCGCAGGTTAACGGGGAGAAGCGGTGGGGAGATATACATCGACTTCCCACTGTTCTCTGTATGCATCGTGGCAGTCTGGCACGAAACGGCGCTATGAGACGCTGATTTGATTTGAACCCAACATGCGGCGACCGCAGAGAACGCCAGCCAGTAGTGCTTCTTGGCTTCCGTCGCAAAGCCAAAGAACGCAAAAAATGCCAGGGCGCAGAGTACGCCCACCCAGCGGCTCAGCTCGTACGTGGCCTCTGTGTGTCCGTCCGCACGCCAGACTATCGCCGGCACCTGCTCGATGAGATAAAAGTCTGTGTGCGTGTTGTCCCATGACACCCAGGGTTGGATCGCCGCCCGCGAAACCGTCAGGTAAAGTTCGTATGAGACCACTGGGAGGCTGATCAGGAGCTCGAGGGACGCGAGCGCCATGAGGCGGAAGTAGCGCGTGGTTGTGAGGCCAGAGATTGCGGAGACGGACCGGGTGAACTAAGCCCGACGACGAGGGAATGTGTAGAGGGTGCAGAGAGCGTAGCAAGCAGAGACGAGGTTGATGATGCTTGGCCAGAGGAGGCTGAGGGGGTATGCGGGAACGACGTTGTAGGTTGTGGGATAGCACCCGATGTTCTCGAGGATGTCGTAGCGGTGACCTTGCACCACAAATTCTGCGAAAAATATCAGATAAGGGGGCGCGAGAGAAAAGGAACTCACGAAGGGGCATTTGAAGCAAGGGAATTCCGAGGCCGATGGCGAGATCTACGAAGACCGTACGATGCCTCTCTGACCTCGAGACAGAAAATGTTTTGCAGCACGCGATCTTGTACAATCTGCGGTTAATGCACAGGGAAGATGCGGGGATCCCGACACCGATTCCAATCATGAGTTTTGTCGCTGAAATGAGCGCCGCGGTAAGTAAGCTATTCAAGAGGAAGGCCAAAGATCCACGCACAGATATCACACCACACTGGAGCGACGTCCTCGACACTGTTCGCCCACACTATCGAGTTTATAAATCCATTCAAGCAGGAGAGGGCGGTCCACATCGAGAAAAGATATGTCCCCGAGTTCCATGGCTGGAAATGCCAAGGTAAGGGGACCAAAGCGAGGATGAATCCGAGAAACGAGAGAATAGGGAAGGCAGGATAACTGGGGTCGGTGGGTGCAAGCATCGCAGGAAGAGTTGAGTGACTGAGTAAGGGGTGTTCGGGTTCGGGCGGAAGGTTTTGTGTTGAACAGCCCTGAAGTTGCTTTGAATGAGCTCCGATGCCGAGAGTGAGGAGGAGCGCTCAAGCCGGGACCCAAACGCTCACTATTTACGGGCTCTGGCCACAACTTCTGATTGTCGAGAATTAATTCCATCAATACCCTTCCATTTCGAGGCACTGTGGCCACAATGCCTGAATTCAGACCCGAGTCCGTCGAGCTGGGATCTCCCCAGTATTTCTTGATGATAAATGGATCATCAGCTGAACTCCGAGACCCACCTGGAAATTAATAAAACGGGCCCGTGTGTGGGCCTGGATCCATTCCATTTCGTTCGGCGCTGTAGTCAAATTTGCTCCGCACGAATACATAACCTGACCAAGAGATCCTTGCTAGTTCAGCCAGCTTGCGTATCAGCTCGCAGCAGCCCCAGTAGGCAGAAAAAGACGAAATCAGCCGCAGTGATGTCCGGGTCCGGCTTGCAGCATCCAAAACTATTTCTGAGATGAAATGGTTGAGGTCTACGCGGGAAAAATATCGAGAAAAACCGTTCATTCCAGATGAAGTACGTCGGAATCACATGAATTGAGGATAAAGAGTATGAGCCGCGGAAACTGCAGGAGCATCCATACATATGTCAAGCGTTCAGGAGGCAAAATGAACGAAGAGACGTACAACGCATGAGGGGTGGTGAGTTAAAGACCCAGAGGCCATCGCAAGGCTTGGGAGGCAGCGCTCATGCGATAACGCAATTTGACTGGTCCGGATGTCGATAGACCTCCTTGTCCTCCGTAGAAGCGGCGTTCTGTGGCGCGGCAAGCGGCGTGGCATGACACGCAGGGCCGTCGCGGTGGCTGACGGCGAACGCCTCGAGATTGATCGACGTGAATATGGCGGACATGGTGCGGATAGTGCTGTTGGTAGTGGTCAAGCTTCTTGCTGTGGCCACAATTCTGGGTCCCGACCATTGGCAATTTGGCTCCATACCTGGAGTCCCCCGGAGCCGTTGAATCCCGTCAGCATTGTTATAGATCAACATTTTGGAGCTCGAGCCGAGCACCCCCGAGGCGGCCACTCTTCGGAGTTCTGGAAACATATCGCATACACGATGGGACTCCGAAATCAAACCGTAAACGGATGTTGAGGGTGATTGGGCAGATACGGTCTTGATGCTGTCCGGAAGAGGATGGCACGGTTTGAGCGCAAAAATATATAAGTTTGCAGCCAGCGGCCAGGAAATTCGGATGAGGTGGCGCATCCTTCGCATCCCGACGCTTGAATGATGGGCACTGGAGATGCGTATTGACATGGCTTGAGAGTACTCCGTAAAGAGGCGAAGAGCGAACAGTGAACCATACCCGTACAGGGTCACGGCGAGGGGAATGCAGATAATAAGGGACATTGTGATCCTGCGTTCCACCGATCCACACGAGGTTGCGACATGTATAGCGTTGACCTCGACAGGAACGTCGACGGAGCTGCGGAGGAAATACTGGAGGAATGTCGGTGAATGAACACAGGAGATGGATTGAAAAGGTAGAGGTCCGATGCAGCCGATGCGTTCGAGGACGTCGGACGAGTTAGAATGAAATAGGAAGATCCAGAATGGCCGAATTATCTTTCTCCTCTTATCACTTGATAAACGGTTTTGGCCCCTTGTCATTGTGGATTTCGATTCGACGGAGTACTTAGTTCCAGACCCTCGGTAAGGAAATATAGTAGAACGAGTAAGAGTGTTCGCGTATAGTCGAGCAACCAGAAGGCATGGTGGGTTGGTGGGAAGAAAAGAGAAAGGCGGCGATCAAGGGGCGATGCGGCCGTTGCTGTCGGCCGATTCGTCCGAAGTGCCACGTTCTTCCTCTTTTCACGTTTACGTTGGCTTGAAAGAATGGAATTGACTGACCATACACCAATATGCGACGAACCTAAGGCGCAAAAGCAATCAACACGCTCAGATTGGATTGCTGGGCTTTTGTAAATTTGTGCCTCCAAGTCAGGGTCCCGCCACTTAGCTCTTCTTGGAAGTTGGCCCACAGCCCTTCGTCGTCCGGACTACATCTTCGATGTGACCGGGGCCCATGTACTACTCATCGTATGTTGGGTGCTCTCAGTGCCAAGTGGACTGCGCGCGCCGCACAAGGGTCCCTTCGCATTTATCTCGTCTGTATTGCTGGAGACAATTTCACTGCCGCTAAAAGAAAAGAAGAGGTCTTTGCTTACATACGGTGATTTTAAAAAACAATACTTGCATCCTCCTTCCTCTCTCCCCCATCCGATAATGCTCAGGTGACAATACGCTCCCCAGTCCCGCGGTTGATTACTTCGTCGGCTACCACTCGGGAATTCGGAAACCTCGATCGGCGAGCTCTACACATTCTCACCCCACGCTTCTTCCGCTGTACCCACCTCTTAGTCTGACTTGACTGCCACTTGGTCTGCCCTCATGGTTTGCAGCAAGTTCGGGGCCTTGGTCGACGCCTTGGGCAATTCCGGTGCGGTATGCACTTTGTGACAGCGCAGGGTGTAATGACTTTGCAAACGGCTGCTGGTTGGACTCAGTTCGTCTCGACTCCGCGCTGAGCACCAAACTTCTGCTCCTCTCGAAATCCCATCTGGTTTCTGCCATCGTCAAGAGAGGAGAGTAGACCGAGGGCTGCGTATCGTCTGTTCTTTTTTTTTGTCTCCTCACTCGAAGTACAAGCCGGAATTTTCTCGGATCGTAGAGCTTGCTCCTCCGTAGCTCTCCTCCGATCCAGGGTCGTTGGCGAAAACTGGGGTCCCAAATGCATCAGTTTTCTCTCGCCGATATTTCGGGAAGTACTACTTCCGACTGCCTTCCCGGCCAGTCGGGCTAACCGGCCACTTGAGCAATATAAGAGCATGGAACATATATTTCACCTAGATGTTTGTGGCACATTGAAAGGTAAGTATTCGCGACTTCGAACACCAAAAATGGCGTTAGTTGATGGAGTTGACGTGATGCTGTCAGCGATTCCGAACACCCCGAACACAGCTTTTCTTGATTCGGCCATGGCGTCAACCTCTTTATAAAATCTTTCCGTTTTTTATTTCCTTTTCCGGAGGTGCGCTCTTCATTGCGGTCCCCTTTTCGCTTCCGGATCTCTCCGATTGCTGTCGATCTTCGGCGTGCGATCCTAATTTCAAATTACGTCGTTATGATGAGTTCACGCTTATTTCCTTTCGTTTGTCCAAATCCTTCCTATCGTTTTACTGTTTTTATTGCTGTGAATATATGGTATGCATGAAACTCTTTCTAATGTTCTCGAAGCTCTCAAACAACATTCCCGCTTCTCAAACCGTCACCGGGATCTCTCCGGTTGCTGTCGATCTTCTGCGTCAGTACTGATCGGAGCCAGCATTTTCATGAAACTCTTTCTAATGCTCTCGAAGCTCTCAAACAACATTCCCGCTTCTCAAACCGTCACCGGGATCTCTCCGGTTGCTGTCGATCTTCTGCGTCAGTACTGATCGGAGCCAGCATTTTGACATAATCTGTCGATCAAATTTACCATGCAAATCAGGTTGGCAAGTATGCTGAACGCCCTGAGTTGTTCACAAAACAAAATTGGGCATATGGTTGGTGTTTATCCCGGAGATTTTGGCTGGACGGAATTCCGTTACAGCAAATATGCCGCAGACAGCTGAACTTGTTTTCAATGGTTCTGGATCCTGATGGATTCAGCTCAATACACCAATAGATAGCTTAAACGACACAACGACTGCATGAACACTGGGGCAGAGAGTTAACGACGTGACGTGGGTAACCCAGTTAACGACCGTCGCAACCAACAGTGTTCCACTTCGTTGCCATTTCGTATGGTCACCAAGCTCGTACGAAAATTTTCGTGGGTTAACCGAGTTAACCGACGGACCAAATTCCCAAAGCGGGACCGGCTACGAAAGGTTCAATTCGGATGCGATATAAGGAGGGAGACGGCCGCAGACCGCCTCAATCCACGGCTTTGGGGGCTCATTCTTTTCAGCAGAAGCATGGCTATGCCACCGACTACCCTCAAAACATACTAAATCTCACCTCTTGCTTCTATTCCACTGGTTGCCGGGTCGGACATCGAAAATGTGGCTTTGGGAGTCCCGATTTCGTCGACACTCTATCTGGGTACACTCATTCTACACACCTAATAGCCCACCACCACCATATCTATCCGATTTTACGGCTTGTCTGTCTCTGTCGTCGTTGCATACTAGGTCAAACGGTCATTTCAAGCACCGGCGCATCGTCGAATTTTTTGGAGGAGAGTGGAGGGGGCGGTAATGAAAGCGGCGGTCAGGGTACGTTGAGACAGTTCCATTTACCATGACCACCGCTCATTTTGAATGTGCAACTTGTTTTGGTGTCGTACGGGCGAGTGGGAGGAGGGGGTTATCAGGCCATTTTTCATCATATCACTAACAGTGAGATCAGTCCAACAGTTTTCCTGTGGCCATTCCGTGCATAATACGACATATTTTGTTCCTCCACATTATTCTACGGCACCTCCCGCACCCTGCGGCCTTGTAACGTCCTCTGTCACCACACTTTCCGGGCACATTTTGGTCATCTTACACTGCATGTTGGGGATGTCAGGTGCCTCAAAACTTGGTTTCACAACCTCAATGGATGCATCCAGCCTCCTAATGTCCCAGCATGGCAAAAATCTCCTCTGCTCTTGGGCTCATTCTGCCGTGCAGATTGTACAGGATTCTTGGATTCTCACGACTCTGGAATGTCTTGGCTGGGACATGGGGCATTCAGAGCATCAAGATGACCTCACTAGACATTAGTCTTTTGCTTTTAAATGCTGTGTACGGCGTTGGACGGCTCAGATAGTTGACGCGTCTTGATTCCACAAATTCCACATTGATTTTGAATTGATGGTGGGCTAAAGATGAATAACAAACAATTTTTTCCTGGAACCTTTAGGTTTCAGGTCTCCAAGAAGTCTTTTGAAAATGCGTGTCCCGATATGGTAACGCGAACATTTCCTTATTGAGAGTGAAACCCCTTTGGGAGGATCACCACGTGCAATTCTGGGCGGCTGGCGTGGCGGCGCGGAGCACCGCTCGCTTTCCAAACCATTGCCTCAAAGTAAGGCTAAGAACTACTGCTGGATCCTTGGTTCCAGGAATGCCCAGAGGGCCCTTTGAATGGTGTATTGGAAGCTTGTAGTATCCCTAAGACTCATCAATTGCATGTGCGCCGGCCAGACGAAAGCTGAGCGAGCTGTGAATTGTGATTGATCGGGCCGTTCCCACGCCTGGCCGGCTTCGGCGTTTCGGCCATTTTTAGACTCGCCCCGGCAAAATATTCGCCGACCCATCAAAACACCATCAAATTGGTCGAGTCCGGACATAATCTACTCAAACATCCCAGACTATATCCTCCGACCCAAAGATGGATAGTAAGCCACCTCCTCCATTAGTAATATATGCAAAACTCTTAAGGTGGCCGGTTACCCAGTCGGAAGTAGTAAGTTTTTTTTCCTCACCGCTCAGAAAGCTTCAGTTCAATTTGAATAAATTAAATTTAAGCCAAATCTTACTCATGACAGCATGTGTGCTCAGTCCCAGAGAATCCTACCACACTCTTCGTCAAAACTTGCTGGTCAGATCCTGTACATTGACTACCACAAACCTCTTTCTCGCTTCATTGGAAGCCACCCCAGGCCCATGTCCCAGCTTCCATTCCCCGCACATCAACTGTGAACCTCGCAACCTTCGAGTCCCACGTCACCATCTGGTATTTGATCTGGATTCTCTGGAGCAATGGCCAGCTGTTCCAAGCGTGCCTCATGACGTTTCTCCAAAGTCGAAACCCTGTCATCAATTTCTGCAATTGACCTCAAGCTCAGCAAGTCTTCTATCAATTTCCGCCGCTGCTTTTGCTTGCAAAGACCGCTCGAAAAGGGGTCTAGCATGCTTCCAAAGAGCGGATGCCTCGGAAAATCTCTCGTGTTGCACGTGGATATCACCTATGGCCCGCATGCATTCAGCCCTGTATTGATGCACGCCCATCAATGTGAACCCATCTAGGGCGACAGCCAAAAGGCTCAGAGCTTCTTCATCCATGCCTTGATGGGCTAGAACTTCTCCAAGACATCGCAGAGCCTGATATACCAGCAGCAAGTTTCGAGCGACGGGTCGCAAAGCGAATGCGAGGAAGGTCACAACCCAATGTGCAGAAGCAGCCGCATCGGCCTGTGCGGGACATCTGGTGTCTGCCAACCTTCCAAGGCAGTAGCGAGTGAGCTCATCATCAGTGTTACCTGACCACCGGCTAGCAAATGGCCTCAAGTGTTCTATATACGCTTCCACTGTGTTGTCCTCGCGGAGTTGCAGGTCCGCACACAGGATCTCGCACCACGCAACACCACGTTGGTACTGCATCTTCTGGAACGAGATCTTTGCGAGGTTTAAATTGTGTGAGACGAGTGCCGCACTGGAACCAGTAACAAGGTCCACCAATGCAATATTGGTGAGAGCATAAGCATACTCTCCAGGGGAGAGAACGGGTGAAGTCCGGCCCAGGATTGCCTCGTGGATATGCCGTGCCTTGGCATACTCTGTCTGGAGCTGGTACACTTCTGCTTCGAGGTTCATTATTGCACACTCAAGCTGGCCACCTTGCATACCCAGGCAAACAACCAGCTCTTTGGCTCTGTTCACCAGCTCCATGCTGTATGTCAGGTCCCCAAGTCCCAAGCAACACAAAGCTTGAGTGCGAATAGCCGAGAGCTCTCCCCATAGATTTCCTCCGGCAACTGCAATTCTTTCTGTCCGGCGAGCAAGTTGTAGAGCCTCCGACCAGTTCCCCTGGAATCTTGCTATTGTGGCCAGGCCAATCAGTCCTTCGATCTGCCCGAGATCAGAATCACATTGGGGTGCAGAAGCGCGTCCACGACAATAGAACTTGTGTGCTTTTTTCAGATCACCGATAGACTCCAGATAATATACCCCCACAGCATCATAGAGTCGAGCTAAAGGCTGTGAATCACGACTTCACTACCAAATCGTAGTGCTTACCTTCACCCTCGAGATCTTGGATCTTGCGAAAGCCTTCAACTGCAGTGACCATGAACTGGTCTGGGTTGGAAATTGGATAAAATGGATATGCTTGGAATGCTGCAATAATGAATTGCCCGTGCAGTTTATGGTCGTTAAATTGAGCCAGTACTGTTGGCAGACGCAGCATGAGTGGGGTGATGCCACGGTTCATCCCTAAATTCAGGCCATTAAGCAAGATTACCCCTTGTATAGTATCCCTGAGGTCATGATCGGAGTCCAGTCCATGGAGCAATAAATTGTGCAGATTCCCAAGATTTGAAACAAGATGGGGTGTCGTCAACTGAGCGCCCAATGAAGAATGTTCCATGATATTCCTCCAGAGTTTGAGAAGATGGTTGAAGTGTCCTCGCAGAGGCCGAACCAATACCGGGGAGGGGGGTTGATTTTTCTGGATGTACTCTCGTATAGGGGCCAACACTTTGAATTTACCAGCATGGTCAACATATGCGAGTGAGGTGCGGAGTAGTGTAGCTTTGCATTCCATGACCCCCGGGATGGGTAGTTTGCTTTCCAGCAAGTCGATGTCCGAAATGCCATCTGACAGAAGTGACATAAGACCGAGGAGTTCCACCGCGTGAGGCGAAGATAGTATGCGGGGACTCGAAAGAGACAGCATTATGGAAATCTCCAAGTTCGATCTTTTATCGTGGCCAGCAGAAACAAGGGCAGTTCTCTCCAGTTTCCAGCGCTCCATGGTGGCCTCACAACCCACAGAGCTGGCAACTGTGGCAATCAGCTGAATTGCCAGAGGAATGTTATCGGTGATTTGCAAAAGCTCATTAATGTCCTCTTTAACATCGATTTCGTCTGCGATTTCGATGAATGTTTCATAGGCAGCATTTGAACCCAGGGGCTTTAAAGGACGCAGGAATGGACGAGTCCATTGAACTTTCGCCGGCCTCTCAGCACCACGCATAGTGATCTAAAAATGTGGCAAGCAATTAGTACAAGGAATATTCAGAACAGGGCACTATACCAGAAGTGTCACATTTGAGACGTCAGCTAAGAGGGAAAGGAACTCTTCGACCTTTGCCCGCTCATCCACCGGCTCCCATGTTGTCTCCAAATTGTCGAAAACCACAAGGCACAGTGGTCCTGTGGACAAATGGTGAACCAATTCTCTCACGACCCCGCGTGACGACTCGAGCCCAAGGTAGGAAGCAAATGTTGCAACGAGAGCATCCCTTGTGTGAGCAGAATCACAGGGGATGAAGTAGCGACTTGTATATTTTTCAACCACGTTTGTGTGATGAAGGGCCGCCATCGCTAAAGTCGTCTTTCCCATTCCGCCTGGGCCTAATATTGCCATCCGGGCAGGTGGGACCAATAGAGTATCCACCACAAATTCTAGCTCGGATTCTCTGCCATGGAATATTTTGGGACATGCAGGCAGCAATGAGAATGAACCAGAGCTGTGACACCAAAATGAGTACAAATTGTCTTTCTTCGCTCTCCAACGAATGGAACTGACCTGGAATTCAAGGAACTCCGTCCAATCTGAGAAGTCACATTGTATTGAGACCACTGGGTTTAAACCAATGGAACATACTCACTGAAGAAACGGTGTCGAAGGAATCGCTCTGAGCAGATATCATTTCTAGGAGCTCTTGATGCCGCGCTTCTATGTTGGCCTTGAATTCCAAAAGTGTGGATGCTATGCCAACTCCTCCATTCATCTTGACGCCAGGTTAAAATTTGCTGGATGATCTAAATTGCAACTAACCATGAAACCGTTCAAAACTGCACTCAACTCTGTTTCACAGCTATCCAATTGTGTGGTGAATTCACTCTTCTTGAAAAGTCGCTTGAATCTTCCTGGCTCTCGTCGGGCCCTCAAATACGACTCCAGCTTTTGAAGAGTTCTGCGAACGGAGGGATGTGAAGGAGATCCAACAAAATTGCAGATGTAAATCCCACTTACAGCATGCATTGAGCGATTTGGTGGAGCATAATTGAGGACTGGATTTCCTCCGAGTCGATGGACAGGCTCGCGAGAACACAAAGCAAATGATGGATGTTCCCAACAATCCGGATGCATCGGTCTTGTGGGAACTTGGCGTCCTAAATTCTGAATTGAGCTCTGGAAGGCAAATGTGTGGCGATTTTTTTTCTCCGACCTGCACCATTGGAAGGATCGACAACAATGTCAATGTGCAGACCCTGCCCAGCAGAGGTATTTTAGTCGCTACCCCACTGTCTTGCAGTGCATTTGCCGCCACTGCGGTGTAATCAACAATCTTTTCAAGTGCGGTCGACGACCTTGGGGGCATTATCGGAGGGATGATGTACATACGCGCCTCCATGCTGTTTATATCAACGCCTTCTATTTCGGGGTGCAACCTACATGCCATGTCGTTCCCATGACATCTGACGAACCTAACTCGCCGGACATTAGTGTTATAAAGGATTCTCCGAAAAAGAACAAGCTGTGGGCTGTGACACCGACCTTTGCCACTGAACAGATCTTCAGCCTCTCCATTTTGCCCTCCACTCCAACTGAGGATCAGATCCGAGCAGTAAACGCGCGGATAAGCATCCATCTCCCTGATTCGCACTTTATGATTTGGCAGATCAGATATCTATCATAAAGGACATCTCAGCACATAGCACATAAATCGCATTTGCGCACGCGCGTCAAAGTTCTGCCCATTGATATGTCCCAGAGCACAAGCCAATGGTTTTGACTGGGTTTCCGTTTTTGATGGGGATCAACTTTTGGAGCATTCCCAGCATAGACCGAGTAGGATATAGTCCTGAAATCAGATGTGAACTTCCGGGGTGAAACCAAACCGGGGAAGGAAAGCGCCGCTACACTCGGTCTTTTCCCACCATCGCCGAAATCCTCGAATATTCTTAACTCCGCTCTTTTGCTCAGTAACCGAGCAAACGGTCCAACTTTAGCTATATTCATGCTGTCTCGGTTTCAGTTCTCTTCACTTCTGTCGTCCCTATGCTACCGGTGATGGGCGACAAGCACCTGCAAACGGAACAATTTCAACCTTTGCCAAAAGCCAATAAATGTCTTGAAATTTCGGGTTAGATTTACTTTGGTGGCAGATTCCGCCCTTCGTCGCTACTACCGCGAGCCACGCCTACGCCTACGTTCCCCGTTCTCCGCTTGCCTCGTTCGCGCTAGTTTTCACGTTTCAAGTCTTGAGCAGCGTTGAGCCCACTTGAATTTTTAGATCTTCGTGCATCGCTGATGGCGGAGTTTAAAGGCTTCGAACAGACTTAATTTTATAAAGAGGGTAAAATGGCATTTAGACCCTCTGCTTAAGCCCAGATGTCTCCAATTTGCAACTCCGCCGTCAATCACACGAGCATTCCCTTGGCGTTCCCACAGGAAGCTGGGTTACTGCCAGTGAGACAGTTGTCAGTCAAAGCACCGAATTGTTTTGCGGCCAATTGAATGGACATCCGGACCGCCGTAGTCACGCTCCCGTGCTTCTAGCAACAGATTGGCTCTTTCACACCGCGTGAAAGCCAGCATGGGACGCAGGAAAGTCTCGAGTTCGGCGGCCTTTTCTCCGGCCAGATTATGGTGACCGTGGTGTTTTTTTTGTGAAGATCGATTCTACTGGACCCTCCATTTGCCACCGATTATTTTCTCCTCCCCTAAAATTGCATGTGGGGCCGGGTGGTTGTTTTTCACTGGAACTGCTCACCCTGGTGTGGCACTTCCAAGACGCGTGATCGTGTTGAACCGCGGCATTTCTGACTTACATTCCTGGACGACAAGGCAGGTAGGCTGCTACGGTAGGTAATGAGCATTTATTTTTGGTCCAAAGTAAATTCACGGCACAGTAGCCTTCAGAACAAGGTAATTAAATACAAGGACAGGAGATTTATTATTTAGACAGACTGTGTGTAGGTAGTCCTTCAGTATTCGCGAATCCAACAACTCACTCAGATTTTTGCGAATACTTGGATTCTTGACAATTTTGGTGGGGTTTGTAATCTCTGAATCACTCGGACCTCACAACGTGCCCCCCTGATTTCGCTTCCGTCCGCGACAATTTTCCGAAACGGTCCGCTCGGCCCCAGTATATTTTTCCGGTCAGAGCCGTCCCTGTCCACGCGCCCTCAATTTACACCTTCATAAAAGGAGTGCTCTTTCGTGGTTTCGATGCGCCGCGCAGAATCCGAAGATCTTCAGCATGCTTCCGCTCTCTCTAGCTGTATCTCTGGCATGCATCGCGGTGGCTGTTGCCAACCCGGTCAACACGACCTCCGACTCACGGGTTTCTCCCCGAAAAATCGGTAAACGGTGCACGGGAACTATTGCATCCCTCGCGGACGTTGCAGCTGCGCAGGAGTGCACGACTATCAACGTTAGTCTCCCATTCTTTACTCAGGCCAAGATACATATCTCAAACTGTCTAGATTGCTGGGTTCACGGTCCCAGCTGGTCAGACGTTCTCGCTTTCTCCTCCCGACGGTGCCGTCGTGTCGATGACTGGCCAGATCACGTTCCCATTCGCGGTTGGTGGTCCTCACTTTGAACCCAGCTTGACCGTCGGTTTACAGACTTTTATCATTTAGGCATGGGCCGGCCCTTTGATGAAGATTAGCGGGAATGATATCACTTTCAATGGGAACAAGTACAAGGCATTTGTGTTTGATGGGACACTGTTTTGACAACATCATATTTAGCCATAATCTCGATGGGCAAGGAGCCCAGTATTGTATGTTTCCCTTTGCTTTGATACCAGTGAGGCAGGCGATAACAAATGCGCAGGGGATGGCCTGGGAGGCAGCGGTGGTGTCGAGAAGCCCGCGCCGATGATTACACTCGAGATGAGCGGTACATTTGAGAACGTACAGGTGAGTTTCTTCAACAACGACTACCCGAGGAAGGTCTTTGTTGCTAACGGCGAGCGCAGGTCCTCAACAGCCCTCAAAGAGCTGTGGCCATCAACACGAATGGCCTGACGGTTAGCGGAGTTACCGTGAATAATGGTGCGCTTTCTTATCTGTATTACTTGTAACAAGAATAGATACTGAGAGAGATTTAGCTGCTGGGGCGGCTTCCAACAGCCTATCCAACGGGAAACCTGCGGGGGCCAACACAGATGTAGGTGTGCTGTTGATCGTCCCTTGAGATATCAATTTACACGCACAGGGTTTCGACGTGTAATTTTTCGAGGAAACAATCTTGCCCACCGCTCACTCGATTGAACAGTGCCGCCAGTAACATCGTAATAAAAAACTCTGTCGTGACCAACCAAGGCTCGAATTTTTTGCTGGTTATAGCTTGGCGCTGACTTCAATATCTACAGACGATTGTCTCGCCATTAACCGGGGCTCTAACATTACGTTCACTGGAAACAGCTGCACTGGGGGCCATGGAATCAGCATTGTGAGTTGCTGAAAGAGATCGCGTCGCAAGTCCAATATTTCTGCAGGGTTCAATCAGTAGCAACACTGTTGTTAGCGGGATCACGATCTCCAACAATGTCGGTATGTAGTTTCTCAAAAATACACCTCTCGTCGACTAACCTCACCTCTATAGTAACCAACAAGTACGTCCATATCTCTGTCATGTGATTTACTTGACATTATACCGCAGCGGCAATGCCCTTCGCATTAAAACAGACGCCACCGCGACTGGTTCGACCGTCTCCAACGTTGTTTACTCAGGCAACAAAGCCACCGGCACCACGGGCTTCGGAGTGCTTATTGACCAGGTATGTTTTACGTTCGCTTCAAGTCGCATCTCATTTCTTGCAGTCTTACCCGGCTGTTCTGGGCACGCCCGGAACAGGCGTCGTGATCAGCGACATCAGTTTTACCGGCACCAACACCATTGCCGTCGGTAGCACAGGCCATAGAGTGGAGGTGAACTGTGGAAGCACGAGCTCTTGCACGGGTACTTGGGTATGTATAATTAACTGGTTTTGCGGTGGTTTCTATGGGCTTATCAAAGTCAGAACTTTGCTGGACTAACGGCCACAGGGGGAACGGGTTCGACTGTGAAGAACGCACCTGTGACCGGAGGATCATTCTGAACCGATGTTGTATTATTATCTGAATAAATTTCTGGAGCCAACGATATTAGGCCCCAGCGCTGAGCGAAATTAGCCCGTATTTCCGATCACGATCGAGCGGAAGATGGGTTTTCGGGAAAATTTGCCGCAGCTTTCAAGAGCCTTGGCCCCCCAGTGAACGTACCGAGGCAACCTATTTGGTGCCTAGAACCCGTTTTCGTGAATCGACCAGTTTGGTTGACCAGAGTGGTGAGCTCGAGTACTGACGGCGCTGACACATTCAATTTCGTACGTGGAGGGTGGAAAAGCAAATAGAGAATTGGTTTCGAGAACAATAGCATCGAGCGGTTTGGCCAGAGAATAAAAATGCACGAAAGATTCGGGAGAATTGTGCTGTCCCGCCCATCTGAGACGGACCTGGGTCTGGAAGGGACATCTAATATTCGAACAGACTTAACAAAGGACCGACTTACAATATGAGCCCAGTTCCCAGTTGTATGCGATGTGCGCGAGAATGCCAATATCGATCGCAATGAGAGACAGAGAACATAAACACGCTCAATTTGGAAATTTGAGCTATCCCACAACTAGCGTTTGAAGGAATTGGCGCGGAGGCGGGCGGACATTTCTGCTATTTGGTAGCCGAGCATGACATTTTTCAGGATAATTGGGGAAGTGAGGACGGTATCAGAACGTAGTCCCTGAGAGCGTAGGAGATTTGAAGAGCGGAGAGACGAAGGATGAATCAGGAATGCGAGAAAGTATGGAAAGCCGGAGCACCACGCTTTTTTAGCGAGATATCCGATGTGCAGATCTTTGATCGCCGCCTCTGCCGGTGACGAGGACCCCTAGACCAACCTCAATTAGGAAAGGGAACGCGTAACTATTTTAAGTCAAAAAGGATTCGGTCCGTTGAGTTCCCCGTCAGGAACAGATCGCGTTCTTGTGGCTCAATGCATTTCAAAGCAATGTGGGCTTTGGAAACAATACACTATACTTTCCTTGAAAGAAAAACCTCAGAATAAAGCACACTTTGAGTTAATTTGTCAAAGCATTCATGCGTTCCAAAAGCACCATGTGATTTGGAAAACAATACACTCTACTTCCCTGAAAGGAAACAATGAGAATAAGGTACCTCTGCTTTGGCTCCGAGAAGATGATTCAGACCATACCGGTCTAACTGGCGGTCGCTCTTCGGCGCGGCCTCCATGTCGGATTGTAATATCGGGACCAACCCGGATTTGTTCGTCCCACCTGGATCTTTGTGCGCAGTGAAAGAAGCGGACGCGGACCTGGGGGATTTGGGGGGAACACCGCCGACGCCCACAACCGTCCCTTCGTCATTTTGATACGCCGTCGAGAGCTTGATGTGGACTGAGAGAGCGTTTCCGCTTCGGGATGAACCCATCCCAACGGGGAATGGATCTGTGCGGATGAAGGAAGAGAGGATATCACGGCTTTCCAGCCAAACATCCACGGCGGGTAAGACCCTGCGGGCTTAAGGTCAGGGAAATTCAGCCTGTTGATCGAATTTGGGAGCCGGACTCCCTATCATGTCGTCGCACACTGCACATACTCAAGGTTAGATCCACCAAAGGCGACCCAAGAAACATATACAATTGATTGCGAACAATTGTTTTATCCCGCATTCAATGTAAAATCCAGTCATAAGCTTCTATCCATTTTGAAAGGGCGCGAGGGCTACCACTCATCAACATCTGATCCGTCCGCAAACTCCTCATCTGAGAACCATACGAAGATCTGGTCGGAATCATTGTTATTGGCCTCAGACCCGCCTGTTACTGAAGGCTCATCCTCCTCCAACATCTGGTCCAAACGTGCCAATTGGTTTGAATCTAGAGGAGGTTATGTTTAATAAGTGTCAGATATTTCCACAAAAGACTTACCGAGTCCGTCCCCGTTGTTAACGCCACCCATGTAGTACGACCCGTTGGTGCCTATGACCGCGTCCCCATTCCGAAGTGGTCGTAAATTGGGGAGTAATTCAATTTCTCTTGCATAGTCGTCGCGGGCCAGGGTAAGTGCAAAACCCCATTTCGCATCAATGGCCGCGGGTATGCTGTACATGTCGTCGAGGGTGTGAAAACAATCAAGGAGTTTGAGGTAAACATCCCAACAGCTCGTCCGTGTAATTGGAGGCTGCCCAATATCGGCATATAGCTGTGTAACAATCACAGCAAAATCAGGAGGAACCAACTGAAACACCTCGTGATCTTTAGGACAGTACAAGTTACGAACTGTGTCAATGGCTTCTTGACTAACATTGATCTAAGCGCGGAGTTGGTAAGTCAGATAACTCTAATCAAAGAAACTGGCCTTGAAGTCAAGCACCCCATAATCTTGAGGATGATCATACATATCATTTGGCACGCCGTGAGGAAGGATTTTGTTGCGGTCCGCACGCTTTGCGGTATTGTTCACTCGAAGTCGGTATGCATCAAGCTCGGCTTGAAGCCACGGAATGAAGACGTAACGGAACACCAGCCTCAAAAATAATCTTCAGGTCATCCCGGAAATCATGGCAATGGTGAGAATGCTTACGCCTCAAGAAGAACGTCGGGATCATACCATCCATTTGTGACTCCCACGTCAAGGATGTCTTCAAAGCCGGGCGTGAAACGATGTCTCAATTGAGACCAGCCAATTTCCGGCATAACATTCTTTTTTTTGTTCATCCAACGGTGCTGGAGTGTTCCTTCGAGACTGGGGTCGTGGAGATGGCGCAGCATTGTGTGGCCGTTTGCAAGCCCGTAATTCTCTGTCCCGGGATCACTCTGCGACACGAGTGGTGCAGCTGAGCAGATCATTGAATAATTACGATAGAAAGAGCAGAGAAGAATAATTGCCTTCCAGCTCTTCGGCTCTGTCCAAATGGTAGCTCAAAATCAGTCTTGGATTGCTGTTTGTCCACCAGATTTTCATCCAATGGATCATGCCGATGAATGGGTCAATCCCGGAATGTAGAGCCAAACCAAACTTGTATTTCCACTTGTCATGCTGATCAACCGCCCAGATGTCATTCACACCAGCAGCCCAGAAGCGCTTGCGACGAAGCCTGTTTTGGCGTCTCTCCCTCACCAAGTGGGGCTCGTAAATGGAGAAATATTCAGTCACAATGTTCCTTGTATTGCAGAATAATCAGTGACTTCGAAAGCATCCTAAAATCAGGTCCTACTTTGAAACACTCATGTTCTCCTCGTGGAACAAGAGACTAATTATTTCGCGTGCTCCGGCCTTGGGATACTGGTCACGAAGTCGGATCATTGCTTGTCGGATTGTGTGAATATCATGATCCTGTTTGCGAGTGTGGAAGAGACCAAGGGATTCACGGATCTCCCGAAATCTAGTAATACTGCGACCAGTAAGCAAAATTCAATGTGACTTGCAATGGTTGAACATCACCCAAGGCCATATTTTGAGTTGTCTACATGATGTGCCATCAGCAGTCGAACGATCTCTTTGTCGTTTTTGCGCATCTTCCAGTACTTGTGGATGTGTGGGGAGATGTCCTCAATCGGAGCTGCAATGTGTCTCGTGGTTAGGCCAACAATAACATCGAGATGCGAGACATACGATTGGGTTTGTGTTGGTTTCGACCCATGCTGGCGAGAAGTAAAGTACAGGAGGTGGTCTGAGTCGAGTGGCCAGAGAACAGACCTCATTTTATACAGAATGTTGGGACCCCACCCACAGTTCGTGTCGTATCATTCCATACACCTGGAAATGGAGATCAGTTCGGTTACCAAGGTCAAGTGCGAAGACTCGGAGCCCAAGTTTATGGATCAAGTATTTCAGTGTGCAAATGGACTTGAAGGATACCATCGCTACCTACAAGCGGAAGAAATCACGTGAAAAATTGAAATTCCTGCGCAACATGGTCCCCACATAACTAGCATCGTACTTGAAAAGGTGCTACTTGATCCTAAACAAAAATGTTCTGCCAATACAAAGGCCGCAGACTTGCGGCATTATTCCCACGGTTCAATCTAGTATTCCTGCCTGCTCCAATCTACCCGAAGCGCCCGTTCCGGGCGCTATGGCAGCAAAGGATGCAACCTGCCCGGAATTTTACCTCCCGAGATGCCCGTCTCAATCCATCCGAATGGAATGCCTGCTCCAATGACTCAAAGCGCCGTTCCGGTCGCCATTTACTCCCCGAGGTGCCCATTTCAATCTACCCAAATGCTAAATCTAACGCTCCTTCCTGCTCCGATGAACCAAAGCGCCATTCCGGTCTCCATTCACTTCCCGAGATGCCCATTCTGACTAATATTTGAGGACAATTCTTCGACGCACTATAGCGACCAAGCTCTAGGCTTTATTGTCCGCATTTTCACAAGCTAACTTGAATTGGTGTATAAAAGATGTGTGTCCAAAATTAACTATCCAGCCTTCGCTGTTCTATTTCCTCTTTCCACATGTCGGATCCCGAAATCTATGTCGCCTTCACCGAAGATCTTGCTGTCACCGAGGCTATCAAGTGTGGACGCATAAAGTGCAGCCGCCAAATCAATCCCGATGAGCCTCGGCACTCTGTTGGGAATCAAAAAGTCAATGGTTTGAGCAGAATCATCTGTGGTGACTGTTATAGTCGCTATCTGGACGCTCCTTTGACAATTGGAAAGTTGTGTCTTTGATTTGCATAGTAAGCGCAACTGACATGTCTACAGTGCGAAAAAGCTCTCAGAAAGATTCTCTCGCTCTTCCGAGTGACACTGAGGTGCAACAGATCCGCAGGCAAGTCACGGATGCACGCAAGAAAGGTGAGACCCTTCTCAGGCAGAAAATCCAGAAAGCTACACATTTCTGCATTTCTGATTACTATTAGATGCAACTCAATCACAGCGTCAAGTTACCGCAGTTCCCGAGCATTCATTCCACGCTCCAGGTCAGATTTTTGACATATTTCATCGCACATAGTATATAACAACCGGTGCTCCTATCAGGTTCATCCTTGATCAACTCCCACTCCCAGCTGATGCATCCTCCGCCTTTCCCATCCCAGTTCAACCAAAATGTGATGCTTCCACTGTCAGGTACGATCAACCTCATCCTCGCGGCATACCTCTGCTCATAGTTCTAAGTGTATCCACAAGTCAATATTCCCAGCTCGTGGACCAACCAGACATCGTTTCCAATGCCTTCTCCTCAGTGGAACAAACCAACAAGGCCCAGAGATCCCACCGGATATTCGTCGGCACATGCCTTGTACAGCGTGCACCGTGAAGCTTGGGCAAAGAAGGCCTATCAAGTCAACCCCGCCGAAACAATTGGTGTGATAATGCAGGTTATACGGGATGTCCCAGGGAAAACCAAAGGAATCGTTGTCCAGGTTGGTTTTCATTAAGCCGAGGATTACCACTGAATACCTGAAAATGCTAGAATCTCATCGAGGGGAAGGAGATCACAGCAAGCGCCACCCCTGCGTACCTTATCCAACTTATCATGGCTACTATGGAACCCAAGCTCATGACGGCCACACATGGGTATCAGTTTGAACAGAGCCGCTTTGTGGTTCGAGAGGTCGCACGCTGGATCAACCTCGGTGATGAAAATCCTAACGTTCCCTGGTTTTATGACCGTTGTTTGTTCTCTTCTTCCGGCAAGTCCAAGGAAAAAGGTCGCATCTTTAAACGTCCCAAAAGCTCTTTCGTTGTGGCGCTTGTTCTGGACGCTGACCAGTGGGATGATTATCTCGAATATGAGGCCCAAAGAGATGTGCAGCTTCCGCTTATTTCAATTCAATGATGTTGATCAATGTTGTGCTATTCAGGTCGAACAACGAGATGTGCGATTTTCTGTCTCTGCTGTTTAGACAGGGTTAATCAAGATTGTATTATGCAGGACGAAGAGCAGGTAAGAATCTCTCTAAGAATCTCTCCACCCTCATCCACCACTTGCGCTTACTTTAACCTAGGATCTGATTAAACACAGTTCGAGATCTGCGTCAGGAACCAGAAGTACAAAACCGCGGAATTTCTTGTCTGCGTCGACCCGATCCAACCTCAATTCAAGAGCTACTGGGATTCTGTCTACTTCATCGTGGCACACTGTTCGTTGTTTTTTTGGTTGGAAGTACCTCTCTCAAATTCATCGAAGGTAAAGGACACGGCAGCGGCAGAAGAATTGTTTGACAGAGGAGAAAAAGAGGTGAGAGATTTTGCGCCTCCACTTTGCCCCTTTTCATGGCAGCTACCAGACCTTTACATTCTCGAATGGCCAGAAAACGCCACCGCCGTCTCGCAAGCGGAGTCTTCCAGCAAATACATATGTGTCTCCGGATCGCAGTAGGCTCCGGAAAGCGTTGGCGGTGAACGGAGCATCAGATATCTCCGAAGCACACAGTAAGCGCATTCCCAAATTCATGAATGTTCTCACAGCAAATAATCCAGGATTGCATACTTCTGAGCGAATCGAATTCTTTCAGCTTCAGCAGACGCTGCTCCATGATCTTTTGGGTTCTGACAATGACGAGACAACGCAGTTCTTCACCTGCGACCTCGCCCATGCGCTTCAAGGCTCCATTATAGTTGAATTTTCAACGAATCTTGGCATTGGGACGTTCAAATCCGCACACCTTGCTCGACTGACACTCAACCACTTGCCTCCACATGGGCTAGGAACAACTCCTAACGAGCTGGTGGCGGTCAAACGCATGTATCGCCGGCGTACCAATAATGGAGTGACTGAAAAGTCGGTTGTTACCCGATACAGCCCTGCAGATGAATATGCCAAAACTGTGGAAGAGGCCAACCTTCTATACTGGGCGTCATCACTCATGGAATTCACGTACTCCGCTATCACTCGTTTCGTCTCAAAGGCCAGCACATATCCTCCCTTTGAGATTCCGCAGTTGCGCTTTGTGCGTGCTGGTGTTGCCGTTTGCCACGACCAAGTCACGGGCAGCAACGTCAGCAACACCTCTTCCATGAAGAGAACCTATTTGGTCGAGGAGTTCATTGAAGGGGGATCGGACACGTTCATTAAATTCGTCCACAATGGTGACGCCACCCCGTTATTGGACGCCGACGATGAACTTTATCACATTGCTGAGTTCCTGTGCTTCACGCAACACTTGCAATATTTCAAGACCGACAAGGCTGTATTTTTGTCCGACCTTCAAGGTATCTTTCATTTGATTTTTCCACTACATTACTCACAAATTTTCCAGGGTCTGCGACTCTGCTCACTGATCCTCAAATTATGACATCGTCGTATGATTCTTTTTTCCTGTTTGTCATTGGATGGCTCTGAATTAATTTACAAGGAATATTGCGGAAGGAAAGAACATTTTTGGGGACGGAAATGTGTCCAGTATCTTTGACAAATTCCCTGAACAGCACATATGCAACCGTTACTGTAAATGGTTTGATCTTCCCAAGATGCAGTAGTCTGACATCTTCCATGTATGAATATGCCCCAATATGATTATGTGTATGCTTTATGCTCTGGACACTTCAATTTCTTTGAATTTGACAAAGGGCAAAGCCTTTACACACCGGCAGCTGCGGAACTCTGTTCTACTAGCATGACAGTTACATAGTCAAGGTTGTATGCATCTCTAGCACTCTACTCATCAAAAGAGGATAAATATGCGCATCACACTCACCAAAATCACTACGGAGGATAGTTCCCGGGGTCTTGATCAACTCACCTACGCAACGATCAAAGATCTGCGCATCGGCTACCTCGCCAAAAAGCGTGGTGCTCCGGCTTTCCATAAGAAAGCCAGCCAAGGAGCAATCCAGGGGCAAAATTCGGATTCGGTGACAACCGAATCGCTTCGTCCTTGGGGGCGGACAAAGAGAGGGTTTCCCGGTCTAGCAATGTGGTATTCGCTGCACAGAAACTCTGCTTGGGCCTCCATCGAGCAAGTGTGAAGGTAAGTAGCAGTCAAGAAGAAGCAAAGCGACGGATCACACCCGATTGGGACACGCAATGTTCCGGCCAAGTTCCGGCAATCTCCGACGAGTCACCGCCACCTCCCTTCTTTTGCTTCTTCCTTTCTTGTGCGCCCTTCAACATTCGAACCAATTTAACCGCAACCACAGAGGCGATACCTACCCCGCGCTCTCTTTTTAGAGTCTTCTACCTGAGTTCTGACCGCATCCAGGATCCGAGCCTGCGACCATCCGAGTCAGTGGTCAATCTTGTCGCCGCCGCAAGCTCGCCGGCTTGCAACCGCCTGCTTATCGATGCAAAAGCCTGCCAAATACAACGACATCGAACCTGGAGTCCCTAACCTTTCGGAACTGCCTCGATCGATCATTTACATGGTGGTCCCACTGACAGATTTTCGTCTTTAGGTAGTGGCGATATCAAGACATCGCCGTCTTCAGCGGTGCGCCCTCAGCTCCGTATAGCGCTAACCATGTACCAGCTTGAACTCAGAGTTTACTCAGCGTTGTATCAGCTGATGCCGCACCGTGCTAGTCCAGGGAGGTCTGGGTCCCGCGAAGAAGGACGCTCCCGTCTATCGGCCCCACATTCGATGCCCCAAGGGGGGCGCGCACACCGGCCACGGATGCTGCCATCGGAGGTGCTGAAGGGAAGGTTAGAAGCGGACACACCCGGTGCGTGCTATTTTTCGTCTCCTCCGCTTCGCATGCATTGACGCCGCTACTTCCGAAAAACATGGACGAGTGCGCTCGGGGAGGTCTCATCTAGGAGTGTAGAGGCCTGCTTCTTTTCCATGTGCGTCCCTCGTCAGTGCCCGACGTTATCGAAGTGCGAGTTGCATTTTTCCCGATCGGCGAGTACGTGTCTCCTCCATTTCTCATCGCATCGCGGTAACGCTAGCTGGCATCCCTTACAGATCTACCATGCACCACACCATCCGTTTGCCTTGTCGATCCCCCACCGTTTGCGCGTCGACCATGATAGGTAACATTTCGTCCTCACTGCACACCACCGTCACTGGCTTCAAGATCGGATACGGACCACCAGCCCCATTCTCCTCTCCCAAAATTGCTGCGGCAGCGGTGAAAACAGGTTCATTGAGTACAGCCACTGAATTTTCCGTTGCGCTAGTTGGTCTCTGTCCGAATAAGGAAATTGGATTGCCTTTTTTCGACACGCCTGGCTGGCGTTTTTATGCCTGGGGAGTGGAAGTGTGACGTACCTGATCTTGCAGCGGGATGGATTTTCCGGGATGTACATTAGCGAAACGAAGTGGTGCTGCTTCGCAGATTGTCGCGACCTGGAAGGCCGTTTGAGCTGTTTGCAAAAGCGGTACCCAATGGTTATGTTGCGCCGGTGCGTCTATGGGCGCGTTGCTTTCTGAACTCACTTCAGCTGCACGCAGATACCTTCGAGTTGCCTCCCCCAGCCTGCGAGCTCCACGATCTTTCTGATTCCTTAGTGTCTTCCCCATATATTTTCCTTTGGCGGTCCCTTCTTTGTTCCACGGACTCGAGGGGAATGACTCTTATGGGATCTGCATTATGTTTAGCGGAACTCGAAAATAACAGTTGCGGATCTAGCGCAGCCACATTCACAGTTCAATCTAATCTAGGGTGCACGGTACGCCATTGCTGCCGAAGTTAGCCCTTTGTCGCTGATTCCGAATGACTGCTATATTTTACGTGGGTCTATACCTAGGAGCAATGCAGACCCATTTTTACATGCGACTCGGCAAACGGCAACGTCGGCTCGCCATCGGCGGATTGTGCCGTTCCCACAGGGCGAATGCAGCGACATCACCAGGAACTCAAAATCACATGCGGAAGATGATGGCAAGGGGCACTAGCTCTTGAATACATAGAATTGCGGACACAGCCCCCGGAGAAAAAGAATGCCAAGACCAGCAAATGTGGCGGCGGTGGCGTCCGGCGGACATGGGATGCGGCGGAACGGGGCAGTGCGCGCACATAGCACCTTGTACCTCCAAGAAATGCTTGCTTTCTATTCGATTGGTTAATGAAGCAAGTGGAATCCCTCCAAATGCATGACTTGCGGCCACGGCTACGGATCGCATGCGTCAGAATAAGTCACAAAAGTAAATCACAGTGTTGTGCCGCTATGATAAGTCCACATACACATACAGCGGTATCTGTGAGAGCGATGGCATTCGTTCGACACGGATCAATGCGCACTGCATCTGAATACGCGTTTGTGGTTATATATACTGACCTGGAAGCGCAATTACGATACGAATGGCACCCACCCACCTCACCATAGGCTCCAAGACTCTGGAGTATGCTGTGGTTGCGGCCAACGCGCTTCAGGCTGTTTCGACTGATATACCTCTCGTGGGCAGAATCTGTGCGCTCACTTTGTCCATCGTTCCAATGGTCCAGGTATAGAAATTATTCCCCTAACTCGCAATCCAGAGGTTGACTCGAAATGCAGCACACCAAGTTCCAGAGGGACCGATGCCTACGAATTGTCGATGATATTCATCACCTGCTCAGTGTACTCATCAACTTCTCCTTTCACTCAGAAGATGTTCAGGCTTCACAAATGCTTGAAAAAATTGCTCAGTATGCAGTGTAAGCCTGATATCCGCTGTCTTCGTCAGTTCAGATTCATTGTTGGCCCTGCAGGATTCTCCACAAAGTCGATTCGTGCTTGAGAGCGCAGCAAGATCTGGGAACCATCAGGCGACTATTCAAGCAGAGCGAACTTGTTGCCCAATTGGATAGCTGCGAGACGGAATTGAGGGTGGCTTTGCAGAGCTTCAGCGTGTGTCTCGAAATGTGAGACAATCGTGGAGCGTAGAACTAACCCGGACTCGAAAGATGGACATGGCAGTTGGAATTTCTACCGCTCTCGTCGAGTTTGATCTTGACACTGAAAGGCGGCATCAAGAGCTGTTGGAATTGATTTCGGTCGAGAGTGGTTCCTTTGACTTGGCATCAGTCAGTATATCCTCTCGATTCGTCTTGGTGGTCTCATAGATTCTATTAGATCGGACGGAGCTCGCTGAATACAAGGTGAAAATCATTTGTTCATGAAAAATCCACCATTAACTCGTTTATGTCAAGCTCCGGCTCATTCTCCTTGCTGCCTGGGGAGCCAAAAATATTCCACGGCCGAGAGTCTGAACTTGAAGGTATCGTCGACACCCTTCTCGCCACGCCTGCTCGTGTTGCAATATTGGGCCCCGGTGGGATGGGTAAGACCACTTTGGCACTCGCAGCCCTTCACCACACAAGAGTGGCTCATAAATATCCAATCCGCTACTTCGTCTCCTGCGACTCAGCTCACACGAGTGATTCCCTGATCGCCACAATTGCCTTCAATCTGGGGCTTGACGCTTCCCGTAGCCTGATAAGACATGTGCTACGGCATTTGTCCACAGGACCTCCATGCTCGGTGATTTTGGATAATTTTGAGACACCATGGGAACCAGCGGACGGGCGGACCAAGGTCGAAGAGTGTCTTTCCCTCTTAACTGATGTCCCACACGTCGCCCTTCTTGTACGATTCCGTCCCATCTTTTGGCATCTATGTGCTCATTCTGCTTCCTCAGATTACAATGCGTGGTGCTGAGAGGCCCGGAAAAGTTCAATGGTCGCGGCCTTGTCTGCGTCCTCTCATTTCCTTGCCTCAAGCTGCTGCACGTCAAACATTTCTGGAAATTTCAGATGACGTCCATGAAGACTCTGTAGTTGACCAGCTTTTGGATCTTACAGACAACATTCCGCTCGCAGTTCAACTAATTGCAACAGTTGCTGCTTCGGAGGGTTGCCAGGCCACACTCGATCGCTGGAAACGCGAGGGAACTGCCCTCCTTTCGTCCGGGTATGATAAACATTGGAACTTAGAGGCTTCCATTATGCTCTCTCTCTCGAGTCCTCGGATTTCGTCCTCCACTCACGTATTGGAACTCCTCAGCTTGATGTCCCTCCTGTCGGATGGCATCTCTGACATTGACTTGGTGCAGAGTAACCCACCAATCCCAGACATTCTGAACTGCAAAATGACACTTGTCCGCACGTCTTTGGCGTATGTCGATCATGCGGGACGGTTCAAGGTGTTGGCGCCCATTCGGGACTACATCCAAGCTGCCATTCCCCCGTCTCCCCCCCTGGTGCACGCCCTGCGCAAACACTTCAATGAACTTCTCAAACTCGGCAAAACCGTTATAGATCGAGTATCATTCCTGGGCAATTCGACACCCCGGCTTATCTCAAACCTCGGGAACCTGCACAACATATTGCAGTACGGATTGGACTGCGATCCCGCAGACCTCGGAGAGACATTGGAGGGCATCATCTTGCTCAATCAATTGACCCTGAAAATGAATCGTGGCATTACCCCTCTCTGGCCACGCGTCTCAGAAATGCAGGCCCAGATGGATGACCCCAATATCCATGCACAATTCATCATCGTGGCGTTCCAGGCGTGGCAGGTTGCCGAAGTTCCCAATGCAGAACAGTCCATAGAGAAAGCTTTAGAATATTTTCGCGAAAGCAAAAAGGTCAAGGAGGAAGGTGAAGTATTGTGCTTCTTTCACCATCAGTACATTGATGTAAAAACTGCCAGCTGTGCTCTGTGATGCGGTAGCGACCTATTATTTACATCGTGCAGGCGATCAAAAGAAAGCACGAGACTTCTATGGCCGTGCGCTCGCACTGGGAATACAGACCAATTTCGATATGGTTCAGGTCCACGGACTGGCCGGTCTGGTCACCGTAGAATGGCTCCAAGGAAATTACCGGGAATGTCTCCGACTGGCGCGCGAAACACACAAAATCGCCATTGCTGCCGGGAACATCTGGGGAGAGGTCAATGGCATTCGATATCAGGCTTTCTGCTCCAGAACAACTGGAGACTTGAAAGCCAGCATGAAATGGGTGCAGAAAGGAAAGGAACTAATTGTTCGCATGGGGATGCAGGGTGGCATCCTGGAGACTCATTTGCTGAACATCGAGGCCGACCTGTACCAGCTCAGAACAGAATATGCCGAGGCTCGACAGATCCACAAGGCCCTGCAAAAATGTGGACAGCCGCAAGACCACTGTTCGAGCGCTCAGAGCAAGCACGGGATGTTTCGGAGATCGATGAAAGGCTCGAGGCACTCAACGGAGCGGCGGAATGACGCGCAGGACTGTCAGAAGCGCCGTACTGTAACACTAGATATCTGTGGCATCATTAGATGTTGAGCTTCGGCAAACACCGAGCTATCGCCGAGGTGATTACTGATCCCGATGTTCAACCTCCGATAGTACTCGAACTATATAGAATATTTTCTTACTCATATGTTGACTCATTTGCTTACTCCGTTTTGGTCAGAAATCTCTAGAAGATATTTAAGATAATATAAAAGCTTGTACTTTTTCCGTAGTTTACATTGAATTTACTTCTTTCACACATTCTAAACTTCAACACTAGACGATTTCATATCCCCGCAACCTCAACAGTGCTTCCCAAGGAAGATATCATATTATTACAAGATTTCTAGGCATAAGGACCGTGACAAACACCTCTTACTTCGAGAGACTAGTTCCTTTCATTCAGTATTGTTCAAAATGAGTCAAGCAAGACCTAATGAATGCCGGCCTTGCGGATCGTGAATTAAGCAGCTTTATGAGAATCAGCCGCATCAGATTTGCACCGAATGCGATGCAGCTGATTGTGTATTTTTAGCAAATAAATTTCCATTTCAGTCCAGACTGAAATTTTACTTTATTTGGTGTGTATATGCTCTCCCCCCCTCCCTCTCTATCGGCAATGCTGACCGCAGTGCGTCGGCCCTCGGACAGCAAATAGCGAGCCGTAGGCCCAGAGGACGGTGTCAGGGTCACCTCAGCAGCCAGCCGATGGGAGAGCATGCTCTGGCGGGAGAAAAGTATGATTGAAATTGATGGTAGATCAAAGCTCGATCACTTGCCACCGCTGCCGCCGCCAACTGCCGCCGCCATTCTCAATTGCCAAACTTTCACGGGAACGGAATCTAGCGGAATGCAGTCGTGGAGCGGACGCCGGAAGGTGGAGATGACATAAATGGCAGTGTTCGTGATTGCGGAACGGGACCCGATTCCCGCTAAACCTGGAAACTCCGGATCCAGCTCCACCTTTGTCTAGACGAACCACGCCTTTTCTTATATAGACTAGCAGTCAGCCCGTGCTATGCTACGGCCGACAAAGATTGCAGAATAATGGAGTAAGTAGAAATTGAAATCACCCAATTTCTGATAGCTAAACATGCCAATAACATCTGTATCTGATGTCGTTGCGAGTGGGCAAGAGACCAAAGAGAGGTAGCAAGGGCTCTCGGATATTGATTTGAACTCAAAAGGACTCCCGAATCAGTCCATTTAGGTAGGCAAATAGTGTAGAATGTTTTGTATGAGTGTAAGCTGGGAAAGATGACTTCTACGCAGGTGGTAGGAAGCAGGACGGACAAAGAATCCTTGCGAGCAGTTGTGATCATTCATTTGTGTCCGGAATGGGATATTTGAGGATATGAAAGTCTTTTCAGGGGGTCCCTACCCTCCGTCTAGATTCACAATATTCCGAGTGATGGGAGAATAAATCGCCAAGTGCAGGAGTGAATCTTAAAAATTAATATAAAAATTCACTGTGGGTGAAATTATTTCTCTCCCCAAGTATGTCTTGTTCTGGTGTGGTTTGACTGTGGTGGAGGTTTCCTGTGCACAAATGGGAAAATTTACCCACTGTGAATTTGTAAATTAATTTTTAAGATTCACTCCTGCACTGAAATTGCGACTGAATTTTTAGCATTCATTTAGTTCTGAAACTTTAAAATTCAGTAACAGATTCAGGTCACAATACGCAGAAACAGGCACAGAAGACGAGAATTACGCACAGTGGGCAGGGCCCATAACCTGTAAAACGGAGACGCAAAAAAGGCAAAGAACCTACAAGTTAGCTAAACTACCGGACAGATTATATGTATCTAGATCGCAAATTCGCGAAGGCCGAAACATCAGGAAAACCGCAAGTTGCTATGGCTGCTATGCAGGTCTGGGATAGCACTTGACAGCACTAGCTGAGTGCTTCATAGTGCCCATAACTTGCAGTTTTCCTGATGAAATTCGAAGATTTCCCTCTCCAGGTCCTCCGAAAGGAACGCCTCCGGAGGATTGACGGCGGCCATCTTTTGGATAATAAAAAGTGGCTGGCGGGACGAGCGGTGTGTTCAAAACGTAACAACGGACCTTGAATGTTGTCGATGTGTAGGCTGCGAAGAGGGTTGGGCGCAAGTTGGGCGTCACCTTTGTCACACGCAAAGAACCCATCATTGCATCAACCACGTTCCCTCCTAACCTTTGCAGGCCACTCAGTGTGCTGAACTATGATGCACGGTACTCTGGCCATCCGTGAACAATGGGGCTCGGCGCCAGCCCGCTCTGAGCGGACGAGGTGGCACTCCATTATCAGGAGACTCGAGACTCGATTTTCGTCAAATCATTTGACGAAAACACACAACTCGAAGAAACAGGCATTTACTCACTGTTTCCCAGATGCAGGCTTACTTTCGATGCAGATACTTGATTTGGCTCCACGCCTCAAGTACGCGCTGACTAGGCTCTCTACCATCTTCAGAGCCCCGGCCCTGTTGAATTTTTTTTTTTAATTTCTCCAGACCGCAACGGCATGTGTGATTAGTTTTTTTTAACAAACTGAAGGTTTTTTCAATTAATTGGAGGTTCTATCAGAAGCGTTTGAACCTGACGAACGCACTCTTTGAACTGGCTTGGTATCTCACCATACGCGTTCTTTAGTCTCATGACATGGTTTGTGGGATGTCTTCGGGGGCATTAAGTGCTAACTGCGATGTCTTCTACCCAATATTAGGCAGCCTAGAGGCGTCGATCGAGCCCGCCTGACTCCGCGGGCCGATGGCATGTGGTACGGGTTCAACCCCAGACTTGACGCATCAAATGTCAGTAATGGAGTTCTTCGGAGGCCCGTGAGATTCCAGGAGCTGCGTTATTCCGCTCCACATTTATAGATCCCTCATGATTACCCTCACCTGGCTCACGCTCTTCGCTGCTGCCTTGATGGATGCGAGGCCCACGCCCCATCCTGTTGCGTTCGTCTCGCGCACATTCAATGACTCTGACATCTATGCAAACTGGCCAACCTACGATCAACTCCCCTTGGATCCCTCCTTCCCCACAAAGGCCGCGTGGGGTGTCTGGGTATGTCGTGCATTATTCCTGTGGTGTACTGCAGTCTAATTATCGCCAGGGCCCAACTGACCAATTAGGTGCATTGAATCACATCAGAAACGCAACTATCCTCGAAGCCAAGAGCGAGATACAGCTCGGCCAGACCTTCAACCTGAATTTGGAGCTCAGCATGCCAGACCCGCCTCTCAACCCCCATCGCCGGCCGCTCATTCACGTCTTCGAGCCTTTTGCAGGATATCAGGACGACATTGTAACGCTCAACACCCAGATCTCCACGCAGTTCGATGGCCTCAGACATTTCCCGTACTCAACGAACCTCTCGCAGGCTACGTATCAGTGGGGACTTCTCGTTCTGGTAGAACTTGACAGATTCTAATGGCTTGGACTGTAGATTTTACAACGACCTCATCACGTTTGACGACATTATGGACCCTGGCTCAGCGACTCTCGGAATTCAACGTCTGTATTCTTGTGATGCAGATATTGCTGATCAATTTTTTTGCCCAGACACGGCGGAGAAGGGAATTGTTGGTCGAGGCATTCTTCTTGACTGGGCAGCATGGATGGACTCCAAAAACGCTACTATTTCGGACCAGGTACTTGGCCACCCTACCTAGTTGGCCACTTGAGAGCTAGAAGGCCAGGTCTTTATAATTATGACTGGGTATGATATACGAGCAGAGTACGACCTCCAATGAAGGTTCAGACCAAATTTCGGCCCAAAGTGATGGGTTGATCGAAAGTTACGGCATCGCGGATCGGAATCCGAGGCGTGGGGACATCAATTTCTTACCGTCGGACCGCTCGCCTCACTTGCCGCGGCCATTTCTCCTCCATTTCTTCGTCGATCCACGACTTTTGGGGCTCGTTCTGATTCCCTGATGCTGTACTTCTGTCTGAGATCCTAATGGATGGCAATGGCTGTGGGAAATCAGGTCACGCGGTAGTTTGAGCCAACCAAGATATATTCGAGGCCAAACGAGAAGGCGTCGGGGAATGCAGGAAAGCTAAGTAATGTGTCGATACATGCGGAATATAAGCAGGAGGGGAAGAGACATAAAGGGGGGTAGCGAGGCAGTATCAAGGGGATGGATATGCAATTCGGGGATAGCGGCGCGCAACCGATCACTTTCTCAACACTCCCACTGAGCGTTGTGCGCCGCTGTACAGTAATTAGCGATGTGGATGAATCAGAGTCCAAAATATGAAGAAATAGTCCAAAGCTCCCACTGGAGCGGAATACGCATTAAAACGCGTAAGTCTGAGCAATATTGGCGGTGGCATCAGGAGCGTCGGGCTCGGTGCATTCGTTCTGGAAGTGTCCCAACTTCCGGCACTTGTAACAAGTGATGCGCGATTTGTCTCGCATCGTGCGAGCAGCGAAGGCGGCCGGGGGGGTGTCGAGAGCACCAGGCAGGGAGAGCGAATCTGCCTGGCGGGCTTCTTCGTTCAACAAACGACCAATAACGAAGTCGAGATCATCCTTCTGTGCGTGCGAGTCGAGAGAAATGATGAGAGTGTCGTAAGATGAGGGAAGTGACATGAGAAGCGTCGCAATAATCTGCGCGTCCGAGGGTTTGTCGTGGTAGAGGCGTCCGAGCTTCTCCGCAAGGCCGCGGACAGCCGCGATGTGAGCGCGCATGGTCCCTGGATCGCCAGACTTGCGCAATGCATAGAACTTCTTCCACACGACCACAACGCCGCCCATAATTCCCTCGTGAGTCTCCTTCAATCTCTGCCACATGCCGGCGGGATCCTCCTCAAACTCGCGAACATGCGCAAACTGGGAGGGATCCAGCCTCCCAATAATTGTCGCTGTCGCGACGTCGCGCTTCGCAACCCAGGCCTTCACGACCTTACTTCCACTGCTGCCCAGCGGCCGTGGTTCGTCGCCCAAAACAATAGGCAACACACCTTTCCTCCGCAATTCGGCCCTGGCCTCAAACTCCCACTCATCATACGGCACACGGTCAGACAGCTTCGTCCCACCCTTCACATCTCCAGTCGGTTTCGAGTCGTCCATCGGTTACGGTTCGGGCGGCGGCAAGCAACACAGGCACCTCAGTCGATTACGGTTCAGTCGGCGGCAAGCAACACAGGCGCCTCGTGCAGTTACGGTTACGGTTCAGTTGGCGGCAAGCAACACAGGCGCCTCGTGCGGTTACGGATACGGTCGAGTCGGCGGCAAGCAACGCAGGCACCTTGGAGATGGCAGGCAAAGATAGTCCAGATATGTATAAAGGGGAGGGCGAGGTTTAGAGAGAAGCAGAGGATGCGGCGTCGGGGCCCATAACCTGTGGGAAATCAGGTCACGCGGTAGTTTGAGCCAACCAAGATATATTCGAGGCCAAACGAGAAGGCGTCGGGGAATGCAGGAAAGCTAAGTAATGTGTCGATACATGCGGAATATAAGCAGGAGGGGAAGAGACATAAAGGGGGGTAGCGAGGCAGTATCAAGGGGATGGATATGCAATTCGGGGATAGCGGCGCGCAACCGATCACTTTCTCAACAATGGCTTCCACGACTCTCCTTTACACACTCAGGGAAGCACAACTGCTTCCTTGGGGTCAGCTATGCTGGCTACTGTCGCGGTACACGATACCGCCATGCTATTGGTCTGAAATCTTACTGAATACTTTTTACTATCCAATTCTTCATTTTGAAAGGTATTTCGAGATTTTATCCATTCACCTCTGATAGCTCTGCAGGCCATTATCTCAAACCACCCAATCTCGGTCTTGTTAATAGTGGGATTTTTTGGAGGAGCTACCAGCATCTTGGAATGGAGTTGAGCGCTCAGGTATGTTCCAATACTTCCCATTAAGCAACCTAGATATTAATTTGGCCCATCTAGGTGTTTCTTTTACTTGTAGGACGATTGTTCATTTCACAACCCCAATTTGGGGTTCTCACATCAGTCGGAACCGGATTTTCTGACCCGTCATATGCCTCATATATACACCAAAACTGTGTGATATAGTCAATACAATCTCCTGTTATGATTTCGAGTGCAAGTTGCGGCCATTTGAGAGCTCATGCAATTATTTAGCGGGGTGGCCAACTACCCTGTTATTTGGCCATGTTCTACTACCGCGCAAAATAAATTCACTGCGATCTCAAATATTGGGATATTTGGGAACTTAGGGTCTTCAATCCTTCCTAGGAAGCATGCCTTCAATCTGATACAGTTGGGACAGGAATGACTTTCTGCAACAATAATGGATGAGGCACCAATGCTTAGGTGGCCAGGTACCTGGTCTCAAATAGTAGTATTGACGTCTTCAACGTGTGTTGACTTGCCGCATTTCTTTATACGTACTTAGATTCCACGAGGCGACATCGATTTCCACCGCCGAGCTCGACGAGGTCGCCGCCTCGCAGGGCCTTGACCCAGCGTCTTTCGTCAAACCGGGCGATTTCCTTGTCGTGCGCACAGGATTCACGAAGCAGTATCTCGCGCTTTCGCCTCAAGCTCAGGCGACCCTTCCATTCCGTGAGGATGGAAATGCACCATTTCTTGGAATCGAGGCTTCGGATGCGACGCTCCGCTGGCTATGGGATAAGAAGCTTTCCCTTGTTGGTGGAGATCACCCAGCATTTGAGACCCTCCCGATGGGTACCTCAACTATCGATGGTGTCCAGAGATCGCTGCACGAGGTCCTCCTCGGAGGATGGGGAATGAGCATCGGTGGGTCCATCAGTCATTCCAGAGCTCGCGCTAATTCTTCCATCCCTAGTTGAGTTCTTGAACCTCGAGAAACTGGCCGCAGCTTGCCATGAACTCAACCGCTACTCGTTCTTCTTGACGATTCAGAACCTCAATTTAGTTGGTGGAATTGCGAGCCCGCCCAATGCCATTGCCATTTTGTGAGACCTCGATTTTACGTGTAAACTTTCAAGTCTTTACCACAATGCGATTCACTTTGTACACCTCGGCTTCATCAAGGGAGACGGTTCTGGTGTGAAAAGAATTTCCGCTTGTCTTTCTACCGAAATTTCACCCCATTTTTCACGTTCAACGACCTGGGAGACCTAAGAGAAGCAGGGAATGGTTGGCTTTGACTATGATTTCCACAATCTCGTTTCCACTGAGCGGAATTTTGTTGGAATTCGTGTATCTCAGCGTGATGCGTTCCATCGTGTGGCCTCCAATAACAATTCCCAAGAAGTGAAGTCAACATCTCAACATTTTCAGCAGCAGTTCAGTGGAGAAATTCGACCTTTTCTGTTTCCCAGTGGAGTTGGGCGGGCTCGGATGACCGGTCCGGTTTGTCTTGATATCCTAGCTATAGGAAAGTTCACCAGTTTCAAGTGCACTTTGGGCCATAGAAGATGTTCCTCTGCAGCCAGAAACCATTCAATGTGTACTGTTGCAGTTTCGGCTGATGAGGGCACGGCATCAATCTATATAATTATTTTTTTGCTTGTCGGAAACACAAACGGCCTGAATATCTTGCTGGTTGATGGTATCACTGACACCCTCAAAGAAGCTCAAAAATTGTGCCGGAATATTTAAATCTTACGGGAAGTCACCCACTGTAGGTGTGAATCTTAAAACTTCGTATACGAATTCACTTTGGGTGATTTTTTAACTTTCCGGTGTGCATCTTGATTAAAAACCCCCACAGCTTTTGATCGCCGCCTCCATTTGCATCCAAATTTGCCATACAGTATTGACACAGTACCCTCATAGGTACAGTCCCACAGTAAACCAGATCCCAGGATTTTCACCACACATTCTTATATTATGCAAGTGGCCGGTTAGCTAGTGTGGCCGGTTACCTAGTCGGAAATTCGAGTGACCCCGGTGGCCCCGACTACGCCGACTTGCCGACTAGCCGCTGACTAGTCAGCGACCCGCACAACACTGGAAATGAGAGGGGTCCCGGTCCAGCGATGTGATATTCACCGCACAGAACGCGGAGCAAGTGTGAAACAGGAACAAGACAGGAGAAAAGGGGCGGATCAAGCCCGATTGGGACATACGCAATGTTCCGAGAATCTCCGGTTCACCGCCACCTCTATTCTTCTTCTTCTTCATCTTCTTCCTTCTTGTTCGCCTTTGAACGTTTGGACATTCGAACCAATTAAACCGCACCACAGAGGGAATACCCCGCGCGCGCTCTGTCTTCAGAGTCCGCTCCCTGAGTCCTCACCGCATCCAGAATCCGAGCCTGCCATCGGCACTGGTGCCCAGTGAGAATCCCAGCTAGGGATATCGAGGCAGATCGAGGCAAAACGAGGAATTTGATGGTTCCTCGATTTGCCTCGATGATTTACACATAGCTCGATGTGCCTCGATGCAAATCGAGGCACAGCGACGGACATTGAGGGAAATCGAGGGATTGAAAGAGCTACATCGAGGTACATTGAGTACTAGCTAATCTGATGTTTTTCGTCCACTGCGGTAGCCACGCCCGCTCGCGCACCCCTGCCCCTCCGCCACCGCCGCTACCACTGGCCCTGCCGTCCCGTTTCTCCCCGCGCCCTCTCGTCCGTGGGCGAAACAATGCGCTGCTATCCTCCTGCGCGTCGCTATCTAGTTTCTGCGCAAAACACGAATCAGCGTCCGATGTATAGATGCACCTCGGACTCAGAACTTACTGCGAGCTCTGAAAGTAACATTCTTGTAATGCGTTGGGGATTGCGTGTCTGCCATAGATTGTTAGGACTGGATATCAATAGACGAGGGATCGCAGTACGCACCTGTACTTGACTTTGAATGAAGGGAACACAGACTGCTATCCAAACTGATATCATTCTATATGCGACAGATGAGCACGGCGCCAGGAGCATAAAAAAAAATACCTTCTCTTCTTCGGAGAGTACAATGACAACGAGAGGTCGTTTTAAACAACCTCGGTCTTGGCTGTAACGGTGCTAAACAGCACGTCTGGTTGGTAACAGAGAAGGTGCAGTGAGATGCTACTTACTGGGCGGCGATACTGGCTAGCGGACATGTCGGAAGCTGACTCTGACAACCAGAAATGGTCTAGCAGACAAGAGAAACAAAATAGCCATGTTAATGAGAGCAAAGAGGCGACGACATACTCTCACCTGCACAACTGGTAGGAGTCGTAGGGGGTTTTGAGCTCTCGGCGCTTGCGTCGGCTGGCAATCAAGCTTAATCAGGGTCAAGCCATCGAGTTCAGCCACCCGCCCGGGATCACCGTCGCGCCATCGTAGAACTAGCGTGTAGCATGTTTCATTATGAGTGAACATCGAGGGAAAGGGAAATGCGCGACGCACCACAACGTTCAAGTCCGCAAACAGCCCGGTGAGGAGCAAGTGCTACTTTGAAGAATCTTGCGACCATAAGACATTGGTCTTCGACGAAAGAATTGATTTTCGGAACTAAGCTTCGGTTCTTTGGAGAGTTGTGAGCGTCTATGCAGAGCATTTCAAAGGATTTGCTGTTTTGGGTGTTGACGAGAGCGGACGAGGCTGAAGGACGAGTAAGTGGTGCTTGAATGGCATGAAGCTTGGAGTTTGGTAGCGAAATGGACAACGGGAGAGGACGACGACCAGAGGGATATGAGGGAAAGAAGAAAGGCGCGACTGAAATCGTACGACTTTTGAATTAATTACATAAGAGTGATGCAGACGGGCAGACCAGCAGCTAAGACAGCGAGAACAATTATTCGTCTTCTTTAAAATTTTGAAGCTTTGAAATTTGAAAGAAGAAATTCCAAAAAAGTTGAAGCTTTGAAATTTTGAAACAAGAATGAGAAAAATGTCAAGGCCAAATTTCTCGATATCACGTCAATCTACCTCGATTTCCCTCGATCCCTCGATCTGCCTCAAGCTGCCTCGATTTCCCTAGCTGGACTTCTCACTGGGACTGGTGGTCAACCTTCCAAGCTCAAACGGCTGGCAACCTGCGGTTATCGATGCAGAACCCTACCAGATGTGACGACCTCGGGCTTGTCGTCTGATCTTTCGAGCTGTTTCGATCGTTTACGTCTTGTTCCTAGTTTGGACAGACCTTTGTCCGTCTCGGGATAATGTTGCGCTCGAGGGATTTGACGATAAGAACTCATCTTCACTGGTGCGCCCTCGATTCCTTTGCTCCGCACAGCGCTGACCGGACTTCACCGTGTATCGGCCCCACATTCGTGTCCCGGGGAGGGCGCGTACACCGGCCGCACGCCGTACGCCGCTGCCGGAGCCACGGAAGCAACGGTTAGCCTTCGATACACAGAGCGCCCCTCCAGTTCCCATGTACATTCTGCACAGCGTGGATGAGCGCACCCGGCGACACCTCTTCCTCGAGGAGTGTGCGGAAGTGTGTCTCTTACATTTTCATTCCCTCGGCAGTGCCCGACGCTACGAAGTCCGAGTGGCATTTTTCCTAGTCGGCGCGTACGTGTCTCCTCCACATCTCATCGCATCGCAGTAACACTTACTGTGATTCCTTACAGGTCTGGCATGCACTCCCGTCGTCCGTTTGCCTCGTCGACCCTCCACTGTCCATTTTCATTGTCCGTTTTGCGCGTCGACCACGAAGGTAAGGCTTCGTCCTCACCGCACACCGCCACCGCCGCTGTCTTCAAGATCGAGTACGAACCACCAGCCTATCCTCCTCTCCCCAAACTGCTACGGCGGCGATAGAACGGATCCGTCGACAAGAGCCCGGCGTGCTCGTCCAAATACGGTAGTAGAATTGCCTTTTTTGGACACGCCTGGCTGGCGTTCTTTCATTCCTCGGAAGCGTGATCGGTACGTCTAGGGCGCGATAAGCCACGGGCGTGCTTTCTGACCTCATCTCACGTAGCTCACTTTGAGTTCCCTGCCTCTGCCTGTGACCTCCACGTTTTTCGCAATTGTCCTTTCGCAAACATGTATTTCACTTCAGCCCTTTTTTCGCACCGCCGAATCAAGCCGAGCACTCTCACGAATTCTGCATCATGTTCAGAGCACCTCGGCCCCCTTCCTCGGCCCCTTTCCTCCTCGCTCCGTGTCGCCTGTCGACAACGTTGTCTGCGTGCCGACGTCGATGAACACTGACTGCGTGCCGGCATCGAGGAACGCTCGTATCCTCCGGGCGTACTTCGTTCAGCAGACCAGTTTCTCCTTTGGCTTAGGCTGCCTAGACAATCCCACATTTTGACTTCTTTGTGTGTGGCGTTGACAGTGGATGCCCGAATCATGATGAAACGCTGAATCATAATTAAGGGGCACCAACGGCAAGCAACAGGTCTTCGGGCTTGTAGTCTTCCAACTCCACAACCTTCCTGCCAAACCCGGACGTGTTGGTGTACTTTCCACTGGCGATCTCCAACGTAAACGATATGACCCGGAAAGGAACAAGGACTTACAGATGGACTTGCATTTCTACGATCGTCAGTCCAGGCGGTGCAATAAGATGTGCCAAAACACCATACGACGATTCCCCAACGAGTAGGATGTCGTTGTTGCTCAGTATATACAGGTCGTCCATCGTGTCCCCCGTGTCGATGACCGTGTAGTCGAGCTCCGTCTCATTCAGGATTGAAAGCACATCGGGATCCTGCAACTGCATCGCGACGGTGACCTTGACGCCGTGCTGACCGAGCTGCTCGCGAATGTCCTTGAGAATGCGTACGACGTTGGGCAACGCCATCGATCCGTAAAGACGGTTGCCGCCCCATTCTTTGAAGTCGCTCCTTGTATCGCCCCACCGTACGTGCACACCGACGGTGACGGGCCGGTTCGGTGGGAACGAGAGGGTGGAAGGTAGAAAGTGCGAATCAGGTGCCAGTCGGTCGCGAACCCAGCCCATGATGCACCCATTGAGGTCTTGGGTATGCTATGGAATGGTTCGGTGCGGAGAAGGACACAGGGTAAAGGACGAAATCACTTCACTATATTCCGTATCCACAATGCTGGTGCAGTCCTGCATGGCGATTCTGATCCTCTCCATCTCCGTACCCGCCCATTCCTCCCCCGAGCACAATCCCCGTACGAGGTTTTCCCTGTCTGCGCTAGGGAGCTGGTCACTTATTCGGCAGGTTTTTCGCGCGTCCATGGTAAGAGATGGAGCCCTTCTCCCGATGGGGCTTTTCTCCCCGTTCCAGATCTGCGACGTGGAATAGACATCGATTTCGTGTTTGGCATCGAATATGACGTCCCATGAAAAGATGAGTGACGAGTCGAGTGCACCAGAGAGGACGATGCTCTGTTTGAAGTGATGCAGGGTGGACTAGCAAAAATGAAAAACGTTAATCCATGGTGAACGGTGCCGGAACCACGTACCCCCACTCCTTCCGTTGATATCGTCCCTGCACGAAGGTATACTCGCTTTGCCGAAACCTGGTCAAGTTCCTCCGGAGGGTCCACCAATGACAACGGCGCCGACATTGTTGTTCGCCCTCTCTCAAAGTATGCCGCCAGGGGCGACATCCAAACAGCTGACACAAACACGCAGAGACCGAGTACAGCGGCGACAATGATCCATTTCAGTGGGGTCCTTCTCCTGAGATTGTCCCAAGACAACCCCTTTGCGTAAAAGCCGGGCATGAGATGAACGTCGGGCGGGGGATTCGGAATGGCACAGTTAGACGCCGGGGCAGTAGGTAAGGAGGAGGGCAAAGAGGGCGAATAGAGAGGCTTTGTTGGTTCCTAATATAACGCTCTGCACTCACAGACCGTCCAAGATTGACATCTGTCAAATAATAATACACTGATCGAGGATCCAGGACCGTTATCTTCTAGTGACCGATGAGGCATAGGAAACGCAAGGCATATGCAAAAACCCTTCGTACGGTGCATCAATGGCCTTGCAAAGAGTGACTGCATGCTCCAGACGGAGAGTTTAGACAGGTTGTTGAAAGAGTGGACATGGCGGGATTAAGTAGCGGGAAGTTATCAGCCGCATATTGACCGATACCACCCGCAGGACGCACAGGTGACCACCCATGTTTGATTCTTGTCGCTTGATGATCGGGCATAAGGATTTAGGCGCTGCCGCACGCTGGGGCATTTAGGCTGCCAGCTCTACTGTACAATTTCGTTCGATTCAGCGGTCACGCATCACCCTTTTTTCATTATTGCGGCAGTAATTTTTTCTCAATTGGGATTTATTTTGGATTTTAATTGTATCAAAAAATCGAACTTCGTGCCAAATTGATCGAAATTGTAAAGTTCTCGCCGTCACGTCACCAGTGACCACTCCTGGCTTTCCGCCTCAAACGTAAGCACCGAATTAGGAAGGTTTTTTCGGCACACCGGCAACTCTGTCCTCGCCATCAAACCGCGATTGATGCTGTCAGCCACACTCTTTCTCTCTTCCCACCACGACCCAGTACGTCGCTTGCCTTGTCGCCACACGCCACATCTCGCTCTTTGGTTGCGCCACGAATGCCGTTCAAATGCCTGCGCCGCTGTCAACCCAGTGGAGGCAACGGCGTCTCTATGCACTCTCCCACTGCAATAACTACCACGAGCCCAACACGTCAGCTGAAAGTGGGATCCTCTTCACTAGGCCCTCTGGCGTTGTACTCGGAAACTGTGTGTAGGTTTATCCTCTCACGCGTAAGCAGTGCTGCGAAATTGGTAGATTTGTACAGCGGAACCACATGGCGACGAGCTATGTATCTCGCCGCCATGCCGTCCGTACGTCAGCGGCCCTCCATGTATGCATTCATGCTCCAGAGTACCACTCCCATTGCTCCCAAACATACCCACTCTTCGCTTGCCTTTATTGCAGACATGCGTCGTTGGTGCCTTATATATTATTGATTCAATAATTGCTTCTCGTTGTCTTTCGTCTAACATTTTAGAAATCTCAATGTAAGTGTAAGAACTTGAAGCAGATTCCGAGCCGTCACCTTGCTTCCGAATTGTGCTTCACTTGAGTCTGAAGCGCCTCTCCATCGGCAATTCCGGCCAACTGGCAGCAGTGATGTTGATGCCGATGAGCCGAAAAAATCTTTCTAATTCAGTGTTACGTTCGAGGCGGAAAGTAAGCAAGTGCATGACACCCCTCGCTCGCGCAAATGGCCCTGAGTGAGTCTTGAACTGAACCTAATATTAGCCACCGGGTCCAGGGAGTAGTGGTGGCAAAGTTTGGTTTGGTTCAGGTTCGGGGTCTTTTTGGCCGAAAGCCGAACCTGAACCTCACGTTCAGTTCAGCAACTCCCCGAACCTTGAACCTGAACACGCGTTCAGGTTCGGTTCAGGTTTGAATGTGTTTGAATCCAAAAAATACCAACCCTCCAGAGCAAGTAGTTTTGGAGCACCCAAAAACTGTGTGACCTTCAGACGAATTATCCAAGTCCTATCACATGTTTTCGGTGCCCTGTGAACTCACAAATTCAGTTTCAGAATAATTTCCCTTGCACTGGAAGTCACATGATGTCATCTTTGCATTCAAAATCAAGTGAGATTCCACAGAGTGTGGGTTGCTGAGGATGTCAGTTAAGTACTTTTTTTCTTCTTCTTTTTGGGTGGTACACGAGGAAAGGGGACAACCAACAAAGTTGGCTTCCCCAGCCCGAGGTAAATATGGAGGACCAGTGGACCTCCAAAAGAGTGAGTGTTTCCACCCCTGAGGAAATGCCTTACGCACTAGCCTAAGCTATTGTGTGGGGCTCGCTCCTGCCTTCATCTATTCCGGCCGCGTCGCCCAACAGGCGGGGACGGTGGTCTTCTTGACCTATCAGCAGCTATACCCACTAAAACCTCAGGTTCTCTTAGCCAGTCGTCTGGCAGTTTATCTTCATCTTTGAGAACACCCCTCCAGGTGTCTAGCACCACTGAGGGAGCAATAGAATATTGCTTTCCATATCTGAGAGTATTGGTCAGATTGCGGTCAACTGCAAGTCGCTCATTTATGGTGGAGAGCCACCTGTTGTGGACCTCACGGATTGATGCGGGTTCAGTGCCCTCGCATCCGACCACAAACTCGCAGCGGAGTTTCCATATCAGGTGGGTAGACTCAGTGATCAGGATCTTGTACAGTCTACTGTCTGTCGGTGAGTTTCGTCCCTCTACTGTGAAGGATGCCAGGCCAGAGCCCAGAATGGCACCCAAAGATGGGGCTTGCCAAGTGTGGCCTTTTTTGGTCCGGAGTTCCTCTGCCAAGCTCCAGATTTCTGACTGGCCCGAGCGTGTGCACTGGAGCAAAATGTGTTCGAAGGTCTCGATGGTCTGGCACGTGGGGCAGAGCTCTCGTTCCTCAAAGCCAGGGATGTGTCTCCAGTATTTGCCAGTGCGGAGAGACCCGTGGAGACATCTCCAGAGGAAGCTGTGTATCTGCCGTGTGATATCTTTATGTCGTATCGACTTCCAGATCCTTGCTGGGGTCGGAGATCTCCCATAGAGCTGCCGAACCACTGCTTGGAGGATTCCAATGTGCTCTTCTGTCGCCTTCCTTGTCGCTGTGCCATGTAGGGCTTTGATGGCTTTGTAGGCAGTGGCTTGAGTGAGGGTAGATAATTTGATCCCTCTCAGGGCAGTGTCTGGGTGGGGTGTAAGAGCAAAGTTGTTGTCTTCTTGGGCCTCGAGGCTGTTGCTTGCTATACTGGCAGCACTATCGCAGTTGGCCTTTTCTACATTGCTATTAGCAAGTGAGAAGGTTGTCTGAGCCATTCTGAGGCGGAGTTCAGATATGAGGGAGGGCAGTGCCTCCCTATTGGTCACTCCGACCCATCCTCGGTCTTCCCAAGCATGGATATTCTTCATGATTTTAACCATGGTGTCCCAGCCACTTAGGATGTGCAGGGGGGTGTTAAGTGGTGAGTTACAAAGCACCCATATTGTGCCTAGTATCACTGCACTTGTGAGACTCTGTTCAAGGTCCGTGGGGACCCTCTCACCTGTATTCTGTGGGTTTGTGGGGCTGAAGAAGACACCAAAACCTGCCTCGGCATCTGCATCCCCGGGTCTGCGGCAGGCAGCATCTATGTAAATCCTTTCCGGGATTATTGGTGGGTTCTCTACAACCACACGGATCTGCTGGGCAGGGGGTGCCACCATATCTTTGGCAGGCTTTGTGAAAACCCGAAAGCCTTCAGTGAGGCTGGCGATGGGTTCTGAATCCTTGAAGGTAAGGATGCCTTCGGGTTCATTGGTTTGGGGGACAGGGGCAGCAGTATTGTGCAGTCTCCAGGGGCCCCATTTAGGGAGGATTTCATTTAATCTTTTATCTGCGGCCATGGCGCAAGAGTGCGGATTGGTACATCCCCCTCCGCTACGATCATATATGCAGTCCTGGCATGGACAGTCCCTGTGTGCTGTGTGCTGAGGGTTACCGATCCGCTCATGTATCTTCATGGCGTCTCCTGTATTTTTGGCTCTGTGATTCTTCCTCAAGTACTTGCACTGGGGCTTGTTGTTTAGTTGTCGAATTTCGGGATTTTCCCCGAAGTGGTGGAATAATGGTAGCATCTTTTTCAACTCGTGGGAAGGGTTTGGAGTGTCGAAAGTAACTCCAAACTTCCTTGCAACATCCAACATTTCTTTCAGGTGGGTGGGCAGCTTGTTTCGTAGTGGGGAGAATTTTTTGAAGGAACATGTTTATGTGTGAGCCTTCCTGGAGTTTTGAGGTAGTCCTATCACTTGCGGCGATACGGGTATCTGCTACCTAGGCCCACTTTGGTCGCTTCCTTGGGTCGAGTTCAAGGTAGGATTTTAGCCTCATGAGGTGTAGAGCCTCGTTGCGGGACTTCAGATCAAATATGTTTTTCCCGCTGGAAGAGACAGGCGCAATTAGCATGTCTTTTTGAACTGGAGAGGTTTTGGCGCCAGCCCACATAAATTCCCTCTGGACTTTCAGAAGGTGTTTTTCTACTGCCTTTGGCATTCCGTTGACCTGAGTGAGGTATTGTGTCTTTGACCCAAATGCAATTTGGGCTACATGTTGTTGTTGTTCAATAGTGGGGTGGTTGCGGTCCCATCTCTCGAGGGTGGAGTCAATATCCTCCAGGACTGGGGTCCATATTGCTTGGCAATCTATGCTGTTACCCACCTGGGCACCCAAGATGCGCACTGATTCTTTATCTTTCGCAATGTTTATGTTCTCTGGTATGGGTTCATCGTTTGGGTTGAGTTTTCTCGAGGTTATTAGCTCTTGACGGTATTCTTCGGAGCCAATAGGTATAACCTCTGTTTTGCTGACGTTGAACTTTGCGTTTGAGGCCTTGCACCATTTGTCCAGAAGGCCCTCAGTTAAGTACTTTCCAGTATACCGTACAGCTCTCTCTACCCAAGTAACCATAATATCAGCATAACCACGATGAAATATACCAAAAAACGTCCCCACCAGTTCAATCTCAGGTTCGGTGTTCGAACACCTCACAAGTCTTGACTCACTCCTGGCTCCTTACATAGTTCTGTAGTTCATTCAAGTCATTTATTGACTCAATCTGTAGGTATTTCAAATTAGCTATAGTCATGATATTGTGTGCTTCGCTCCGAAAGGACTCAAAGCTTCACAGCATGCAATCAAGTACTTCAGCAGCTTAACTTAAGTTTCATGCGGTCCAGACCAAAAATGGAACTGAAGTCCGAGTAGTTCTTCAGTTTTGCTAAGTAGTGTACATGCACCATATATCTGCCTAATAAATGCACCTCCAGTGGTCTACCACAACTTAAGTTCAAAACTACTCAAGTTGCCGCATCTTAAGTACCCTGCCTCCCTCTTAAGTTTCAGTAAAAAGATCCAATTTATTATAAAAGGAACAAGAACTCTAGTTGGGATTAAATCAAGTTCAATCAACTTGAGTTCTAACTTGTACGCAATCACGCAATTTTAGGGTGGAACATGCCCGGTTGGTTGTCTGCGTAGGTGGAGCGACAAGTGAATGAGACTCGGAAATAGAGCGAAAAAAAGCACATACAAATGTGGGGACAACTAGAAGTGGAATGACTCGAAAACCAGAAAACGAGATGGTTGGTGGGTCAGTGGTTTGACACAAAGGAAAAGTGCAGTGAAGTTCTAGAACCAAAAAGCACGCAGATGTGCAACACTAGTTTGTGGGCCAGAGGTGTTGAGCTGGGTGTGGCACAGGTGTGGTGGCAGGAGAGAAAGAGCGCATCACAGCTGTCACACAATGGCATAATGTATGATTGGCATTTGTTGTGCACAAACAAATGTAACTTTCGACTTCTACTTTCACCGTCAGGATGCCGATGCCACCTAGATGTTCCCTCCTCCATGCACCACATCCTCTCTCTGTCACCGTCTGGTACGCCACACCTCACTCAAGTCTCGGAGCATGCGCGCGATGCCACCTCTCTTGACTCAGATTCTTGACACTGCTGACGGCTATGGGTACTACACCTCTGTCGGTGTTGTCTCAAGGGTGTGTGGCATTTCTTCCGCAATCCTTCCTATTGCTAATCTACCACACCATGACCAGGAGTGTCTCGATAGCAAAGGTGTTTGTTCTTGCCTTTAACTTTGTGAGTGGCACATTTCATTTTCATTGGTACCATCCACTGAGGTTTCAATTGTCCAACGCCTTTTCTGTTTTCTCGTGCTCAACCGCAGTCAAGCCGTGGCTTCGCAAGTCTACCCTGCATGGCAATGTGCTCGAGAATCGTGCCAATGTCGCTGCATGGCAATGTGCTCGGGACTGGGGTCAACGTCGATGCTGTCGATTCAGATGTGTGACATGCGTATCCAGTTTCGTACCATAGTTCAAGTTTCTTCAGACTTGAGTTTCTTCATACTTTAGTTCCTTCATAGCACTTAAGTTCTAAAAACACTGGAGATGCATATTACTTACTGGAAATGCATGTACTTGTCTAGCCAGAACTTGATTTGTGTGTTGAACGTAAGTAGTTGCTAAGAACTCAAGTTTGAAGGCGGCTATGTATATGTGCACGCATGGGTGGCTTGCAGGCGTATAGGTGCAAAACTTAAGATTGTTGAAATTTAAGTTTGAAAAGTGGTGTGGACTGGCGGAACTCAAGTTCAGCTACTCGGATTTCATATGCAATAAACCTATTAGCACTTACTTTTGAATGGAGAGCTGGATCCAAGGATCCAGACAGGGTTGGAAGTGCATGGGCATAACAAGCTGGGAGAACAGCAGGTTTGTTCTGAGTCTAGCGCTCTCGCTTGAGATGTTGGACAAAATCAAGTTTCGAAGCAAGGTTCCATCCCCTCGGATCGGCTTAAGGATGGTGGGACTTTATGGCGCAATAGCTCAGCTGGGAGAGCAGCAGACTGAAGTCATCAGCTGATATATCTGAAGGTCGGGCGTTCGATCCGCCCTTGGGCCATTTTTGCTATTATTTGGCAGCCGCATCGCATGTGGCGATGATGACGAGTGCTGGCAACAGAGATCATCCAGAGTCAGACAAGGAGTTTTTCGAACCTTTGAGCTGCATAGTGCTCACCGGAGTTTCGGTGTTTTTGGACAACCATCTAATAAATTCGGCACTGGGTGCCGTGACCCGTGACCACCAAATTGAATGAAATTATACAGTACTCCCGAACCGCTGTGTTCTAAAACCATCCTGGGATCTCGGTGATGTGAGGTGAGCATTTTGATTCTGCTGGGCGAATGGGATAGATCTTCAAATAGCAATCTGCCAAATTTTTCGAACCTGACATCTCAAGGGAACTTTTACTGCGCAGCCTTTCAATGTCATTCCGTTAGTTTGCGGATCCGGCTGGCCCGGGAACTTAGCTCCTGGGAGATTCTCGCATATGCACTGGGCATTCGTACATGACACCCGTTGTTGGCAGATCCAAATGTCCGGGTGCAATGAAAAATCAATTGCGAGGTGCGTAGCCGCCGCAGTGACATGTCATTTGTCAAGTACCGGATTTTCAATGCATTTACCGAAATAAAAAATTGAATTGCAAAGCGTTGCTGACAGAAATGCCGTATTATTCCGGGCCCATGGCCCATGTCGGTTGAGGGTGGTATCAAAACGCGTTAATCAAGTTGGAAGAAGGGAGAGAAAAAGGGAAAAAGGGAAGGGAGATTAGGATGATTTTATTGGGTCTCCACTGGATAATTTTTAACTCCCCAGATATGCCGTAGCTCGCTTATTAATTCTTAACTTGACAGGGCAATGCAATGTGTGCATGCAATTTCGTCTTTTATTTTGGTTAACCGGTGCGATCCTCGCTCCACAATCTCGCCGATCAGCGCTCAATTTCTGTTCAAAAGGAAGGGTCTCTCCTCGACGTCTTTCTTTCATTCTGACTCCCATCATCTTCCTCTCATATTGTTTGGATCCTCTTCACCGTGCATCCTCAACTCTGTATCTTCCCCCCGCTGCCTCTGTAACTGACATAGAGACCTCCTACCGCTTAACGACTCCACGAACAGCCGGTGTCATTAAATCAACGGAGGGGTGAGTGATGAATATTCTCCGTCTCTTTACCCTTTCGTTCTGAACAGCTTGACACTGCGTAACCGGATGTTTTCTACATTGTATTGTTACTTCCGAATTCATTTTTGCAGTAAAAACCCCTTCTCGTTCACTTCTTTGTCCCTGTCCGCTCCCTCTCTGCACTGCCTTCGTTGTACATTCCCAATGACCCGAGAAGGAATTGCGGTCCCACCTTCTCCCCTGAATTTTTTCCGCCCCATCCCCAACTCTCTTCTTGAAATTCGGGGCGGAGCTTAAGGTTTTTTATTCTCTCTCTTACATTCCCAAGTCTATCTATGATATCACTAACACTGGCTTAATTTAGTTTCCTCGACGCAAACAATGCCGTACATGTCTGGACGTCGTAGCGCAGCTCACTCGCATTCACAGCTCGCAGGCCGTACACAAAATCTGTTTCCATTTCTATGGATCTCTGGTATGCTTTCGCATGCTCTAACCTATCCTTACATTTTATGACCCACACCTCATTTTTGAACAGGATACATCGAGACCATTCAAACCCGATTTCTCGCACTTCTGGGCGGCCGGTGCGTTCGCAGACCTGCTGGTATGCTTACAACAACCTTTTAGATGTTGCTTTAGACCAATTTTTGACAGTTTCGTCAATGAGGCGCAGCGCGTGGTACGTTCGTTTTTCTTTTTTCAAGACCACTAACTGAGATTTGACACAAGGACAGGCTTCTGGTAAGCCTTCGAATGGTCTTAAACATGAAGTCCCATACACAGATATTTCTGATTCAGGAATGCAGCGTCCCTGGCGTCGGTGGCGATATCCAAACCATCTGAGCACCACCAACATCTCGAATTCGCATCGCTATGTTTAATTCATTCTTAAAAGCTCTATCGCGAGGTAAAAACTTTGATTCCCCATGTGCTCGCATTCGAAGTTAATTTCTACGGGGGGCAATAGTGTGTGATAGTTTTTGGCGATATTCAACTGCTGTCCGAACCGAGGCCTAGCAGTATATTTGTTTACAGACGATGTTCAGTCCTCCACTATGTATTCTCCACTCACTCACCGATGCATTCAGCCTCCGCAGCCAGGCACCGCAACTGGTGACAATGGTATTTGACACAATTTTCATGTACTACATACTTGGTATGAACCAATTAACTTTTTGAATATGCTTGCACAGTGCCCTGGGAAGACAACTTATAAATATTTTTGGTTTGATTGACATGGACACGATTGGCCGAGCTTCTAGAAGTCGGCTCCCGTCAGCCTTATTGCTATCTGGCACTTGCGCTGGAGCGACAGCATATCTTGAGTAGCCGATGCATGCGGCTACAGTGCCCATTATAGTAATATGTAGTATTGACAGCCAGCTACATTGAGCTATGTTACAACGCAACGTCAAGGCATCCGTATTCTCCGTCCGAATTGAATGAGCTAACTTTCAAGGGAAATGGTCTAGAATTGAGCTCACAGGAGCCAATCTCGTGAAAACTCACAAAAAAAAAAGAGGGCCGCACCCTATGTTCCACAAATAGCTGTAATGACAGTGCTATGCGAGCCACCTGAGCTACATAGGGCTATGTTCCCAGCTGAAATTTTCCTGATGCACGGGCACGGCCCCCGATGAGGCCCCCGACCGTTCGACGTGGGACCACTCTCGCGGTGCATTCAATGCACGAGGTATTTACCATGGGCATCCCAAGTGATCTACACCCGTAACAATCCGTGGGTGTTCTGGCTTGTATAGTTTAGGGTCCCTGCATGCCTACAAACAAGCGAGACACGAGCTAAAAAATGTTTGTAGCGTCTGTCTACGAGAGACTACAGCATGCCATCATCAAGCTCATGGATCCTTTGACAGCCGGGATCATTCAATGTCTACGCCTTCTTACTGTTCCTGGTTTGACTGGATGCCAACTAAGTGCTGTACTCGGCTTCGTGGAACTCGCCCACGCTCACAGTGATATTATTTTCCCATAGCATACCTATCCTTGGTGCGTTCAAGTCCGAGCCGAAATCGGGCGGTGCCGAGTGTCCTGCCACCCATGCTACAGCTCGGTCTTACCAGGTCATGTCTTCCGGCTCGCGGCAAAGCGACGAATTCAAAAGAGGTTCCTCTGTCGGAAGGGATCGTGGGCAAACTCCCAGCAGATGGGACCACTCAAGAAAAAATGTCTCAGAAGATGCTATTTTCTGGAGATCGCGCGAAGCACGTCCCGCTAGGAACCTTTGATACTGGTAGCAATTCTCATGCAAAATACCTTCCTGAAGCCCACGGACCGCCGGCGCGATTACTATTCCGACCTATATAGTCGAATGACTCCTAGGAGCCATCCCCCTCAACTGAGGGGCCACATACACCTCTGGGCACAGGATGTAAAGAAGCGGGACAAAGTGGAGCCCGTGTCTTCCACGCCCGTCGTAAATCCTTCGCCTGGCAGAGCATCCTACTGCGCTCGTCTCATTGGATATCACAGGGTCTCCGCCATATATAAGCCTCGGCTGATGAACACCTCCGGATTGACTACTGAGAACGATGCAGTTTCTCTCGATTTTCGCTGGTCTGCTTGCTGCTTCAGGCGTTTATGCTCAGACTGTAAGCAAGCATGGTCGCTCATCCGAGGCTGCATAGTATTAAAGGCTGACTCCGTGTTTATATTCTGGCCAGGCTGATACAGGCTTGACGGCCGGTGCGCACCTCCTCCTTGAAAACTTAGTGTTTTAATAATATAATGCAGTGCACCCCAACCTCTTCGTCACTTTCCCCGCTAAACCGACCACCGTCACTAACACAACTGAATTCCTCCAATCTGCGATCCCCCTCGTTGTGGCGGAGCCGCTGACGATTCAGTGGTACGGCGTCAAATTCGAGGACTCCACGACATTCGCCATCTTCGACACGTCAGTCTCGGAGGAGGGCCGGCGCGCGCATCTCAATGGCGTGGTTGCTGGTGCGCTGTTTGCCAATGCTCCGGTCCTATTCATGGATGCACCTGTTATACATTCTGGGGATATACTGGCGAGCAAAGTGGTGAGTTCTGGCTCATCGGTTCAGTGCAGATTTAGGCTATAACGCTTGCTTAGCTTTCGAAACCGGACAACAGCAGCACGACTTCCAGCCTGAGCGTCGGACTCGCCATTCTGTTCACCGCCATCCCCGGCCAGGCGGACGCAACCAAGGAACTTCTCATTGTGCGCCGTTGATTCCTTCCCTTCGAGACGCAGCTGAAGGAATGCACAGGATCTCCTACCCCTGGCCAAAGCGGAGCCTCTGACGCTTGACTGGTACGCCATCGAATTCCCCGACACCAATTCCTTTGCCATTATCGATTTCTTCGCGGACGAGAACGGCCGGGAGGCGGATTTGAATGGGAAGGTCGTTGCCAAGCTGCTTGCGGAGGCCGATACACTTTTTACGGCGCCCCCGAATGTGATAAAGACCGAGATGGTTGCTGTGACCCTCAAGTAGTAGTGTGTACTGAAGAGGAGACATAGGATACTGGTTGAAGTTGCAGTCGTCGAGAATTTTCGAGGAAGGAAGGAGACTTCAGTGTTGAACCACATTCTTCGGCAGAGTTCAACATCCTGCGACGGTGCGTCCTCTGTCAGGCTTATGCAGTCTAGGGTTCTTCTTCTTCTGCACGGCAGAGATCATGCAGAGTCTCATTGAACGTTTGCTTCTGAGCAGGGATGACCGTCACGCGCCGCATTACTTCGTATTGCGTTCCCAAGCCTGCGGCCTCGCGCGCCCGCCTCAGGCAGATCTCTCCGTACTTTGCATATATATCTCCCATACTCGGATGTTTCTGTACGCTTTTGTATTTACCCGCCCCTTCCCTCTTTGGCGCCAATTACATTTCTTGGTTCCAATACTACCGAGTGAATTAATCTTCTCACAGATCCCGCCTTTTCTTGATCAACATCCGGATCCAGTTCTGGATCAGCGAACCCCACGCCGTCCACACCCAATTCCACCTCGCTTCAATTCATGCCGTTTCAACAAGGCGCGATCTCCACCATGGCATTCGTCTGTTTTGCACTGGCGATGTAGCGGAATCTCGAGTATCGGCCATGCTCTCACCAATGACCACGGTCTTGAGGGTCGACTCGTTGCAATGACTTTCAAAATGGATGTCACGAGATCCACGTAGTGTGAATTGCGGGTATAGAGTCCTAAACCGGGAAGCGCAACGCTACGTGGAAGTGCAACACTAGGAATTACGTTCCTTTGAGGCTTCCGACTAGGTCCAAAAATTATACAAGCATAGTGGGGTATTTTATAATCCAAAGGAATTGTGCGAAAAGCTCCTGTAAAGCCCTCAAAATTGCGATGTTTGTGGCCGTATTTCACGGCCAGTTCAAGAAGCTGTCGGCGAGGTCCGACACCACCACAATCGTATAGAGTGGGTCCGAATCTGAGGATGGTAAGTCCTTCGTTGTTTGATTACCTTTCCGTTGCTCACTCATCGGTGAGAACACTGAAAAAAAACACAGCAGCCATCACCCCTAGAAGGTGATCCCCCGTTGTCATCTTATCAAAATCTGCCTCAATATGGTTGTTTCATCCCAACATCTCAATATTTCTTGTTTTCTGCCCGCGAGCAGAGCGAGTGCTCACTGCTCGAAGAGCATCTGGGAACGAGACTACCTTGATTGCAAAGGAACCAGCTCCCTCAGGCCGGCTTCACCGATAAGCTGAGCTCAGCGCATTTTATAGAAGTTTATTTGATGTCCCAAAATCTCCAGTTAAATTACAGCTAATGTCGGAACCGAAGGTGCGGACGAAGATTTTCTATTTTGGGATGTTTTCGAAGAATTATCAGTAACTCCACCAGTTCTGCTCCGATTCGAATTAATCTAGGTAGATCTATTGGGTTAATTCATGGACAATTAGTGATACAAAGTGATTATAAAGATATTATGTATTAATCTGTGCTTTTGGACCAGTTTTGAGCTGAATGCCGTCTAGAATGTCTAGGACATGTCTTAATGACCTAATATTTTGGGATAGCACTGGTTGAAGTATTCAAATTTTTGATCCCCAAAACTGATGCAAAATTAATGAAGTTTTTCATCAGTTTTTCAGCCAGAAATTGACTGGACAATGGGTGACTATCCGTAAGAGTAGATAGTATATTTTGAGTATTTGGGGGTGCCAGTGATGGCATCAAACAAGATTTACTCCTTGAATCTATTCGTTGGTGGTTCCCGCAAGAGTATTTTATATTTTCTGTGATAGATGTGAGGCCGCGTGGGGCATCGCTGCCAGCCTCTGCAAGCCTGGTTGATGTGCTTGCCAAACAGTAAACAATAACATGTCTTGCCTCAATCCACTGCGACTTGCCTCAATCCACCACGACTCAGCTCCCACTTCATGGACTTCAACCTGTTTCTCGTTGCCCAGCAGCTCAAGGATATGGAGGAAGAGGGAATTGAAGAAGAAACAGCTCTTTCATGCCATGGAATTGCCATACTCGCGGTCGGTGCCATCGAGGCTCGCGGTGAACATGGCGAGCCCATATGGCTTGGCCGTAGCATGAGGAAGACGACGGCAGCGGAGCATTGCGTTGGCGTTGGAGCAAGCTGTGAGAGATCACCGGGACGTCGGACCGCAAAGAAGCCTTGCTAAATGCGGACGCAATCCCGTCTATTCAAGCAAATACAATCTGGAAGGAGGGGTAGGAGGCCTCTCCAGATTCTACATAAATGAAAATCTGTAGAGGGTCCAAACAACGCTGTAATAAGATCCAACGACAATGGGGTCCTGACAGCCGTCCCGATATGGTAAAAAAATATTCAAAGATACTCAAAATATACCATCTACTCTTACGGGTAGTCACCCAATTCATGAGTTTTTCACAAAATTTCCAGAAATATGGTAAAAAATGTGAAACAGATGAAAAACTAATGAAAAAATTATGAATTTTTTGAACAAACCTTTGACTGAGAATAGACATGAAAAAGGCATATAATTTTTCACCCATATTTTCACTGAAAAACTCAAAATGCTCAACCAGTGTGGACAACATATATATGTAGGCAAACATGTGATAGAGCTAGATTTTATAACATTCCAATGTAAATGTAATCCTTACAATATTTCTGAATACCAAACCTGCTAAATGTATCCCTACAGAGACTATGGCTAAATTATTCATAATTCGGACTCTATCACGTGTCTAGTATTGTATAAATGTTGTCCCTACCAAATATTAGGTCATTAGGACCTGTCCTGGACATGCTATATGGTATTTGGCTCGAAACTGGTCCAAAAGCACAGATTACCTAAGACATAATATTTTCGTATGAGGGACGTAGACGTACCGTATTGTAGTCTTTGTTCAGATACTGGGCGATGAAGAGCGCTGTGAAGGTGGGGAATGTCGGAGCGAAGTTGTACGTGTTCCGTACGTGGCGATCCAGGTCGGCGAACTTGATGTTTTGGCCGTCTAGAGAACAAATTCATTGAGCAGTGAGATATTCGGGGTGCGAATAGAAGCACGGACCACGGGGAGGATACCTGGGGGATTGAATAGTGAATTTTGGAGAACAAGCGGAGCGGAGAGATACTGAGTACATACCATGGTTTGCCAGGGTGTTAGGGTTAAAATGAATTGAATTGAATAATATTTTCGTAAATCGCTAAGTGTCAGAAAATGAGGAGTTTTTGAACCTTTGAGCTGTGTGCTAGTACTCACCGGTTTTTTTTGTGTTTTTTGAGATTTCAGAGTTGTTGAAACTGGTTGTAAAACTTGGAAATTCTACACTTTCAGGTTGGTTGAAATTGTTCTGAAACTTTGAACTTCAAACTGGATGAAACTGTGACTTGAGTTTTGAAGTTCATTTACAGTTTACAATAGTATGAATTTCAAAAATTAAATAACAAATTCACTGTAGGTATGAATATTTAAAATTTGTATACAAATTCACTGTGGATGAATTTTTTCACTTTCCAGTGCGATTGGGCCGCGACCCGTGACCGAGACCAAACTTCGTCGCGGCACAGAGGGTGCGTGACGCATGACCGCCGAATTGAATGACATTATACAGTACTCCCGAACCGCTGTGTTCTAAAACCATCCTGGGATCTCGGTGATGTGAGGTGAGCATTTTGATTCTGCCGGTCGAATGGGACCGATCTTCAAATAGCAATCCGCCAATCTGCCAAATTTTTCGAACATGAGATCTCAAGGGAATTTTTACTGCGCTGCCATTCAATTTCCTTCCGTTAGTGCACGGATCCGGCTGGCCCGGGAACTTAGCTCCTGGGAGATTCTCGCATATGCGCTGGGCATTCGTAGATGACACCCGTTGTTGGCGGATCCAAATGTCCGGGTGCAATGAAAAATCAATTGCGAGGTGCATAGCCGCCGCACTGACATGTCATTTGTCAAGTACCGGATTTTCAATGCATTTACCGAAATAAAAAATTGAATTGCAAAGCGTTGCTGACAGAAATGCCGTATTATTCCGGGCCCATGGCCCATGTCGGTTGAGGGTGGGATCAAAACGCGTTAATCAAGTTGGAAGAAGGGAGAGAAAAAGAGAAAAAGGGCCAGGAGATTAGGATGATTATTGAGTCTCCACGGGATAATTTTCAACTCCCCAGATGCGCCGTAGCTCGCTTATTAATTCTTTTTCACAATGAGCCTTATTCCGTCAGGAAGAGCGCAGCCGTCACAACGTGCACTGGGGATCAAAACTTCATCGATGAAAATCATGAGGTACGCGGCAAGGGACTTTCTGGATTAAAGAGCGTAAGGCGTATACAACTGCATACATTAAAGTCATTGAAAGTTCCTTGCAGTCATTGTAGTGCGTGTGAGTTCAATCAAAGCAGCACCACGAAAGAGCCCGCGGCGAGAAGAGCCAGGAGCAGGCTGGAAGGTGACCACGAAGGAACACGAACGCCAGCGCTGACACCGGTGCTGACACCGGTGCTGCTCGGCTTGCTTTTAGATGCGGAGCCGGAAGGGGAGCTCACAAGGCCTCCACCAGCTGAAGAGGTGTTTCCACCCGCGGCGGCAACATCTATGAGAAGGCATGTCAATAAAGAGCGATCAGAGGGAGGAATGAATTACAGTGGGCGAAATCGAGCTGCGTGTAGTTGGTCTCGGCGTATAGTTGCGTTTTATTATAGGCGACGTTGACCGGAACAATGTGCTACGATCAAAAGGAGCGTCAATGGATTGTTCAACGAGAGGGCACGGACGGAAAGAACGTTTGATGGAAAAGAACGTACATCGAATGCAGCCAACAGCTTGGGATAAAAGTCGAGCGCAGTCTGCATGGTATAGTTGTCCAGCTCGTGGGCCAATATAATTGCACCAACCTGCAGATGAAGATCTTGGAATTCAGTGGTGTAAAACAGAGGAGAAAATCACACACGGTATCGAATGTCCCCGCAGACACGTTCGAGATCAGGTATTGGTAGTTGGCCTGTACTTCCTGGTCCGTGGCCTGTGGGGGCACGGCGTCGACTTTCCAGTCGTTCGCATCATATTTCCACAGGATGTTGTTGAGACCGAGTTGCTGCGCGATGTAGCGGACACGGTCGTCAACGTCGCCTTGCGCCGGCTGATGACATGGACGGTTAGTAGTGTACGAAAGCAAAGATGGATGACGACGCACGCGCCAGCACGTGGGCGTGTACCCAGTGATTAGCTTGATCAGTTGCATGGTGTACCAGAGCTCGCCGAAGACCTGCTCGTTGGTGAATGCCGTCATCAGTCGGTGCGACCAGGTGTCTGTGGGATGGTGATGGGGATGATCAGAGGGCGCGGGAAAAAGCAAGAAGGAAATACTTACGGACACAGATTTCGTGCCCGTCATTCACCGCACGAATCGCCTGTAGCGGGTGGTTCCACACATTTGTCCCGATGTAGAACATGGCTGGCGCGGTTCAGCAACTGCAGGATTATATTCACCCAGCGCACTCACTAGCCTTCTGTTTCTTCTCCGCCAAATAGTCGTAGAAGGCGTTGTGGGAGCAGTTGGGGCCATCGTCGAAACCATAACCGAGCGTGCGGGGCTACACAGGTGGGGGTGAGCGTCCAGTTAGATACGCCGAAAGGGAAATCTTACCTCCGGGACATCAGCCCAGTCAGCATTAACGCCTGCTACCTTCGGGGTGGTGCAGAGTGTTCTTGACCACCAACAGTTCGGATCGGTCCCGTCGTCATATGCGATATTCGGATCCACAACGCCGTCCGTACCCTGAAGAACGTTCAATGACAAAATAAATGTCACTGACGACAGAAGCCCACCGTAGGCGCTATGTTGGGGATATTTGCCTGAATCGCTTTGAACTTGGCCTGCCCCGCGGTGTCCCCTGGAAGGAGGGATGCGACCGGGGTCGCAGCTGGGGGGAAGGACGCGACTGCATTGTCCCTGGGAGCATAGGCGTAGTACGCACACTCCGCGGTGGGGTCTGAAGAGCCAATCAGCCTGAATGCCATCGACGAAAAGTCTAAGCACAAGACGTACCAGTAAGAGCACTTTCCTGCGCCTCAGTCTCAGCTTGGCCACGTGCACCAAGCAGCAGTGCAGCCAAGGATAGAACAAGCGTAGTGCGCATTGGCGAGCGTACTATGTCGGTATGTATAGTGTCGTGCGCAGCAGAAGCTGAGCTCCCCCCGAGGTATTGGGAGCGACGAATGAAAAACGAATGGAGGGGTAAAAAGAGTGCGGGAAGAATCTCAGATAGACGGCTTTCATCGAATAAAAGGGACGACGATTAATCTCCATCCGGAATTGATTTCTCACCGGCAGCCGCTGACTTTTATATTGAGAGTCTTGTCGCCAGTTGAATACCAGCGAACATCAGTGATCTGGGCGCTCTGATGTTCTTGGCGTGTCGGCGGCCTCGTCCCGGCATCGAGGTAGTTCAGCCTCATGCCTTATCCAACCTCGCGAAGCTTCGCGATTTGATCGTCCCTGTAGTGCTGTTCGTGAATGTGAAATTCAGTTCAGGGCCTGTTTGGATTTTGATTCGAGTCGGCGCTAAAAGAAGCCTCTGTCCTCGTCTGGCATGGTAACAGATTCGAGCCCTATTGGAGGGACAGAAATCCGTTCTGGGGAATCGCTACACCCCGCCCGAACTTTCGTGGTGACTTTCGATGGGTGTGGACGGAGCGTCGAGAAGATAGAAAAATGGTCTCCGGATCGCCAGAGCCCTGTCGCGAAATTGCTGTAAATTGGTTCAAACGGAAGACATGGACAGCTTTGGGCTTGCACCCGAGCGAGCCTGCGCACCATGATCGCCAACGTTTATGTATTGAAACTGGTAGCAAGAGTTCTCTGCCAGCCAATCCATCAAATCTGAAGAAGTCGCTTAAAGCTCGAAACAAGTTAAGTTACTTGACAGCGAGATGAAAATGCCCACCGCTAAGTATAGAATCCGCTTAAAGGGATATGACATATGAATTGAGTAGCGGCACAGGCCTCGATGAGGCGCATATTTTGGCCCGCAATCTTGCGCGCTTCCCAGAAACTAGCGGTCTGCCAGCGGTCAGATTGGGGGCATATTTGGGTCCGGGATCGGGTTGGTGAGGTTTAGGTTTAGCGTGGATATGGATAGATAGGTCTAGGTCCAAGCGCCCGCCCGCACTGAGGTCTGAATCGAACAAGGCGGAAGGAAGAAAGTGGGTTCGGGGAATTAAAATTCCGTACCTGAGGAGGGGAGGAGGGGAGGAGGGAGTCCAGGTTGGGCTGCTAAAAACCTTTTCAGTACATAAAGGTGAGAGCTTCGAAATGAATTTTTCGCCTTGGTCAGGAATCAGGATCTCGAGCTGAGAGAGGTACGATCCGCGAAGACAAGTAGATGGTGGCATGGATGGATGGTCAGACGGAGCGCGATACCTTCGAGCGTCTTCTGAAGCTAAAGACGCGTCGTGGGAACTGTCCCAAGAGGGATGCGGTGGGGCTGAAAACTGAAGATTGTCCACAACGTACTTGGGTTGAAAACTAAAACTCTAACGGACTGATTGAAAACAACACTCGCCGGTTGAATCATTCATTCTGTTACCCCACAGCACCTTGACCGCGCTTATACGCACCACCGACTTCGACGCGGGTTGCTATCAAACATCTATCCAGCAGGACGTTGCGCGGTGACCACCATTGCGTCGCATTGCGATTGCCTGAAAGCACGTCCTCTTTTGAATGTTCAGGGTGTGATGCAACTCCAGAGACAGGACGCGCGCGGCTTTTCGTTCACTACGAAACCGACAGAAGCAAAGTCGTACCGTACCTTTCATTTGCATCTGTATCTTGCGTACTTGCGTCCAGTCTGTGAAAGAAAGGCGTATCAGTTATTGGGCATGATGTTGACGTGGATGAGGGAAGGGAACAACTGACCAAATGAATAAGGACGGAATGAACGGCAGAAATACAATTACAATTCCACGGTTATGCGTATGAGTACCCACGAAACAACAAAAACCAAAAACAAACTGTACATGGAGGAGGAGGAGGAGGAGACTACGGCATCAAGAGCCTCAACGCGCGCGAATTGGCGTTGTTCGTGAGGGGGTAGGTCCAGGGGCGGACTGCCTCCTCAGGCAAAGCATCGATGGGCGCGGGGAGGAGCTCGCCCACGGCGGGCGTGGGGCCGGGGTAGGCGTAGATGAGGCGGTGGATGGGGGTGAGCTGGCGGAGGAGGCGGATGCAGAGTGCGGTGGGGGATCCGGAGGGGGAGGTGTGTTCGGGGAGGGGCGAGGGCTCGAAGCGCGCGATTGTGTCGCCTGTGCGGTAAGTGTGAGTGAGTGAGTGACAAGGCAGGTGGAGAAATGAATGGAGGAACAAGTAGGATGGACCGATAGATAGATAGATGGATGGATGGATGGCACATCGATGGCCACAGGCACGTACCGGAGAACGGCCATCTCAGCGGCGAATCGTCACCCCATGGAATCTCCGTCCCTTCCCACACCCATCTGTATTTATCGCTGTGCCCGCACGGTCTATCATCCGCGGCGAGGACGCGCAGCGCAAAGTTGCGATGCTCGCCCTTGCCCGCCATCGTCAGCGTCAGATTCGCGTCCAGACTCAGCGGGAACTCCTGCCCGAGCGCAAAGAGCGTGCGCTCGGGGAAGAGCGCGCGGCGGTCCTTCCAGCTGTCGAATACCGCCGCGTGGTCCTCCGTCGTCCAGAGCCCGTCGGCGATGAGCTTCTTGCGGAGGCCCTCGTAGGTGTCGTACACGGCCATCTGGCACGCCATGATCTGCCACGGGAGACCGTTTTCGAAGGTCACGTCGCGGCCCGTGGCGACTTGCCGGAGGCGGATGCTCGAAGAGAAGGGCGTGAAGCCTGGTGGGCAGTAATAGTACAAAACACAGTCGCCGAGACCCCCGGGAATGAGGTGTCGGGATGACGATACGGCAGGACGACATCCGGGTATATATTGTCGAAGAAGACGTGCAGCGGTTCGCCACCTGGATTGAAAATGTCTTTCGGGGTGAGTTTGGTTGGGTTCAAAGTGGATAGGCGGGTCCAAGCGTCTGCACTGGGGTCGGAATTGAACGAAGCGAGTCGCTGATGGGATGAAAGTGGCTTACATGTATGAGTACCAGCGGAAGTTACCGTCTTGATCTACATTCCCCGAACGTCCGCCGTGTGTAATCTACTCAATAACGCCGCTCTGGATCTGCGGTGAGCGGGTGGTGAGGCGGACGGAGCGCTGCGGAACGGTTTTTGGTTTACCGGCTGTGGCGAGCTTCGCGCGAAATACGGCGCAGAAGCTGCGGAACGCGATTCATTGATTGACTCCAGGGCAAGATGGTGACTGATTGGATCCAAGGTCGCCCAGTGCGAGAAGAAAACCACATAGACCACTTGTGACGTGTTGGGAAGAAGGAGGAGGCACCGGCCCGGTAGCGAATGATGGCCGGTCGGACATTGATCCAAATCCTGGTTAGGCGTGGTTCAAAAAGTTTAGATCACCAGAGCCAACCCTAAAGCCACTGAAACAGGTGGACGGGAGGTATCAGCGGATGTGTTTTTCGATGGAAACAACAGACATTTTTTTCTTCTTTCTCTCGCCCTCGCTCCTCGTCACTGTAGTCTGTCTTACGCCATGGACTTCCGAGCTTCACCCTTTCCTCCCTTGCACTCCATTGTGAGCTGATTTGAATATGCTTATGCTCGGCGCGCACACAAAAACAACACTAGCCACGGCTCTTCATCACTGTGTTCAAGGCTCTGCTATACTTCGCCTCAGTCAAGGTCCCTAGCCAGAGCTGCACAGATCACCTCTGTATAGCCGACTACACCATCTCTGTCTAGCTCTATGTATTTTTGTGTAAGTGTGTGTAGGTCAGTCAAGGTGTGTGTAGGTGGCTCTAGGTCTGATTAGCCACCTAGGCAGACATAATTTCATCCCAATACACCTGTCTACCTAGTAATTAGGAATTTATCGAAGTAGTGCTAGTATTTCTCAGTACAGCTGAGTGTATGTACCTACACACATCTATACAGACCTCTGTGCATCTACACAAAATCTGCCCAGGTCACCTATACACACCTGGTCAGGACTACGCATATCTCGTCGGATTTGTGTCTAGGTGCGTGTAGTCTTCCTATACAGGGCCTCTATACCCAACTACACTCACCTTTACAGACCTAGAAACATCTCAATCCACTGAGCCTAGGAGGCCCTTGAACGCGTTTTTTTTTTTTTTTTTTTTTGGAGCGTTAGATAATAAATCTCGGTCTGCAAAGCATTCCAAGGTTTATCCGCTGAGTGTCTGATTTTTCAATCAGTTCATGCCGGTATAGTTTGTCCACCGGGAAATGTCAATTACGCACAGTTTTCAAGACCTAGTGTGGGACTCCGACCTAGCGTTATCCTATTCCGCGTTTCACCAGTAAGGGTCGTATACCCACTAAAACCCAATCTGACAGTGTCCGGTGATCCGGCAATGCATCTTCATCCCAGAGGGAACCACTCCACGTATTTAGCACTAATTGCTTATCAAAAGCTAGGCGCCCAAAGTGGATCTTATTCGTAATCAGGCGATCACGTTTGAGAGCTATGTTAATGGTGGCAACCCAGCGGTTATGTCTTTCAGTTGGTGTTATTTGATATGTACTCGAGGAGAAACGACGGTTATTTCTCAGATTCCATATAAGATGCATTGAACTGTTCACAAGAATTGCAAATAATCGCTGCTTGGAGTGTAAAAGCTTTCCATTCGTGGACTTGAATCTGAGCAGGTTGCATCCTAATAGGATCCCCCAGTTTAGTTGCAGCCAATTATTGTGCTTAAGGGACCACAGTTTGGTGCACAACATCCAAATTTGGCGTTGTCCTGGCGCATCACATTCTAGCATAATATGCTTGAACGCGTATTTCGATAGGCGCTGAATCAAAGTTCAGGGGTCTAAGCTGGAAATCTTCGTCAAGCCATTCAGATTTAGAGAACAGTGGATGTCCCGCATGGTATGACTGAACAACAGACCCCAGTTTCCAAGGTGAGTCCTGCTGGCGAGTGTGCATCCGTTGGAGTGGTCCAGGCACTCATGGGCAGAAAGCGCACAGAGCAAGCTATAGCATGGTAAGAGGATAAGATGTGATAATGTGTCTAAGTACGCGGTGACAGCTGATCGCCGCCGAGTAAGGAGACGCCGCCAGCGCGGCTCCAGTTACCCCCCTCGACGAGACGGCCGACCCCGGACGTCTCTATTACCCTCTCTTTAAAATTACGCTCCTCCGTCTGTCCGAAGCCATTATAAACTCCGCTGGTCAGTTGACGCACCGCGATCCGATATTAATCCGTCTGAATCATCTTTTAAACTCCGCTATCGGCGGAAGGGGATGCGAGGCCGCGAAGCGGCCGAGCAGCCGCTTGTGTAACTAAAATGTATCGAAGAGGATGGAAAAAAATGTAGCAAACGGCATAGCAAAGTGAATCGAAAAAATGAAGAGCAAGCATAGGGAGAAAGAAGCGTGTGTCTATAAGTGATCTGAGCAAGGATGAGTATAGTAGAAGTGGGGAGGAGCTGGAGATGCAGGAGTCAGGAAGGGGGAGAGAGAAGGAGGAAATGTAGAATAAAATCGAAATATAAGGTATGAGCCGAAGGATGATCTAGTAGGAAGCAAGAGAAAGAATGAGGCTCTACAGAATATTTTGGAGAAGCCCCAGAGGGCCACCCTGTCCCCCTCCAAACAATTTCGCGCGACCTCGCGCACATATCTCAGCCCTTGCCTTTTTTGGAAAGTCGGTGAAGTGCGTTGTGGCGACGTTCAGGAGAGAGGCTGGTAGAGGGGCGAGTGCGGGGTATATCAGGAGGGACAGGAAGGGCTGTAGCATGCACAATCGAGATGGGTGGTGCTCGTGAGGAACGTGCGGGCTTGGCGCCGGATCTGAGTGACGACGGGCTACCAAGTGGGCTTGACAAGGGGATGTCAGGTAGAACAGGCTCGACAGGAGGTGGTGCGCTGGCAGTTGCGCTGCGTGCTACTGCTGCCTGTATTACCTTCGTCATGGGGGTATCAGGAGGCTCGCCCGGGTCCCGCGTGGCTGGCGGTTGGGGCGTTTCGAGGTGTGGGGGAGGGTCTCGCTGGAAATCAGGGCACGAGCATGTGCGGCGTCTGCTGGAGCGTTGATTTTTCGACGCCGGCTTCGCAGACGAGCTCCTGTAACCGCGCTGGCAGTGGGTAAGGTGTTTCGCAGGCGGCGGCCGATCGCGAGGCTTATACACTCTGCGGGGCATGGTATAGCGAATTGGGGCGGGTTCGCGATGTACAGAGCGCAGCGGGGTATTAAACGCGAATAGATGAGCCTCAACATGAGCCGGGGTTGCGTGGGCAAGGTGGGAGTGCTCGTAAGTGTCAGGCTCGAGGCTGGTCAGCTCATAGAGCTCAGGGGCAATGTAGGGAAGTGGGGAAAACTGCTCGATGTCCGGCGCCTCCGAAAAGTCGGATGGTGGGGGGAGCACGTCTGCGTTCGCTGTGGAGTCCAGCAGCGGCGAGAGCGTATTAGAGGGCTCCTCGGGTTCGTAGTCTTCGCCCCAGCCATGCACCGAATGCCAATAATCACATCGTTCCTCATCGTAGGCCCAACCCTCGGCTTGCAGACACCGATCCTCGGCCTCATCCTCCAACCACTCGTCGTGCTCGCGTTCATAGCATTCGCGGTCGATCTACCCGCGCTGGAGAGTATCCTGCAGTTCGTCCAGCTTTGCAGCGATCCAGGGGATGTGTGCGGATTGCATCACCACCTCTAGGACGTCGACATCGCCGTCTCCCAGTATGGATGACCCCGGGTTGTGGCCAGCAACAATACGCCGGCGCCACGCGTCCATGGAATCGGACCAGGTGTCCAAAGACTCGCCTGGCGGAGGGCCATGCACATAAACGGCCGTCCATGCGGCTGCGTCAATCTCTGCCTCCGTAGCATGAGCTAGGTCGATGTGAAGCGGTGTATCGACGATTTCCGGTGCGTAGGAAGGCTCCCTGTCGCCGACGTACTCCAGATAATCGTGGAGCCCGTACCTGAATCCGTCCCACTGCTCCTGTTCCTCAACATCCGCCTCTACTGCTGCCTCCTCGAAAAAATCCCCCAGTCTCCTCGCCATACGAGGGTATGTCGGCAGCAAACCCCTCGCCGAAATCCTCGTAACCCTCGGCCTCCGGCGCGTCGTCAAAACCTTGGTCGCTGTAACCCGCTTCGTTCTCGTTGACGGACTCGGTATCGTGATACACAGGCTCCGGGTTGTAGTCGACTGGCTCAGGGTCGTAGTAGTCATACGTGGGCTCGTAGTAGTCGGGACTGTAGTCATCATAGTCATCATACATCGCCGTGGGCGATAGTCTCGCGGACGAAAGTCGCGGTGATAAATTTTCTCGTGCCGTAACACGGTGTCTCGTCAATGAAGACGGTGTCTCGCCAAAAGAGTCTTGACGGTCGGTCCGAGGCCAGAGGAGAAGAGCGAAGCCTGCTCTGATCCCCAAATGGAGTGGTACAGGCACTCGTGGGGCAGAAAGCGCACAGAGCAAGCTACTGTAGACTTTCGACCAAAGGTTCAGGTGACGTGTGACAGGGACCCCTGAACTGAACAATTTTGGTACCTGTGATGGTGACATTGAGCCAGTGAACACCTTGTTTTTTCATTCGTTCAAAGGGTGTAAAATTGATTTTTGAGCTACTGTAAATTTAACCAAAAAAATGCGCAATCCACTGAGATTTGTCGAGCATATTGCAGTAAAGCAAGAGGGGAATAAAATTGTATTAGGACCGTGTAAGTTGATATTAAGTATGGCACCTTAAGAATCAAATACGCAGGCAGATTTTCCCGGTTTGAAGTTTCTCCTGCTCTATCTTTCTTCGCGTCTGGATTAACTGCACCACAAGTATCTAAAGGCTGTCCAAATTAGCTGCAAGGGCATAAAATGGGACACCGGCTCACCTCTCATCTTTTATAAATCTTTTATTTCTTCTCGAGTCCCATGCGTCTTTGGATGGCCTTTGGCGAGCTCCTGCGCTCTTAGGCTGAGGCCGCGCGGCCTCGCGTTGCTGATTGGGGGAATGAACAATTTCAAGCCAGTGACAGCTTCAGTCAATGTTTGAACACCATAGCCAGTGAACAATTGACGTGACAGGTGACACCCCGTGAACCTTTGGTTGAAAGTCTACAGTATAGCATAGGTATGGTAAGAGGATAAGATGTGATAATGTGTCCAAGTACGCGGTGACAGCTGATCGCCGCCGAGTAAGGAGACGCCGCCAGCGCGGCTCCACCGTCGGCTCTGCTCCCGAAATACTTCAAGATGGAGGCGATCTATATTTTAATTTCTTCCAACCAAAGACGTAGGACGAGAAACACAGGATATCGAGGGCTGGAAGCGGAAGTCGGGGCATCAAAAACAAATACTGCGTACAGATATATACCGAGCAGGAGTCGCACCCACGCCGCTTGCTGGAGCCAGTTATGATAGAAGGCTCGCCGCGGCACACGAAAATCCCAGAAGCTTACGCGTTTGTGGTGTAATGTGTGTCACGGTATAAAAATAAAGTACAGAATTGGAATTGTCGATGATCGTTTCGTCGTTCCCGCCTTGGGATCCAATTACAGTGATAGCGCCCAAGCTCATTCAGCTGCTGGTCCGTCACCCGCCGTGCAGACGTGCCTCTGTAATCGGCCATGAGTGAAAAACCAGACTCTCACCTTTGGAACTAAAGGAAACTACCCACAATGCCCGAATTCCTTCAAAAGCAGGTCATCAATCACTGACAGTTCGATCACGGATAGAAGTTCAACGTTTTCCTCAACCGAGTTAGTGGTACACTGATTTCGCAAAACTAAAGCCATTCACTTCCAACCGGGTCTTTCTTCTTTCGTCCTGCGTTTCAGCCAAGTGAGAAGTGAGAAATGACAGAGACCCTCGGATTTCCAGCAAACTTCGGGCTAGGCAGTCCACCGCGTCATTTATTGTGCTAGAAATGCAATGGCGTCTATCGTTTCTCACTTAGCTGTCGGGTGAACTTGCCTTGAAGGACTGGTCCTGGTTCAGGTCTCCCAAGCTTCCTGTAATCTATTCTAGGTTATGGCCGCGGAATGCCTGCGGCTTCATGCTGATTCCGAATGTCACTGGTCAGTGCCAGAGTCTCGGCATGACGACTTATTTAGATATTATTTATGGCCAGTGGGAAGAATATCGTCAACCTGGGCATGAAACAGCATTTTGGAGGAAGGTTGATTTTAGGTTGGAGCATGCAGTGCAAGAGAGCCCATAAATATGAAGATGAACTAGCACTCAGAGCTTTTCCCCGCGCCCTTCATCTCCTGGACACTTGAACTACAAAGTTGTACCATGTCGACCAGTTCCAGCTCGTCTTCCAATGCGTCTCTGTCGGAGGCGGACGCACAAGCTCTCTATCTCTATGGGCGCAACACACTGCAGGACGCTTTTGGCGTCATTTGGGAGACAATGTTGATTAGTGAGCTATCTAGTTTAAATACACTGCTGTTTATAAATTACCTTTCAAAGGTGTCTACGGGGTCTTTTTCGCGGTTGCGGTGTACTCCATCTTGTAATCTGCCGCTTTCACCAATTCCGAAATGTACCTGACGGATGCATTAATCCTGTTGCAGCCGGAAAGGCCTCAAGTCTCGCGGTTCTATCGCGATGCTTTGCGTCATTAGGGTCAGTCAGAGTAAGTATTTTACGTCGTTTCTGGGGTCGTTTCTGACATCGTTTCTGTAAAATGATTTTGTCTGAAACGTGGGAGAAACGACCTCAGTTCTGACCGACCCATTCGGGAGTCGTTTCTGGTGTCGTTTCTGCAAATACAAAGTATGGGCTCAGGCTAGTTAGTTCAATTACATTATTTTTATTTAATGTATGCCCTTTCACTCTGATCACTTGTGGCTGTCCAGACCTTGTCCGCCGCCACTCGACGCAGCCTGGGTGCCAAGCGTGCAACGAAGCTCTTGAAATCTTTCATCCGCAACAACAAGGGGCGCCAACGTCGTGCTCTATTACGCCAACGTGCTATCTGCCGAGCTCATCTTGATAATGTCCTGCCACAGAGACCGATGGCAGGGCGCAAGGGAGAGGCAGACGAACAAAGGGTGGGGATTGGTTAGCCACAATAGTAGAAAATAAATAATAATTGACTTACATTAAGTAAGTTAGACCATCGTCAAATAAAGAGTCCAGAAACGACTGCAGAAACGACTGCAGAAACAGCTCCAGAGCCGTTTCTACATATCGAGTCGTTTCTGGTTTTTGTCGTTTCTCCCACGATTAATTAAATCAGAAACGGCTTCAGAAACGATGTCAGAAACGACCCTAGAAACGACGTAAAATAGTTACTCTGACTGACCCTATTGTGTCCCTATATGCGAGCTCCCTCACAATCTGGGCGTTGGATGTGACCCGATGGGTCCAAAACACGCATATGGTGTTCATGAGCAACCCAACTATTCCTCTTCCAGACAGGAAGGGTGTAGTTGATGCCAACGTCCGCAGTCTCGATGCACTCTACCTATTCAACGTGCGTTTTATTAATGAGGACTCTGTGTCTTTCTCTTTTCGACATTCTCGTGATCACAGATGGTGTTCGCAGATGGCGTTGTCCTTTGGCGGACATGGGTCCTTTACCCACGTGCACTCTGGATGGTCTCTATCCCCTGCATTATGCTTGTCCTAACGTTCAGTGAGTCAATCTCAATTGCCAGGCACATTGCGTATCAGATTCACTGCATTCAGGGCCCGGGTAGACCCGGCCTGCCGCGGTTGGCCGCCCATTGGCGAGGTCTGTGATCCGCGGAGACAGAGTCTGCCGAGACACTTATGCCGCGATTGGGCGCCATCTGGCACGGTGAGGTCGGCAGGGTCTGCCGACCTCTCAGTCCAACCTCGACAGCCCTCGCCAAGCCCTCACCGACCTCTTCTAGATTTGTAGACTTCTTCGGTTTATTTCGATGTGTGCCCTTAGCCCTAGCCACACACAGCACAAATCCCTCACTCACGTAACTGAACAATAGAGAGCTTGCAGCAGCCACCAGGAGCCACCCGGTGGCTGATGGGGCATGCGGTAGTGGGTGGCTGTGGCTGGCTGGTGGCTGGCACATTGATTTCATGTGTGATGTTAGAAAAGACCTCCACTCTCTGGTTCCTGTTTATAGCAGGTAAAGTCATCCTGATGTCCAGACTGCGCTTTACTGCCAAAAACAAGCTATTTTTTTGATGAATGGAAAGAAAGCTTAGCTGTGCTGCCTTCTTCATGCAGGCATAATACAAATTGGTGTCAAATATAGTGGTAAAGAACCATAAATAGACTTGGGTGCCATCCCACAATGTGCGAGATTCAGCCACTGGAGGAGCCACAGCCACCGGCTACCGCATGCCCGATCAGCCACCGGGTGGCTCCTGGTGGCTGCCGCAAGCTCTCTAATGATGTGATCACTTTCGGGAGCAGAAACAGCCGTCCAGACTCCGGTGATCTCCCAACTCTCCCAACATCCATAAAGAAGCCCAGTAAATGGATCAGGACGTGCGTCCGCGGTCGTGGTGTCATTGGAGATGCCCTCAACGAAAGAAACTTTGTGAAGAAACAACGAATTGACGTGGTCAGCTAGAATTGATGGGAGCAAACAAAGCATAATACTCTGGCTTCTCACGTCACTCCATCAGCAAATTGTTTCGGGTCTCCGCGGCAGGTATTTTTCTCAATAATTGAGTCAAGAATATGTCCTGGAACAAATCTGGATGTAGGCCCAGGTCGACCGAGTTCCACAGACTCTGCCGACCTTAGGTCTGCCGCGCTATGGCTACCCGTGGTAGCCAGACCTCTGGCTACCAAGGCTCTGAATGCAGTGATTGATATCCTTTCTGTTAGGTTTAAGTGTTGTGAACATCTTCTGCAAACACGCAATGGACGTCCACCAGCTGCCAGACATTCCCAGCGGCAACCGAGTCTGCAAATCGAACTTGCCGTGGTCGTTCTCCTTGGCAACTAACGTAACCTGTACAATTTTGATTGGGTACCGAGCCTGGTGCGTGCGCCTAACTCGACAAAAAAAATGCATTACCTTAACGACATTCTTAATGCAAGGCAACACCGCCGGAGTATGAAATCTCTCGACATTGTTGAACACCCGCGGAGGATGTCTGCAGACAAAGTGCTTTCTATCCTTGTTGAATCTGGGTTCATCTATTGTTTATTGTGGGTAAGTCGGCACTATCCTCTGCTACGTCTCACCCACATATTCATGGCTGGGTCATATAGCTTACGCACATTTCTGGCTACGTGCAATTTGGGCCTGCCTCGCGCACTGACGCGGGAATTTACATCTATTGGCTCTTTAATGCCATGGGCAATCAAATCTCGGGCATGTACCCCACCCTCATTATTGTCATTGTGAATTTCAAGCAAACCATCTGGGAGACCGACACTGTCAGGTCCATACAGTTCGCGGGACAGAGCAGAAGTGGAAATGGCGACGTTCATCTTGACCCTGGTGTTGAGGTAGAAAGCACTAGAGAGTGGAACATCACTGTACAAATTGAAGCCCCCCTATCTCACCACGAGTAGTCTGGACACTCTGATATGAAATTTTCTTTCATTGTACAATCTTTCGAATACGGACTAATTTGTTGATTATGTTAATGTTTCTCGATAACCTGGGCCATTTATTTGAATTGACCCTCGAGGATCCTCTTCAGCCGCGCCACTGTGCTCCTGATGGCAGCATTTGCCTGCAAACTCAGCAAGGTCTATTTTCAGCTGTCATGTGTGACATGTTCAAAATACCAAAAGGGCATACAGATTTGTCCTCGGTCAGATAGTCATCACAGTACGCGGAATTTGATCGTCCGTCCCACAGGCACAGGCCGTCCATGTCCGCATTGTCAGTGGGACCCCAAAGAACTTCTTCACCTGCCACAGTCGTGCAAGCGAGACGACCGACAATCCCGCCATACGTTTTCACAGCCCAGCCGCGAGGGCTGAGCAGAAATTGTTCCTGTATGGAAACATATGACTGTCAACTGATAGTCGGCCACAGTTGGATGGTAGTCCTTAGGTCTGAACCCGAGGCCGGAATATTGCCTGCGAACCGACGGCAGACTGCGCTGGATATTCAAATGCCCCAGGACGTGGATGCGTCGACGTATATGCATTCGTCGCGCAATGGCCCGACTCGGTGCAGTTGCCGGTACGCGGAAGTGTCTTGCAAATGATGTCGCCACCATTTGAGCGTGTCGACGGCGCTGCCGGATAAGTAGCGCTTGGCTGAGACGCTGCCGTGGTAGTGTGCAATGAGGTTTGAGAACACCGGTAGGTGTGAGCTCCCGTTGCGGTAGATGAAGGCTATATGGCAGAGTGTGCCATGTAAGTAGTTCTCGTATATCGTCCAGGGTGAACTTCTTGTGCTCACGGCCGCGCTTGTGCAAGACTTCGATGCGCGCGAGGTATTTGAGGCGCTTCTGCTCCGGGGCGTTGGAGGTCCCAGTGGAAACCGAGGAAGACCATGGAATTTTCGTAGGTCTTGCCGGACTTGGTCGGGTGCCAAGAGGTGTTGAGTGGTGCTATGAGTGCGAATGCAACATCCCTGTCGAAGCGGTATCGGTGGGCGCCGTTCATGAAAGGGCCGGCAGTGTTGGGATGGCGGAGGTTGGCTAGGTCGTCTTCGTAACCGAGGGTGCTCGCATCCTTGCCCGTTTCGCTGTGCCAGATGTCGATGAGAGCGCGTCCTATTTGACCCAAATTGCTGCTGGCACCCGAGGCTCCGAAGGGGTGACAATAGTCGAAATAGAAGGCGCCATCGAAGAAGACCACCAGGAAGGGTTTATGGTCGGGGCGGAGGGGGGAAGGTCCGGTAGAAGGCTTTAATGTCGAAGGCGCACGCTTGCGTGCCGTCAGGGAGTGGGCAATCTGTATGTCCATGTTAGCGAGCTGAGTAAATGTCGGCCACGCGGGAAAATAGCGGGAGAGGACGACGAAATGCCGGGGTGAATGCCCGTGGCCAATGCCACTCAAAAATTGGGCCAATGCCCGCGGCGAATGCCGCGCCGAGATCGGGCGAATGCTCGTGGTTAATGCCACTCGAGAAAAGGGCAAATGCCCGCGGCGAATGCCGCGCGATGTCGAGGACAAATGCCCGTGGCTAATGACATTCGAAAAAAGGGGCAAATGCCGCACGGGGTCAAGGGCAAATTCCCGTAGCCACTAATGCCACTCGAAGGTGGGCAAATGCCCGCGGCGAATGCCACGCGTCGGGGGCAAATACCCGTGGCTAATGCCAATTGATCGTTGAGTGAATGCCCGCAGCTCGCAAAAGAATTGACGGTGCTTACCGAACTCGACAGCATACGAAAAAGGGTGTTCTACAGATAGTAGCGCCGACAAGGTTTTTAGAGCCTTCAGGTAATTTGTGGAAGCGCAGAGCCAGTCAAAGGCAGTGACACCGAGGGTCGATTCGTCCCCGCCCCACTTCGCGGTGAGCCTCTCGATATCCAAATGCGTTTTCTCGAGGCCGCTGGCGACAGAGAGGTTCTTCTTCGCGGGCAGTTCGGTGGGGATCTCCACGAAATGTCGGAGGCGCTCATCAGTGAACCAGAAGAAAGGGGGGTGCATCTTGTTGCGCATGGCCACGAGAAACTCCGAGACGAACGCATCAGCGCGTCGACTGATTGGATCCAAGGTCGCCCAGTGCGAGACACACCGGCAAAATCGAATATTCAGCTCAGCTGATTTTCACCTGAAAAGATCCTTTTCGGCAACTTATTCAGCTTGAGGCATTTTCGCCATTGGTTCGGAAATGCCGAGCCAATGGCACAAATGCCGCCAGCTGAACATGTTGCCGAAAATCGTGTTTTCAGGTGACGGTTAGGCAGCATGATCCGAGCTGAATATTCACTTTTGCTGATGTGAGAAGAAAACTACATAGACCACTTGTGACGTGTAGGGAAGAAGGAGGAGGCACCGGCCCGGTAGTGAATGATGGCCGGTCGGACGTCGATCCAAATCCTGGTTAGGCGTGGTTCAAAAAGTTTAGATCACCAGAGCCAACCCTAAAGCCACTGAAACAGGTGGACGGGAGGTATCAGCGGATGTGTTTTTCGATGGAAACAACAGACATTTTTTTCTTCTTTCTCTCGCCCTCGCTCCTCGTCACTGTAGTCTGTCTTACGCCATGGACTTCCGAGGTTCACCCTTTCCTCCCTTGCACTCGACTGTGGACTTATTTGAATATACTTATGCTCGGCGCGCACACAACCACAACACTAGCCACGGCTCTTTATTTCGATAGGTGCTGACCAAAGTTCGGGGGTCTAGGCTGGGAATCTTCATGAAGCCATTCAGATTTCCACACTAATTGCCTGCTACATATGGGGTATACAGGATGACCCGCATGGTATGACAGAACAACAGACCTGGTTTCCAAGGTGATGCCAGCGTGTATCCGTCGGCTCCGTTCCCGAAATACTTCAAGATGAAGGCGATCTATATTTTAAGTCCTTCCTCAGGCCACGCACTTGCCAAGCACTCTCCGCCACATTGTCTGATGGGTCCGCAGAGATGCGCCGGACTGGATCGTTTTTGCTACACGGTCTTGCGGGATAAAAATACGTCTGCTTGAACCACCTCAGTGCAAAGAATGAACTTGTCCATTGACCGTCCTCGAATCCCTATCCTACACGGCCAAGACCTCATGCCTGACAGCATGCGCGCAGATCGTGACGCTCTGCGATTGTGGCAGGTCCAGCCCCGCCCCGTCCTGGCTGTTTGTGGAGCCGAGCGCAACTGCTACTTATTGGAAATGGGATGAGTCGTCACGCACCGCGTTGGCCGGTTACCTTATCTACCCCCCTATATGTTGCACAGCTTTTCCCTTATATTCGGCTTGTATCCCCTATTTCCGCCCCCGCGCTCGTGTCCTAGGCGCCCCGAATACGAATACATTTCCTTGCAACTCACCTTTGGTGCGACTTCGACTTTCACAGTCCCAACCACGTCGGTTTCAAGTCTTGCAGATCGACTGTAATCTCTAATTCGCAAATACTATTCTCGAGAACGCATCAGGGTTGCAAGATAGCGTTGGATTATTTTTTGACCCGCTCAATGTCGGGCAGCAGTCGTGGATTCGCTGGTGATGGACGCGGTACATGCGTGATGGGGCCCCATCCTCTAGCTGACGCCTCGGTCATGGTTCCTCTGATCCCAAAGTGCCAGTCTGTGTAGTATTGTAGTCACATGAGAATGCAATGAGAATAGGAAAGGTAGCTAACTCATTACTTCCAAATTGAAGCCCACCGGTGTTTGGATAACGGAAATCGAGGGTTTGCGGACGCATTGACATCGCGTCGCTCATTGATCCGGTGTGGAATCGTTCACTGATTCGGAACGAGTCGTTATTTTTTCCGCTGAAACACGGTCTGACCTCGTGGTGAAGAGCATTGTGAATTTAAACGCTGCGCCCCCTGGCCTCGTAGTATCGGCACCTTATATCGCCTGCGCTGCTGGGGGATGTGTTATGCTGGTATTAGTTTTTCGGTGTAGATTTTTCATATTCACGGAGAGATGGGACACTAAGCCCACCCCTGTGTGCCGTCCAGCATCACCTGGTCCAAAGCAGCTGAGCCGTTTTGCTTTGACCTGGAACAGCGAACCGTAGGCCGTTGGTCCTGCCTGATCGAGAATCGGATCAGGTGTCCTTGATTTCCGTGTTCGAACTTCGAACTTTAAGAATCCGCCTCTTCATCCAAACATATCGAATGCCGAGATTCTGAAGCTCAACTTACGGCGCTCGCCATCAATTTCAGTGGAGCCTGAGACGTGGTAGTCTGATTTCAGCCCAGTTTTCTGGCGCTTCCCGTGCACAAAGGAATGTATAATATTACTCCACTCAAACTCCACTCCGCCCAAATTTCTAGAAAGACTGTCCTACTCTAGTAAATAATAGTAACTGCTCCGTTCGTGGAACTGTCGGATTGGACGGTGGTCGAGATCCCGTCCGCGGTGTCACTCTGAGTAGCCCAGGTGAAGCTTGGGAAAGTCCCGTCATCGAGCTCCAAGTTGATGGCAGAGAACACGGTGGAGCCAGTCGGGTAGTCGCTCGAGCTCGTCGTGGCATACGTCTCCAGCGTGAGCGTCGCCCATGCAAGCTCCTCACCGCCGTCGACGGTGAGGGACGAGCCGCCGATATTGGTGAATGCGGAGTTGTAGTTGTATGCGGAGCCGGAGGTACCAACGAGCTGCACCTCGCCGTTGAGCACCTGCCCGGCGCTGACCTCGACAGGGGTGGTAAAGAAGGTGTTGGAACCGTAGAGGTACCAGCTCGCGACTGCCCAGTAGGCGCCTCCACCCGCGGCCGAACCGCCATACTGTCAATTCCCTCAGCCACTACACCAGATTTCAACTGCAAAGAGTATATACCTGAAGCACAGGCTGCATGATAGCGTCGAACGTCGCAGGCTGTGAGTCGGTGATCAATTTCATGCACAATGAGCAGGAAAGGAAACCAAACGACACAACGCGCCTCGATTGAGTTGAACAGGAAGAGAGTCTGGCCGTGGTTGGTCGCAGGCACGGGGGGAACAGTCCAGCTCGTCTTGAAAGATCCAATCGGCGCACCGGTGTTGAGCCACGACGCGTAAGCAACCCAGCCGGTCTCCTCAGGGGCGACGGCGGCGCTAGCGGGTGTGGGGGTCTTCGTCGCGGTGTGCACGACAGTGCCGTCGGCGTCGAGAACTTGGAGGTTGTCTCCGGCATGCACGATTTTGCCGCCCTGAGGAATCGCGACGAGGCCCGACGCCGGACGGTAACCCTTGGGCGTCAAGACTTGTGTAGTCACTGGAACAGCGACGGCAGGCGACAGGAGGGCGGCGAAGAGGGCGATGAAGGCAGTGGCGCGCATCGTGGTCGTGAGGGTGGATAGAAAGAAGTTGGTAGTATGAGGGTGACCTTTCGACCAATCTCAAGGGCAGCAGAACATATCGGCGCGTTTTTATATCCTATCCCATCCGCGGCGGTATAAACGGAGGTAAGTGAACCAGAAGATCTACATGTGGCTACCGAGCCATGTGCGGCTGCATTAGGCTTCTGATCTACGGCCACTGCCCATCTTTGATCATTGCCAATGATACCACCTGCTGACTCTAAAACTAGACCAGCATGCGTGTGCCCAGAGCTCATGTGGCGGGTGCTAATAACGCAAGGCTCCGTTGAATGACGTCACGAGAGAGACGCGTTTCAGCGACATATATAGCCTTGCCTTGCCCAAATGGTATTTGCTTACCCTGCGCCGATATCTAAAACATGCGGTTTACAACGCTTTCTTCAGAATCCTTTGTTCAACAGGTACGTTATTCGACGTTGTGCGGGGACTAAAACTGATCCCGTGCCCAGTGCAATGCCGTACCGCACGGTGTGATGTCGTACTGATTCTGTTGCTTGATCCGCCGAGCTTATTTTGAGGGTAATCAACCTTCCTTCTCGACGATCAATACTGCGCGATCCGTGAGGTGGGTTGAAGCTTCGCCCTTGTCTCCTGAAACCTCATATGCATATGCTGTTCGGCGGTGCGCGCTGAGCACTGAGCTCAATGGAAAGCTTAACTGAACAGAATCTTAGAACGACATTCTACGTCTGATCGTCCCTTCATGATCGCTGTTCAATCCGTGTAAAAATGGTTTTCGCTGGAGAAAGACTGTTGGCATCCGGCCCGAGCTATTCTCTTCGGCAGATAACTATCTTTGGTGGTTGCGTCCACGGCGGGATTCGCAGTCAGAGCCTTTTTCCCATTGCAGTGCCCCATGTATGTAGATCCTCTTTTCAAACACTTGCCATTCAATTACTTGATCCCCGGTTCCAATGCCAACCCGTACATACCCACCACCGTCACTGAATTTACAACCTCACGAACCCTCTGGTATTACCCGCGGGTTTCAAGGTTTGAACCGGTGCGTATGACAAAGATGCCAGACGCTCTGATATTATTACTTGTGCCACATCAGGAGTATTTCGGCGTTCGATTAACAGGCCGAGTCCAAAATAGAGTCGGATCGAGGGCCAGAGGCCCAGGGCGTCGTCTCCGAGTACCATAGTGGCTCCCCGACTTCGAGTTCGAATCGACAAGGAAGTGTTTTTGGTTCTTCTCGCGAGGTCAGCCGCAGGAATGACCAGGGTTGAGGCAAGGCCTCTTTTCAGGGACTCGGTGCGCACAATGCTAGATCGTTTAATTCACTGTATCTCCGACCACGTAGCAGAAGTGATCCAACATGGCGCTGGGCAGGTTTACCTTTTCCATCGTCGTGTTGGTCGGACCCGCTTGGATGGCATCATGTCTCTTTGGGATTGTGATTCAAAACACGTTCTAACGCCGTTGCGTGAGATTCTTCCGTCGGTTAACCGCAAGCCATGCTTCTCGGGTGATTCCTGGTACGAAAATATCCTCGGCGGCCTCAGTTGTTTTTCCCAAACCCCAGGTTTCGGGACCGATTTGCTGGGGGCCCTCTAATCATTCTAGTGAGAAGCCTGGGTGTTAATGGAAATCCGGAGGGTCCATGGAAATGGAAGTACAGAGGGTTCATATAGAAGCCTGTCCGATGATGGCGCCAGGGCAATGTCTGGATCCATGCAAGTGGCCCGCACAAAGCGGCTGGTCAGTAATTTTGTGAATTCGCCGTCACGTCATTGATACATACTCAAATTCTGCGGGGAGACCAACGCGCCCTTGGATTACAGACTCTTGAAGGCTTGTCTGATAAGTAGTAATCACGGGCCGCTTGTTGGCGAACCGTCAAATTACGTAAAAGGGTGGCTGTGCCTGGAGGCATTCTTTCTTTTGTATCACAATGAATACACACTGAGAATATCTTGAAATATTTATTGGCATTCATGAGGTAAAATTGAAAAGATCCTCCAGTGAGAATCAAGTGTTTTACTGCCCTACTATTTCTGACTAGGATCCTGGCCACACTAGGATCCTGGCCACACTAGGAACCTGGCCACTTGTCAATTATATGCCTAGGTGCTTATGTATCTGGCATTTTTTTACTTGAAGGGTGGAATACAACCTATGCCGCCTGTCCATGTCAATTTTCGGAAAGTGATGGGTTGATGTTAAGCGGTGGCGCGGTAAATGCAATTTCTTATCTCCGAGCGGCCATTTCGCTCCTTTCTCCACCAATTCTTCGTCAATCTACGACTTTGGAGGCTCGTTCTTTTGCCCAGACTTTGGAATACTCACTAGGTATGTAAGGTTCTCTCCTTCCTCACCCCTTCAGTTTTAAACTCCTGTACATGATTGTCATCCGAGTTTGAAAACTACATCCGAACGACCTTGTTTTTGAACGACCCTTTGACGCTCCGAGTCCAAAACTTGGCATGGCTCACCTTGATAAGTGAAACTTCAATTATAATCATATTACGGAATTTTACTTACATTATTCCATTCTCAATGTGTTCCGTACACCATTATCACCCTATGTTTGGTGTTTCAAAATCCAAATGTCGGGTTCTCTGGAGCATGAAGCAGGAGTAGAACAGCAGGTCTTGGTATGTCAATTGACTTCTGATAAACCTGCCTGCAACATATTTTGGTTCAATTCATCCTCTCACTGGCGCACAGGCCTCGTTTGTTTGGCAAGTTGGATCCCGCCGCTCATACCTCTCATTGGAAGCAGTTGGTTCCACCATTTTCGTGGTTGATATGTACTGTTTTAGTGTCTGTAATACATCATTCATGTCCCTTTAACATTATTATACATTGCAAGTCTATCAACATACCCCGCAACACTGGATTTGCGCAGGTGGCTAGGTTCCGTGTCAAATGCCTTTTTGGGACCTCCGACGGAAATAAATTCACCGCGTACTCAAAACTCTATCAAATTGGGTCGAAATAGCCTCAAATTGTCCACACGAGGTGCGCCTAGAATATAGAAACCTCATATCGTGGGAAATCCCCGGGAAAATATGTTAAGAGACCAAAACCTCTAAGGTGGCCAGGTTCCCAGCGCAATATAGTAATCCTTCCAGCCAGAATCAACTGAAAAAATTATACAGATATGCATGAATACGATACGGCCTTGGACTCTCCTACTGAATATGAATACAGTTGAATATTAATATGAATATGTTATGAATATGATGCAATATGGTGGTCAGTGTATTCAAATACATTTGGATATGCTCAAGAGTCAACCACATTTTTGGCCGCCTCGGTACCTAAATCGGCAGAAGGCCGCTCTTCTAAGTAGATCTGCCTTACTCCTCCCTCGCCCTCTCGATCCACGCTAAGTACCATTGACTCCCGTCGTCTCAGTGCCATGCTCTCCTCACACTGGATCATCGCCCGCCCCCTTTTCTGCGTCCCAAAACCAATGAATTGGGGATTGGAGAGTCTGCGCATCTCCTCGTACTTTCCCTTTAATCCTTCTTCTGGCTGGCTCACTCCATAATGGACACCACTGGCTGTCCCATTGCCAATCACAGATGCCCATCGTCGCTCCTTTCCTCGTCATCTTCGTGTTGCACCCCGAGTCTGTCGCGCGCCCTGTTTCTCGATCGCGCGGTTCCCACATCAACCAGTCGAGCGCACCATCTTCGCGGATGCGTGGATTCTCTCCCGCATCACCTCTCCCTCACGCTCACTTTCCAAGAGTGTTAACATTTCAGATTCCCGCTCATTCCGACATCGTTAAGCCCTACGGATCAGATTGAAGGAGGAGGAGAACCAACGCGCAGAAAGACCTGCATGCGAAAATGAAGGTGCGTGCACGTTACATTTCTGGTTAACTGTTCTTCCTGGCACATCCCTGCCTTTTATCAATCCTTCATACACCACGTCCCCCTCTTTGTGATCTACTAAACTATCGACGCCGTCCTTTGAAGGTACTTCATTGGTAACCGGTGCGTCGTGTTGTGCAACTAAAGCCCCGTCCTTCTGAGACCCCACGTTCGAGTGCACCGCGGATGTTATCCCCTTGCTCCCCACACTGCGCCGGTGCTCTCCAACGCGCATGTCCTGCGCACATCTCCGCGATGAGCGATCTCGCCATTCAGTGCAGTCAACCACGACGTCCTTGGGTATGCCTGCATTTCGTACGTTTTACCCAGCCTCATTCCTCGCCCACAAACGCCTGACCCTGCATACGCCATCCACATGCAGCGCGCATCACAATAATACGTGAGGTGTGTTGCCGCAATACTCCTCTATCTTTCGTTGGTCCTCCCCGCAGGCGAACATTTTCATTCGCCGCTCCGATTCCGCTGCTAGCTGGAGCATTCTTTTGCATGATGTCGCGTAGGTTTTTCGCATCGTCCGTCTCGCTCATTGCAACAGCAAACGAGCACCAGCGCCTTCCAATCGAAGCGCGTTCGTCTCGTGTGCTCTTCCGTGAGCGCGCGCGCGACCCCATCAACTTATATTCCTTTCGCTTATCCAAGTGACTGCGTGGACGGCGCCGTGTCCTTAATTTTTTCTGGCATATACGACCTGGGCTTCTGAAGCAATTACTTCGTATGTAAGGAAGTCTCGCTACCTCGCGAATCGGACCCTTCGGATATCTTGCGCGCATTGGTGCTGGTCAATGTAAAATTTTATCTATCTTTGTTCTCGGGGACTTCGTGCGGTTCATGCCTGCTTCCCGAAGCTAACTCGTCTGTTCTGCTCAAAGATTCTGTTGCCCCATGCGTGACCCTTAGCCCCCGCTTCGACATCTCCCGTATCGCCCTCTCTCCTCAGCCGGCAGCGTAACACAGGCCCCGTACCTCTGCAGCCTACTGTTGGATTCCGTGTGCCTTCGTTGTACATATGCGAACGTACCTAATTTATTGTAAAATATGAATATATGCAACTTTCGATTCTTTACCAGTCTTTTTGAGTTTTTTGAATACATCTTTGAGTGTCTTTGAGCCCGTTTCTGGAGATGGATCACGTCTTTGCAGGACTTTCCCAAGACAAAATTTCTGGGCAAGACTTTTGAATCCACCTAGCCAAAGACGTGCGTCTTTGGGGAAAAATAAGTCTTTGGCGTCTTTGACGTCTTGGAACGTGTAGTTTTACTGATGAAAGGCGTAATTTGGAGGCGGTTTGCGATGAGACATGACCTTGAACTGCACCCGGTTACTGATATCGGTGAAATCCTGCTCTGCCGTTAGACGGCTGAGCAGAAAGATGGTAACAAGTCGCAAACGAGCTGGTAGCAGGAAAAGAGGTGATTTCGATCTCCGACGGATCAATAATGTCAGCCAGCTTACTCAAAATAGTTCAATCCTGGATTTAACTGTTCATTCCATCCGTCCAAGAGAATCCCTTCCGCTCGGCAAAAAGGCGTTGCCTAAACAAGATCCCAAATCTCAAACAAGACCACGCCGTCGGCGCGCCAACGGTTACAGCCAACCGCTGTGCATCAGTACAGATCAGTATTTCCCACTGTGGATCGACCTTTGACACAGCTTCATTGATCCCTTTCCCGCCCTGTTCGCACGGTCGGTGCAAAAATCCGGGGGAATCAGCCCTCTCAATACATGCGATACAGAACTTATGGGTGCGTTGCATCTTCCCTGGCCATTAATCTCGAGGCTCTGGTGCATTTCGAATAAAGTCTCTTGATAATGCTGTCGGGATTCACTGTTGTGGACTGAGTTAATTCAATGGGAGTCAATTCAGAGATCTGCAGTCAGATATTTCCACAATCCATCTAGCAGTTTAGTTGCCTCCTAATGAGTCGCTCGGATTTAGTTAAAAGACCAGACTCAGTTTACACATTCCCTCGGTTCACTTCTTTTTTCGCCCACTCTCGCCTTACACGATCTGTGATCGTCTGGAATCATTCCCCTCTTTTATTTCATCTCCCATTCACCATTCTTAATTCCAATAATGCACTCCATCCTGTCCCTGGTGGCACTTTGTCTGGCGGCATCGGCTCGTCCGACATTCAAGAACAGGCAGTTCATTGGCCATGCCATTGACGGGGTCGAGTATGTTTTCTGTTGATGTAAACATTCAACTTTCAGTCCTCACGATCATTTCAGTACCGGCATTTCATGCACAATCCCGCAAGGATGCGTTAACGGAGATGTGGCTTCGTGTATCAACAGCGAGTTCATTATTTCGCAAGCCTGTGCAGACCCGTAGACGTACGCAAGTTTTAACGTCCCTGCCCCTTACTCTTGTTCAGTTTCTTTTTTCTTATCGCGCATCTCCAGGTGCCTTGAGCTTCCGATCAACAACAGCACAACAGATTCTGTTCTCGCTTGTTCAATGACGGATATCCAAACTACCCTTTTTGCTCAGGCTGTATGTCGTATCTTGTTTTTCTATTTCGCAGCTACTTATCAATGATTAACGCTTCCAGTTTGGTGGAATCGACAACATTCCGAACGACATACGTGATGTAAATATCTTGTTGTGAAACACAGTGTTTGTAAAAAATGGCAGATCATGAAATATTACCCGGGTAGGATCCATTTTGATCCACAAATATTAATATTTGAGCCCAAATGTTGTCTGACTGATTTCTCCAACTACCACATTTTTTAGTTTGAATTGCTATAAGGAATACGGCAGGAATGTTGACCCACCTCCCCTGAATCATCCTCTGGGTAGCCGGACTGGGGAAAGCATGACTGAGTGGTTCAACTTAAGCTCTTGGCCTCTTGACAAAAGAATATGGTTATCCAAGAGCTGAGCTCTTCAAGAAGAAATGATTGCCAGTCCGGTATGCTGACAAGGATATTACCAAGCCGAATACGCTGCTTGTGAAGATGAGAATTTTTAAAAGCATCGCCGATGAGGGCGGGCCACACAGAGGCCTCTTGCAGGATGAGGCTGAGCCGATCGTCTCGATATGAGCCTGCAACATTTTCCTGAAGTAGCAACAGCGCTGACCCGTATGAGCGATATTTGATACAACTGTGAAAAAAATCCCATCTTTCAGGGGGACAACTCGAGAATCAGTGCAAAAAAAGAGTCAACTCACAATGACACACACCTTGTAGGACAACTTTAAATTTCACAACTCCAGGAAACACAACTAATTTGTAAGGAGGTACAACTCAGCACATTGTGATGTACAACTTTTTTCCCCTCCTTTGGAGTGTTCGGTATGGAAAGCGAGAGCACCACGCTGATTAGCGAGATTGCCGACAGCGTGATGGCGGATGGCCGGGCTTGCCGATGATCAGGCCCTCGGAGTGCGCGCCTAGAACGGAACCGTGTTGGGATTTCGTCAATTCCAGGAATACTCTCAAGGCACGGCGGAAATCCCAGGCTCTCGCAAGGTAGTGCAAGGTCCCAGGATGGCAGCCAAGGTTTGGCAAGGTTCCTGGCTATGGATATGGCACCGCGCCGTTTCTTCAAATAGATATTCGAAACTATACGACATCTGGAATGTAAATAAATATATATCAAGATTGTGAAGTGGAGTAGGCAAGATTTAGATGGAAGCCACGGTGAAACTGCATCATGTAACAATGTTTATAGTAGGAGTTCTAAGCCAAGGGAAATGAACTGAATTGAAACCTGGACAAATAATCATGGATGAAGAGAAGCGAATTAGTTGGCGTATGGAACTCAACTCGGATCATTGTACCACAAAATCTGCTGCTTGGAATTATTCGCCTGGCTGGAATTATTTGTAAGTGCACGACGGAGTTATTCGCGGCAACCTCACGTATACATAGCCACAGCGAACCAGATTTTCGAGCACAAAGAGGAGGTTCGTCAGGCCAGAACCGATGGAGAGACAGGACCGTTTGAGAAAGTGCGATGTAGAGATGGGCCGAGTTATGATGAGATTCCAAGACAGACAGTCAAGCTAGTATTCAAAAACCAATTGAATAATTTGGATTTGTGAATTCAAATAGAGAGCGGAGCCTGAGCAGCGCTAGCGAAGGTGCCAGCGAGACCCAGCAGCAACTTAATTGAACTAAAATGGATGTTGTGAAGGAAAGACGCAATTCAGAGGAATGGTAGATGGGGGAACTGGAGGGTAAGGCGATCATACAGGGTGATTCTCATGTCGCCCAGAGTAGTTGCCGGGGACATTGCGTGTCTTCCGGGGACCGCGCCCTGTCAAGATTCAAGAAGCGGCTGTGTGTGAATCAACTGAGCAGCGGTGAATAGAAGACATCTCTCATACGGCCACCTCAAGCCGATATGGAAGGATTGGACACAGAAGAAGGGTAGAGAGAGAGAGAGAGAAAACCATTCTCCCGGCAAGTACAATTGGGCTGCGCCGCGTTACGTACAGTCTATGTGATATCAGGGTGGAGGCTGCACATAGGTCAGATTCGTAAAAGCATGAACAGACCGTGTGAGCAAAGGCGTTGTGCAAACGGAGAAATAGACTCGTTAAAGACAAGTTGTCGCTAAAGATACATCGGCCTGTAGAATGTACCATGCTACACCTTATTTGCCTTCCCATCGATGGTGCGATCGCTGAATGAATGACTCATGACAGGCGGAATCTTGGATCCGCAGCTGCCGTCAATGGGATAGTGTCGCCAATAGTGAAATTTCTGATGCCGGCAAATGAGTAGTTGAAGATCTCTGGCCCTGAAAAAATGATGTTCCAAGATAGAGACGGAGGAATACCTGTAGTCCCTTGTAGACACACATTTTATATAAACACTTGTACCGTCAGGTTGATGTGCGTGTACGCTCTCATTGTCAAATTTTGAATTTAAAATCTTGATTCAATAACCATGCTACATTCAGAGGTGTGCCGCACGCGGCGTAGACAGTGTGTGAGTTGCCTGACAGTTGTTGCCAACGCAAAAGACGGTTAGAATTACAGCCTTTTGCGGAACTTAGGGCGGGGATGGTTTTTTTCCGTTTTCAGCAATTTTCATGAGGAACGCTGCCACAGGTTCAATTTTGATCGGATTGCCTCGGGAGTAGGCGCGTTAGAATCGCATTCAAAATCCGCAGTCAACGCAATACCGGTATTTTTGATGCTATCAAAAAATGAAATATCTACCGCAAAATCTCAGTCTTTGGCAGGTCACTTGCAGCACTCGGAGTACTGCTCAGATTAACCTAGATTTTGGGTATATTATACCTATTGATGTACTCTAGGTTGACTGCGGAATCTGAATGCGATTCTAATGCGCCTACTCCCGAGGCAATCCGATCAAAATTGAGCCTGTGGCAGCGTTCCTCATGAAAATTGTCGAAAACGGAAAAAAACCGTCCCCGCCCTAAGTTCCGCAAAAGGCTGTAACATTGTAAGTTCAGGAGGAATTTGTTTTCAACCAAACAAGATCTCAGTTGCAGTTGTCAAGCATGCCTATTCCTTTCGTTCTCAAATAGGCGCGCACTCCGGGGGTCTGACTGTCGGCAAGCACCGCCATCCGCCATCACGCTGTCGGCAATCTCGCTAATCAGCGTGGTGCTCATGCTTTCCATAGTTTGGGATAATGAAAACTTAGCCCGCAGAAGTAATCCAAGCTCATCCGCTTGGTATGCTAGTTTTTAGCCAGTCGTTGCCAGGGAAAATGTCCGGGAAGAAATGCCGTTACGCACAAATTTATCCCGTGTGAGACTCCGGCCTTTAAAGGTTATCCTATCTCATGTCTATCATTCATGGGCCACATACCCACTAAAACCCCCTCGTGCATCCAGTCATCTGGCAATGAGGCCTGATCCATGGGTAGGCCACTCAATGTATTAAGGACCAATTGTTTATTGAAAGTGAGTGGTCCGAACTTATTTTTATTTGTAAGGGGGGGGGGTGGGATTTATTATACTCGCGTGGTCCAAATGCCTGAACAACGAGTTTACCGAAGACAAACAGGTAGTGATGTACAGGTGGTTATCCTCACATATAACTACCAGATGCCAACGGAGCACACATCATTCCAGGGGGTCGGATCACATAAGACTCACTGGGGACTGGCCGGCCCTAAAAAGGCGGGACCATTGGTTAAAACCCTGTGGGACCTCGTTGAAGTTCTCTCCTTCAAGGTATAAATCCCCAATGTCCACCAGCTCCAGCAAGCCATTAGGTGAGCTACCTTTGCAGAATGCATGCAAGAGCCAACCACCAACTTGGTGTCTCACTTCCAAAGACGAGTGCAGGGCGAGGATACAGTACGGTTTTGAATAATACAAATATGTGCTCAGGTATTGGCAGTAGGGTCATTGACGAGAAGCATGGGGGTGGCATCAAAGACATTCAGGATATCAAAAGCCAACTTTGCCAACAAAGGAGTGATTTCCCGGCATGCTAGAAAGCCCTTGAAGGTTTGGAGAGCATCAGGGAACTTGTTTGCGATCCCAGGGATTTCTTTCTCAATCTTCTTGAGGAATTGAAAGCGAATAGGGGTTATCACAGACAAACATCGCATGTGCTGGGTCCTCGACATACGCGTAACAGAATCGGCACAGCCTCCAATTCGCCGGAACAATGGACTTTCCACGCTCTTTCCAGCGTCGGCGTTCAATTGCCAGGCTGTGACTAGATAGAACTATCTTGGTGAGAGCTTGACGGTGGTCTGCTGACACGACCCTGAGATAATGCCGAAAGTCCAGCACCTTCTTCACCAGCTTCTCTGTTTTTGAGTCAAATTCCAAGCGACCGCTGAGAATGTCCCGCACTCTGGATGAGGACTCGATTTCATGCTCAATCCATGCCTCCATGGATAATTGGACATGCTTCATAGCTAACTCAACATGCTCAACTTTCAGGTCTTGTGAAATCGCAAGTGGAACAGGGACATAAAGCTTAGAGAGCACTTTTGGTATCCAACCCAAGCAGGTAACACAAGTATTTCAATGCCAGGTAAACTCTTCGATATTTGATTGGCCAAATGCCCGTTTCGGAGAACAGAACCGCTTTGAGGCTCCGACGGCCCACACCCAACATGCGGCGCAGGAATTTGACTTGAACCCTTTCCAAGAGCGCCAAACTCTTAGCCTCCATATCAAGGCACACATCACAGCCTGCAGTCAGGTACGGGTCTACCCTTGCCATGTAGAGTGTTCTAGCATCCCAGGCAGGCATTTTGCCAACGAAGCGGTCCAGTCCCAGTATAACGTTAGCAACAGTGGCAGCTTTCTCGGATTTGATCCTGTATTGTTCTTTCCAAATGAATTTTGAACCAGTTTGAAACCACACTCCCAGGTAACAGGCTTTGTTCACATGCGTAATCATCTTCCCCGCGAGATGGAAGGGGGGGCAACCCTTTGGTTTCTTTCCAAAAACCTGACTAAGACATTTTGGGATAGATGCTTCGCACCCGTTTCGGTTAGCCCAATCTTGTGCTCCGTTCAAATGACTTTGGAAACCGGCAGGGGATCCGCACGCTGTCATGATATCGTCTGCATGTTCAACATTGGTAATTGGGACCCCATTCAATTCAATATCCTCGGGGTGCCATGCGAGTTTGAAATCAGACATGAAAAGGTTCCAGAGATGTGGAGAGCCCGGATCCCCCGTCAATATTCCAAGCAGGGATCTGAATGCTGGAGCAAAGCGACCATCGAGGCGCACAAGGTAATGAATGCGGTCATACAATTTTTTCAGCCATTCAATCATAGGGCCAGAAATACCCATCATAGCAAGTTTAACCCACAGTGTCGACCTATCAGTCCCAGGAAATGCATTCTTTAAGTCCAAATATGCCACGTATAACGGCTTGTTCAGGGAGTTTGCCTTATCAATCAGGCACAAAAGGACAAAGACATTATCATTTGTGCGCAGACGATCTTGGAAGCCATTTTGCGTAACGGGAACTGCACCTAAAGCCTTTGCGCCCTCTCGGATTCTGCGGTCAATAATCAATGTGAGCATCTTCAACATGCAACACTCCAAAGCGATAAGACGATAGCTCGAAGGGTCCTTTGCATCCTTGGCTTTTTTGAGAATCCCAATCAAGAGGGATGTCAACCAAAACTGTGGCATGTCCTGATGTTTAAGGCAATACACGAAAAACGCCAGGAGATTCTCGTTTGAGATATCCATGCAATCTTGATACGAAAACCCGTCAACCCCAATCGCAGTATCAATTCCATGTGCTTTAATATGCCGCTTCATTGCCTCAATTTCCTCGATGGTTATATCACGGGTATAGGACTGCTGAGGCGAGGTGTCTGGCAGGGCATTTGTTAAATTTCGCGCCATCCGTGCATTAAACACGAGCTGCTCTGTATCGAATGATCGTGGGGTTACTTGCGGATAATTCAAACGAGCCTCAAAATCCGCTGATAGTGCTTCAACAGAGACCTTGGCAGGTTTGGGTCGAGGATCTGACCGCTTTCGCACGAAGTCCCAGAACTCCTTCGGTTCCTTACAGGCTAGAAGCTCTTGGCGCAAGGCAAACTGTAGCGCATGAACCTTAGCCCGGCCACGATGGGTCTGGCTGGAATCTTTCTCGGGGGCATCATCTCCTTTCTTCCACGGCTTTGGTTTCACAGGAGAATGTTCTTCCAAAGTTGTGTAGACTTTATGGTGCATTTGTTTCGTAGTTCGTGGCACAGATTCGGGACAACGTAACGGACCCTTTTCAAGAGGTACAAAGTCGCAAACAAGGTCATCGAGAATCAGCGCAGATTTCGCCAAGTCATAGGCAGCACGTTTCGACTCATTGTTGGCCTTTTAATTAGGGGAAGTCAAAGCGAATTCCGAGGTGGATTCTGATTGGATTCTGAAGTGGATTCTGATGTTGATTCTGACATCCGAATCCACTCAGAATCCACCCAGAATCCACCTGAGTCTCTGTTTCAACTCCAGAGTTGCAACAGTGTCAGAATCCACTCAGAATCCACTTTAGAATCCACATCAAGATCCACTTGCACTGATTTTGAAGGATTTGTGTCTCAGAATCCACATCAGAATCCACATCAGAATCCAGTCAGAATCCACTTCGGAATCCACCTCAAAATTCGCTTTGACTTCCCCTATTTATATGCACAAAACAGGTTTCTGCTTTCCTGCTTGCAAGTAGGTTGACAATGGACTTGAAAAGGTCGCCGTTCTGTCCAGGCCACCCCAATTGAGTATTTTTCGCCGCCAGGAAGCATATCTGGCGGATAATCATCTTAGAAGTGCAGAACACCAGGAGATTCTTGTCAGCGGGGGCAGCATGAACAGCTTCATGAATAGCGAAAATTCGAGCACGATCTGCTGTTAAACTTCCTGGGCCTGGTACCTTCAACGCAACATTGAGTGGAGATTTCTCCGGGAAATAAATCGCAGCCCCTGCGGGACCCGTCTTTTTGCCCCTCGTACATGCACCCTCAACGTAGACCTGGACGGGGATAGACTCTGCAAGAACCGGGCCCCACAGCGAAGCTAAAGCCTGATCCTTGGTCTCTTTTGCATCCATTGTAGCTTGGTATAGTTCATCAATATAAGCAGATCCAGTGAAGTCGGGCCTCTCTTGAGACTGTCGCGGAAGGACGGGTGGTTGGAGAAATACTGAAGAGTCGAGAGTCATACAAATGCGCATATGATCTGCCCAACCATCGTCAGGATCATCCGTCGGCACCGCAACTTCAAACTTTCGAACCAGAGGCAGCAAGCTTTGGGACACAATGCAATAATCAAGTACCGATTCTCCCTGGGGTTGCCAAGAAGTTAGACGCCCAGGCAAACAGGTCTCCAACGTGGTACCATTTAGGATACACAGCCCATTGAGTTCGCATTGCTGAACTATGGCTCTGCCACGCGCATTGATTTTATCGTCCGGGTCAGCAGAGATTCTTTGCCATTTCTGAGCCAATTCAAGACCTTGAGAGGAAGCCTGGAGGGAACCCGTTCGGCCATTGAGATCTCCCAGGTGCGCAAAATGTTTGTTTTCATTTGCGGTGCAGAGTGCTACGGTTTCCCAAAATTTGTCAATTGGAGCAACATCAGTCCAACCTTCCCAGCGAGAAGATTCACGGGGAATATAAGCCCCAATGAGCCATATTGAGCCCATATCCAACACAAGTATGTCCGGGGAACTCAGCTCCGACTTGATGAAAGTGAACGTGTTGCGAATCAGGAGTGCAACTCCTCCCCCGCGCCGTTGGTCCCTCTGTCGTGGCTTCCGGGGAAGCGAAATTAGCACGTAACCCAAAGGAACATCCGCAGTTTCTTCTTCACCGGGTAGCATGTCAGTCTCACTAAAGAACATAATGTCGTAGGTGTGAAGGATAGCTTGGAACTCGGGATCAGTAAGCTTGAGTGTGAAGTTATGGAATATATTCCAGGGCATAACATTAACATCACGGCCGTTGAGTTGTAAACCGACATCCCCAACAAAACTGCGGCCACCGCTAAAATCATGACGAGGGGGAGGTTCGTTACCATCGCCATCGCCATCGCCATCACGTTGATCGCGAGCCTGGGCAGCACGAGTACGTGCACGCGTAGTTGGGCCGGACAAGGAGCCAGTACTGCCTGCACTTTCATCATTGGGTTGCGCACTCGAGACACTGCGGGCATAGCTGGCAGCAATCTCCTTTCGTGATTTCTTGGCGTGCGAGTGATTTGTTGCCAAGCGAGATAGCGGGCCCGAGAGTGCCTTGGCAACCAAGCGCGGTAGCCTGTTCCACAAAATGACCAGCCAACGCAGAAGTATAGGGACGAAGAGCAGCCCATCGGGGGAACAAAGTCTTGAAGGAAAGGACCAATGCGATAAGTGGGAGCAGCAATAACACCAATGCAAACAGGGCGCGGGAGAAACTTGAGGCGGAACACGAAGCGAGGGATCCGGATGCGGTTACTGGTCCGTGCGTGGGTGCAGAAAAGATGGGGGAAAAAGCAGCGGTGCCAGCGCACGAGTTACCCCCGGCGGTCCTCGCGGTGTCCAGGAGGCGACAGAGCGAGAGCCCGTCCTTCTCACACGGCACCCAGGATCGTGCGTTTGGAGCTGCAATCTGCTTGACTGGAGAACCGGGAGGAAGACCCCGGAAATACAGACATTCCCGGTCTTGAGCATGATGCCAGTCGGTGCTCGCAGGCAACACACGAGGGTACCACGCAGGGAGAAGAGGCTGGCCGCAGGCGCCGGAGAAAGGGCCACAGGCACCCGAGAAATGGCCGCAGGCGCCGGGAGCAGGACCGCAGGCATCGGAAACGAGACCGCAGGAAACGGGGCAACGAGCATCGGAAACGGTGCGAGCGCGATTCTCGGGGCAAATCTTGGCTTGACTGGCTTGCCGATCCACCAGGGCGGCATGTCCTGTTAAACTTGAGAGCAACACGGGGGGTTCCAGAGCAGGAGCGCGGGCAGGGAGAGCTTGGGCCAGAATCGACATGGTTCCGATCAAGACTGTCGTGCCTAGGCAGTCACGGCTAGTGCTGGCCAAAAATACGATATGAAAAAATTATTTTTGAATATATCCAAATATGCATGAGTACGATACGGCCTTGGACCCTCCTACTGAATATGATACAATATGGTGGTCAGTGTATTCAAATATATTTGGAGATGCTCAACCACATTTTTGGCCGCCTCGGTACCTAAATCGGCAGAAGTCCGATGATCCACTGTCAACGACATTGTCAGAAATTAGGTCTGATTATTGTCTAGCCACGCTCCGGCGCAAAAACTCCTATTGCAGTGGTGATTTCGTGAATCGGGTAAAGCAATGCGAACACCGTGATACATTCGATGCGCTGAACAGTTATATCCCTTCGAGGACCCGTGAGGTTATTTCCGGATATGCCCACAGAGTTGTCGAAATTTGGGGCGGGAGTCGTCTCAGGCGGATCCAACAAAGTATCATGGAAAGTATCCAGTCTTATAGATCAGATTCCATCTGGAAACTCGTATAGAGATTGCTGACCAGTACTGAAAATATCGGACCGTGGAAGCGGGGAGGATTCGTCGGTGGCTGGCCCACTGCAATCGGGTTCTCGGAAATTAAATAAGCAGATCCACCTATGTCAAACGCGTCCCGTTGAATCTCTAAAACTCCGAAGGAGTTCCTTAGTATTGACCACAGGTCTCTTTAATGAAATGGCCTGACCTACACCAGTTCAAAAATTTCTGGCCCTATAACCAACTGCGCCTTAAGCTGAGGAAGATGGCATTCACCACTCTCAGGCACAAACCACACGCCCCACACTTCCAAAGAACGTTTCAATGCGTGTGGTGCAGCTATTTGCGGAACATAGGGCGCGGATTAGATTTTTTGTTTTAACGTCAAGCTGCGTATTTCATCGATATCTCGTTCAATTCTTGTCCGTTCTCCCTGGTACATATACCGTTAGAATGGTGCATTTAAGGCGATCCTATCCATACATAACCTCAGACTGTCTGAACATTTTAAAATTTCAATGTTTCTGACCAAATTAAATCCCGATCAATGCGTGGAACACATTATTGACATCCCAAAGCCTTCGGAAACGTTCCGTATCGTTCTAGAGGCCTCAGCATACCATTAGGACTGTATTAGACGCGTCAAATGCATCCAATTGAACCCGCGCCGGAGTTCAGATCGACTTTCTATTTTCAAAAATATCGGATCATTAAAATTTGGATATAATGTTGTGCGCCTCCTGTGCCCCGTCCGAATGGTATATGTTCCATAACAAACGAGTAAAGATTGAGAAAGATATGACGAAAATACTGGGGAACCAATTTTTGATGTCAAAACTGATCCGCGCCCTATGTTCCGCAATTAGCTGTAATCTCCCGTAGTCAGACTCAACACAAAGTCTATGATGGTCGATAAATCTACAAATTTTATGTGGTACTCAAAAATCACCTGGATCTACAGTAAGACTAGGACTGTGAATCAACTGTGAATGCTCAGGAGGAAGCAAAATCCAAATCCGAAAGCGCGGATCACGGGCCGAGGCCCGATCGCTCGCGTGATCGCATCATGCTCCTCTTGCCTCCTACCGCCACCTCGCAGTCGCAACAAAGTCCACAAACCGGCTTCGGTGCTCCTTGTTGCACTACTTCCTATCCACCCTCACCTAGCCGTCAAATCTGTGGTTGGGCCCATTAATGCGTCGTGGGGGCCCAACCTGAAGAGACTCCAGGTGTCGATCTAGCGCGAAGTGTGGCACTCTTTCAATGCGAATGACAGATTGCCGCCACACGTTCAACAGCATGCGTCTTCTCTGACGGCAAAGCAAGAACAAGGTGAAAGTACAAAGCGTCTCCTCTAACGCCGACGGTTTCCTTGACAAATGATTGACCTTGTAGGTCCTTGTGCCCAAAACAGCAATCATCGACAGTTGTGGGAACGGTTATCCGGAAGCGAATTGTCCCCGCGCAGGGACCTTGTTCCCAAAAATGCAGTCATGAAAGGTTATGGGCATGTGTGGGCGCACTATCCCAAGCGAGATCTGCCGCGAAGCGTATATGAACTGGCGCCTTGCACGGCTTTGTTATCGCCGCAAAACTCTACGCAATGCCTCCCCCAATGGCCGTCGCCGCATTTCTTGCTTCTGTTCTCATCCTGGTTCCCGTTCCATGGCACTGGCGCGCAGGAAATACTCCTACGCTCTCCATGTTCGCCTGGCTCTGGATGTCCAATTTAACGTACGCTATCAACACGACAATCTGGTCCGGGCAGGTCAATAATGTTGCCCCGGTCTGGTGCGATATCGGTATGTCCATATTCCTTAGTCTGAACCTGAGATATCCTAATTAAATCTCGCTGGCAGTCACAAAACTGGGTATCGGTGCTACGGCAGGAGGACCCGGTTGCTGCTTAGCACTTGTGCTCCAACTATGGCGAGTAGCCACCTGTCGCCACATGAAACCCAGAAGAGCCTTAATTATGGACCTCTCGCTATGTTGGGGATACCCTGCAATCACAATGGCTTTGCGTGCGTCTGCTGTTATCCTCGCCTCTCGGTCCAGCTGAAAATACCCAAGACTTCATTGTTCAAGGGCATCGCTTCAACATCTGGGCGGATGTCGGGTGCCTTTCCACCACCTACGTTTCCATTCCCGCCATCCTAGTCTTCTATGCCCCCTTATGGATCGTTCTAATCCTGAACTTCGTGTTCTCCGGCCTCGCATTCTCCAGCTTCTGGCGACAGCGGCACGCCTTCGCCGCAGTCCTCGAACGCGAAAAATCACCCTTCAACATGCGCCGCTATGTGCGAGCCATGCTCGCCACCCTCGTAACCGCCATCTGGGACGGAGCGGTCGTCTTCGTTGTCCTCGAGGTGGTCTTCCAGGATGGAATTCTCCCATACACATCCTGGGCGGACGTGCACTACGACTTCGGACGCGTAGCGCAGATCTCAATGGGCTCCGAGCTTGTGACACCGAGGCTGTTCTCCTTGGTACGGATTATGTGGTGGACAGTCCCCGTCTCTGCATATTGGGTGTTCTGCTGCTTCGCGCTCAGCGAGGAAGGCGTTGCGGAGTACGCGCCTTGGGGGCGATGGGTGCTGCGCGGCTTCCGCTCTGCCCCTTCGGATGGCCCCGACGCAATCGAGCTGGACCTATCATCATCAGGGCAGACGACGATGGTAGACATAGACAGCGTAATTGATATCAAGCGTGATCCAGAGTATGCTGCCTCCTTTAATTCGATAGACTTGTAGCACATAGCACTCATTCCACCCATTTCCATAGATATGTTCCCGCCAATGTACATGTGTAGCCTTTACTTTCAATGTAATTTACTGTACGAAGACGGGCTGTATACTTACAGCACGCCTACAATTACTATCAATTTTGTGAAAATCACAAATTGTCTCTTGCCACAAGGCCCACAACCTAAGAGGCAGAAGGAAAAAGCGGAATCCTTCCTGTTCCGTGGTGGGTTCATCGTCGTAATTCAATTATACGGGTACCTCAGGAAAACATCCGACTAGAGAGTTAAATACAAAGTGAAACGGTGGCGACAAAGATCGTGGAAGCGAAGAGCGACAATCCCGGAATAAAAGTTGTAGACGCAGCGCTCAAAGTTCCTACCCCCGAGCCTGCTTTCGCCGATGCAGTCGCATGGCTCGGCTCAGCACTGTCACTGACTGACGAACTGGCCTGGGTGATCCTGGTTAAACACATTCAGGTCAGGCTCGTCGTCAATGGAGCATAGATACAATTCACTGACACAAAGTTCTGCAGCTCCAGCGCCCAAGGTGCTTCAATATCTCGCGACGCGGAGTCGATGGCACCGTCTACATCTATGGTGAAGGTATGTACTCCGATGGACAGATCGGTTTGCTGCCAGCCAAACGTGCAATTGCTTGGCGTCGGTACCGAACCCAAGGACCCGTACTGCGTGTCCGTGCCGTCGATGCTGACGGTGTACTGCGCGTTGAGCGACGCGACGCACACGTATATCGCCGTTCCTGGGCATACAAATCCATCTTAGTAGGGATCAGGAGAGACCATAGCGCGAAAGTCACCTGTGAAAGAGTAAAACATTATCCCATCGCTAATGGTGGTTGAGTTTCCAGAGACTGCTTTGGCCTTGCTGCCGGGGGTGCAAGAGGACGCAACGGTGAGCCAGTCGCCAGTCCATGTGATCTCTGCGTTGGTTGAAACGTCTATAACAACGTTCTGCGATCCGGATGGTGGAGCGGGGACGGAACTGGACGCTGTGACACCCCCAGTGGTCGCGGTGCTCTTGGAGCCTTGGGTGGAAGTGAGCTTCCAGGTGGCCGTCAGTATAAATTCGAATAAATTGCTTACCGGCCGAAGCTGTGGAGTCAGGTGCCGTGGTCCCTTTCGCGGTTGTGGTTTGGTGTGTCGTACTGGTGTTTTTCTGCGTGGTCGGTGAGCCCCCGCCCCCGCCGCTGCCACTCTCGCAGCCGGGGTTGTTGTTGGAGTCGCGGACTTGAAAGAAGGGCAGTTTTCAGTGGATGGCAATTTCTTGGAAGACAACCACACACAGCAGGTTTCTCCGGGAACTGTTTTGAATGGTCAGCAAATATCAAAACTGAACGATATAAAGGTGAACATACGACAGCAGAAATCCTCGTTGGTGCAGGGAACATATCCCGCTGCATCACACTGATCTGAGGTCCCAGTGCAAACTGTTCCGGTCTCACAGCACCCCTGTTTGCCATCGACGACAGTGCAATAGTCGCTGAATAGAGAGGCTGAAGACTGTCCGGCCTCGGCCGTAATTTTGACTCGACTCACCTGCCGGAACAACAGCTTCCCCCTGGAAAATTGTCAACCCATGGGTCAGCGGCGACCAAGAACCATGGTCACAGACCATCGCAGCAGTTGTCCCCGATGTTGCAGCATCCATTATCATCGCAGCCGTCCTCGGTACGTAGGCAGCAGATATCTGAAGTGAGTTGAATCAGCCTTGTGATCGAAGCCGCATAAAACGTGAACGAACTTGCAACGTAGCACCATTCCCCCACACCGCAACAGCCTTTAATAATACCCAGTAATTTGGTACAGAAATTGAAGAGCGTGGAAGACACACATACCGCCCGAGGAACAGCATTGGCCACCAACGGGACAGCAACCACCACCAGAAGAGCACTCGCCGTACCCAGGATCGCAGCTCTGACGAACCACGAGCAGACCGCTGACGACTGTGGATCGCCGGGCAGGGGTTTCGGACGAAAACCGGTTGTATCGTGGCTTGAGTGGCATCAGACGCTTTGCAGGGCTGGTCCCAACCGCCGCAACGCTGAAAACCCCCAGCAAGACAGTCGCGATAAAGAGAAGACCTCGCAATGACCTGGAACGCATCTGGATGTGCAGAAAGAGGGGGAGGTAGAGGCTCAGATGGTGTCGCGTGCCCACTGAATTTATGCGGTTTTTAGTTTGACTTGATTAGAATCTAGCTCCTACCTAAGATCTTTATCAAAAATCGTGACTCCGGAACAGGCCTAGATTGACCACTTTTATCTAGTTCTTTCGGGCTGTAAAATTACTGACATCCAGAACGGGATTGTTGGAAGCGAGGACCAGAGACCCCCAGATTGGTTTGAGGTTTTGAGGCTTCTCGACGAGGGAAGTTTTACGCCAAGGCACCGCCAAGCAATTCAACGTCTTGCAAGTGTCGGTTCAGTTTGATGAGATCAACTACGAGACTCGAGAGACCCGAGGCAATGGCGTGTTGCTATGTTTTAAAAAAAAATCCAAAAAAACCCTGCGGGTTGGCAGATAAAAGGGATGCGCAAAATTCTGACACGGACATGGCTTCAAGTAGAGCTGGTATGTGAATGTGGGCGCTTACTGTCGCGGGGTCCATTGTTCAATATCAACTGGGTCCATTCTAGTGACGGTACTGATCATGTCTGGAATAGAAAACGCACGCAAGAACTGATTGGGACCAAACAGAGTGGATATTGTTTGGCCAGTAACACAGTCCCGCACATTGCGTAGGTTGCGGAAAAAAACGAATTGTTGAGCCTCGAACAGAAGCGTGTATGGGGGACGATCCGTAATGGAAAAAACGGGCCTTCGAGCATGGTATCCCCTGCCGAATAGGACGCCGCCAAGATGTGGGTATCATGATCATTCTAAGGGTACGACCAGTCATGTCAACCTATTCAGGTAGTCCAGCACCTTTTGACCATTTTTTTCAAGGTCTTTTCGGCTATGAAAAAAGAAAATGCGGAAGGGTACTTATCTTGTTTTGCGATAAATTGAAAACGACCACGGACCGTAAGGTTCGATTTTTCACATCCACGGAAGGAATCGATAGGTCTGCCATATCGAGGAGCACCGAGTAAGACCATATTTTGTACTCGCGAGGCGGTGTGATTGCTGTAAAAGGTGGAACCAGGAAATCCGACGAAGATAATGTCAACAGATATGTGGGTGAGCGCTTTGGCAAGTTCCAGTATTTGGGCCATACCGGCAGACGACAGAGTCGGATTCAGTCTGGCAGGTAACGATTATGTCTGGAATAGAAAAAGCACACAATAATCTGATTGAACTAGCGTTGGGTCGCCCGGTGGCACAGGCCACACAAAAAACGAGCTTGTGGAAGTTGCTGAAAACGGAATCACCCGATGAAACGCGTCGGCAAAATTGTCACGCCAAAGGACCCGCAACAGACCTGCGGGCTTGACGTGAGCGAAGGAATGATGCTGAGGAAAGACAGGCCTACCGTGATTTGTTGTGCACAGAAAACGCTGCTCATAGCCGCCGGGGGGGTTTTCGAGCACCTGAGCTTTCATTTCTGTCTGGGGGGAAATGATCCGCGTTGAAACGTGGAGACGCTTGTTCCACCAGTGGGAGAGAAGTAGTCGCTAGACCCACCTAGCCACACCACGGACTGCGCGACGCCGTCCTCGCTAAATGCGAAGAGCTAAAAAAACATGTGTGCACTGGCGAGGATCAGACCCTACATGCAGCCGAACAGGACCGCAGTCGGCAACTCCGGCGCGCCTGCAAAGTCAGAGTGTACCTCCGCCCAGGATGTATAGGAGAAGGCGCTGCCTTCAAAAGACACACCGATGAACACGATGAAGACGCCCGGGACCCAGATGGCATTATCTTGAAGATGATGATCCTGAATAATGTAGTCTTGGATATTTTCCGTCGCGCGGAGAGAATCGAGGCTTTCAATCTGACTCACGTAAAATCACGATGATTGCTGGGTGTCCCCAGAAGAGGATGAGATCCAGCATGATTGCACAGGGCCGTGTGTTGAGAAGAGCTCGTGTGCCATAGTTGTAGGGCCAAAAAGAGGCAGCAAGCGGGTAGTGCCACCGTAGAACATTCGTGGCTGACTGCGGCGCTCCGCCAGAAAGCCTGCAAAGTCCGTCAGAGAGACTCAATTGCAAAGCCGCAAATAACGACGGACCAATACCACACCACAAGGGGGTGATGTTGTCGGTGCGTCCGGACCAGATTATTGCGTTGAGAGCGTAGCTTAAGTTAGACACAAAGAGCCCGGAAATCATTGAGAAGGTAGGAGTCGTCCGTGCACGCGCCAGTGTCATGGAGAAAGAACAAGTACAAGTTTGGAGGCAAGAAATGCACCGAAGGCCAGCTCGGGACGCATCGCGAAGGGGAACGGTGCGTTGCAGCATGCTGCAAATTCCATGGCAGACTTCCCAGTAGCGGCTAACCAGTCTCACACAGCATCAGGTGATTTCTGAAATCTTGGCAACTTGAACTTCCCTTGGATTTGTCCATATTCCTTCATATATCGTCCCCTGGAGTGTCGGAGCCCATACATTTTCGTGGTCGTTGGATTCAAGGCCGATCCTTTGGTATTACGTTTTCGTTACTCGGGCAATCCGCACGCTACAAATAACAACGCATAATCAATTATCAGAGGTGCGAAGAAGAGGCGATAGAACAACCTCATTTCTCCGTCCGGCGTTATGTTCTTGCAACGGTCTAAATCTTGTCTGGTCTTGTAAGTATTTCGACGCTAACCAGTGACATGGCAACCGCGTTGAGTATTTACTTCACCTTGGGGCGAATGACCTCTCAATTAGACTGGAATCTGAGAGGGCAATAGTGCTGGCAAGGTTCGGTTCGGTTCAGGTTCAGGGCCTCTCGCCTTGAACGCCGAACCTGAACGCGGCGTTCGGCTCGGGCAACTCCCGAACCTTGAACCTGAACGCGCGTACCACTAGAAGGCAAGGACATCAGACCTGACGGGCCTTGCTCGTCGACGTGCTGAGATGATGATCGTTAGGATCAGATCGTCGATTATCCGAATTGATCCGTCGGCGGAAAATTGTGCGACAGTCGTAAGCGTGCTTTACTGCTCGAGCCTCGATCGTCTTTGCTGATATTCGCGTCCATGCAGAGTCTAGAGCGAGTTCGCCTTCCTACATGATACGGCGACTGCGGTAACGACACAGGTCAAACACTTTGAACCCGCGCGCACGGTGGTTCGCAGTTCTTTTAATCAATCCATGGGTGCAGCCCTTGGCTTTCGACATGATGCTGTCCTCATCCGGGCGGCCTCATCATCTATTTGGTACGCTGATCTTTGAACAAATCTGGAATCCGATTTTGATTCGAGTCACTGCCAGTCCTCGATGGAACTCATCTCATCCGCAATTTCATAGGCGTAGGTCCTGTCGTGGGCTTTTTCGCGGTGCGGCTGGGGGCTCGGCGGATTTTTCTGCCTTCTTCGTAGGGATGGAAAGCCAGAGTAACCGTAAGCGAGTTTCTCCGCTGGGATGGGGGCGACCTATCGCCGGCAGCCTTGTGGCCGTCCAGAAACTCTTTGATGGGACAAACGGGACGAGCCGTTCCCAATGTATAGCCGCCCCAGATACTGCGGCGCGGTCGTTGCTGCGTATGTGCTGACCACGAGCTAGTTACATACCGACAACGTTTTCTTATGAATATCAACCGGCATCTTGATCGATTCCTTCGCTCGTTTCTATCTCTCAATTGTCTTCGTGCTCTTTTAGGACTTGCACATCGACAAAACATTTGGCTTGGAAGAATTTGGGTTGTCTGAAATTCTGAAGGTTGTCCTCCCACCCTGTCCTGATGTCTGACGAATTGGGACATGCTGCGGCTGCGGCCCATCTGGGAACCTCGTCTCGCCTGTTGGTGCGATCACTTATGCTATGCAATTCGTAACTTCAACGCCGCAACTTCAAGGACTTTCCGTCAGGATGGCGCTTGGACTCAAATAGCGACCCAATCTCAAGAACACAGCCCATTCATCCATCGATTCACGTTCCTGCTGCGCAAGACGGAATTATTAACTTATAACGGACGACAACCCCTTGCCTTTCATTCATTTTATTTCCACCCCCGTCGCAAAACATGGTACAAGTCGTTTGTCTCGGTGAGGAGGTCCAATATTCCTTGCCACCTGCATTCTAACCAGGCCTACAGATCCGCTCACAAATGAAGACTACAATTTCCTCTACTGCCCCTCCTTCCCCGCCGCCGTCCTATTTTCCGCGCTCTTCGGGCTGACCACCCTCGGTCACATCGTCCAAGCGTTCTACTATCGCAAGAAATTCTGCTGGGTCATCATCATGGGCGGTCTCTGGGAGACCGCCGGCCTCGTCCTGCGCGTCTTTTCCGTGCTGCACACCACGTCCGAGGGATACTCCACGCCCTCCCAGCTTATTATCATCCTCGCCCCGTTGTGGATCAACGCCTTTCTCTACGTCCTCATGGCCCGCTTCGTCAATTTCTTCATCCCGGAAAAACGCATTGGCGGGGTCGGCGCACGGCGTCTTTCACTGTTGTTCGTGTTGCTTGACATAACGTGCGCCCTTCCACTCTTATCCCTCTGCTTCTTTCTGACCCAAATTTGCGACGAAAGGTCGTTTCTGGTGCAGGCCGGAGGGGGCTCCTTGATAGACAGCAATACGCCCAAGATCGCGCTTCTCGGCATCCACATCTACATGGGCGGTATAGGCCTCCAGCAGCTATTCATCCTGGGCTTCACAGGCCTCGCCGTCCGCTTCCACTACAAGATGAAGCGCATCGGTGGCACCACTGAGTGGAAGCGCCCGCTGTACCTCATGTACGCCTCGCTCGCCCTCATCACGGTACGTTCTCTTCCTTCCTCCTTCCTTCTACCCGCTCCACTACGCATCTCATCTCACCCCCCGCACCAGCTCCGCATCATCTACCGCCTCATCGAGTTTTCCTCCGGCATCGACTCCCCACTCACCATGCACGAGGCTCCGTTCTACACCCTCGATGCGCTCCCGATGTTCGTCGCCCTCCTGCTCTGGAATATATTCCATCCCGGGCAGGTGCTAGTCGGGCCCGACAGCGAGTTCGCTCCGAAGCCGAAGAAGAAATCGAAGAAGGAGAAGAGGAGGGAGAAGGATTTGGAGGCGATGGATCTGCGTCTACTGGAGACGCCCAAGGAGCCGGAGGTGTCTACTGAGGGGTACTGGGATTCGGGAGTTCCGTAGAAATAATTATCTTTATCGTCAGGCACCAGTATCTCATTCGAGAACATGCGTATGTCACAGCATCGGACTCCATAATACATACGCATATAGTAGGTAGAGCCTCGGCAACGTACTTGGTTTGTAATTTATGCACTCTAAGCACCGCTCGCTACAGGAGCTTCAAATTCCTAATGCCTGAGTCCTTGAGCGCGTTCTGGAGGATAGTTTCTTTGACGGCAGCCATAATGAGGTGGAGGTTTTGCGTGTCGCTGGATCGGGTGAGGCTAGAATAATACGAGTCGGTTAGCGCAATGGAGGATGAAAGGGACATCAGAAGACGACACTCACTGCGGGTATACACTCAGCCGTGCCCGGTTCGCTTGAATGAACCGCCACAGGATGAACCTGGTTGCGTTCTGTAAGTCTGAACCGCCTATGTATTCGGGGAAGTATTGGCACAGGGGAACCTAGGCGCGGACGATGTCAGCGTAGGGCGATTGAAAGGATGCTTGTAAGAAAATACGGAGGTGAATTAATCAACGCTCTATCCGTATAATCTTTTCCAAGCAATGAAATTCACCTTGGATATCTTCGCCTTGAACGCATCAAACTCGGTTAAAAAGAGTATGATCGACGTGCGCAGGAACCAGCGGCTGTTAATTATGTTATCGAACAGGACAAGGGACTCCTGCATGCGGTTCTGCGAAGGATCAAATGGATTCAATAAAAGAAGGCCAGCGATGCGTCGTGGCTACGCAGTGTACCCGTTTTGGTTCCTCCGGGACTATCTGGTCATAGTCACTCAGCGCCGTGCAGAATACAATGCTGGTGACACTGTAGGCTTCTCTAGTGAGTAACCGGCGGGGAAATGCTCGACGGAGCAGGGGCTGACCTTTCAAAACAATGTATCCACTTCCGGCGCTCTGAGCGCGAGCTGCCAACGTCGATTAAAAGGATGGACATGGTCCCCATGCAGAACCGCGTCTCAGTCAGTCCTCGGTTTGTTGATGGTGGTGTGCGCAGAACATCCTCCTCTGAAGGAAGGTAGTTTGGTTGCGCGAGGCGCTGTGTTTGGTCAAGGAAACTGCCATCGAATCAGCGTCGATACTACGAGGAAACCATTGAAGTAAATTCACTAGAACGCACTGTCCGTCAAATGAAGCTCGCTCCCATGCTCATCCAAAACGCGCGAGACGGCGGAGTCCCGTAAAAGCACTTCAATCGCATCCGCTGTGTCGTGGCTCAGTGGCTCTTCCGGCCTTGCGCGCGCTATGACATCGGGCAAATGCCGATGCTCCTCGGCGAGCGGTTCGAGCCCGAACGTGCGCAGCGCAAGAACGAGCGCCTGCGCTGACTGGATGACGTTCTGGTGTATCACGGATCGATAGGCGAATAGCTCTTCGGTGGTAAAGCCCTGCTGGTGGACAATCTTCCATTGTTTGACAAGAGTGGATTTGCCCGATTCGTCAGGCCCTAGGAGGAGAATCGATACTTGCTTCTTGAGCCATAGCAAGTCCTCGCCGATTTGGCGGTCGATCTCGTCGCTTCGCGCCTGGCTTCGTGCACGGGCCGCGCGCGAGCTGCTGGTTCCCATGAGGGCGATGTATTTGGCGCTGTGTCGCAGCTCTTTGACATTTATGAGAAAAGCTAGAACAAAGTCCTTGACAAGCACCGCCTCGACATGACGGTTCGGCCACTCAAAGGCCGTCGCATAGCGCGCGGCGAACTTGTGTATGTTGTTTATTTCGCTTCCGAATCCAAGATTTACTAAAATGAAAGTAACAGAGTCAGTTTTTCGGGTCCGAGTTATTCAAAAGGAGAAGTGCGGAGAAAGTGAGCCAAGCACCCTAGATCCAGGGGTGGATGTTGGGAAGGCGAAGATAGAATAGCCAGTATGGCATTAGGGAGGCGCACCGCGAAACGTGAGACTCGGACAGGCGGCTAGGCTTGTCACTTTACGCTTCCGGCCTGGTTCCGGTATGAGAAGGCATCAAATCTGTGGGGAAACAGGAAGAGAAGATTCAAGAACAGAGGCCAGTCGAATCGGAGAACCAGGAAAACAGAATGAGATCGTGGTGGCAACTTGATGTGGTGGCCGAAAGAAAGGAGGCGAGTGAGTCACACGATAGTCACACTTATCAAGGCCTATCAAGGCCTTATAATTAGGTGCCGACCCAGTGCCGGGATGGTGTAATGAATATCCTCATAAATTATGATGTCAAAAGCCTCGTGAAATAGCGAGGAATGAAATGCTTTTTGCTCATTTTTCGTTTTGTTTTTCAAAGTTCCCTTGTATTTCCGCCGCTCGGCAAACGTTTGGCCCGTGATCACATTGGCATCAGATCAAGCCGAATTCGAGCCGTCTGCCCTGATCATGTCTTGACTTACTGCCGCTCCTTTTCAACGGCAGAGTCCGTATCTCACTTGAGCCGACTCGATGGGGAGATCGAGCGTTGCCTGGATGAAACACGACAGGTACTTCACTTCCGAACCACATCGAGTTCAGATCAGTAACCCCAGGCCGTTTGGAGCATTCCCACAAAACACCGTACAGGATTCTGGAATTTGAAATCGTATTCGCACCGGATAAATGTGTAAGGTTTCTGAAATCCGTTGGAGATTAACAACGGAAAGGAATCATCTGAAGACCCGATGTCCGTATTCAAATTAAAAGTACAACTGATTCTCTGAAGTAACTTGTCTGTCTCCCGTTTCTCATTGCTCACAGCTGAGGACTCCGTTGTCGTCCGCAAAAGGCCATGTCTATGGAATACCAATTGGTGGTGATCCCTAATATCTAACGAAAACCCTCACTCAAGTTGATGGAAGTGCTTTCGAAAGTCCCCGCGAGGGTGGCGCAATCCGCGATGATCACAAGTCCGTCAGCACTGCTAGCTATCCTCGCATGACTGAGAGAAGTTTGTGCCGGTGCCAACGGGCCAAAATTTCAGATGGGTGAACTCCATAGATACATATGTCCTCTTCCTTCCTCCTTCTGTCTACCCGTTTCACTACGCGCTATCTTTATCGTCAGGCACGCGGTATCTCACTCGAGAACATGCATGTGTCACGGCAACGGACTCAATAATACATACGCATATAGTAGGCAGAGCCTCGGCAACGTACTTGGTTTCTGATTTAAACACTCCAAGCACCGCTGGCTACAGGAGCTCCAAATTCTTGATGCCCAAGTCCTTGAGCGCCCTCTGGAGTATAGTTTCTTTGACGGCAGCCATAATAAGGCGGAAGTTTTGCATGTCGCTGGATCGGGCAGTGAGGCTGGAGGGGATTCGGCACCATTCGTTAGTGGTAGGGATAGCTGAAAACAGAGAACGACACTCACTGCGGGTACACACTCAGCCGTGCCCGGTTCTCCTGCATAAACCGCCACAGGATGAACTTCGCCGCCTTCTGTAAGTCTGGCCCGCCTGTGTATTCGGGGAAGTATTGGCCCAGGGGGAGCTAGTAGAGGACAATGTCAGCGTAGGGCAATGTGAAGGATGCTCGCAAAAAAAATACGGAGGTGAGTTAATCAGCGCTCTATCCAGTTGGACGCCTGAATCCCTATGACATTTTGCAAGCAGTGAAATTCACCTTAGATATCTTCGCCTTGAGCACATGAAGCTCGGTTAAAAAGAGGATTATCGACGTGCGCAAGAACCAGCGGCTGTTGACTATGCTTTCGAACAAGAAGAGGGACTCCCACATGCGATTCTGCAAAGGATCAAATGGATTCAATAAAAGAAGGCCAGCTATTCGCCGTGCAGCGTACCCGTTTTGGTTCCTCCGGGACTGTCTGGTCATAGTCACTCAGCGCCGTGCAGAATATAATGCTGTTGACACTGCAGGCTTCCCTCGTGAGTAACTCACGCTGCGGTTAAACACTCGACGGAGCGCGGGCCCACCTTTCAAAACAGTGTATCCACTTCCTGCGCTCTGAGCGCGAGCTTCCAGCGTCGATTAAAACGATGGACAAGGCTCCCATGCAAAACCGCGTCTCAGTCAGTCCTCGGCTCGTTGGTGGTGGCGTGTGCAAAACATCTTCCTCCGTCGGATGGTAGTTTGGTTGCGCGAGACGCTGTGTTTGGTTAAGGAAACTGCCATCGAATCAGCGTCGATGCTGCGAGGAAACCATTGAAGTAAATTCACTAGAACGCACTGTCCGTCAAGTGAAGCTCGCTCCAATGCTCATCCAAAACGCGCGAGGCGGCGGAATCCCATAAAAGCACTTTAATTGCATCCGCTGTGTCGGAACTCAGTGGCTCTTCCGGCCTTGCGCCCGCTATGACATCGGGCAAATGTCGGTGTTCCTTGGCGAGCGGTTCGAGTCCGAACGTGCGCAACGCAAGAACGAGCGCCTGCGCTGACTGGATGACGTTCTGGTGTATCACGGATCGATAGGCGAGTAGCTCCTCGGTGGTAAAGCCCTGCTGGTGGGCAATCTTCAGGTGTTTGACAAGAGTTGATTTGCCCGATTGATCAGGCCCTAGGAGCAGAATCGATACTTGCTTCTTGAGCCGTAGCGAGTCCTCGCCGATTTGGCGGTCGATCTCGTCGCTTCGCGCCTGGCTTCGCGCACGGGCCGCGCGCGAGCTACTGGTTCCCATGAGAGCGATGTATTTGGCCCTGTGTCGCAGCCCTTCTTGACATTCATGAGAAAGACTAAGTTTGGAATAACCTTGGCACGCACCGCCTCGACACGATGGTTCACTCTAGCAAGGCCGTCACATAACGCGCAGCGGACTCGTGTATGTCGTTTATTTCGCTTCCGATTCAAGATCCACCAAAATGAAGTGACAGAGTCGGTTTGCCGGGTTCGAGTCATTCAAAAAGAGAAGTTCGGGGAAAGTCCAGCCCAGTCTAAATCGCCCTGGGTCCAGTGGTGGGTATTGGGAAAAAGAGAATACAATAGCCAGCATGGTATTAGGCAGATGCACAGCAGGATGCCGTGGGCAGGCATACCGCGAAACATAAGACTCGGACTGTCAGCCCAGGCTTGTCACTTTACGCTTCCGGCTTGGTTCCGGTTTGAGAAAGCATCGAATCTGTAGGGAACCAACAAGAGAAAATCCAAAAACAGTTGAATCTGAGAACCAGAAAATTTTTCAGGGATGTGGTGGCCGAAAGAAAGGAGGCGAGTCACACGAAAGTCACGCTTATCGCAAGGGCCACACGGCATCAAGGTGCCGACCCAGTGCCGAGATGGTGTAATGATCATCCTTACAATGACAATGAGCACACCATGTAGCGAGGAATAAATGCTTTTCTCTCATTTTTCTCCTGGGCGCACTTGGTCAAGTTGTCATGTATTTCAGTGGCTCAGCAAAGGTGCGGCCCCCCATTATCACATCAGTTCCATCAGATCAAGTTGAAATAACGCTGTCGGTCCTGATTGCCGAACCTTTAGGTTCTGGCTCCTTACACCAAAGTTGACTATCCTTTCTCTTGCCTTAAAAGGCTTTTGATGAGGCGGTGCATCAATATCCAATGAGATGCTTTGCTTTGCATAGCCACCGCCACACAAAGTGTCCGAGAGCATTTGCTGCTATGCATCCCATATATGGAATTTTGCCCATATATGGACTGTTGCCCTTATATGGTATTATCCTGTGCTTTTCACTTTGTTCCTCTTTGCCTTCGGTCTCTCTTGGCACTTGATCAGGTTTCACCTGATTCAAAGCCATCGAGCATCGTCGGGCCGCCTTTGTACACTCGCAATCCACGCGTGGTTTGCCGGCCTCTTCCTCTGTACAATCTCCGGTTCGTTGAATGTCTTCTTCAACTTCTTCAACTTCTGTCAACTCGTACCCGCCGTCCCTCTGGCGCTCCTCATCTTTGCTCACGTCTTTGGCAAATTCCTCGGGTTCGTCCTCTCCATCACCACCTATCACGGCGTCCCAATACCTATTTCATGCCGTTTTGTGTCGTATTTTGCATACTGTTGTCTCGCACTGCGGCTATAACACTTACTGACCATTTCTTCCACCAAACCACTACACTGTTTTTGGTACACCGCCTATATGCCGTCTCTCACACTGCCTACCTCCCTCCCAACTCCTCCCACTCCGGATTCCCGCCAAGCATAGTCTACACCTTCCTTACAACGCTCATCCTGTCTCAGCATCTCCTCCGGCATTGTCGCACTTGTTCTAAGACGCGGCACCGCCGTACGTCCCCCTTTCTTCACTTTACATTGCCCTTCCTTTTTCTTTTTCCTTCCTCACCCCTATTTTCTATCCCCTCTCGCACTATGCTTTTTTTTTCTTCTTCTCCATCACGTTTACCTTCACCTTCACCTTCTCTGTCGTCTCTTTGTCCTCCCTTCCACTCGCTCACGCATTTCTTTCTTCAATCACAAATAGCTCCTGGATCCTGCCCACAGCGCGCGCACCCGCGTCGACCTCCGCAAGAAACCCGTCTCTGGAACGTGGGTGCAGCCACCCATGATACGCGTACAGACTGTTTTGGTGCAGGCGGAGGCGGAAGTTGCCTTTATGTTTACGTGATTTTTTTTAGGCTTTCGGTCATCGTGGTTTTTCTTTTGCTTCTTGCCGGCTTTTTTTGCATTCAGACTTGATTGCGCTAGCCTCCGTGCTTCTGGGGGCAACTTTACGACTCGAGTCCTGCCGAGTTGGTGTTCAGCTGCCTAGCATTTGCTTATGTGGTGTATTTTATTTTTTGGGGAAGCGACGTCTAACGATGATAATTTGGCTTCGCGATTGGGTGATGCGCTGCGGGGGAAGGGCCCCAGATTTCAAGAGAGTTTTGGAGAAGAGATCAGAGAGCATGAACGTAGTCTGAGTGCCTGGGCGTGGGGTTGGAGGGATGAAGGTGCATGACAGAACTTGAAGCAAATGTATGAAACTTGAAAGTTCAACTAATATGTAGGAATAATGCAGGAAAGTTTTGGCTGTGGAGGTCGGGGGAGGTTTATAGAATTGGAAAAAAAATTCCTGCGTGTCAAAAAATTGATCTTGAACTCGCTGGCTACTCCATTAGGATTGGCATGGCTGAAACCACAGATTTAGACTCTGCTCTTTTATATATAGCACAGCCACTCTACTGTTTTTACTTTGAATCTCTTTCAGCTCGTTTCCAGACTCAGATTATCTTTCCAACATGTTGTTTGTAATGGAAATTTTCTCTTCCTTGGATCCAAATGCCAAAGAGTTTCTTGTTTTTTTTTGTATGCTTGGAACAGAAGGGAGGTTCGGCACCTGCCGCTTGCGGCCTTACCCCACCTCATCGTGTCTTTTTGACTTATTGCCGCTGTTCAACGGCGAAATTTGCACCCCACTTGAGCCGACTCAATCTGGTGGTCGCGCTTGCATGCAAGGTACTCGGCCCCGATCAACGCCAAGATTGTTGCCGATCATTTACGTACATACTTGTAACCGATCAGACGTTTGGAGGTTGATCCTCGCGGGGACTCTCGACAGCACTTTTATCAACGTGGATGAGTGTTTCCAAGTCAGACTATGGGGATCTTCATCGATTTATGATTTATTCCACAAACGTGACCTTTGCGGACGATAACGGAGTCCTCAGCTGTGCATGAGCAGTGAAAAACGGGAGACAAGTTGCTTGAGAGAATCAGTGGTACATTGAATTTGAATTCGGAAATTATGCCTTGAGATGTTAGTCTCCCACGGATTTCGGACAACTCACAGATTTATCCGGCACGATTGCGATTTCAAATTCGGGAATAGTGCTCGGTCTTTTGTTGGTCTTTTACGAGTCTTTTATGGGAATGCTTACTTCCAAATTGGCGAGGGTAGCTCAATCCGCGCTGATCGCGAGTCCGTCCGAAGAAAACTCAGAACGAATACTGTCATGGATATGTTTATTTTGGACTCAACGATCGTGAGTTCACGCTGTTTTGTCCATTTCATATTCCATTGCCATACTCCGTGCTAATCTCTACTTCCCTCATACCTACCACTTATTTATATTTATTTCAACATCCTTGGTATCGCTGGATACGAACCACTATTATTTCCAACTTCTTTTACATTTACATTCTCATAGTTACACCTGAGTATATAAACCGTGGGTACTGGATAATATCACTCACTTCTTACCTGTTAACCTCTTTGCTCTCAACGCACCCTCGCGTCTGGCTTAAGTGCTACGCCCTCCGTCGAACGGCTCAGTTAAAGTTCAGCACTAACTGACGCCCACGACACTCACCAACCTGTGGTAACGAGCCTGCGGCTCGTGTGCTTGTTGGTGTTCGCGTTTGATTCGGAAAGCAAACGGTTTCTAGTGAACCTTTGGAATCGCCCCCATTCCATAACAAATAAGTATTCTCGCATGACTGAGAGAAGTTGGTGCCGCTGTAAACGGGTAAAAAATTCGGCGGGATGAAATCACGGGCAGGGGGATGTCTATATCCTTACGTAGTGAGCTGTCCGTTGTCGTTGCCGATGCACGAGTCGAGAGGGATGGTTGAGCTCGTGTTTCTACCATCGCTGTTCAAGCATGTGGCGCTCAGGGTGAGGGTCACAGTGTTGATGTTGATAGTATCGTCACTGAATCCAGTGGAGACATTGAAGGCAGAAACGAGGGCTCCCGGCGCTGCGGCCGTGGCCCAGAGGACGAGAAACACAGAGGAAAGCAGGGCGGTCATGAGCTCAGAATAGAAGACGCAAGCTTCTGGTCAGTTCTGTGTGTGGGTGGTGGTTTATCTACCTCAGGGGAACACCATGTTGATTTCTGACAAAAGACGCATGACCAGATGAGATCGGACTGTAAAGGCAATGTATATTTGGTGAATAGCTATCTGCTTCTCCGAACTGCCAGGAGCGGGAGTGGAAAAGCTGGGAGCTAACCAAAATGACCGCTCGGAGCGAGAGACCGGACCCCTTTTTCACAGCTAATTACAAATACTGAAATAATGTCGGTTTCATCCAGATGCAGAATAAAATGGTTCACAGTCCGAGGCTCAAGACCCGTAGCACAAGATCCACTGGAATTCCAAGCCAGCTTGTGTGCAGCATGACGCCCTTCTTCGTAAGTCCTTCCGTGACTTCTTTCCGACTTCGTTTGGCCGAACCGTTTGGACTTGAGGATTAAATCTTCTAGTAGGCGGTGCTCGTCATATATTTGGTCCCCAGTGAGGCGTAGATTGAAGTGGCAGACAGAGGAGTGGTTGTCTCATGCGCTTCAAATGTTACTGATCTTGCGCTAGAACGGACAGAAGAACACAATGTTCCCGTTCGCTCCACCACAGTGGGACGCAGGTTATTCAAAGCCACACTGTTTGAAGCGCCGGGACATCCGGAGACCAAGTTTCGCTTGTGTCAAGGTTGCGACATGGTGGAGATTGATTTAACATAGGTTCGGCGTTCCGTATTCAAAATAAAAGTACAACTGATTCTCTGAAGTAACTTGTTTGTCTCCCGTTTCTCACTGCTCACGCACAGCTGAGGACTCCGTCATCGTCCGCAAAGGCCACGTCTGTGGAATAAATCATAAATCGATGAAGATCCTTCGTAATCTGGCTCGAAAACACTCACCCAAGCTGATGGAAGTGCTATCGAGAGTCCCCGCGATGGTGGCGCAATCCGCGGTGATCACGAGTCCGTTAGAACTAATATTCTGGCATGACTGAGAGAAGTTGATGCCGCTATAAATGGGTAAAGAATTCAGCTGAATGAAATCACGGGCAGGGGGATGTCTATATACTTACGTAGTGAGCTGTCCGTTGTCGTTGCCTATGCACGAGTCGAGAGGGATGGTCGAAGTCGTGCTTCCACCGACGCCGTTCAAGCACGAGGCGGTCAGGGTGAGGGTCGTAATATTGACGTTGGTACCAGCATCACCACAGCCAGTGGAGAATTTGATAGCAGCGGCGAGTCTCGGTGCTGCGGTGGTGGCCCAAAGGACGAGGAGGATAGAGGAAAGCAGGGTAGGCATGGTGGATAGAATAGAAGAAGCTGGCTTCTGGTCTGTTGTGTGTGCTTGGGGGTGCTTTATAGCTCCATAGAAAGGCCTTATTTTGGAGTTGATTTCTTCAAAACACGCATGAACAAATGAGGCCAGCCTACAAACGCAAAGCATACCTGGTTCTTTCCCTGAAGATGAATACCCCATCTGCTTCTCCCGACTGCCAAGAGCTGGATTGCGAAAGACGGGAGCTATTATGAAACCAAAATGAACGCTCAGAGCGTATATTAGTACATACTTGTATCGCCACCAATATATTGGTCTGTCACAGACTACTCAGAGCGCGCCAATAGACCGCTCAGTACGGACCTCCCCGCCATATTTTGGGATCCATTAGAGTCCCGAGTGGGAATGTACCCAGCACGACAATGTTGGTAAATTCCTCGGTGAATTCTTCCCAACTTTCTTCGCTCAGCCCCTTGGACCTTAGGATCCAATCTGAACCTTCTTCTAGGCACACGCGGTTCTCGTCACAAATTTAACAAAACCAGCGAGGTGTCGATTGGGAGACTCGTTAAGCTCGTTATATGTGCCCGTTAGCTACTTTTGGTTTGCGGGTGAACACCTACGGAACTCGTGGAGATAAGTGGGCTATGGTTCAAGATTACAATTTTCCACGCGGAGAATCCTCATCGCTTCGAACCTGGCTGCGCAGTGCCGGCCATATGCCTTTGAACACTATCTCCCTCCACGGGTGTATTTGCCACGGGTTGATGTCAAAGCCACTTACGTGCCTGTTGCTTCCCGAGGAGCACGAGTGGTTGTTGCACATTCCTTCCCGCATATTGTTCAGGTAAAATCAAAATCTTTCTGCATCCGGGCCAGTCAGCGATGGCTTTGGCATACGCGTTTAGGCGCCTGGCATACGATTCCTTCCATTTTTCACTTGCGCCACCGGGATGAAATCAATCCCAAACTTTTCCCCGGGAAATTTCGCCGCGACGCTCCATGGCATAGTTGATCATCGGGTTTGGTTTCACACTGTATGTGGGCAAATCTTGGCAGAGTGCGTAGCAATTCCTCCGGAGTACCGTAGGGACCATTTGAGTTGCCCTTCTGCCCACGTCCGTGTAATTGAACACTTCACGAGATGCCTGATAGCAGGCGCAGTGCTCTTCCGTCCTGTCTCACGAAATCCAATTCTGAGAAGTTCTATCGCAAAGTTCGCTCAACCAGTCAACCGTGGGAGATGATGGAATAATTTTGGAATTCATTTAACCCGGGTCCAGCTTCCATTACTGAGTAGTCGGTGCTTGTGCGTCTTCTTCCCCAGTCCCAAGCCACATCGTTCGATTGTCAACGTGTCAAGTAAGACATCGAGGAGTCCAGGTTACATCAATTATCAGTGCCAAAATGCGTCAACATTACCTACTCCGGCGTATTTCCGCAGTCAACCCTCTAGACCACCATCTGAGGCCGGAGGCTGGAGCATTGATTCTACCGCCTTCCAACGAGTCCCCGCGGGGTGGTTGACTTCGTCGTCCTCCCCGTCTGGCGGCCCCCCACTCCACTCGATGTACCTGAGGTTTGGGAATAACGCTACCAGGAATTCCGCGACGGCAGGGGCGTCGGTTATCGTAGAAACACCAACGGCCAGACCGGTGAGAGACGATTGTGCAGAAATATTCCCCAGAGGAGGAACTGTGGAGGCGTCGAAGGTGATGCCGAGGTAGACCAACTCACGGCAGTGCGTGGCGAAGGCTTTCGGTCCAACCAGTGTCACACTGAAGGGATGGTGACAGTAAGAGGACTTCTGCAGCGCAAGGGATCTGAGCCGCGGCCATGCGCGAGCCATACTCCACGCCGTGGTGTCATCGACGTCAAATCCAAGCGGCGTGCGAAGGAGGATGCGAGTGAGATTCGCGAAGCAGCAGAGCACTGCAAGCCTGCGTCCGTCCACCATATAATTCGCAAAATTGGCTTCCGACGGTGCGAGCGGTATTCCTGTCGCGCCGTCGTCGTCATCGTTGTGTACGATCTCGAGATTCTGGAGGGCAGCGTGGGACAAGTGCCGTTCCATAGTCATATACAGTTGAGTGATGGTGTATTTTGTCGTATGAACTTCATAGCTAATGCACAGTTCAGCTAAGCAGGAGTTGGTCAATAGCTCGAGGAATCCGATGACGAATTCGATGGTTGTGGTGAGGAGATAGAGGGAGCGGAGAGCAGGAAACATAGACGTTCGCGAGCCCATTGTAGATGGAAATGGCGGCGAAGGTAAATGGGGGAGAGCCGGCGCTATGAGAGTTAAACGCCGGAGGCCGGGAAGCTGTGAAATATGTTCCATGGCTTCTCGATTCAGGTGGCGGCAAGAAAGGCATTCGATCCTATTCAGAGATAATACGATTGGGGACAGTACACCGGAAGAGGCGGAAGTGCATCCGAACTCTCCGGCCAAGTCGAGCACCGTTAATTCAGAGTACCGAATCCGCAGGCCCTGCAGCGACAGTACATCAGGAGCGGACTCGGAAACATAGATTGCGACATCTATGAGCCTGGGACAACCGAAGAGGCTGGTGACTGTGGCCAGAGCCGAAGGATTGGCCGTGGGCAACCAAACAACTTTGATCCTTTGGAGATTTGGGCATAAATGCTGGCGGGGAAGCCCGCGGCGGATCCCTTCCAATACAGCGGCAGATTCAAAATGCTGTTGGTAGAATATGAGGGTTTGAATGCGACTTGCATACGCCAATGGTACATCCCAATCCTCTGGGGATATTGAACCCGTTATGCGCTAGAAAGTGATATTGGCACGAGGGCACGAAACTCGACAGCAACAACTCACAAAGGGGTGATCATTTTCTTCCTCATCTTCGTCTTCTCCCTCATCTATTTTGTCTTCTTCCCATAAATGAGATGGGAAACACTTCAGCAGGTCCAGCAGCCCTGTCTGTTCACGCCATAATAAATCCAGCGCGGGGTTCTGGAAATCCTTGCAAGTTCTCGCAAGAGCGGCGAGATCCTTGAGACCGGTGCGACTCTGGACATACCGACCGTCGAGGTGTGTAAAGATGGATTCAAGGATTTCCGGGATCTCGAGACCGGGATGCATCGTAGTAGTATGCGTGGTAGCGCTGTGTAATAAAGGCTGTGTTAAATAACACGACTTTATCACGAGGTTAATAACCTGTAATTTACATATCTCACATGAGAGGGTCCAGGAGCCATGTAATTAACCTGTTAGAAACTCAAAATTGGATCAGCTCCTTCAGATATCCATATTACAAGTGCTCACGGCTTCAAGAACTTAAGATGCGGCTCTGTGAGTGTCGTTTCGGACGATTTCCTGAAATGGCAAGTGAGGTAAGTCGGATCAAGTGCCGTGAAGTTTTTTTCTGTGCACTTCGCCATGGATAAAGCTACTCATGACGCCCTTCTGGCCCTCCGCCAGAGATTTATCAGTGAAGAAAAGTTTGGCGGTGACGTCATGTTAAAAACCAGTAATTTACAGGCCCATGTTATATAACGACGGACCCCATTCCTTCTCACATATATAACCTAACCTCACATCCTTCTTACACAGCGCTAATGCGTGGTTGCTCTGAAGTGACTCGACACCGATTTGCCGACATTGATGGTCGTCACGGTAATGCGTGGCTGATGTGACAACTCACTCGGCTTGTTCAGAACCTCGACCTCATAGTCACACGAAGCGCTGGCTAGTACTTTCTCACCCACGTCCAGGATAGTCGAACGCTCGATAAATGGGAAGCGTGGCACACGGACATCGCCCACTGCCTGAACCTGAAGATCAACCACGCTTCTGAGGAGCATATTACCGCGGCTGGAGTCCTGGACAGTGGACTAAGCATCCAAGAATTCAAAATTTCTCTTCAGATGCCTCACATCTATCCTTCATCCAAATCCCGATCATGAAAATCTGTGCAATGTCGCCGTGTTTCCTTCCAATGCTCCTGCATCCTTCATCTTTCGAAGACATGGTCCAATGCCTCTAGGTTTCATCTTTTCAAGGCCCCCATTCGCGGTTCACCCTGACGTGCTTGTATCATCTTCGACATCCTGCTGTCAGCTCTCAGCATTCGGAGACTCACTGGACAGCGTTCTCAAGTCTTTTTGTATGAGCCCGCTGTCCACGCTAGCATCCGCGGTATATAGAATTCCTGTGACTCCCGGACACTAGTGCCTTTCCCTCCACCGCCGAACCCCCAGAGGACCTGACTGTTCGGAATTCCCAGAGAACAATTCCAGTTTCGCCTGCGCTCTAGTTTTGGTGTCCTGTTCCAGTCTCATCGTGTTTGCGAACTTGGCGCCTCCTTCGTGCTGACGTAAGATTCGAGAAGCGTTTGCTCCCGTCTATAAAATCGTGTTACCCTCCCGCTTTACTATGCCCACCTGGCATCCGAAGTCAGCCCGCCAGACACTGACTGCGGCGTATGCATCAGAGGTATGCCCACTTGTTCTCCGTCATTACCTTACTGCGTACTTATGTGCTTCATCCTGGTCTTATTTCCGGCATTAATCTTCCTGCTTCCTGGCAGCTACATCAACATGTGCTGGGGCATTAGCATCTTTCTGAGCAGTGGCGTCGTCCGCGCATCCCTCGCCATCAATAGCGACTGGGGCTGGCGTCTCCCCTTCGTCATCCAGTGGATCTGGCCCGTCCCCCTAATGATTGGCACATACTTCGCTCCCGAATCGCCGTGGTGGCTGGTGAGACAGGGACGACACGAGGATGCGGAGGAGAGCGTCATGCGGCTCACAGACCCGAATTTTTTCTCCAAAGAAGATGCGAAGCGCAGCGTGGCCAATATGATCCACACGACGGCGATCGAGCGTGAGATGCAGGCGGGGACGTCGTATGGGCAGTGCTTCAGCGGGATTGACCTGCGGCGCACAGAGATTGTGAGGAATTCCATTCGCTCGGGATCTGCCCCATGTGTTGAGATGGGTATAGGCGATGATGGTGTTTGCGATGCAGTTGCTTTCTGGGGAGAATCTGGTTGGCCAGGGCGTGCAGTTGTGCGTGATACCACCACTCATTGCTTTACAACCGACACCAGCGCCAATTCATAGCTTCAAACAAGCGGGCCTCGGCACGGTTGCTTCATATGACGTTTCTCTTGCGTTGAACTCCGTTGATCCCTTCCGCATCGCCCTCTATTCCAGCGCCTCACCCGCTTCGTTTTCCAGATGTTCATAATCGATACCGTCACTTCTTGGTTCCGTATGTCTTCTCTGCGTCACTTGTTGCTTTCTGCCGCGTAGACCAATCTTCCCTTTAGTCCTTTCCCGCTTCGGACGGCGAACGCTCTACCTGTCGGGCCTCGCAACAATGGCCACCTTCCTCCTCGTCATCGGCACGCTCGGCTTCTCTCACGCGGACGACGCGCAATGGGTCGTGGGCGGGCTCCTCGTCGTGCTTAGTTTCGTCTACAACGCCGCGCTCGGTTAATCCTGTTCTCTTGATTCAGAATCCCAGTTTAATCTACTCCAGGTGCTGTCTGCTACGTCATCATCGCCGAAGTTGGTTGAACTCGTCTCTGTGCTAAGACAATCGTCCTCGCGCGCTGCGCGTACCAGGCCATGAACATCATCTGCGGAATCATCACCCCGCTCATGCTCAGTCCGACGTCGTGGAACTGGGGACCGAAAAGCGGGTTCTTCTGGTTCGGAAGCGCCGCGCTCAGCACATTATACTACTGGTTCCGCCTGCCCGAGAGTGCATCTTCCTCCCATTCCAGATCTATTGTGTTGATGATGCTAATTATAAAGCAATGGACCGCTCGTACGGCGAGCTGCACATTCTGTACGAAAACAAAGTCCCCGCATGGCGGTTCCGCAAAACGAAGGTCGACCGTGAGTATTGCGCACACCTCTCTCCCTGCACGTTAATTAGCGTCTCCGTTCCTCTCCCACCCGCCGATCTTGTTTCGCTCTAATCTGATGCAACCTACAGAATTCGGGATCCCCGATGCGACATCGCCCATGGACGAAAAGATCAGCCACGATTCCAAGCAGGACTAGGGTTAGGATGTATGCTACATCCATGTCGGGATTGGAATCCACAAGTTTCTTTTCCCTGATTTGAGCAACATACATGCATTTCGTCCTACGTTTATTCATTTTCCATTACCCCTCCCTAATTCTGCAACACCGCAACCAAATCAAACGCTACCCCATCTTCGAACAAGAGATGCGGCTTCGTCTCTGCGAGCTGTAGGATCGTTTCGCCGAAGTAGGACTGCGATTTTCGCATTTAGTTGAGTACTGCCGAGACAAGTAAAAGAGGAACAGGGAAGCCTACATTGGCCCAAGCGCTGGAGAGAAAAAGATTCGTTCTCAGAATGTATCGAAACCAGAGGAAGAAAAAGATGGCCTCACAACCATGGTCGAGTGTAATCCAACACATTGTGCGTGTTGACGCCTGTGATTAGCTGAATTTTATTCGGCGAGATCACTCAAGACTGCCACTCACTTTCGTGCATCAGCCCCAATCCTGTCGTCGTGTTCTTAAGGTATTCGAGCTTAACGAGAATATCCGCGTCGTCCGTGCCGGTTACGACTTCAGTGACCAGTCCCATTGGCCTACATTTGATGGTGGATTATCGAACGGAACTAATGAATGAATCAAAAGCCCGCACCAAACATGCTTCTCGTCTATGTGCGGGCTTGATACACCGCGGATGACGGGGCCGAAGCCTATGTTTGTCCCTCAGCCCCGGGGAAGAGCAGGAGCGCCGAAATCAACGCACCGTAATACGGATTCCCCTCCGTTGAAAGCACCATTTTTCGCGTGTTCATATATATGGGATTGGTGGCGTTTGCGAACCCGAGATAGGGGATCGAGACTAACGAGGGGACGTTCGGGTCTGCGTTCCGTCGTCAACGGGATTGTCGACGTTCTGGAAGACAACTAGAAGCCAAAAGGTACTTACCGTCTTGCATCGCCGCGCCGCCGTATCCTAGACATGGACTTCATCAGTCAAGGAATCGGATGGTAAAAATGCGACGCACCATCAACCTCATACGCAAAGACCTCGCCCCAGTCCTTCGTTATCACGGTCCCCCACTTCAACAGCGCCGTCTCCACGCTGCTCGCGCGCGACAACGCGGCACTTTGAATATCAGGTCTCAAATTCCCGGCAGACTTGAGCAGCGCAGCGAGCCCGCGCAGTTCGACGACGGCCATGGCCTGCTGCGGGACGTTGTATGGAAAATAGACGACGTCGTCCGAGGGGCGGTAGGTCGTGCCAATCTGCGAGTGGCGTGTGTTCAGTTGAATAACGCCGAGAACATCGAGTTGATGGACGTACAAGTCCGGTGTTGGCCTTGGGCGGCCCACGTCCGTCGTTCTTCATGTACTGCTGGTTCGGGCCGCTCTGGTATCCAGCAGAAAATAATTTCGTTAGTATGGCTTCGAATGGTTGGAACCACAAATGAAAACCACACGACGCACGATGTTGTAGAAGGAGATGACGTTTCCCTGCGCATCGTAGGTTGGGACGACCTGCTCATCGATAACTTGCATGACTGCCTCAACCGCGGTGAACCCTACGTGGATACGAACTCGTCAATTGGTTTGATGATGTTGAAAGACGATAGGATATTAGAAAAGGAGGAATAAGTACGCACACCCGCCATTGTTGTAGCTGAAAATAGATTTGTCCTGCGAGTACTGGTAGTACCCACGGCTGAGCTGAAGGAAGCTGAGAAGTGAGTCCAATTCATACTGTGTGTGTTCGGCGCGGTTAAGTTCTCGCAAGGAATAGCTGAGCAGAAATCAACGTACTCCGCAAGTCCAAACGATGGTCAAATTGTCGGGTGGTGAGACGCTTGCCCCCACATCGCCGCTACAGCACTCCGGCGGGAGGCCCTGTAAGTAAGATATGACGCGCACATTAGTCTGGGGAGGATTTAGATTGAGAATGAAGGATACTTGCGGATTCGGGGGGTGGCTGGAAAGCGTTACAGTACGGATATTGTGTGATGTAGCGGGCTGCAAGAATCACGGAATGGAATCATGGAGTGTACGGGCGAGCGATTACCTTGCAAGTTAATGACTCCGCGCGTGAGTTGCTGAAGTGGTTTATCTTGCCCCACTAGCGGGAGATATACCTACGACACACCAATCAATGACTTTCAAGGAGATTCTGAGAGAGCTCTGCGAACCTTGAATTGATTGCTCGAGTCGCGGATCCATTCTGCTGGGATATCACCGGTTACGACGAACGTCAAATTGTCGTTGAACCACTTGATCGTGGTGTCCAGCGTATTCGGGTACGTATTTTCGAACATTCTGCCAAAATTGAATTCGATTTATGATGAGCTGCATCGAAATTTAACGCGCCTGGCGAGGTCAGGATCTTTCATCCTGCTCGTGAGATTCGCAATGACTTTCTCCACAGCGGTGCTGTTGAATGTTCGGCATCCAACGTCCGGTCGCATGTATGGGAGACCTATGGGGCCTACAACATCATCAGCTTGCGGGAATGGATCAAGAAATTGAAGGGCGTCGCCTGTGGATGGAGTCCCTTGAGGGGAGGTGGAGTAGGCTGAAAAGTCTGGGCATGTTGTGCGGTGGTGCAGTGTCGGCGCGAGCGTCGCGCTCACCACGGGCAGCAAGAGGGATGCAAGGCCGACGAACATGGTGTCGCTGGCAACGAAGGGTCCGAACTTCGCGAATTGTATTTATGAGAACCTAGCCCATCAGACCATTTCGCTCAGGCGACTGGACGCCTCATGCTTTGTAGCGTCATGGGCGGGTCACGATGGACAGTAAGAAGCGGGACCGGCATCTTACCCCCGCTTTGATACCGCCTTCTGATCTGCAATATCTGATCGGTGTTGGAAAATTGAAAATAGACCCTCGACTGAAGCAGTCGTCCATCCGGGAGGTGAACCTTTTCGGTTAGAATCGATTAGATGCACCGCGCTTACACGATGCTGCCCCGTGGACCTCCCCCTGAAAAAGAAACACGAAATTCCTGCAGAACTCAAAACTGTAACGCTCTGCCATCAGGCCGGCTATCAGCGGGACTCGGCATTGCGCAAAATATATAACCAAGACAGGCTTCGGATGGCTAAAAATTGGAGCGAGTTATTCCGGCGTGTATTTTCCAATGTAAATACAGTGTGGCGCTCAAGAGCAGAGCCGAACCCGAGCCGGTTTGACACGAGTCAGGTGGACGGAGAAGGGCGGAGGGACGGCACACTGCATCAAATTGATGTCAATATCGCCTGTCGAACCAACGACACACTCCAGAGCTATTCCCATCAACTGAGTCTGTATTTCAGGATAAAGGTTTCGTTGCTTGGATTAGGTGCCAGTTGAGATTCACGATTCAAATACTGGATTGATAGGAGCCTTCGGCAAGAAGCCCGGAGAGTGCCGAGTTTGCGGAGCTTAAAAACCAGACAGACGGGCAGAAGGCCAACTTTATAAATATGCACACGATAAAAAAAACCAGGACCACTGAATCTTAACTTGGACTTACGACTGGACCACGGACTGCCGATATCGACTATTCAAATAAAAGTTTAGGTCGAGTTCGGCAAGTCGCTCCAACTGCGGAGTTTCAAGCTGCAACGAGGTTGCTTACTGAACGCCGTTGACATCGGCCTTGGCGCTGTCAAGGCTGTGCGTCCGTTCTGTTCTTTCCCCACGACCTTGCACGAAATGCCGCTCGCCAGCCTGGCGGACCTTCCCCCTGAACTCCTTGCCAATATTTTCGAGGATCCTACATTCCCAACTTGAACCCTGTATTCTTTGGCTCTACTCTGCCGCCGTTTGCACGTCGTCGCGCTGCCGTCAGCCTGCCGATATTCGCGCAGCGGAATCGACTGGGAGACCAAGTCCGCTACGATCACACTGGATCCACATCGCCTAGACCCTCTATCTGCACTTCAGATGTGCCTCTTCATTTCTTCGATGAATCAGGTCTCACGCGTCTTTCCTCATCCGAGTTGCACCTCCATCACTCCATTCGTCATGCAGATGAAGCGACTTCGAACCCCCATCTCGCGACTATCGTCCGTCGAGGCCGTGACATTGGACCTCGATATCAGTGCCCATGCAAGGTCGAGATGTCTGTCAGCCGGAACTGCCAGGTGCTGAATGAATGGGCATCTCGGTATGGTACTCTACTCAACAGCATCGTTGCAACCAGGGTGCAGCTCGCTCACAATCATGAACGGTGGCCAGTTGACAGAGGCCTATCAGGTATATCAACATTATTCGCGCAGCCGGCTAGCCACGGCGATGGAACACGTCCTTTCTCCAGACCGTCCAAAAGCGTATGGGTTCAGACGAAAGGCCCATCAGGGCACGGACAATACGCGACTCGCGATATATCCTTTGGCGGCCGAACCCCTCTCATCTCACTGCCCTCCCCATCCCTTCCGCCACCCTCCTCGTACCTCCCGAGCTAGATTGGACGTTAACCGTGCTACGTCACTCCCCGATTACATCCCTCATCATCTGCATGTCCCGCATTTCAGGAGACTCCCGTGTATGAGCGAGAGGCCTGGCGCTTGTCACTTCTGCTGCTCCAAATCTCACGAGGCTTGCGCTCATGGGGATTTACCAATCAGTCGAACCCGAGGTCCTCCGGCTCCTCGCACGACTCCCTCAACTCACCGACCTCGAACTTGACTTCAGATACCAACACTTCGGCCCGACGCCCACGTTCTCCCTCAAACATCTGGTCAGTCTCCGCGCCTCCCCCACCGTTGTTGACCACTTGATTTTCCATTCGTGTGTATGCCCGTCGATCCGCTCCATTGAATTGTTCTGGAACTCCGACGACACCGGCCGGGTGTTCCTGATTCCCTCCATTACTGACAGGCTTGCCTTGCGCGACCTCTCTCCCCACATTTCCTTGTTCATCCCCGTGACAAGCATCGAATGGGTGCTACATACTATCCTTTCCGAAAGGAAGTGCTTGCGGGGGGTGCACAGCATACACATAACAGGCTCGCGGACCCTCAGCGAGGCTTCTTTGCGCACCAAGATCGTGAAGTTTATCGCGCTTTTCCCGACCGCCAGCCATGTCTCCGCAAACACCGGTGGAGCCGCGGACACCTTCGCTGTGCTCAATCTCATGCAGACCGTGCGTGGGACGGATTTACTCAAGGTTGTAGAGGTGAATGGGACGAAGTATGAGCTGTTAGACACATCGCAGGTGATGGTGTTTCATGAGATCTAGCGCAGAACTACATCCTGTGCATTCACTTCTTCGTCTAGATCCGTGAATACCACTGAAAAACCGTGTTTTTCGTTCCGCTGCGATTACTACAATTTGCTCGAGGGAAGCTGAGTGCTGGAGGTCACTCACTGGGAATAATCGGCTCTTTCGTTGGAGGGTCTGTTTCCGCAACTTTCCCCGAAACTTTCATGGGCCTGCTAAAAGTCCGAAATTTTTGGCAGTTTGAAACTTTCAGAAGAATCCCTGAAAAAGAGCTCAGTCGTGGGCATCGTGTTTGGGGGAGGTAGTATTTTGGCAAAATTTCCGCGAATTTCTAATGATTTTTGAACTTGCACGCCTATCGAGATTGAAATGAACTTCAAATCGCCGACATAATTTTTGCCCGTTCAATGGCCGAGTTAACTGCTAGGAATAACCGATCGCGAAACATATTGAACTTGAACTTCCTCTTGACGTGCGGACAAGGTAACTAACTGCAGAGGAATGATTTCGGCATAAGAGAGTTATTAGACGAGGAAAGGCTTGGTTGAAGACTTTGGCCACCATGAACCTTGATGAAAATGCAATACTTACGATTATCCGTTCTTGAAGATTTTGCTCACTCGGCTGTGCTATATCCCCATCTGACTTTCTCCTTTTGCTTCTTCTCTGCTCTTGATCTTCGATTAACCCCTCCTGTCATCGACTTTCAACACCGGCTTTTCATTCGCAGTCAAACAGCTGACCAGCGCACAGCGTTTTGTTTGACAGGACGCAGCTGAACGCAGTGGAAGATTCCATTTATCGCGCCGGAGGGCCACGTATTGAGTCTCCGGCAGATGCTTCAAATATAAAGACGGCGAGAATGGAGCCCATTCACCACCCTCGCTCCCCGAATTTATTTTCACTTTTGATTTGATCTAAATATTCAAGTGTCTCCTTCCACTCAAAGCCACTCCTCAACCCTGATCTCGCACTAGCTATGTCGTGTCTGTTGCATTATGGCCCATGAATCATGATTGCTTTGCATTGAATCTCCTCAACCCACACCAAGTTGCTTTCAACCCCTTCACCCTGCGACCATGTTCATTATGTATGTCGAAATTTGTGGTTTCCTCGCGTTTCCGTTCCTCACCCTAACTGACAACAATTTGTGAATCGAAATCACACTTTCATGATCGTTTATTCCCATAGCCGGAGCGAAACGGAGGCTGATCTTGCAGTATTCAATTGGAAGGCCTCAGCTGATCCTATGCGGGATACGAGTATTTCGCGGCAGATTTCTCACTGTGCTGCCGCCGTTTTACGGCCGTTCATTATTCTTAGTGTCCTGGCCGCATCGCTGCCACTGTCTTCGTTTCTCAATCTTTCCAAAGCGTCGATCGTCATCTGGGTTCCTGCTACTATCTAATATTCTTGACCCTTCGGGTTCCCTCTTGGATACAACAATGTGCCTTCAAGCTGGCCGAACCGCAACTGTGTTGTCACCAGGATCCCGCTGCAAAATATGGATCCGCCGGCGGCGCCGAACTTCGTTCCCGACCCTCGGCTCATCCGGCATTTAAAAGTGCAGGGTTGTTCAACTTCACACCACAGCCTACTTGCACAATCCCTCAATGTGCGGTAACGTTGGCGATATCATACAAGCGGGAGGAGAGGCAACGTGGCGGTGTTTTGATGCGGGCACACAATCACGCGGTTGGTGACAAGGCGGGCGTGACGCGACGACCGGAGGTGGGGGACTGGTCGGGGAGAAGGGCGGGATCAAGACGTGCCGAGATGACCGCGACCCGTTGTGATCCCGCTGGTACGAACTTGTATTTCACCCCCGCTCTGGAACACTGAACTCCAATCTGGGCAGACAATTGCCAGGATCCTTTTTTTGCATGTCGGCATAAGTAGGTAGGCCAGGTTCTGCTCCATAATCTGCTCAACTCCACCCACCCCTCGCTGAAGAACAAAATATTACTACCCTACCTATGCCCCGTTAGATAAGCCGGGAAGCAATTCCGCTCGGAGGGCACTCGTCGGCTTGGTTTCCTGGGGCCTACCTCCGCCGCCGCCCTGTCGCAACTGCTAGGGCACCTCAGTAAGGCTTAGATAATATAAAAATCTTTATACTATATAGGTATGTACTATAGATATTACCCTACAGATGTATGCGTGACCATCGAATCATGGTTGGAAGAAAGGAACCATAGGTTCAACGCTGCCCGTTTTCCGATTCATGATCCTCCCTTTCTCCAACTTCGCAATCCTTTGTCCCCATTTGCTGCGTGGGATAGTAGACCAAGTGTAGCGACTGAGATTGATTAGTCAATTCGACTCCAATGTCTGGGGCAATGTGGGTGGGAAACGAAAAGGATTGCTGTGTTAGATTGAGTCTGGTGTGGCGGTATACACGACACGCCATCACACTAGTGAGCATGACATTAGGAATGATAAGGAGGCTGCGGTACGTGATCCCAATCGGAGGACCGCAAATCATGATGGATGTCACAGTGTTGCTGACCACGGTAATCCTGAAAATAAAGTTTCAGTGGGTCGTACATGATACATCAATTCCATTTACATATAGTAGACCTGGTCGTCGATGAGGAGGGACTTGGAGAAGGATGGGAGGTACGCTCCAGTGAGGAACGTGCGTGCCTTTTTGGTCCAAGAGTACTCGGTATGAGTATTTCCAATCAGCCTGTACGAAATTGCGATGAAGACTGCCGTGTCGAACACTGCTGGAACGATGCCCACGATCGCGGCGTACGGGGGGTCTTCACCAACCATACAGTAACGGGTGGTTCCAATGTTAACGCCGCGGGTGGCAAACGGAACAATGATGCAAGTTCCGAGCACTACGACCCACATGAGGCCGAAAATGATTTTCACTATGCGGGCGCCACCATATATAGCGCACACACGAAAGAAGAAGAGGAGCGATGTAGACGGAATGGCAATGGGATAGAGGATTTGAAGGCCAAGATCAAAAGTCCGGCATCCTCCAAGGGGATAGGCTGTGACCTTTGAGAAGGGTATTCGACGGAATGCTACCCACGTACTCAGGAAAACTGTGAAACCAATCACATACACAGCGGATGTGATTCTAGCCAAAGTTAGCCCCAGGCAGGCCGCATGAACTCCAATTTGAACTCACCTGGACAGAAAATAAGCTGCTACTGGCCAACGTGGCCTGTACTTGAAAAGTAACGTATAGTCACCTTTCAAGTTGCTCAAAATGTCCCATATAAATACCTTAACAGAGAGATATAAGGTGGTGTTAAAGCCTGTCCATGGAACCCACCGCAGAAGTTCCCGCTCCGAAGTATCGCCATAATTCGACTTGTTTGACGACTTCGGCAGGTAGGAGCATTAGAGGCGCGTCACTCAGCACTGGATCCATTTTTGGCCGGACGTTCATGTAAACTGGAGAGGAAACCGGGCATGAAGCCAGGGTCTTGTGCGTTACCCTCTTTATATCAATTTGGATCTGCCCGAGCTTTCTATCTCCGCAGCTCCGGCTGACTACAGCTGTTTTCAAAAGAGTATGTGGGTTTTGATGGGGTGGTGCTGCTCGATTTTTGCCTACCTTTGTTTGACGGCGAGTCTCTCTATACTCCACCCATGCTCCGCCATGCCGTTAGTGTCGGATACGCGGGGTACTCCACACCTCCAACGCTCTGCAACCTTTGTCTCCTGCCATGGCGCGAGAGATGCTTAGGTCCATCCGTCCTGTTCCCCGGCATGGTCCCGGTAATGAGATAAAGTTTGATTGTTAGAATGCATGAGAATGTCGACGAGCCTGAATTTGACCCGCGTGATGTAGTATATAGTACATGGTGGAGATGAGTGGAGTCACACCACCGCGTATCTGGCGGATGACGACAGAGAGTGGAGCGAAAGGTGACTCACCGTCAAAAATTGAGCAGCACCACCCCGTCAAAACCCACATATTCTTTTGAAAACGGCTGTATCCATAAGGGCTTTCGAACTCGGCACTTTATTAAGCATCCAAGCTCTATATATACGAGCATTAATAGTGTCGGTCACAATCAATGTACGACTCATAATTTATGCTTAGTGGAGGCTGGACAAGTTGTTTCTCGAGAACGAAATTCAAGTCGACTAGCGTTGAGGGAAGCGGCGGGGCCTCTTGTGAGATACGTACCTGTGTGCTGTGTCTGCATCGCGCGACGTGAGATTCAGTCAAGGACAAAATTACAGTGTGATTTCGAACGTTGATAATATAGATAAACATCACCGGTTTGAATGGAGTGTAAGGTGCAGCTCGGAACTAGCATTGCTGTCTAAGAGAAAAATGGATATCAACGCTAACGGTATCCTTGGATCGTTGCTTTTGGAGTGGTAACCATCTCGGAGTTCAATACGGGATCATTGCGGGTCAGAACCAACAGTGAATACGTGATTTTAGAAATAGATCGAGGGTGCATATCCCCTACTCTGTGCAACAGAGATCTGTCAGGGTGAAACCCAATCAGTGCGTCAAAACGATGCTTTTTGGACGTGATTATGATGTCATCATATGTCATTATGTCATCCTCTCCGACTAATATTTGATTGTAGATGTTTGCATACAAATCACAGTAGGGGAAGTCAAAGTGAATTCCAAGGTGGATTCTAGAGTGGATTCTGATTGGATTCTGAAATGGATTCTGATGTTGATTCTGACATCCGAATCCACTCAGAATCCATCCAGAATCCACCTGAGTCTCTGTTTCAACTCCAGAAGGGGCACTCAATTCTTGGGTCAGTTCGGTCAGGTCACTTTTTAATTAAATAAATTGCTTGATCCGACAGATGGCGGTGATGGCCATCAGTCCTGTGACTTTGTGTACTCGTCTCTCCCTTCCTCTACACCGTTGTTTCTGCTACTTGGGACCAATAACGCACAATCTAGGCAAGAACTTCGACCAATCTTGCTGTCCCATTCTGACATCCCATCAAAGTTCTCATACACGTTCTAACGCGACGATCGCGGTGACTTGACGCGACGCAAACACGACCCGATACGCGACTATTTTGCTTCAAAATGAATCAGCAGCAGTTTACCATGGTGCGCTGACTATGATATACCCTCGGGACATCATACCAATGCAAAGATGCAGGGAGAATTCAATTTCCCTCCCACGCAGTACCTGATACCATCGACGCCTGTTCCGCCGGCACCATACATGCCTCCCGGACCGTACACTGGACCATACATGGCTCCAGATCCACACACTCTCCATCTGTCACTTTGTCCGCCCACACAGGACACCAACAACGATGGGTCTCAGCCCGATTCCCGCCGTAAGCGTGCCGGCTCAGAGTCGGCAGTTACGCCTCCCCCTGCGAAGCGCAAACCAGGTCGTCCTCGTGGCTCCAAGTCAAAGAAGGCAACGGCTGAGCATCCCCCTCCTGCTCCACCCACAAAGGCCGCTCAAAAGGCCGCACCGAAAAAAGTTGCCCTAAAAAAAGCTAACCAAGAGAACATCCCACCAGTTATCTATATCGACATCGACAGCTCGGATGATGAGTCTGGTCCAGGGCAAGCTCGGTGGGCGGCTGAGGAGAAGACTCGGGTGTTCTCGTTTATTCTCGGACCCACCGATGACGGGGACCGCCGCTTCAAGCAGCACAAAACTGATCCCGGCCACGTATACAAACGAGTGAGTTGTTCTATCTCCTCAGATCCTGTTTTTCATAAATATTGGAAGGCTTCTGAGCTCGAGTTCGGCGGTAAACGCTCTGCCGATTCTATCAAGTCTATGTTCGGGCGAGCACTCAAAACATATGGGTGGATCCGCGCCTTCGAAGGCTTTACTGGTAACGGTGGTGGCGACGCCGACTCGGACGATGCTGCAGCGGTTCTCAAGAATAGGCTCAGTGGTGCTCGTCACGCTGGTCTACCCATCGGCGCACTGAAGCCTAACCTCATTGATGAATGGGAGAAGAATGGATGGACCGAACTATTCAATTCCCGGTGCGTATAACATGTTGATGAATGTACACATCCTTACATGTTTCAAGATTCGGAACCAGTGCGAAGGTGGCTCGCCAGACCGTCCGTAACTCCTCGACCGCGGTTTCCGACATCGAAGACGAGTCGGGTCATAGTTCAGACACCAATGTTGATCCTCAGCTTCGTTCTCTTCCTGCCGCCAAAACCCCAGCTGCACCTGCCGCATCTGCCGCAACTGTTTCGGAACCCAAGCATACACCGTCCTCAGCGTTTCGCAAGCAGGTCTCCAACTCTTTCGGCAACATCGGGGACATCGTAAAGCTGAAGATGCTCGCGGAGGATAAAAAGGCGAGTGTTCTTGATGCGAGGCTGACTCTGGAGCGCGAGAAGTTCGAGATGGATAAGACGAAAGGGAAGGTCGATATGGCTCACAAAATACTCTCCACTGCTGGGGCCAGCGACCAGGTTAAGGATGCGGCAAATGCGTGGCTTCTCACTCTCTTCTCATAATCATTCCTCCCGAAATTATCTCTAATACCCGCTAATTCGATCGTATATATTCACTAGTTCGTTCTCACTAATTCTATCATATATATTCACTAGCTCGTTACAAGCCTCGCGTATATTGATTTAGAACAGCTTATTTAGCAATGCCAGTCGTTTGATTCGCCCCTGCTCCTTCAAGTAGTTGTCCGTCTCGTATGCCGGCACCTGAGCCTGTCCCATAACGATCTGAACGGGTGGTTCTTCATCGCCGTCGTTTTCAGTGTCCTGGTCATCAAGACTCTCGTCAAGCCTCCACTCGTCGCTCGGGCGATCATTGAAGTCAATTGCCATATTAGGAAGAACCATAAGAGCTTCGATGGTTCGGTAAACGTCTTCAATGTCCTTGTGTGGGCCCATGGCGCGAAGGGACGGAAAACGACCTTTCAATAAACCAAAAGCATGCTCCACAACAATCCGAACTGAAGAAAGCCGGAGATTGAAAGCTCGCATGCGCTCTTTTTCTCGGTCGGATGCGGCAGCAATTTCAGGTTCATCGAATGGCCGTACAGTGAAGGGGCTGGACGGGTACCCTGAAAGATCCGAATCAGCACTGTCAGATTAGCAGAATGAGTGCACTTCACCTTTATCCACGAGGATGTACTCGGCATTCTCAAAGAACACATGTCTTCGCATCCATAAATCAGGAGATTTGAATATCTTGACATCTGGCACCGAACCAGGCCAACCCAGTTCAAAGGATGTAAATCGTTTCTTGTGATCACAAGTAGCCTGGAAATTTGTCTGCCACACAATCAGTATCGTCCTTCGGAGTTGAAAGTAAAGATGTACTCCAAATCGCTTCTTTCGGGTCATGAAATGCGGCCCATCCTCGATGGGAATCTCATCGAGATTAATGAGAGAGGCATCACCAGCTCCAAGGCATCTAGGAAAGCCTGAGTGGTCCTCGATGTGTGTTTTGATCTCGAGTTTCCTTTGCGGACTCGGCCATCCAAGAAATTGATCACGCAATTTGCGAATTGCGTGTCGAACTCGTTTACAATAGAGGAAGACAGTACCGAAGCCAATTGAAAGCTTCTGGGCAGTACTGAGGGAATCGGAGCCCATCACTCCGTAGCGTATCAAGAAACATCCCAGCTGGTATTTGACATGCCGCTGAGGACGTCGTCCAGTGGACTGAAAAACTGGATCTGAACTGATCAAAGCCACTACCCAGTCAAACATATCTCTGCCAATACTGAATGTTTTCAGAAATTGAAGCCCAAAAAGATACCACAGCTTACCGGAACATATGGCGAAACTCTCGATCGGGTGCTTGTAGACACACTGAGAAAAAATCTACAGACTTGGGAATTTCATCATAAGGGCCTCTGGATCCATCCCCCGTCATCTCCTGGGCAATCGCAACCCAATCTAGTGCAGAGAGCTCAAGGATGTCTGAAATATCATCGGCCCAAAGATCAGCTTCGAATGCGTCCTGATCTTCAAGAATACTGATTTCTTCGAGGTCTGGGCCATCATCGAGGACAAGAGAAGTAGTAATGAGCCCCTCCGCCAAGTAGATTAGATCCGATTGTGTTTGCACCTTCGTTGTTCGCGGCATCAAGAGAGTGTCTTAATTGGGATAAGCGCGGCCGAGATCAAAATGATTGATGCGGGATTGATAATTATTTAATTAAAAAGTGACCTGACCGAACTGACCCAAGAATTGAGCGCCCCTAGAGTTGCAACAGTGTCAGAATCCACTCAGAATCCACTTCAGAATCCACATCAAGATCCACTTGCACCGATCTTGAAGGATTTGAGTCTCAGAATCCACATCAGAATCCACATCAGAATCCAGTCAGAATCTACTTCAGAATCCACCTCAAAATTCGCTTTGACTTCCCCTAGTGTCTCCTTGCACTTTTACTCTACTCCCTCTTTGCTCTTTTTCCCCTACTCTGTGTAACAGAGCAGGGTTCTGTGGGCCTGAAAACCATCTAAATTGCTTCCAAATTCACGTGACATTTATTAACGTAATTATGATATAATAGGGACAGTCAGAGTAGGCGATTCTCGCTGATTCCGACGGCCGATTCTGGAAGCGATTCTGATTTATATAAAGCGTGGGAGAATTGTTGAAAATCAGAATTGACTTCAAAATGCAGAATCTCCTCTGGAGGAGATTTAACTTCAATTCTCGATGCGATTGCAATTCTCACTTGCGTCAATCCCTTGACTTTTAAATAATTAATTTTGTGACTACCTGGCTGCTTACAAATAATTTGCTTTTTCTCTTGCGCATGATTGTCCTTCCATTTACATGGTGTCTCAGAACAAGCCAAAGCGGAACACTACCACTTCTGCAAAGGCTCGGAAGGCTCTCGCCATTGCAGTTGCGGAGGGCCAAGCTCTAGACAAACCTCCCAAAAAACCCTGCCGCGGCCGGCTGCTTGGCAAAAAAAAACAAGTTTCACTCCAACCCCCTCCTCCGCCCACAGAGGAAGATGAAGGTGGTGATGTCGTGCTTTTGGAGGATGCTACTGACACTAATTTCATCGAGTATGTGGCTGTCTGTATGCTCATAATTGCTGCACTGACTTTGCGATCGAGCTGGACTGCGGAGCTTACTTGGACATTGGTCACCGCTATTGAGGATGATGAAGAGATATGTGATGGGCTGTTTCCCAGTGTTGGAGCCATCAAGGGCAAGGGCGGGAAGCCCAAGACTCACCACTACTATAATCTCGCTGTAAGGTGCATCACCGAGCATGGGAAGTACCAGGACGCCTTTGCTATGGACCCTGAATCCACTGAGGCCCAACTCGCTGCGTACCGAAAGCTGTGGTCAGGTAGAATCAAGAACAGAGTTGCAGGGTAGGCCTCCAGTGTTTCCGCGATGGCTATAAGCTGATTTGTCATCATTCGATAGATTGGTTACCAGGGCCCGAGAAAACATTGCAGAGATGGGTGAGACTGGTGCCAGAATCAAGACAGAGGAAGAGATAACACCCGGGACATTGCTGACCACCAAGTGGGGGCCTTCCGTACAGCACCTCAGGCTGCACCTCCGCCCAGAACATCGTCCCCCGTACCTCCGGACTCCGTCCCCCTCCGTTCCCCCTCGTCCGGTCGCTCGCACTGGAACGTGCTATGCGATCAAGCTCGGGACTATTGCCGATCACTTCGGACATGTGCTACTGGCTAGTACCTATAAAAACCTCGCCTAGCGTGGGAATCATTATCCTTTCTTCTCTTCGGATTCTCCCGCTAGGTGCGTATTCTAGAACCCTGTATTTAGTACTATGAAGTGAGTTCTCTTCGGATTCTCCCGCTAGTTCCCGCGCTCCCGCACCGAGCTGAGGTTGCCCTTACAGCAGAAGAAAGGATCTAAGGGATCAACCGGTCAAGATTGCGAAGTTTGGTGTAGACTCGGATTCGGACCGCTACGCTAGCGCTCCGGCCTCCCCCACTTCCAATCTCGACCCCTCCTCCTTGATGGATGCACCGACACCCGGAAATGGGGCCGCGCAACCCGAGCTCCCGGATGTTCACATCCCGGACTTGGGTTCCGACCCAGTGACCCAGCTGACAGCAGTAGAAGACTCTCTCGCGAATATCGAAGGCTTACTCCGCCGCGTTCTACACAACAGCCAAAATCCACCCGCAGCTGCCCCCGTCCCTGCCGCTCCAGCTCCGGCGGTGGGTCCAGACTTCACCTCTCTCACCCCCACAGCAAAATCGGTTCTCTGACCGAACCCCCTGGCCGTTTTTGACGGCGACTGGACACAAGGACGGATGTTCCTCCACTCCGTCCTCACATACCTCCGACTGGTTCCAGAAGCCTTCATGGTCCATGGACAGGTTGTCGAGGAAAAACTCGTGCGGTACACCATGTCCTTTATGGCGCGAGATGCGGCTGGGCGATGGAGTCGCGCTGGCGGCGCGTCTCCGGCGTTATCACCTGTCATGTCGTATTCATCATACTCACTCTCTACCGCCACTATGCTATAGCTTTGCTTTGCCTGCTTTCTGCCCCACCACCGCTCGGACCTCTCCATTTGGTGATCAGAGTGTGATTCACTCCACTCATAGCTTGAAATCGACCGTCGGGATCTTTTCGACGAGACACCGTGCTTACGGCACGAGAAAATTTTTACGCCACCGTTCCGGCAATGTACTACGACTCGCAGGCGCAGTATGACGACCCGGAGCTGTACTATGACGATCCGGAGCCCTATGTCGACGATCTCGAGCCCTACTACGACGACCCGGAGCCCTACGCCGATCCCGAGCCCCACTATGATGGCTTGGAGTCGAGCTACGCGGACGTCGCATACGAGGACCCTGAGCCCTATGCCGACAATCTTGAGCCCTACTGCGACGACCCGGAGCCCTACGCTGATCCCGAGCCCCACCACAATGACTTGGAGTTAAGCCACGCGGACACCACATACGAGGACGGGCCTGGAGATGACGGCGTGGTGGAGTTCTATGACGGAGATCCCGAGGACGAGGCAGCTTGGGACGTGGACAGGTACGCGCCCACGCAGCCCCTCGACTACGGAGGAGAGGAGGAGGAAGTATACCCACTGGGGGATGAAGTGGAGCTGCCTGGCGCTGCATGGCATACAGACGATGATCTAGACCCTCACGCCGTTGATTACGGCGAGAGTACGGCGTGGGGACATGCGTGGATAGACGGGCCATCCCCCGGCGAGTGCCCAGAAGTTTGGGAAGTCAGTATGGCGCAGTGGCGCGACCACATCCTAGCTACGCACGACGTCACCGCAGGGAAAGTCCAGGGCTCGGAAACTGATAATGGTGTACCTGCGCTAGAGGCTGATTCGGTGTGGATGGCGCCCGAGCTGGTGCAGCTCCAAGCTGCTCTCCAACGAGGTGATGTCCCAATGGCGGAGCAGGAGCAGCTTGAGCACACCCTCGCGGAGCTATGGGCCGACGAGCTTGAGCACCAGCGCGCTGTCGCTGCTGGCTACACTTGGGATGAAGAGCGAGGAGATTATTGGCATCCCATCCACGGCTACACAGCAGACGAGGAGGAAGAAGAGCCGTCCACCTGTCCCGACGAGTACGAAGTCATCGAGGGGCTACCCCCACCGATCCTCTGCGAGGTTATTGTGCCAGTTGTTGCGCAAGTTCGTCCCGCCAGCACCGATACACCTCCTCCGATGTGGCAACGAATTTTGAGCATATCTACTTCGCTCCCTCGACGCCCACGCTCGCCCCACAGACACAGGACTGCGGTACCACGTCTTTCCAAATCCCGCCCACACAAACGAGCTGAATCTGCGCCGACCAAGCGCAAAGCCCGCTGTATTGCTAGCCGCCGAGCGAGTTCGTACCCCGACCCGCAGCGCGACCGGCCTCCCCACCTCCCTGCACTCGATCCTAGCGTACCGTTCAATATCTCGCACCCTCCGTCCCAATCCCTGCCCTGTCCAAAAGTCATTGTGGTTCCGCGCCAGCCTGGTCCACCCGATATACCCTCCCGCCAAACTTCGGCGGTGTTGAGTGTTGATCCCGAATTCTCTGCCACTCCCTCAGATCCTATTCCCACTTCCTCCACTTTGCTCTTGGCGCCATCTGCTCAGCGTCGCCGCAACGCGCTTCGCCGACTCGCCAAAAAGAGGAAGGGCTAATATTCGCGCGGGGTCGCGCAATCACTTTTTTTCGTGGGGGGAAGGGTGTGGCCCTCTTCGAGCTCCTGAAGCATTTCATTGAGTCTCGCATCTCTCTCGAGCTCCTTCTCACTTCTATACTCATCCTTGCTTTCGACTTAGATCATCCATAGACACATGCCTCTCTTTCTCCTCTCCCTATGCTATCCCATCCTTTTTTCTTTTTTTCCGATCCCCTTTGCTATTTCTCTCCCTAAATTTTTTCTCCCCCTTCTCTCTACATACCTAGCTACATTTTAGTTATTGAGAGACGTCCGGGGTCGGCCGTCTCTTGGAGGGGGGTGACTGGAGTCGCGCTGGCGGCGCGTCTCCGGCGTTATCACCTGTCATGTCGTATTCATCATACTCACTCTCTACCGCCACTATGCTATAGCTTTGCTTTGCCTGCTTTCTGCCCCACCACCGCTCGGACCTCTCCAGCGATGGGCTGAACAACAGTCCGTGATGGTTCCGTTCCCACTCCCGTCCTGGGCGGAGTTCGAGTCCGAGTTCCGGCTCCAGTTAGTCGAAGAAAACGAGCAAGACCAAGCTCTCCTCTGACTGGAGACCCACGGCTACTACCAAGGCTCCCGCGATGTCTACCGGTACACGGACGACTTCGAAGAACTCGCAGCCACGGCTGGATACACGGACCCACTCGTCCGCGTCACCAACTACTGCGCAGGGCTCGACCCCCGGATTAACACGGCGATCACCACATCCGGGACCGCTCCGACACTGTTGGACTACGCCAGATGGCGTCTCCGCGCCTTCCGCCAATATGACGCCCTCGCCCGCGTCCGAGCGGGAGTACCCCCGACTCGCGCCCCGGCTCCGGCCGCACACCCCCGCACTGAGACGTTCCTCCCAGTCCCCTCCTTTCCTCCCAGTCCCCTCCTTCACGCCCGCTCCCAAAGCCGCGCCGGCGCCCACCCTTCTGCCCGGCATTCCCATGGATGTCGAGCGGACCTACGCGCGCTTCACGCCCCGCGCTGGCTTCCGTTGCGGTGTGGCTGGACACCTCGCCCGAGACTGCCCGACTCCCTCGGATGTCCGACACGCGGATGTCCTAGACGAGGTCGTCCGTCAACTTGGTGACGACCTCCTCAGAGAGCTCTTCGCGCCCCTCTCCACCACCGCTGAACTCCCGACCGAGCCGGGAACTGGAGACGCAGAGCCGGAGGGTTTTCCGGACATGGCCGAGTGAGCAGTGCGCCCTTGGTCGCGTCCCCCAATCATTACTCCTGCTTGTACAAAGATATACCCAATAAATCAGCAGTTGAAACGCAAGACGCACCCCCCGTTCCGGCTTCCGCCCCCGAGCCGGAGCCCCTATTCCCGCCCCGGAGGCACAAACTCCTTCCATTCCCCGCGTCCGCCGCCCAAGGTGGGAGCGCAAACTACCCCAGCGGTACGTTATTGATTCCGTTGAGGGCCGGAACTCCCTACACATTCCGTTGGAGATGCAATCAGTAGAGACCGCGGCTACGATGTCCGTGAAGGGTCTGGTAGGAAAGCAGCACGTCATCCTCGGCTACTCCTGGCTCCAGAAGCACAACCCAGAGATCGACTGGGAGACCAAGGAAGTCTGGATGACCCGCTGCCCGACCAGCTGCAGCACTTGCCGGGATGAGCTCCGCACCGTCCGTCGCAACGCGAAGATCTCCGCCGCGATTCTCCGGCAGCTCCACGAAGGTCCCGTCCCTTCTATCTGCGCCATCGACTCGGAGGAGTGGTGCGGAGACGACGGGTACGACCCGGACGACGACGGAGATGACTTTCCGGACCTCACTCCGGACCCGGAAGACGATGACGATGACGACGATGACGAGCTCGAGGAAGGCGACCGGATCCTCTACACCGCGTTCGCTCCGGCCGAAGAAATCCGCGTGGGCAGCACCATCTCTCAACGGCTCGCGGAGGCCTTCGCCCGGAACTCGGCCCCGCCTGGGACTTCGGTTCCGGCCTGGGTCGAGGATTTCTCCGACGTTTTCGACAAGGAATCGTTTGATGCGCTGCCGGAACGCCGGACATGGGACCATGCCATCGAACTCGTCCCGGACGCGAAACTGGCCAACTGCAAGGTCTACCCGATCTCCCCCTCGAGCAGAAGGAACTCAACACGTTCATCAAGGATGGGTTGAGCACCGGACGGATCTGCCCGTCCAAGTCCCCGATGGCGTCTCCGGTGTTCTTCATCAAAAAGAAGGACAGAAGCCTCTGGTTCGTCCAGGACTATCGGGCACTCAACGCGATGATTGTAAAGAACCGGTACCTGCTCCCGTTGATTAACGACCTCATTAACGGCCGGAAGGGAGCTCGGTTCTTCACGAAACTCGATGTCTGCTGGGGCTTCAACAACGTCCGGATCCGGGGAGGCGACGAGTGGAAGGCCGCGTTCCGTACCAACCGAGGGCTCTTTGAGCCGCTGGTGATGTACTTCGGCCTTACCAACTCTCCGGCCACGTTCCAGACGATGATGAACGACATCTTCCAGGACCTCATCCTGTCCAGAGACGTCATGGTATATCTCGACGACATCCTCATCGCTCACTCTGACCTCACGCGCCACCGGGAGATCGTCCGAGAAGTTCTCCGACAGCTCTGGGTGCACAAGCTTTACCTCCGGCCGGAGAAGTGTGAGTTCGAGAAGTCATCAATTGAGTACCTCGGCGTCATCATCTCGCACAACCGCGTCGAGATGGACCCAGTCAAGGTCGCCGGAGTCGCCGCCTGGCCCGCTCCGGAGAACAAGAAGGACGTGCAGCAGTTCCTTGACTTCACGAACTTCTACCGGAGGTTCATCCGGGCGTTCTTGGACATCGTGCGGCCCCTCTTCGCCCTCACAAAGAAGAGCGTTGCATGGACCTGGACCGCTGCTGCGGCTGCCGCCTTCCAAGCCCTCAAGGATGCGGTGACTGCGGAGCCCGTCTTGGTCCTCCCCAACGAGTCGCATCTGTACCGGGTCAAGGTGGACAGCTCCGACTACACTACCGGGGCCGTCCTGTCTCAGCCAGACGTGAACGGAAAGTGGCATCCGGTCGTGTTCTACTCCAAGAGTCTGAGTGACGTCCAACCCAACTACGAGATCCACAACAAGGAAATGCTTGCGATCATCTGAGCCCTAGAGGAGTGGCAACACTTCCTCGAAGGTACACAGCATCCGGTCGAGATCTGGATGGATCACAAAAACCTGGAGTATTTCCGAAAGGCACAGAACTTGAACCGGAGGCAGGCACGGTGGTCCCAGTACCTGTCCCGGTTTGACTTCGCGCTCCACCACCAGCCCGGCCACCTCATGGGTCGTTCTGACGCGCTGTCCCGTCGTCCGGACCACAGAGTAGGCTCGGACAACACGGACGTTACCCTTCTCCATCCGGACTTGTTCCACGTCCGTGCACTGGAAGGCATTGTGGTTACCGGGCCCGAGGTTCCCCTCCTTCGTGACGTCCCGGAGGCTTTCGCGGGTAAACCGGACCTCGAGGACCCCGTCGCGCTTGTCGCACGGGAACTCCTTAAGAACCGGAATGTTCGCTCCCCTCAGTCATCCGAGTGGCGCATCGCGGAAGGGCTCCTTCACTACCGCAGTAAGATCGTCGTACCGTGGAATAAGGACCTCCAACACCGGATCATTGCCCTACACCACGACACTTGGGTCGCCGGACACGCCAGACGCTTCAAAACCCTCGAGCTCATCGCCCGGAATTACTGGTGGCCCCAGCTGTCCCGTCACGTCGGCCAATACGTCCGAACCTGCGACCCGTGCAACCGGACGAAGGCACTCCGGAAGTTACCCCACGGAGAGCTCCACCCGACCGAGATTCCGGAAGAACGCTGGGACACCGTCTCGGTGGACTGCATTGTCGAGCTCCCGGATGCGCACGGGTTCGACGCGGTCATGGTCGTGGTCGACGTCTTGGGTAAGTGGGCCCACTTCAACGAGTGCCACACCGGCCTTGGCGCGGTCGGAGCCGCTCGGCTCTATTACCGGAACGTCTGGAGGCACCACTGAACCCCCCGGAAGTACATCTCCAACCGCGGACCGCAGTTCGTCGCGGAATTCACCACGGAACTGTGGCGCCTCATCGGGATAGAGCCAGCGACCTCCACCGCCTACCACCCGCAAACCGACGGCCAGACCGAGCGTGTCAATCAGGAGCTCGAGCAGTTCGTCCGGATCTTCACGAACTACAAACAGGACGACTGGGACGAGCTCCTTCCGGCCGCAGAGTTCGCGTACAACAACCACGTCCACTCTTCGACGCAGCACGTTCCATTCATGATGGACACCGGGAGGCTCCCCGGATGGGGTTCGAGCCCAACGGATTGCGCTCGAGCGTGGAATCCGCGAATGAGTTCCGGGACCGGATCGCTCCGGAGTTTCGGAAGCCAAAGCCGCGCTCGTCAAAGCCAAGGACGAGTTCAAGCTGTACTACGATCGTCGACGCACGCCCGACCCGGAGATCAAAGTAGGCGACCGAGTCTGGCTGGACGCCTCCGACATCCGGGCGACCTGTCCGTCCGTCAAGTTCGCGGACAAACACCTCGGCCCCTTCAAAGTCGCGAAGGTCGTCGGAAAGGGTGCGTACAAACTCGAGCTCCCCCCGCGGTACTCCCAGCTCCACCCGGTCTTCCCGGTGGTGAAACTCCAGCTCGCGGAACCGGATCCGTTTCCCGGACGCCCCCGGAACGGCGAACCCCCGCCCGTCCTCCAGACGGACCGCGATGTTCAATGGGAGGTCGAGGAGATCCTAGAAGCGAAGGTCCGTTATGGCAGCCTCTGGTACATGGTGCGGTGGAAAGGCTACGGCCCGGAACACAATAAATGGGTAAAGCACTCCGATGTCTTCGCCAAAGACGCCACCAACACCTATTATCGCTGCTACCCCAACGCCCTGCGCCGGATCACCTCGGCCGCATTCAACTCGCTCTCATTCCGGAAGCGCGACACCCATGTCCGATTCATGTGTCAGGACACCGCATTCCAAGGGGGGGGTGATGTCAGGGGAACCGCCCGTCCGTCCGTCCGTCCGTCCGCCCGTCTGTCCGGCTACGACCCATCGCACTGCCCCACAGCCTCGTCCGATCCTTTGTCCAACGCCCCTCTCACGTCCGGCCTCGCCCGACTGTCCGACCTCGCCTGACTGTCCGACCTCGCCCAACCGTCTGGCCTCGCCCGACCATCCGGCCTTCCGTACAGAACCTCAGGCTGCACCTCCGCCCGGAACATCGTCCCCCGTCCCTCCGGACTCTGTCCCCCTCCGTTCCCCCTCGTCCGGTCGCTCACACTGGAACGTGCTATGCGATCAAGCTCGGGACCACTGCCGATCACTTCGGACACGTGCTACTGGCTAGTACTTATAAAAACCTCGCCTAGAGTGGGAATCCTTATCCTTTCTTCTTCTCTTCGGATTCTCCTGCTAGGTGCGTATTCTAGAACCCTGTATTTAGTACTATGAATTGAGTTCTCTTCGGATTCTCCCGCTAGTTCCCGCGCTCCCGCGCCAAGCTGAGGTTGCCCTTACAATGATGCCAACACCGTGTCGAGTGCTCCGGACGACACCCAGGACCTGCCAATCCAGCTGATGGACCCGAAATCTGAACCCGCGTCAGATAGCGACAATGAGATCCCTCCAAAGCACAGGGGCATCACCAGCAAAGGCCCAGAAGAACAAAAACCCACGAAGAAGATCAAGCCGCAGCCTGCTACATCCGCACTGGCTGCTCCTGCCACAACTGCGCCTGCCAAGAAGGCTGTCGTTATGAGTGCCAAAGACTGGTTTTCTGCGACTGTCTTGGTAGAAGAAGAGACGGCACAGGCGGCGTTGGGGTTAAAGAAAGACAAGAACTCAGCCCGGAAGGAGGTGATGGTTGCGAAGATTAAGATGGAGGGAGAGATCCGGGTGGCAAAGGAACGAGCGAGGGCAGAGGAAAAGGCAGGAAAGCGAGAGTTGGCGTGGCTCAAGATGGAGCAGGACCACTGGCTCTGGATGGTGCAGTTGCAAGGGTCAAGCTCCATGACCTTTCCCATTCCCAGTAGCGCTTCTTCCAGTTCTTCCCACCGTAGTAGCCCTTTCTACTACGACTCCAAGCACCCTCCCATTACCACCTTAGACACTGGCACTGGCTCCGATAGGCCATCTTACAACGGTCTTAGCTCCTTTGGATACCAGTAGTCGTAATTTAGTTTGTCAGAAATACAAATTTATTACACTGAGTGCTCCTCTCGACACTGCAGCTCATTTCTCTCGTTGCTTCTCCTTCACTCGCAGTAGCTTCCCTTTCAAACCTTCCCGGAACCGTTTCCCTTCAGTTTCACGACCTACACGATCGCACGCATCGACATCGGCCTCAGAGTCGTCATCTGTGGATGATAGACCCTCTGTGATGAAGGGATCTGGGTTGTCTGAGTCCGCTTCTTCACCACGCTCCCCCTCTTCACATTCCATCGCAAAAGCATGAAGGCCGACGCACGCTGAAACCCAATATGTCGTGATCTTGCAGCTCTTCTTATCAATGATGTTTACTCGAAGATGCTTGAGAGAGTTGAATCGGCCCTTCAAGAAGCCGATGGCATGCTCAGATCGGATGCGGAGTATCAACACATGGTTGTTGAAGGCCTCCAGGCTCGCTGGTTTTTTGTATGGCGCAGTGATCCAATTATCCAGCTAAGAGATATAAGCAGCAAAATTAAAACAGATCGAGACCGCGCTGATAAGCCGTGAATTCGCCCATGCCCGAAAATTAACACTTTCTGGATTTACATTGCGGATACACGCATGTCTGGGTCTATGACAAGTCCCGAGTCAGTAGACCTGGAGCTACATGCTGAAAACCAAATACAGAACCGGTTGCGGATGAGTATCCAGAAAACACATATACTGGATGCCTCCGACTAATAAGCCATTAATTCTGGATCCGACTGTCGTACCATAGGCAGGAGGTTGCGGGTAGTTCAAATAAGCATTGGGGAATATAATATCCACTCTGTGCCAATTGTTGAGCTCACAGCAAGTTTATCTTGAACAGGTTCAACATTGTTTATCCATGCTTGTAGCGAGATGATGACATGTTCGATCACGTGATGACTCCGGAACCTTTCAAACCGCAACGGGCCGGATCCGGATAAGGTACCATACACCCATCAAATATTGATCGGCTCAATATGGCAACCGAGTTTGAACCCAATTTAGGAACTGAACTTTCACTTGGGCTACGAAGGGGGGTGTCTAATTGAAGGCAAAAGACCCAGGGTTCCGGATTTCCAAGAATCATTCAAGGGGCACCAGTAACGAGCCCAGGAAATCCAGAATACTAGAACCGATTGGGTGCTAAGTAAAGAACTCAATCGCGTCAGGGATAAATCAGGCAAATAGGTATCCCCCTCAACCAGGACCCGCCTCAACGGTTAAACTGTCTAAAGCAATACTTGGGCTACAGACAAGTTCAGGGTGCCTATAAAGAGGCATTTTATAGCTTTATCACATCCGACCATAATACCTCAAGGGACTAATTCGGAACCAACATTTTTAGGATCTAGTTAAATCAGTCAGCAAGGTCTTGGCGATCACATTTCATATACTAAGTCACGGACATGGATACACCGGTAGATTATATATCAAGTTGTAAAGTTATTTTTAGATGTACAGTATATAAGGAGGGCAGTCTGTAGGGAGACGGCACGGAATCCTACCCGGGCGCTGAAAGCAGAGAAGGCTAATGGTCTCTCCAGCGAGTAAAGAAGGAAGGAACCTCCGGCTTGATTCATCAAGGCTACTCCAATAAAGGACGTGCTTGTATTTTCGAGTTATCACAAATCTATCAGCTTTATTCGGGATAATACCCTTGTGTGTGTGTTTCTAAGTGTGCTAAGTGTTTTTCCGAATTTGTTGCGTGTTGCGTGTCAAATTGGTTCACTACTCCTGTCTTAAAAGGTTAGAGTGGATGACCCAGAGTTGCAAAACTATAAATTGAACCTTTGTCTAAGGACAAACCATTGAGCCTGCTTATAGCGCTCCATGCAATATTGAAACGACTGTTCCCGTGTATCTTCTATCGGTACACAAAGACCCGTACTCTGTCATACTCTCTGGGATTGTATCTGGAATCACTTGTGGAGTTTGGTTGGTTGTTGTTTTAGGTTTGTGGGATTTGTGAATCCTGAACAAGAGCGCACTTTCCTGTTGCATTCAGCCCGTCGGATTTGCATATAGTTGTATTTCACCCATAGACCACCGGCACACGTTTCAGCGCACCATGTAGGCAGAGTCCGCCCAGATCCATTCCCCGTCTGGGAAAATGTCGGCGTGTTCCAGGAACATGCGCGTGTCTTTGAAGGCCAATGAGTTGTGGGTACTTCCAATGCAGCCGAAGCTGAAATCAATTATCCTGAGGTTTGGGAGATTTACGATCTAGGGAAACAGTTGATTCCGGGTCTTGATATGGTCGTAGGCATGTACCTGAATATTTAGAGAATAATTACACTTCCTATCAAAATAGCTTTCACCATACCAGGTCGGACACTCATCAAGGGGCACCAGAGTACCATCCATGAAACACCAGCCATGTCTCCAGCCTTTACAGGAGTGCTGCTTGACCCATTCCTTTGCCTTTTCTTTCTCCACAGCCGTTGGCATTCGGAGAGTCATTGGCATTCGGAGAGTCGTTGGCATTCGGAGAGTTGTTGGCATTCGGACAGCCTTCTGCATAAATCCCGGGCGAAGCACTGCTGTCATGACACGGCGTGTAATGAGATGGACAGTCCCCTTGCCCAGCCCAGCCCAATTGGCAACAGCTTGTATGCTTGCTGTGTTCCCATCGTGCCCAAATCTGTAAAGCGCTATGATTCGAGTTATTGAAGAAAACTGGATCATCCTCGAGGGCAGCTACGAGCGCATCGAAGGTGAGTGGGCTGACCCGAAGATTTTGGCGAAAATGATCAGGGCGCCTATTTTTGAATGCATTGAGGACATGGTGGAGATAAGATGGGCCACGAGGGAGTGTGTCTCGTGGCTGTTCATAGCGGTGCTCATACATGCCGTCAATTTCGTCCCAAATCCAGCACCGAAGGACTGACGGCTGCATGTTGGAATCTGAGTCTTCGGCTGAGTCCTCGTCATCGCCGTCGGCACTGGAAGACCACTTCCAGTCTGACTCTGTGTCGGTGTCGGAGTCGGAGGAGCTAGAGCTGATTGAAACAAGATCCGGCATATATTTCGAACGCGAGGACAATGTTGAGTCCAATAATTCAGTAAGTGACAAGTCGCTGTTGAGTATGTCACCAACGGACCACCAGTCTGGACCCAAGATGTCACTCCACTTGAGGTGCCACTGTGGCTCGAGGTGCTGCTATGATTGCTAGATACATCTGAGCTAAAATCCATGTTGATATCCAAATTGTGGAGCCTCGACTCAGACAGATGCAGATGGCGAGCTCATGCAGCTGCATGCCGGCATAGAAGAGCACGGCGTTGGCGCCCTTTGTGATTGCGAACATACAATTTAAAAAGTGTGTTGGCATGCACATCGCGTCGTGCTTCAACAGGCATGGCGGAAAAGAGAGAGCAGGTAGTTGCCGGCCTAGCAATGGAAAGAGAAAATAATATTTAATTATTGAGTATGTATCGGAGTGTGAACGAGAATCAAGACCAGAATCGCTTTTGAAAATGGGGCGGTCAAACCTGGGACGATTCTGCCCACGATTCTGATGCCAACAATTACCAGAATCGCTTTCAGAATCACCCAAGAATCGGCTGTCAGAATCGGCGAGAATCACCTACTCTGACTGTCCCTAATGTATGCTATACTGCCTCCACTGATTGCTCCAATTTGGCTCCCTCCATTGGCTCCACTGCCATCTTTCACATCTGCTGTTATTCGCTCTGCATATACATTGGCATTCTTCTCTTGCTCACAATCTGCTTCAACGTCTTTGTCCCCTACTCGTGTAACAGAGAAGGGAACTATAATGTAATGTTAAGGGTGCTGGATTCCCACGCTCTCTACCTTACTGTCTCCGCTGATCGCTCTGATATTCCGGCTCCACTGCCTCCATTGCCCTCTTTCACATCCGCGAAATGGAGCAGTTGCGAAGATCAAGGGTTTTATCAGGGTTGAAGATGACTGAGGGCACTGATGGAGTTTGGTAAGGGGATGGGTAATCACTAAGCAGTTACCAAAGTCTTTGGAGTTAACTGGGTGTTCTTTTGCTGAAGCTCCTCATAGTGGGTCTGCATCACAAGCTAGAAATTCTAAATTTAAATCATGCTACCGCAATGTCACGGAGAAATCTCGACCAAACTCCGCACAATTGCTGTTGGTTTTTTTTGGACATGCAGTATTCGTCCCTAACTTCCCTATGATTAATGAACAAGGACCCCATAATGGGTGTTTGTCGCACACTCGAAATTCTAAATTTAAATCATGCTACCACAATGTTGCTGAGAAATCTTGACCAAACTCTGCACAATTGCTGTCGATTTTTCTTGGACATGCAGTACTCATCCCTACCTTCACTATGATCAGTGCAAAACCACCCCATAATAGGTCTTTATCGCAGGCTTAAAATTCAAAACTTGAATTCAAAGGTCTAAATTTATAACATGCTGCCGCAATATTGCCGGGGGATACCCCCTAATGACTGTCTAACCCAAGTTTCTGCACATCACTGCTAAGTTGGTCAACATCCATGCGTGGCCAAACTCTGCAAGCAAATAGTGCCGGCAGCAATAGCTTTCCAAGTGGCCGACCATTGCTACTGCTTTGTGCACTATGAACAGCTGCAGCTTCTTCGTCAACATGACGAAGGCTCTACTAATAGTGCACCCCTTCCTGTCAATTAAAGCAAATGTGTAACAATTATATAAACTTGAATTGAACTACAAGCTCACAAACAACTAAGTGAGAGTAGAGTAGGGGGTCGGCGCATGCACTGCTATAGATTGAGATAGAATTTGGGCAGTAAAAAAAAGAGCAAGCGACTTCCCGTCCCACCACAAAACTGAAGCAGTGAACACTGCCTCCGCTGCAACATGCGCATACATTGTCTTCTTTTGAGGAGGAGGTATTTTATTAGATCAGTTACTGTCTGTTGTATCAAAAGGCAAGCCTGTCGATAGACAGACCAGTCAATCTGAGTTTGAATTCTCACTACAAATTAATTACCATAAAAGGTTATCCGGACCGTGCTATCCGAGTGTGTGGGAAGCGAACAAAAATTTCACACTCGCACGGATCCGCGGGCCGAATTTAAACTCAGATCGACCAGCCTGTCTACCGACAGACGTGTCTTTTGGTACGATGTTGCAGAACGGAGTTCGGTGCTGGTGGACAGAATGTCGGGTCGGTAGTCCGGATACTGGAGGGTACGGGTGAAGCAGGAACTGGGCGAAAGGTCCCGGAAATAGCGTATAGGCGTAGAATGAAAATATAGCGTGTGATAATCAAAGTGCCGTGTGAGCGTGAGGTACGGGTGTGGCTCGATAAGGGCTCGGTGGGGGGAGAGATGTGGAGTGGGGTTGGAAAGTGTTCACTGGCGACGTGCTCGCGTTGGAGCGCTCGGGTCACTGGTCGCGTCGGATGGTGGTGGTTTGTGGGAGAAAAGCTGAATGATTGACATGTGTACGTACAAAACAAATGATCGGTCCGATGACCGATCTTCCGTACACTACTGGGATAATAAAGCAGAAAGGGAAAGTCGATGAGCGGTCCAACCCACCCTTCCACAACGACGGGCTGGATTCGAGCCTAGTATTTTATGAGCCAGAGTTATTAATGTGCCACGAAGCATGGAGATCAACACGGAACACGGTGAATACTCATATTGTCAGTAGTATATTGGTCTGTCAGAGACTAGCTTACTAAGTACTTGTAACTTTGTTATGAAGGGACGAGGTCAAGTTCTAGGGCGAGGACACGCCGAGAGGTAGTGAGAAGTCTTCGGCTCGAGATCGAAATGAAGAGAGGGGTGCCCAGGCCGAGCTCCCTGGACATTGTCAAGCGAAGCGAATCTGCTCAGAAGAGGAAGAGAGGAAGGAAGAAAAGAAAGCGGAAAACTGTACTTGGATGGCAGGGGGAGGGGAGTATCTCTCTGATTGCTCCGCTCAGATCCGAACTCGGCTCCACTTGCTCCAGTGGAGTCTCGTCAATGGGGTCCCTTTGAGTTCAAAGTCATGACAAATGCTGTCCCAAACCTCTACTTTTTCGTCTTAAAATAATGTGGAAAGGTGATTTAAACTGGAGGGCTTGCCAAAAATCACCCATCTCAACAACGAGTGTGGACTTCATTTCAACATCCAGTTCAACACAGTTGTTCCTTTAGTCCAGCAATTAATTGGCCATGTGTTCACCTTCATTGCGCCCGGAATGAGAACACTGTATTTCCTTCCCATATTCAACCATTGTAGTTGGCGATGGGATAGAGGATCTGAAGTATAAGATCGAGAGCCTGACATCCTCCTACGGAATAAGCTGCATGAGCATCAGACAAGAATGCTCAGGAAATTGCTACCCACGTACTCAGGAAAATTGTGAATCCAATCACATACACAGCGGAGGTGGTTCTGTCCCAACTTGATCCCAACATCAATATAGTCAGTCCGGGCATTGCAACACGACCTGAACTCACCTGGACAAAGAATCCGTGCTCCTGGCCGGCATGGTTTGGACTTGAACCAAGGGAGCAAAAGTAAGTACAGTAACATCCCTGAACCTAAGTATCCGTGGAGACGGCCTGAGACTCAGATGACGAAGAATTTATCATGCGCTTCAGCTACATGCCAGGCCCGAGTCATAGTCCCTACACATAGGATCACATCTGTGGCAGGTAGACTGATTCGGAGGGAGGTGTAGCCGGATCACTCCGATCATACGTCGGTGATGCGTCTGATGCCGACTGGGTTCTTCCCATCAGCTCGACCAAGTGGAGTCACACCGGGGAAAATAAAAATTCCACTCGGCTGAGCATGTTGCTGAAAAGAGTAGTTTAAGGTTCAAAATAAATCAGGCTGAAAAGGGGGCTTAAATTGACAACTTCAGCAAAGTTGAATGAGTCACCGAAACAAAGAGCTTCGGTAGCACTTTCTGCTGTGCCAAATGTAGCCCTTTCAACAACAGATTTTCCATGTTCGAAAGTAAGGACTAAAGCTATATAATCAGCGACAAATTCAGCTTGACCGAATGTAGGAATTTCGGTGTTACTGGAACTGTAGTTGAAATGATCATTTTCAGCTGCATGTTCGGCTGCACCGAAACAATAGAATTGGGCCGAATTGACGGCCGAATGCTATTGTTTCGGCCCCGGCTCCCCGAAACAATAACAGTCAGCCATCATTTCGGCTCTGGTTTGCCGAAAGTACAATATTCGGCTGTCAATTCGGCTTTGTCAAAACGGCAGATGAAAGTATGGTTTTCAGCAACAGTTTCGGCATTGACTTCGATCAAGCTGAAACTTTCGCTGATTTGATAATTTTAGGCCTCACTTTCGGGCGTGGAAAAGTTGTAGCCTAAACTGTTGTATTCAGCATGGCAGAAAACATTACTGAGTCTTATCATTTCAGCAACTCATTCACCTTGGTCGAAATTGTTGTTTTTGACCGCATTTTCAGTCTCATTTAGTTTGCGCCCCAAACCATTATTTTTGGCAACATGTCCAGCCGAACGAAATATTCGCTTTTTCCGGTGTGAGTGTTCAAAGAATTTCCTCCTCGGCCAATTTGCACATTATCGCAAATCAGGAGTGGGTGGAGGGGGTGGTGGTTCTCGGTGAGGTCATCTTCAATCCGCCATCAATTCAAGTTTCTGACTCACTCTCTCACCCAACGTTTATGACTCGAGGTCTAGAGACGGAACAGGTAAAAATGGATAGCAGCAACTCGTTTCGATTGAGTGACCTCGCATATATGGGCCCCGTGCGCTTCCAGACTGCCCCATGCGGCTGTTGCTCCAGTCACAATTTGGAGTGCCGAGCTGGCTCTCCTCAGATTCTCCAGAGAAAAGTCTCAAGTCACCAGTCAACAAAATGGAAAGACATCAATGAGCAGTTGTTAAGGGAAAGGTGTAAATTTACCAGTAAAGAACCGAAGCTATTGCAATTTTTTATAAAATAAAGCGATTAATCTACTTTAGTTGCGCGACCCTCCAACCACTCATCGATCGCCTCGGAGATCATGCGCCAAACGGGTTCCTCGACCATCAACCCATATACTGCACGGTCTGCTGGCAGACAATCGCGGAAGTCGTATACCATCAACTCGTCCACACGAAACTTGCTTGCGAGGGCATCCGTGATGATTCCAGGGAATGCCACCTGGAGCATGAACAAGCACTCGTCCATTTCGGCTCCCACCAACCACTGCTTGAGCGCAGCTGAGAAGCGCGTGTAAGCGGGAATCGTGAAGGAGAAGTCGCAGTCGGGGAACCGGCTCTTCGGGAGTCGAGAGAGTTGTTCGAGCGACATGTCGGTATCGATGGCATTGATGATCTTCTCCACGTCGATGGGCGCAAACTCGGGATGGAGTTGTGTGACGCCGGCTACACAGCGGCGGATAAGAAAATGAAGCGGGTTGGCGACGGGCATGGGGGTGGAGGATACGGGCTTGGTGCGGGGGTGGACAACCTTCGGCCGTCGCTTCTCCAGCACCTTCGGGGTGAACTCTTTGGAAACCTTGTGTTTTGTGAAAATCCAAGTGTACCAACGCGTCATAACATCCGTTTTTCGATAATCAACAAGGGTGGCGTCAAGCATGGCGATCCGATCCTTTTTGGGGAAACGGTCGTCCGAGAGCAGAAGGGCGTGGTTGTGATGGTAAAACTTTTTCGGAAGCGTAAAACAGGACGGATTGTGGTGGTCTTCTGAGCAGCGCTGAAAGTCGCATGTGCTAGACGCGCCACAATGCTTGGCACATTGGATGAGTTTGTAGTCATGTTGCTTATGAAGATGCGTGATATATTTTCCCGTGTCCATTCTGCAAGGAATTAAGATTGATGATGAAAGATCATCATGCATGCACGTACTCGACGGTACCAATGCATGGCGGAAGTCCGCATATAAACGTCTTTTTGTAGTCGATCTCTGTCGCATCCTTCTTCTTCCAGTGAGTCCGGAAGTGATCCATAAGCTTAGGAACGTTGGAAAAATGGCTGAAAAACATTTAGCATCCTGACAGGAACTGGGAAGGCATACGTACATTAACCGTTGACAAAAAGACAGGGATTTGTCGAATAAACATATCGGACAAAAGAGTAAACTGTGGAGACGACTGCGCGTGCCGCTTTTGGTATGGCCGGTCCCGGCGATGGGCACCTGGATGCTCAGAATGCGAGCTCCGCTCAAGACAAGAATAAGATGAAAGGCGACAAACGATGAGGCAAAGGCTCACTCGTTACCATCGGCGATGGCAGCGTTTTTCTTTTGCTTCGACTTGATCAAGCGATGGGAGGTTGCGCTCCTAAATGCATGTTAGACGGGTAGCAGATGGATGGAAGAGATACGTACCGCATCGAGACATCGCTATTCAGTCCCCTGAATACATCGTTAGACATTTGGAAGAGAAAGAGAAACAGGTGATACGTAGACCATCGAAACATCGCTATCCCGCCCACTTCAAGATGGTCAGAGAAATGCAAGAGGGAAACCGAGCAAAAGAACGCACCTCGTCATCAGGACGTCAGAGTCGGCCGCGGCAGACGCTCGATCCGGCTTTCCGACCGTCAAACCGTCATCACTCTCACCGACATCGGTCTCCCCTTCTTCCTCCCCCTGAACCAAGGCTAAAAGCCGTCCATAGCAACTCTCGGCGTGAGCTTCCAACGCGTCCTTGATCGCGTCGATCTCTTCAATCCCCATTTCGACATCTGCAGGTGTTGCCCGGGTGGACTTCTTCCGCGTTTGGGACTTTCGGTAGCGTGGGGATGAGTTCAAGGCATATTGGGCAACGCCATCTCACAGGCGAACACATGCTGGACGTAGTGCTGTGAATGATCTTTGGTTTGTTCTTCCAGAGTGAGAGTCGGATCGGTGAAGCACCAAACACAGCGAGAGCCTTTCTGGTCGTCCTGGTGTATCATCGCGAGGTACCGTTGAAGGATCGCGAGCCGGGGATTTTCCGCGTTTTTTGCGACGATTGCAAGGAACGGATGTGTCGCATCCGTGGCTGCCCACGGGTCGAGCATTGAATCAAAGAGGCTCGTATCCGTAGTCACTTCTTCGACGAGGCGCTGGAGGTAGCTGGGGCTGTGGTCGCTTGACGGACTGCATCAGCAAATCCTGGTTTTGGCGTGACTGCCATTGTACTCGCTTGTACGGTACTACCGATTGTACTTTTTGGGCCATGTACGTAGCAGGACGTAACGCTTTGTAACAGGCGTGTACTTTTGGGGTGGAGCTGTACTCGCTGTACTTCCTTGTACTTTTTGCCCAGGTACGTCTCTGGAGTTCCCCAAGAACTACGTAGTTCACACTTTGCCCATATATGTCCCTTGACGAGAAAAGGAGGACCCCTGCCATCTCTTTGTTCTCAGCAACTTAGCAAAGCTTGAAAATGGCGTGAGACGCATCGCGCTTGTTGATTGGTTGAATTGGGAAGGTTGAACTGGGGAAAAGCGCGCCAAAAGTCCATGCCAGAGAGAAATGGATTGAGTAAATACAACTAGAGGTACAATAACTAGAAGTACAATAGAATATGTAATTATGTGATTGATGAGTATGGGAAACCACAATGGTGAGAGAGTGCGGTAAGTATATACTGAATGATCTACACACGGAACAAGTGAGAGAGGGCAAGCTCAGCGACTGGTGAAGCGAGGGCAGCAAGGAGTGGGTGCGTATCGGTACGTGCAGCTGACATGGACGCGGAAGAGTGCGTCGAAGCAGTGGGGTGTCTGGCAAGTGGGCCCGCAACGCGGATGCAAGCAGAGGGCAAGCTGGGAGGCGTAGTTGGTTGCAAGCAGGTCCGAGGTGCGAGTGGGATAGCGCGACATCAATCTTGCTGGCGGGGTGCCGTGCTGGCGCGGGGTGTCGAGGTGGAAGCACAGGACCAGGTGATGAGCGGGACGTCGAGGTGGCAAGCACAGTATCGAGGTGGGGAGCTGCGAGCGCAGCCGGCGAGGAGCAGTCAAGCTCGCGAGTGCCAAGGCCGCCTCTGCATCGGGGTCGGCTCTACATAGGCGAGGACACTGGGCTAGGGGTAGCGCATATCCGCTGTGCGAGACGGAAAACGGCTACGGGGCATTGCGTGTGGAGTAATGCTGGTCGTACCAAGGGTGTGGGTGCCCATTGCGCTTGTTGCGGTGGCACGGCACAAGGTGAAGGCGTGATGTAGGCGGCCTGGATAGGCACGGTATGGATACGTGTGGTGGAGGGACTTGACGCGATGGGCCCAACTGCGCCGCAGTCCAGCGGCGGCAGCGCTGAATATGGAGGCAGCGACAAGAGCAGTGAGAGCGGCGGGGTGGGGCCATGCACGCCTATGAGCATGGCCATGGCGTTCATAAGGTGTGGCCGGGTCGGCGAGGTGGAGCGCAGGCGAGGGTGCTACACGGTGTGGGAGCGAGCAGGTCGGGGATGTAGCAAGGCGCAGCAGCGGGTCGGGTGTGCGCGCCGATGGCAAGACACTTGTGCGCGTCCGCAGTGGAGTTTCTACAAAAGGAGCAAAGAGGGCTCTGAATTTAGGGAGGACGGCAGATGTGGGGTAAGAAGAAGAGGACTCACCTTGTGACAGCGCTCAAAGTAAACGGGCAGTGTGGGTGGGCGATCGAATCGGACGGACGGGCGAAATATACACGCCGGGGTGCGGGTGTTCGAAATAGGCAGGCGCGCATTTGAAGTGGGTGTGCGTGCGGGCGTTCAAGGTGGGTGGGCTCATTTGAAGTGGTCACGCGGTGTTTGACGGGCGTAGGTGCGAAGTGGGCGTGCGCTCGTTCGCAGTACAGGGCGGGCGGGTGCTCGAAGAGGGCAGCGCGTTGTTCAAAGTGCGTGGTGCACGTTCGACCACTGGTACTTTTCCAAGCTCTGGACAAAGAGAATGAGATGGGGGAAAGAAAGACACGAAAGAGCGCACCTTGAAATCCGGGGCAATTTCACTGATGAGACATTGCGGATGAGGAGCTCAGTCGACTTTCGGCAGCAACAAATTTCACGGAGAGTGATGGTCCCCGCAAACGATGGGGCTTCTTGACATCACCAACGGTGTTCTGGAGAAATGGAGAAGAGGAATGAGAACAAAGGAAATTTAAAGTGAACAAAGACGAACTGTTGTCGAATTGCGCGCTACAGAGAATTTGGAAGCGAACTGCTTGCGCAGGGCCTTACCACCAGGAAGAACTCAGCGGTGGCGAGGCCAGGCTCGGAGGGCGCAGGGTGGAAGATATCACATTGGAAGGAGTAGACCTGAAAAGAAAAGTAAGAATGGTGAGTATGAGTAGGTAATAACAAGAGGAGAATGAAACAAGACCTACTTGTGGGCCCCATGGCCAACGGACAGTAAGGCCACAGCGTCGGTGGGGACCTCATTCCAAGGCACACCAAGTTGGCATCCTGTCAGGTTGAACGGTATATTGTTAAGATACTCTGTCCTCTAGGCCAGTACGAGTGGAGGAAGATGTTGCGGTACAAGGGACAAGTCTTAGCGAGTAGAGACACATTGTGAAGTCTCCAGAACGTTCGGTGGCATGCACGTGATGGATCCAGAGCGGCACCAAATATTTGGCCATGGTTCGTCTTTTCTTTCGCCTTTACCACCACCATCCTCTACATACAGCTCCTTAACTTTATCATTTCACCTATTTCCCCCAATGTAAGCTCGCGCCTCAAACATCACAATTCATCACTCGAAGTTCTTCCAAGGAAGTGCTCGTCGCCACTGCGCCACCTGCAATGCCAGTGTAGCGGAACTGTGAGGAGATCTGTAGGAGCGAGGGTTGTGACTCATTGGTAGGCACATGCATTGTCTCTTTTCCTTTGTGTCCTGAGTCTTGTCGTACTGATTATTCACGCTGCACAGTTGGTGCCAACGGACTCGGACTAGAGCCGGCTGTACAGGACATGAAGTAAGTCATTTTGCTCTTGTATTCCCTCCAGCTTCGGGTTAATTACTTACTGCTCAGTGACTTTCAGAATGGTTTGAGATTGTGTTTGCAGGTGTGTTTTTTTGTATCTTTGAATGCCCTGCATTGACCTTTGCTTTTGAATAGATCACTGTGTATTTGCTAATCACTGCGCATACGTCCCTCAAATTTTTCATCTATGTCTGTCAATGCTGACCCAGTTTCTGAACAGTTAAGACTTATTCCGCACGCCCAATTTCACCGAGCCTTATTCTGTATGTCAAGTTAATTCCATGTATTGTTTCCTCAACTGATTATTGCTCTGAGTAGAATGGTGTGTTCCCCAGTATCCAGTGGGTATAGTGTGCTCATCAACGCAGAGAGTGGCTGTGCACCCTAGAGTCGCCTCTCGGTGCGGAAGGTTCCGGCGTCACCTGATCAGGCTCATTGTCGGCGGCGGCGGCATCCTGCCTCTTCATGATTATACCCGTGCCCGTGTCCCCCCCCCCTCTCTCGATATATACGTACGCTGATGCAGCCCCTTTGCTCCCCAGCGGCATCTTGCGCATCCGCCGTGTCGACTTTAACTCTGTTGCACTCTCCTCGCTCAACCGGCACGCGACAGCAGTGCTCGCGGACTTGGGGGACGTTGAAGGTATGCTAAATTCTACTTCTACTCTGTATATTGGATTCATTTTTAACAGCCTTATGTTTGTGTTTGCAGGTGCAGTGCGTCACACGCGCCGTGCGCCAGATCGCCAAGTGGAGGCGCACATGGACGTTTGGAAGCATTGCTTCGTGTACGTCCCTTGATTTCTTCATCTATGTCTGTCCTGAAACTGACCCAGTTCCTGTGAACAGGTAAACCTGTATTCTTGGGAACCCAATTTCACCGGCTCTTTTCGGTACGTCCAGTTAATTTACCTGTGTCATTTTCTCAACTGACTATTGCTGTGCACAGAATGGTATGTCTCTCCACTGAATGTTGTTCTTGCGTATCATTGCTTGCGTGCCTGTCTCGTGCTACAGAGTAGTAGATATTACTGTGCCAACATTGTTTCACCCCAATCTATCTTGATTTTCTACTGTGCTGTGGAATGAGAACTGAAAGCTGTATTATCTATTTTGCTATTTTGAATGCATTAAAACCAGCTGTGATATTGCTGCATTGAAGTACATGGAAAGTACAGTCAGGTACAGCACGAGTACAGCCAAGTACAGCCGAGGTACAGAGCGGTACGTACTTCGGCCGAAAGTACGGACTTTCGGCCCAAGTACGTACAGGTACCTAAAGGGGTACCCACGGTACAGGCGGTACAGGCAGTACAGCAGGTACAACTGGGTACGTACTGCTGCGTAGTTGGCCCAGGTTTTGCTGATGTGGAAACTAAGAATGAGCATTGCATAGAACGATAGCATGCATGCATACCCCGGCTGATAGCGACATGTAATGCTCGAGGGTCTCGGCCGTTATCTCAAGGACATCCACAACGAGTTGATCCGTGTTTCCCTGCCAGCCAGAAAAAAATAGCCGACACGACGCCGATGAGAAACTGAGGAAGCATACATCTTGAAATAATTCCTGCGCCGTTTTGCCGGTACCGAATTTTGCTTCGAAATTCTTTTGGCGCCTGGACAATCTGTCACGAGCTTCTTCATGCCGATGTCGTTCTTAACTTTGTCGTCAGGCGGGGCAGTAGGTCGATTCCACGACACCGATGAGTGCATCAGAGCCATGGCGACAAATGAGGTGTTTTCCTCGTCGAACAGCGTGCCCGAGACGTCCGCTACCCGGTTCGGGACTTGGTAGGTAGTTGTGGAGAGCTTCGAGCCGCGGGTGTGACCCATAAGATAGCAAAGGTGGACCTTTGAAACATTGAGTCTCGAGAGAAAAAACATCACACAGAACATACATACCTCGGACAATTTGTTCACCATCGCTGACGCAAAACTATAACGCAAGCTGAGAAAAGAAAAGTCTAGAAACATTAGTATAGTCGCAGTAATGCTTGCAGAGTAATCACGACCCCAACGAAGTACTTTCTTGATTTTTGTAAGGAGGTGGGCGGCGGCCAAGTACGTGAGAGAGTCGGTTTTGTTCGCGTTTCTAAATACGGGCAGCTCGAGGGCGTGGGGTTTGATATGCAAACGTATAGGAAATGTGAGGGTCTTGGGATCCTTGGTGCGTAGCTCCAGGAGGTTTTCTTCAAAGACGTCCGACGTAATGGCCAACGTCTCGAGCATTAGTTGGGAGTCTATATGAGGTTTAGATCGGCCGAGGTTGCGCATGCTAGTAGATACACTGCAAGGAAGCACGTTAAAAGGATAAAATTAGGCGAGAGAAAAAGAGAATTTACTTCAAGCTCTCGTCAAAACGCTGCCCTTTACACCAGTGCATCACCCAAAACGACTGTAGTCCGAGACCGGCGCCTTTGTCCCAGCCGTAGATCAGCCATTCTGAGTGCTGGGTCTAATTGTCAGCGAAATGCGGAGAAAAAGGAAGTGATCGTCAAACCTTCCACTTTAAATGTTCTCCGCACCCCTTGTAACCTCTCGCATCGACTACGCATCCCGGGCGGAAGCCATGGGTGTATAAAAATCCGGTCAGCGCGTTCATCTGGATACACTAGGGATCCGTTGGTGGAGAGTACAAGAGTAGGATGAGAGCGCACATACCATAAAGTTGCTGGTAATTTGAACCGTATGCTTCATCGTCGTCGCCATAAATTCCACGAGGTCCGTTTCAACGAGCATCCGTTTCGGTTTCTTCTGGGTCGGTGAGAGTTTATCCTTGTGGGCGGATTCGAGAACGGCCTGAATACTGGTTAGACCTAAAATGGGGATGCGCAAGAGGAAACACTACGGCCAGAATCTCCTCAGGCTCGGTTTTTTTCGGCGGGGTCGTTTGGGTACGGCGAAACTAGTAGCTGATCAGCGTGAAAATAAAAATAGAGAAAATCGTGACTCACCACCGCGAAAATACGTCCGACAAAGACGCGGGTCGTATGGAGAGACCAACCAGTTGCGCCGGATATTCCGAGAGCGGAAGTACCGTTTGTCGAGAGAAAGAAAAAAAACTGTTTTACCTGAGCCAGAGGGAGAAAGGCGGCGTCTTTAGTAAGGGTCTCTTCCGCTCTTTGCGAGGAGCTGCAGTATTGCGTGAACCATTCGATCCACAGGCGACGTGCGATGGCGTGGTTGCGCTCGGTAGCGATGGTGATGGGTTTCAGATGAAGACGATCAAACGCGGCGGTCGCCTCGATCCCGAAATTTGTTGCGCCTCACCCTGACCCTGCTGCGCGGAAGTTTGTTGCGCACCTCACCCCGCTCCGCGAAAGGTTTTGCGCACCCAGCGCGCCCGCTCCGCGGAAATTTGCTGCGTGCCAAACCCACGCGCCGCTCTGCGGAAATTTCCTGCGCACCCAACGTACACACCCCTCACCAAGGCTCGGGGGACACTCGTCGGCTCCGCCTCCTGGTGACTGCCCGCACCTTGGGGGGATGGTCCCTCCGGCGCCTACTACCAAGACCGGAACGGGGAGGGGTTGCGGGTTTCACGAAGCCAGTTTGGGGGTCAACGATGTCGGGCTGAGACGCTTGTTGCTTTTTGCGCAGCAGAGCGTTGCGCGCAGGAGTACCAGGGACGGCGAACCCGCCACACATGCCTGCGATCGACGACATGGTGGAGGGAGGGAAACTGAAGGGGGGGGGGGGGGGGGGGTGATTTTCGTTTTTGATCCCGTATAAGTAGCCCTGGTGCGGAACTGACGTACAGTTGCTTGACGTTTCTCACACTTAGATAGAAGCGCGTCGCGACAAGAGTGGTAAGGGAAGGCACAGCTTGGTCACCGGGGATCGATAAATATAATCGATAGACATGAGAAGCGCGATTTGCGTACATGGAACCGAATGCGGCCGTGGTTGAAATACGCCGGTCGTAGGGTTGTAGAGTGAACAAGTAGAGAGGCTAGCTATTGAGAATGCGGTTGTTGTGAGGTGGATGATGGGAATTCAAGGCAGACGATGAGCCTCTACGGGCTGGAAGAGCAACTGGAGTTTAGTGTAGGGAATGCCGTTGCATTAAATATGATCAAGTGCACAGATGGCAGAATAGCACGATTTCCTTGAACGCGCGCAGGAAGAGGATTGAGGTGGTGATGGTGCGCACGGGATGCTGAAGGGCAAAGAAGTAAAGAAATGTGGTATACTGGGCTGCAGCTGTCTTGCGCGAGACAGTTGCCCGTGGCTTGGAAAGCGGGAGAGCGGGCAGGGCAGGCAGTACAGATTGTACGCTGAATAAATGTGTTGCCGTGTGCATGGAAGAAGGCTGATTCAAGCTGGAGGTGGATGCTCTTATGCTTGGATTATGCGCTGAATTTGTCGGCAGAGATGTAAAGAGCTGATGCGCTGAAAGAGGGAACGAATCTCAAGGTATAAATCGAAAAGAGTTTGCATTAAAAGCGACCTATACATGGTAGGGTAACAGAGACAAGTCGTGGACGCGGAGGAACATTATTCCGAGCTCGTTCGTCCGTGGTCGAGGCCCAAGGATGCGGTAGGTGAGGTCTTGGGGATGGATGCGACGCAGGTGGGTTGTTCTGCGGTAATCATCCGTCGTGAGGTCGCGTGTGGCGCGCATGAAAACGTTGTTGGAATTGGCGGTAGTACAATCGGCGTGACGCGGCAGCGGCAGTGGGTGCGTGGATGCGGATTTCGAGCGACCGATTCGAAGCTGCGGCGCGGTTGGTAAGAAGGCAGCGCGAGTAGTATAGACGGTGCGCAGTAACATTGGCGCCAAGAGAGGTGACGTGAGAGTTCCGCGGCAGCGACGTGGCGTTGCTTGGTGCTGGCGGCGTGGGCGTACTCGTCTCGAGTGGGCAGCGAGCAGCGTGTGGTGCGGTGAGAAGACGCGACGTGGCAGTGTTTTGATGTACGCACACGATCACGGGTTTTGGTGACGGGTAGGCGTCACGGGCGGACGTGACGCGATGGGCGGGCGTGACGGAGAGGAGCGGCAATGACGGAGAGGGGCGGGAGATTGATGACCGACAGGAGAGATGGGCGGGATCAACACGTGCCGAGATGACGGTCCTGCCCGCGACCCGGTGTGATCCCGCTGGTACGAACTTGTATTTCACCCCCGCTTTGGAACACTCAACTCCAATCTGGGCAGAGGACTGCCAGGATCCTTGCATGTCGGCATGAATAGAACAGGTTCTGCTCTATAATCGGCTCAACTCCATCCACCCCTCGCTGAAGCTCGGAGGGCACTCGTCGGCTTGGCTTCCGGGGGCCTACCGCCGCCGCCGCCCTGTCGTAACTGCTAGTGCACTTTTGGTAGTTTATACTATATAGGGATAGATATTGCCCTACAAATGCATGCGTGACCATCGAATCATGGTTTGAAGAAAGGAACCATAGGTTTAACACTGCCCGTTTTCCGATGCACTGTCCTCCCTTTCTCTAACTTCGGAATCCTTTGTCCCCATTTGCTGCGTGGGATAGGCGAAGTGTAGCGACTGGGATTGAGTAGCCAATTCGACTCCAATATCTGGGGCAATGTGGGTGGGAAACAGAAAGGATTGCTGTGTTAAATTGAGTCTCGTGTGGCGGTATACGCGACACGCCATCACACTAGTGAGCATGAAATTAGGAAGGATAAGGAGGCTGCGGTACGTGATCCCAATCGGAGGACCGCAAATCATGATGGATGTCACAGTGTTGCTGACCACGGTAATCCTGAAAATAAAGTTTCAGTGGGTCGTACATGATACATCAATTCCATTCACATATAGTAGACCTGGCCGTCGACGAGGAGGGACTTGGAGAAAGATGGGAGGTACGCTCCAGTGAGGAACGTGCGTGCTTTTTCGGTCCAAGAGTACTCGGCATGAGTATTTCCAATCAGCCTGTACGAAATTGCGATGAAGACTGCCGTGTCGAACACTGCTGGAGCAATGCCCGCGATCGCGGAGTATGGTGCGTCTTCACCAACCATACAGTAACGGGTGGTTCCAATGTTAACGCCGCCGGTGGCAAACGGAACAATGATGCAAGTTCCGAGTACTACGACCCACATGAGGCCGAAAATGATTTTCACTATGCGAGCGCCACCATATATAGCGCACACACGGAAGAAGAAGAGGAGCGATGTAGACGGAATGGTAATAGGATAGAGGATTTCAAGTCTATGCTCAAAAGTCCGGCATCCTCCAAGGGGATAGGCTGTGACCTTTGAGAAGGGTATTCGACGCAATGCTACCCACGTACTCAGGAAAATTGTGAAACTAATCACATACACAGCGGATGTGATTCTAACCAAAAGTCAGCCCCAGGCAGGCCGCATGAGCTCCAATTTGAACTCACCTGGCCAGAAAATAAGCTGTTACTGGCCAACATGGCCTGTACTTGAAAAGTAACGTATAGTCACCTTTCAAGTTGCTCAAAATGTCCCATATAAATACCTTAACAGAGAGATATAAGGTGGTGTTGAAGCCTGTCTATGGAACTCACCGCAGAAGTTCCCGCTCCGATGTATCGCCATAATTCGACTTGTTTGGCGACTTCGGCAGGTAGGAGCAATAGAGGCGCGTCACTCAGCACTGGATCCATTTCTGGCCAGAGGTTCATGTAAACTGGAGAGGAAACCGGGCATGAAGCCAGGGGTCTTGTGCGTTGCCCTCTTTATATTAATTTGGACCTGCACGAGCTTTCTATCTCCGCAGCTCCGGCTCACTATCCATAAGGGCTTTCGAACTCGGCACTTGATTAACCATCCAAGCTCTATATATACGAGCATTAATAGTGTCGGTCACATTTAATGTACGACTTATAATTTATGCTTAGTGTTTATGCTTAGTGGAGGCTGGACAATCTGTTTTCTAGAACGAAATTCAAGTCGACTAGCGTTGAGGGAAGCGGCGGGGCCTCTTGTGAGATACGTACCTGTGTGCTGTGTCTGCATCGCATGACGCGATATTCAATCAAGGACGAAATTACAGTGTGATTCCGAACTTTGATATTAGAGATAAACATCACCGGTTTGAATGGAGTGTATGTAAGGTGCAGCTCGGAACTAGCGTTGCTGTCGAAGAGAAAAATGCATATCAACGCTAACGGTATCCTTGCATCTTTTTGGAGTGGTAACCATCTCGGAGTTCAATACAGGATCATTGCGGGCCAGAACCAACAGTGAATACGTGATTTTAGAAACAGATCGAGGGTGCATGTTGAGATAGAATTCGGGCAGCAAAAAAAAGAGCGAGCGACTTCCCCTCCCACCACAAAACTGAGGCAATGAACACGCTGCGATATGCACGTACATTGTCTTCTTTTGAGCAGGAGGTATTTTATGAGCCAGAGTTATTAATGTGCCGCGAAGCAAGGAGATCAATGCGGAATACGGCGAATACTCGTATCGTTAGTAGTATATTGGTCTGTCAGAGACTAGCTTACCACTCGCAACTTCGTTATGAAGGGACAAGGTCGAGATCCAGGGCGAGGACACGCCGAGAGGTAGCGAGAAGTCTTCGGCTAGAGATCGAAGTGAAGAGAGGGGTGCCCGGGCCGAGCTCCCTGGACATTGTCAAGTGAAGTGAATCTGCTCGGAAGAAGCAGAGAGCAAGGAAGAAAAGAAAGCGGAAACCTGTACTTGGATTGCAAGGGGAGAGGAGTATCTCTCTCTCTTTATCAAATTAAGCATGTCTTAAGCTTTTTCAATCTCCGATAGCTCCGCTCAGATCCGAACTCGGCTCCGCTTGCTCCAGTGGAGTCTCGCCAATGGTGTCTCTTTGAGTTCAGATTCATGACAGATGCTGTCCCAGACCTCTTCTTTTCCGTCTTAAAATAATGGGGAAAGGTGATTCAAACTGGAGGGCATGCCAAAAATCACCCATCTCAACCATGAGTGTGGACTTCATTTCGACATCCAGTTCAACACAGTTTTTGTCAGTCCCCTACCACCCTCACGTTCCGGGGTTGGGGCAAGACCCAGTGGTGGTACACAAGGCAAGATTCATTGTATTGGACATAATCGTAATAATGCCAGCCTCCGTGGAGGGTTGGGGCAGTTGAAGTTTGGGAGTATTAGTATCAGCAATCAGTAATGTGTCAATTTTTTGTATGGCACCCCGAAGGGGTCAGGCCATCAGTAATGTGTCGTTTTGTGTTACGAGTTTCTCCCGTGTATCTGCATACTTACCACTACTATTTTTTATCGCCTACCTGGCCACCCTAGCTAGCTGGCCACTTGGCATGCTTGAAGATTTTCTCTGCTGGTGAATGAGGGATCAAAGGACAATGCATGACGAAGGTTTGGACCAAATTTGGACCGAAAGTGATGGGTTGATCGACAGCTATGGCATGTCTGATCTTGATCCCGGGGTGGGACCATCAATTTCTTACGTTTCCGCCGCTTGCCGGACTTGCCTCGCGCCGTTCTCCACGAATTCTTCGTCGTTTCAGAATCATTTGGGCTCATTCTGTCCATATCCATCTCAGGACTCATATAACATAGAACTACACGACTAAGGGCCAAATTTGTGTCCTCCATACCCTTAAGAAGGTGGTACAATTTTTTCAAGGTGCTCCGACTGGCCAGCCCTGTAGTACATGACACTATTGTGCTGGCACTTTGGAACCGGGTACACGGCATATCAGGATGTAATGCATTTGCCTCGGATATATCTTAAAATTTCCTACTATCCTGTTCCCTTACACCGCTGCCTATTACCCCAACCCCCTAATTTTTGTATTTCAGATGTTCGGATTTTTTGAGGCAGCTGCAAGCTCTTTACACTAGACTTAGGTATCCAAATATGTTCCAATGCTTCTCATGGATTCACCCGTACCTTGATTTAGGCCTCTGAACAATGTTCTTCGTGAGGGACACTCCTTTAGTCGGGACCCAGGATTTCGGGGGTGTCCCATGCCACTGACACAGATTTTTCCACTGCTCACAAACCTTGTATCTCCACCATTGTGATGTTCAAGGGTCCCCATGATCCCCCTTTATTATTCCTGGCACATGTGGCCGCTCCAGAATTCCACTGTACATTATTCCAGGGGGTGGCCAGTTAGGGTGTTATTTGCTCGTGTTGTACTCGCGTCCGAAATAAATTCATTGCAACATCAATTCGCCATATATTTTCCCGGAAATTAGCTGGAACTCTTCGTAGGAAGCAGGCCTTCAATTTGATATGGCATGTGCTTGATATTCCGATTACAGGTGGAGATAATTATGCATAAATGCTTAGGTGGCCAGCTACCCAATAAAAAATAGTACTCTGTCTTGCCCCAGTCCCGGAACGTGAGGGTGGGTAGGAGACTGCCAATTTGTACATTATTACAAATCAGGAGTGGATCGGGGGAGGTGGTTCTCGGAGAGGTCATCTTGAATCCGCCATCGATCATCGATCCACGATTTTGACTAGCCCAACGTTTATGACTCGAGACCTAGAGACGAAACAGGCAAAAATGAATAGCAGCAACTCGTTTCGATCGAGTGACCTCGGGGTTGCACCGAATATGGGCCCCGCGCGCTTCCATCTGCGCCATGCTGCTGTTGAATAGATCTCAGTGTTGAGGTATGAGAGGCTAGCTAAGACGCTATGCGCTCATTAGATAATCTTTGGGGAAGAGGAGCCCCAGAAACTCTGTCAGTTTCTGAATTCCCTGTGAGTAAGGCTTCCGGATGAGCACTACCCCAGTGTCAACTTAAAGAAACCAAGACTGTAGGGTGGTGGGCAGCAAAAAACGGTCAAGAGAGCGAAGCGCCGAAGATTGATCGATGATCAATGATCACATCGCGTTTAGCCATTTGTATGTGTTTTCCGGCGAATCACTTCAGCTTCGACATACACAATGTGCTCGTGAGATGTGTAGTCCTACTAGTGGTATATTTTGCGATGCAAATCATAGGTCAAGGCACCGCTCCCCGAGATGCTGTCTCATCGTCTCCTCTGTCTACATACCTGGTGATCCTTCTTCCACCCTGCCCGTGCTCTCACCACAAATCGTCGAGTTGTGACTCCCCCATGTCGCTCTCATAATCGCCCCTGAAACGAGGTTCGAAACTCCTTGAGCTCTGCATCTGTCCATGATAGCTTCGTCCTCGAATCGCAAATTGACTGGCTCTGACTTCCGCTATCATCGGGTTTTAAATCGGGTTCTGCTGCCATGCGCAAAAAAAGGGTACAGATACACTTCGTTGTCGAGATGCCCTCTCACATATATCACATGTGCGAAGAGAAACTCCTCATCGGCAGCATTAAGATCCCAGGCGTCCTGCCTGCGCTTGGGGAGCTCTCTCATCCGCTGAGTATCATTGTTCTGTTTTCCAGGTACTATAGACGCGCGATCATCGGCCTTTAGGTGAAACTGGGACTCGGAGCGGACCGAGTGAACCGTATGAGACCAACGATAGACCCCGGTCCGCTCTTGCGGGGGCTGTTGCTGTTAAATAAAGGCTCTTCCCGGGGCGCACCTCAGAAAATCCTGCCGCTAACGGAGTGGTGAACAGATGCCCATACGTGTGTCGGCTTTGATTTGAAGTGCCACGGCTCTAATTTCACTGATTATGTCGTGTTTCGTCGGTCCCCTCAAGTATCCAAGTAGACCGGGCCACCCTTAGACTTCGACGTCGAGCTATCTAACGGGGACAACAGGGGAAAAGCCTCCGCGCCTCAAGGGTCCTTGACACTTCCGTGCTTCACGCCGGTCGAATGTAAGCCGCCACATCATTTTTACCCCCGTCCCGGAACCCGATAAGTTCCAAGTTCGGAGTCTGCCGTCATGCAGCACAATCATAGCTGAGTAGTATTAAATAATAAACGCCGCGCCCGGTTGCCCGTCGTCCATTACATTCATATGCTATTACTTAACGCGCTAGCAGTGCTTTCCAAGAAAGACTCAAAACTTTTTATGGATGGCATAGCCCCCGAATAGGTGCCTGGCAGTCGCAAGAGTTGCCACGAGGACTATACAATGCCATAATTGAGGGGAGTGTATTGGCCTTGCTTTGCTCCCCTCCGTCTACTCAGCTCGTACGCGAACTTGATGTCGGATACAGATCCTGCGGTGCTGAGTGACCCAGCACTATCGCTCCTCCCTCCCGAACTTGCCACGCAGCTGCTTTTGTCTCGATACGTATGGGCAGGAACTTTCGCGGTGCGTTCCATGCATGCAGGTGTCTTTTATCACCCGCCCATCTTAATATTACCAGGTATTCATATGGGACATTCTAAACAATCTGAAGGCAGACTACATGCTGCTTTTCAAATACAAATTCGCCTGGCCAGTAGCGGCGTACTTTATGTCGAGGTGCCATTATTCAAATCATTCTGCCCCGCCCGGTTGGTTGACGTCAATAGAATCACTTCCGCTGCCTATGTGATTGGATGCGTAGTTTTCCTGAGTGCGTGGGGAGCATTTCGACAAAGCAATATGTGATTAATATAAAGTTCATGCAGCCTCTCCGGTGGGCGCATGTCGAGCACTTGATCTCGCGCTGGAGGTCCTTTATTCCGTCGCCATCCCGTCAACATCACTCCTCTTCTTCTTCCGTGTGCGCGCGATATACGGCCGTACACGCGCAGCGACTATCACCTTCGGCCTCATGTGGCTCGCCGTCCTCGCGACGTGCATCCTTGTCCCGACTTGGACCCGCGGAGTCAACATTAAATCCACCCGTTACTGTATTGTCGGCGAAGTGGCGCCGTTTTCTGGCGCCGTTGGCCTCACGCCAGGATTGTTTGACACGGCTGTTTTCTTCGCGATCTCGTACAAGCTGGTTGGAAATGCGGTCGTCGAGTATTCTTCCTGGAAGCAAAAGGCCCGTGCATTCTTCACAGGGGCGTACCTCCCGTCATTTTCAAAGTCCCTTTTCGTAGACGGCCAAATCTATTACATGTCAGCCCTTTATTGGTCGGTCCATCATAACCCACTCAACTCTTGGCTTTCTTTCAGGATTACCGCTGTCAGCAATATTGTCGCCTTCTTCCTGCTGTGCTTCCCCGGCCTTGGACCCGCGTACCGCAGCTTCCTAGTCGTTCCCAACGCGATGTTGACAAATATGATGGCGTGTCGCGTGTACCGACACACACGACTGGACCTGGCGCAGCAATCGTTTCATTTTCCCACCACTTACCGTGGCGATGACGCACAAAATATCGGAGTTGAATTGGGTCCCCTGTCCCACTCGATACGCTTTGCGTCTCCGAAACGGCGGGCGGGAGCGACAGGTTGCGAAATGAGAGCAACGCCGAAAGGAGACGGGGAGTGCTAAGTAAATGGCTCATTTATCAGAACCATACACCTGTTGGATACTGGGTACAAACCCACATTTGCGCCTGTCGAGTTTTCTGTGGAACACTACACTACAATCTCTTCTGCAGCAATTCAGCCGTAGTAGTATTATTGTATTCATCAAATATTACGCCTCATGAAACGATGACCATGCTGTTTTCTTTCAACTGCAAGCCCATAAATCCTGAATTGTTTTGCACCAGAGGCGCACAAGCCGGAATTCTGATCAAAGCGTTTGGATCCGGAAACTCGAACTCCGGATTCAAAAGTCGTGAGCTGCGGGTGCATTAAAACCATTTCTAGGCTCGAATCACCAAACCAACAAGTTTGATGACAGTCGATCCAAGGAAGCAGCTGGCAGACAATCCCTGAGCGTTAGGACGGTCGACTCCCGCCAAGGGTGGCAAAATGCGGACCAGACCGGAATGTCTATTTAAACATCGTGACTGGACTCCAGTAGGGAAACTTTCGATCCAGAAAACTCCGCGTGTCCGTTTCCATCTACATTGTGGTGACCCATGGCTTTTTGGGACCCAAAAAGGGGGTCCAAACATGTCTTCCTGTTTGGATAGATTTTTGCCCCCCCCCCAAACATGAGAGAGAAAGCGCGCCTTATTTCCTTGAATTTCCAGGTTTTTCCACCAGTAATATCCCTCCAATTGTAGGACTCCGATGGCTGTTCCAAGGCTATGACACTTCTGTTTCTTTTGCTGTGCCATAGCCTCCGCCACACACACAGCAACACGTCCCTCACCACGGATTATACGCGCGTTCGTCTGCGGATATGTTTTGTCGTGTGATCACGTGATCGTAAACCCGTTCTAATCATTTTTGATCTCCGCTTGTCCAGCCGTCCTCTTTCTATTATTACAGGTAAGTGTCATCCTTCCCATTCACTGCGTTTTTACAAGAATCGCTCTGGTCGGACTACTCTCGGGCGATATGACGGAGCTTGACAACCGCCCGCAAGCGACATCAAAAGGCCGAGTAGCCCCGGAAATTTTGCAGGAGCCAGACAAAAGCCCGAGATGGCCTACCCGAACAAGTTCGGGTCGTACTTTGCTCAAGCTGATTCAAGAGTCCTAGTAGCTTTTGTAAGAATTTCCTAGAATTCATTCATTATCTTGACTCGAAATTTCAAGGTAGCTCAGGTCGGACTACTCAAGCGAATATACTATGGTAAGTTAGCTATTCATTGACTAGACCAACTCGTTCGAGCGAACTGTCTGAACTAACATAAATGTTGAAATACAGCTCGATCTGGCTATAGTCTAGCTCGGCGTAACAATAAACACTGTTTTAAATCTTACAAACCAATCGATCCCTTGCAGGACAGAGACTCGCAGAGAAAATGTAATGATAGATATATTCATTGAATCCAAAAAAACTAGGGTATGGCTAGAACAAACGTCGGCGCAGACATGCTGCCCTATCCTCGTCTCCGTACACCTGCTTGCGCTTCACTGGGCGGCGGGGAATGCGCGTTGCGACGGCTTTGCGGGGTGTTTCTGGCCGCAGATTGTTGTTGACTGTAGGTGTTCCTGTCTACAAGTCTTCAGCTTTGTATGTGATCAAAGAGATCTGAGACTCACCGCTGCATAACAAGCCCAATCTACTAGTTGCTGGGACAGTCCGCGCTAGAAAGATGTTCAACGACAGCAAGCCGGATGATTTGCTAGGGCGGCTCACCTCCAAAAGGTTGTCCGGAGCCAAGGCCAAATCGGCGAAGAGTTGCGCCGCGTCTCCGCGATCCATGCGGAAACTGAGAGTATGCGCCATGCGCGTCCACAACGGGGCGTCGTATTCGAAGCTGGAGCCATAATGATAATCCAGTATGGCTATGGGGCTATCCCGCACTGCGGGAATCAACCCCGAAGTTGGCGGCGTGGTGGCTTGAATAAACAGAAGGTGGCTGTCAGCGTGATGGTACACCGGACCCCGCGATTGCACCTAAGACACAGAGTCAAGTACTTCCTTTTGTTTCTACAAGCAAAAAAATGCTCACCGCCATTGTTACACATCGTACTTGACCCATAACTTCCGCAGGCTGGATATCCCCCATGGTCAAGATATCTCGAAAGAAGCGCGAGTGTTGGTATGGGTCTTCTTGAATACAGGTGAGCCAATAGTCTATGAGATCTTTATCTTTCAGCCCATGTCGAGGTCTGTGTTCCCGGAAACTCATCAAAGGTTGGCAGGCGTTCTTTGTGAGGAGGCGGTAAATCATGGGAACGGTGAAGGGAAAACCGGAGTTCAAGGCAAAACTGGAGAGCATGTAATAAAACCATAGCCTGTCCAAAAAGTACCACGGCGGAAGGGAAAGGTAGGACAGTCTGGTCGGGATGTTGTAAATGTTGCCCAAACTGGACGGACTTGATGGAAAAGTCCGAGTTTGGTTCGAGTTGTTTGATCTTCGCTCGACTTTGGTTCTCTCAGAACACCTTCCAGGATGTATAAATCGATGATTTCCCGCCTCAGACAGACAATTTCGAGCCTCAGACACACATAATTCTCGTCCGCGCGCCACCATGAAGATTAATGGCAACTCTTTCGTCAAGTCCCTTCCTCCTCTGCCTCCACGCCCGAGAAGCAGCACGCAAAGACTGCATGCTAGCGACACCCGCCAGCCTCACCACGCCCATCTAAACCATTGGCTCAAGAATATATATACCTTCCCCAAAGATCAAGACACCAGTGAGCTTGACGCTGATGAGGTGCTTTGCACTGTCAAGATGTGTTACAAGAAGGTGAAGCCCCTTCTCTTGACGAACGCGCACTGTGAACGCTGACATTTGATTTTGACAATAGGCTCCAGACGATGGGACCATTTTTGAAGGACCGCACATGTACCACCTATTCCTCATGGTGGACACTCCTAGCAACGCGGGTATTGCCTCGGGCCACCACACATCTCCGTACATGATGCTAGGCCACTGGATCGGCTCGCACGACGACGGTGACGCGCCGGCTTGGACACAATACATGACCGCGGATTTCCGTTACCATTTCCGGCAGCCTCGCGCCTTCATGGCACGCATGGTCTCTGGCTTGACTCCAATATGGGTCGGGGATGTTGTCGAGGTAACATTTGTTTTCCTTGTACTGATCACTTGGGACTCACGACTCAAATCAACAGCAAACCATTTCTCGTCGCATGGCAAATTGGGCTGTGGCCAACGCGGTATTCATATATATCTTTTTGTCCTTCTCGTGTTGAGCATTTCTTGCAGCGCGGAACCCTGGTCGAGAATACTGTCAAATACCAGCGGCGCCGGCTGGCTGCGAGGGAAGATGCGGCGGAGCCTCCTCGTTGGGTCCGAAGAAGAGAATCGCGGCATTCTTTACAGAGATTGCATTTCTGCACATAGATATCCAATACAATTTCCTCCATGAGCATTCTGAAATCTGAAAACTTAAATGAAAACCAAAATGTAGTATCCAAGACAAATCTAAGAACAGGCCGCAGGGGTATTAAGTGTTATGTAAGTCAACGTCCGAGAGGTACTTGAGTAGTATTAATACTGTATTGAGCTCGTACACTCTCACTGTTCGTACGTAAACTTGCATCGGTCTCGAGCATCTCCTCCGTCCCGAGGTAAATATGTATAACCGTCGCACCGGTAGTGGTGCCACGGCAACGACGTCGTATCGTCCCAGTAGCCCGCGTCTTTCTGAAACCAAACGGCGGCATCTAGGTAAGAGTCAGACTGAGATAATCCGAGCCGGACGCCAGCGTGCCTGTTGGAGCCCGACACACTCTTGAGCTCCGACACATTTCTTGGATTCCTCCCTGGCCATGATGAAATCTGCAGCCCGTCCAGGAACCAGCAGGGAAAGGGCCGCACCGTAGTAAAGCAAACGCGCGCGCCATCCGGCCGACAACTATAATCTTGTTCTTGATGACTTTCCGGCGCTGGTCTGAGTCCGGCGATAATGGCGAAGTAGGCGACGCGGGCGATAAAATCCTAGTCACGTCCTCGGCGTCCTCGAGGTCTTCTTTCGTGCAGGTGTTGTCGTGTGAGTCATGACAGCGCGAGATCGGGGGTCAAGGTTACGAGTAAGACGACTTGTTGCGAGACGACTTGGCTGCGGGCAGTGATAATTCTTGAGGAGAGTGCGGAAAGAAAACCACAGGGAGCCTTGTCGAGAGTGCGAGGGTCTTGCGGTGGAAGACAAGGTGACAAGGTGGCTGTGGTGTCCATTTTGGACATCAAGTGACACTTTTGCTGTTGATCGCTTCCTTGTTGCTCCCTCTACACCGCTCGGGTGGTCTAGGTTAGACCTGATTTCCCTTGTCCAAACCACTTTATTTGCTGATGATTTGCATTTCAGAATTTAAATTTATTTGCCGGTCATTATCAGCTTAATATTTATCGTTCTCTGACGCGCATCTTGGCTCGAGGGAAGGTAGGTTGGGAAGTTTATTTCAATGCGTACATCCAACACAAAGCAACCGTAGATGCCGCCGAAAGTGCCTTGCTATTGCCCTGAATGCCAGGGAACTCTTATTGCCCGGTCAACGAAGAAGAGCCATGACGATATGTTGCTGCGCACAATTGGGCGGGCCATGCATGCGGGATCGCAGCCTGGAAATACAGCCAATTCTATACTGTCTGCACCTATTCAAAACAACTCGATGCCCCACCAGACTGGAGGGTCAATAAATAATACTGTCCCGGGCTCCCACCGCCGCCACGCTGTATCCACAAGCCATCACATGCCTCAGTCTACCTCTATCCAGAGCCACCCTATCCACCAATCAGCTCCGGCTCGCCCTGCAGTTAATCTTCCCCCGACTGTTCCGCAGCAACCAGGTCCAGCGTCGGGTCTCCGAGAGACACCTAGTCCGGGTCCAGGTCAGATCGGTGGTCCCAGTGGTGCTAGCGCGGTTTTACCCCTGGACTTACCTGGCCGACTACAGCATTTGCCACCTGCTGCACAAGCTCAAGGGCTTGAAGCCATGGTTGCTGCGGAGAAGAGGGGTCTGCTGGCTATCCGCGCTGCTCGTGCTGCTGCTGCTACAGCTGAGCCGGCCATGCCGATCGCTGATGACGATTGGGAGGACGAAACCGACCCAGATGAGGATAGGCTGGACGCTGAACAGCCTTTATCCGCTGCCGACGATATCTACCGGATTCCTTCTACCGACTGTTCCCCTCTTCCTACCCCGGCCGATCTTCATGTCCACCCAGCACCGTACATCCTATACCTTCTGGTGGTCTGGCTCCACACCGTTTTACACCTCCCTTTCCGTGGATGTAATGCTGTATTATTGATTGTCGGCTACCTGCTCCAGGCAGCTGGCGCGTCCTTCCCTCATTTGTTAACGACTCTCCCTGCCGTACTGGCTCATACAGGAGCGGAACCAACTTTCCAAACGCTCCCAGTTTGCCCAACTTGCTGCGAAGTGTTCCCAGCATCGACCCTTCCTACAACGCAATGCTTGCGATGCTCTATTCCGATCTTCCGCATCACTGCACCTTCTCCACATACTGTGCCCTCCGCATCGCCCCCCGCAGCGAAACCCCTTCTCAGGTTTCCTACGAAGTCTATCGAGGAACAATTAAAGGATATGCTAGCCGTTCCCGGCGTGGAAGAGGAGATGGATAGGTGGCGTCTAAAGACCAGAACAGCGGGTGAATATGAAGATTTCTTTGACGGGAATATTGCCAAGGAGATCGAAGGGCCCGACGACCTACCCTTCTTTCGTGCGGGAGATAGCCCAACTTCTGGCCCTGGCAATGAATTGCGGGTGGGACTTACTTTAGGCGTTGACTGGTAAGTCCTGAAGGGATGCTTATAACCGTACGCTGATCTTCCAGTAGGTTCTCTTATTTGCGGAGCCAAATTGCTCCGTCTCACACGTCTGGACCTATGTCCTTCAATGTGGTCAACTTCCGGTCTTTTATCAAGTACGTTCCTTTATTTCGATGGTTCGTTAGTCCTAATTAGCCTATTAGATACCGCACGACAAATCTCATCCTACGGGGTATCATGCCAGGTCCCAAAGAGCAAGATCCTGACCAAGTACAGCGTTTTATGCGCGTCATTGTAGATGAGCTGCTAAGGCTTTGGCGAGAAGGTGCGTGGGTGAAAACTCCCAATCACCCCCTCGGGAGGCTTCTCCGTGTTATTCTCGTCGGGGTGATATGTGACAAACCCGCCGCACACAAGCTGGGTGGTTTTGGTTCCCACAGCCACCAGTATTTCTGTACTCGGTGTTGGATTCGCCAACAGGACAAGGCTACGAAAGCCTCGTTTGAGAAAAACGGTACGCCATTGTTCTTGGTCTACGGTCTTCCCATTGATCATTGGCCCCGACAGGCTTTCCTGCACGCACTGATAAAGAACATCGTGCAAAGCAGCAGGATTACCTCAAATGCACTTCCGCTGCTGCCCGAAAAGCCTTCGTCAAAGCTTATGCCACCCGCTGGTGTGAACTTTCTAGACTTCCATACTTCAATTTGTGTACGATGATCGTAATTGATCCTATGCATAATCTCTTGCTCGGTAAGCTCATTGTCTATTTGGCTGGCATAGTCTTTACAATATTCTCTAGGCCTTATGAAGACACATTTCTATCACATATGGGTCCTTCACAAGGTTCTTCGCAAGACAAAGGAAATGCGGCGGTTTCACGCCCTTCTCGCTGAGGTAAGCGGAAATTCTTGAAAAGGAAATCACTAGACGATATTGAATTTTATGGCAGCTTCATTTACCGGCTTTCCTGGGCCGTCTCCCTGGCCTCATGGGAATACCTGCCGGTGGCTCCCTCACAGCCGACCAATGGATGGTAGCTGCGGTGATCGTCTGCCCAATTTTGGTGAGGCCGATTATGTGCTGCTTATTCATTTCTCACCGGCTCATAGGTACCTCAGATTTGGTCTGAATACATGCCCGCCGACGTTGAGGGGGTGCGCAGCCGCCGCATTGCTGGTATCAAGACCTCAATAGCCGACAAGAAAGCTGCTATCGCTGAAGCCCGAAAACAGAAAGCAGAAGCACAGAAGCAGGCAGCAGGCCCACAACTCCTACCTACTGTGACCCGACCTAAGAGAAATCGGCGCCTTACGGAGAGGGCAGCAGTAAGATGCTAATTCCTTCCATACATTTCTTACTGAGAGAACAATATAGCAAATGGATGTGGATCCAGACGAATCGGCTCTTGATGCAGGAGCGGTCGAAGATTCCGAGGATAACGATTATCAGCAAGATCCAGGGACGCGCAAACGACAACGCACCGGCCAAGAGGATGAAGACGAGGAAGAAGAAGCGAGGGAGGCGCGAACACCTCCCAACCTCCATCCCGATGACCCTCCCAATTTCTTCAAGCTCGCCAGCGCCATCAAACTGCTCCTCGGACACACCATCACGGAAGCGCAAATTGAACAGTCGGACAAGCTTTTGCGGTCATACTTGCCGGAGTTAATAACGGTATGTAACTGTGATTCTCCCAATAATCTCACTAATATTCCTTTCTACAGCTATACGGAGAAGATGTCATCAAGCCGAACCACCACTACGCATGCCATACCGCCGAAGATGTTCGCAACTATGGACCGTTGCAAGAATATTGGACCTTCTTGTTTGAGCGCATTAATAAAGTCCTCAAGAGTTACAACTCTAGCAATCATTCCGGCGGGGAGCTGGAAACCTCTTTTTTCCGGGAGTTTCACCGTACTGTTCAGACATCTCGAATGGTATGCATTACTGTCTTGTTGATCGCTGTCCGTCCCTGACTTGCATTTCAGCTTGCCCAGGCAGCAACCTTTCCGACCGGTAGTCCCTTGTACAAAGCAGCAGAGGCTATGTATCAGGCTACTGACGATGACCGAGGAACCATACAAGCTTTGGCCAGGCAACTGGATAAAGCTCAGGCTGACGGTAAGCCACCGCTCCCTCGCATCTTATAATTGTTTGAGATTGTCCCTCAGGAGGAATCGACTTTCAGCTCAGTCCCAGGTTCTCGGTCGGGCCCTTGGCCCCAGAAGTCTTCCATCTTACCCTAAATTCTCTTCAATTGCATCTGCCGCGATTGAATCTGAGATCGTCTATCGCCATGCCGTCTGCCACAACCGGGTCTTTGCCCTTGTTCAACAAGATGAAGAAATTTCCTCATGTCATCATATCTAACCGTCGTTACTTGGCTGCGGAATATACCAAGTCTTCTTGGGATTCCTATATACTTGTACGCACTCATGCTCTTCCGGGGAGCCCCACATGGGCGGGGAGATTACAAGAGATATTCGCGGTGGACCAGCCACAAATTGGCATTCACCATTATGGATATGTCCAGTGGTTTGTGCCTGTCGACCCCGCTGTCAAGTGCGACTCTGTTTGGGGTAGATTGTAAGTGATCTTCAGTGTCAAAAACCGGACACTAATTCCCTTTTTAGTCCGGCGCTTCGAGTAGATCTGTGGAAACCCGATATCTACCTGTCCCCTGGCGATGCAGGCCCAGCTTGCTTGATTCAACTCGAGGACATTATCTGCCACGTCACCTTGGCTAACGTCACAGTGAAGGAGACTCCTTGTTTGGCTACCGTGGCGGTCAGAGCTTGAGGTAAATCAAAATCCTTCCTTTTTGGGTTTTCTGACGCCAATTCCTTTTTTAAAAAGATCCAGTTATCACGAATATAGCTAGCACTATGCTCGACCAGACTGTATCTAAAGAATATTTATGCAGATTTGACATCGGCCAAAAGTGCTATGGCTTCGCTGTCCAGATCAGCATCATCGATTACCAGTTTAAAGATGGTAAAGTCTGCAGGATCGTCCTGGCTGCCAGTGTAACCCTCTTTTTCTGCCCAGGCTGGATTAATGCAAGACTTGTAGGGAATGCGGCTGCCTTTGGGGAAGCCCTTGTAGGCGTTCTCGACAAAACCCCGGAACCTTTCAGCCTTACCATGACCACGCCGGCGATCCTTGCCACCCTGCACATTGTGCTGAGCATCGACAAGTGCTTTCCGAGCAAGGGTATCCAGGGCACCATACACCCGGTTGGGCTAGAATTAAATCAATAAGAGGGTGCTCACTGAATTTTTAGGAAATAATTCCTACCACGGCCCCGCGCCATTCTTGGCAGCGTTTTTCAAGAGCCTTCCTGTTGCCGGTAGCGATTCTTCGGGTGTTGAACGCAGCAGGGTCGGCGTTCTCCGGTTCAGACCCATCTTCCGACGCCCATGGGCTATAGATGATGGCTTCAAGCCCCACACAGTTTCCCTCGCCGTACTTCTTCTTGAAATCAGGGATAGCGTTGCGCCGTGAGGAAGTAAGCTGATTATTCCCAGCCTGTATGTTAGTCCTGACATCGGAATCTAGGTTTCCACGCACCCTTTTGTAGCGACCGTAGCCAACATTATACTTGGCTTTGCGAAGGTATCTCTGACGCCCTTTCTCAGTGGTTTGAGCCGCAAACCTCTTTTGCAAGGTGCCCCAGTACTGAATAGCTGCAGTCTTGAACATTGCTTTCATGTTCGAATTGAGAGGGCCGAGCTTTTCTGGCAGAGTACGTATCGCCTGCAACACAGGATTGAATTTGTCGCTGATGTATCGGCAGCACAAACAATTACCTTTTCGTTCTCCCATACCAAACTGATTGTCGATACCACCAAGGGTTGGGTGCCATCGGCGTTGCCAGTCCAGGTAGGGTTGTGAAAAATGACACCATTCTCATCTTGGCGCTGAGCTTCTCCAACAGCCAAGGGACCCGGAACAACCGATTTGGGGTCTGGCATGTCAAGAAGGTCGCGCATGGTAGCAGCGATGAGTTTCTGAAGGACGAATGAGAACTCCGTAAGTTCCGTTTGAAGGAAGAAGGGAAGACTGACGGCGATATCTTTAGGACAATTCTTCTTGCGCCTGGGGGTGGTGGCAGCGGCTTCCATAGCCTCCAATTCTTCAATGCGTTTGTTAACAAGATTCATGCGATGCTCAAGTTCAGCCTTCAGGTTCATCTGAACTTCTTGTTTCATTTGCTCTAGAACGGACCGCTTCCAGGAGCAGTTAAGTCGGTGTTCTGTTTATGCATCAGATATGTGGCTGACCTGGTCATTGGTCAGTTCTTGTTGCTGGCTGCCGACCGGCTGGCTGCTGACAGGATCAGTGTGAAGTGCCGGTAGACCAATGTTGGGCCCATAGTCCTAGCAATCATGTGAGTTTCCAAACATATTCTGGGTGGAGTAGCTGACCGTAAAATTATCAGGGATCCGCGCAGTCTGAGTATTGTAATAAGTCACATTGAATCCTGCCGACTGAACAACATCATTAAAATGTGTATCAAGGAAAGATCAACGCGCTTCAAAGCGTACGTTGTTTGGATGATTTTCGTTCATCATCTGCGTTCCTGTAAGTGAGCACTGAGATATTCGGAGACGACATGATAACTAACATATTGCTGCTGCTGTTGCTGTTGCCAGGGGCTCCCAGAGTACAACTAGACAACGGTGAGCGTATAATCAAGCGAAAGGCTAGCACTAACTTGACCTGCAGGTAAAATGCCAGAGTAACCCTAGAGACGGTGAGCTTATAACCAACGCAAGAGCTAGCATGGTGCTGACTGGATTCTCAGCTTGCATATGCTGCTCCATGGGCTCTGGGTAGAAAGTACGCGGAGACTATAGACGTACCCGCTCGCTCTCTGGTGAAGCTTTTTATATCATTTCCGCTGCGTGCAAGCTTTACCGGCTAGGTAAACCGATATTACTTTTCCCTGGCAATATTATTTTATTGACTGTGGCGTCTCAGGTAGACCTTCGTGCAAGCTTTACCAGCTGGGTAAACCGACCGTGGAGCGAGCGGAGTACGGGAGGAGCGGGCACAAGGCGGGAAGGCGGGAAGGCGGGAAGGCGCCCGGAAGGGACGGCGGGAGCTGTGCTGCGACCCATGAATCGCCCGACCCATACTATTTTACCACTTTTGTTTGATTCTGAGCAAAGCTTGAGCTGAAATTATGATTAAGCCAGTGAAGCGGATCACGAGCCATTCCAAATCGCCCGAGAAACACATCGCGGGCAATTACACATCGCTTGAGAAAAGTTAGGGCTGACAATTACACATCGCTTGAGAAAAACTAGGGTAGGCAATTCTAATCGCTTGAGAAAAGTTCGGGCTGGCAATTCTGATCGCTCGAGAAAGGCTAGGGCTGGCGATTCTAATCGCTTGAGAAAAGTTCGGGCTGACGATTCGTAATTGCTTGAGAAAAGCTAGGACTGGCAATTGGACATCGCCTGATAATCGCCTCAAATACTGTTTCACAAGTCGTAGAATTGCCCGGAGGGTGATTTCAAAAGCTCTGAAGACCATTTCCTAGCGAAACCAGAAGGCCGAGAGTCGGTGGTGGTCCTAAAACAACAAGCAGGTCTGGATAGTTTCAAGCGATGTCAATATTCCAAGAGGGGTCAGAGACAGCTTTCGTAAAAGCTCGAGAACAGCTCGGAAGCCATTTATACCGGCAGTACAACAGCCCAAAAACTATTCCAAGGGTTCGAGAGTGGCGTTGAGAAATATTCAAGTAGTTCAAAGGTGGCTATGCAAGCTAGTACGATAGCTTTTGAGAACTGTTCGCACCTTCATGTCAGCACAAGGTCGAGCTAATGACAGAATAGTGTTTAATCTAGGGCAGAATTAAGAAGAGCGAGGTGTCGACGACAGAGTTTATTTCGAGCTTAATTTCATGAATGCCGGATTCGTACTGTGCGGGCGATTACACTATCTTTTGACAATTTCGCAGAGCGATTGTTTAGAAAACGCAGTGATTGTCCTCTTTGTAGGTAATAATTACTCCCTTCATTGAGGAGTTCCCCGCAATTCCTTCTTTATTGAGGTGTCGTATCCTCGTTGCTCGGCTAACCCCGGCATCACTAGGAACCCATTCCTGGTGAGTCGCTTGTCTTATTTTATCCTTTTAACTGGTTCCCGTATGTAGTGTCATACATGAAAATTACGGGCCGCCTGTTAGTGGTTATGCCGGAGGTGGTTGCGCTTTGAGATTGAGATTGTTGGTGAGGGCGCGGAGAAGTGGGCAGGGCAGTGAGCGTCAGCTTTCGTTAAAGCATTAACATCGTTTCAAAATTCACACGTATCGAGCACTGGAATGAAAACTGCTGCGGTCCACCGTTCTTTATATGAAAGCGGCGCCTTTCTTCTTTCTTGGGATGAGCCTATCGGCCGAGAAGCCCGAACCCGGATTCGTTGTTTTTATTTCCTTTGAACTCGGCGTGTGTCCATCTATCTTATCTGATTTCGCTTGCCCCGACAACAACCAATTTAGGAAAATAATTGCGGAGAAATATTACCATCACGGTTGAACGATTGAACGATTGAAGGAACCGTGTGTTTCCCCCATTACATGTACAGATCTTCCTCGAGCTCGTTTCAATTAAATTAGCTTAAGCGCCCAAAGCCCCCTGCAGCCCACCTCCCATGCATCTAGATCTGCGGTTCCGGCGGTCACCATATCCTGAAGCTCGAGGACGATCACCGAATTCGGATAAATGATCGGTGTTTGCGGATTTTCTGTTAGAAACGTCCATGAGCCTGGGGGAAAGGGGAATTATTGCAATGGGGGTGCGACCAACCATGGATCATTAATGCCTTGAGTATTTTTGGGACGGACTTGAAGGTTTCTTTGCGGCGCAGGAGCAACATGCAGATAGTCCAGATATTCGCTTCCAGTATGTGAGGCCGAACTTCAACTGAAAATGACGCGGTCTTTTTTGGTTGGACAACAGTCGAAGAGATACTTACTGTATTCCAAAAGAGCTGTGAGGACATCGACCGCGCATTCTCGTACCTCTGTCCTGGGGTGGCCGAGCATGGCGAGAATCTTCTGTATTGGTTCTGGCCTATTGATTGAGCTGCGGATGTCCTCTGTTGCGTGGTCGACGCAGATGCGATGTTGAAAGATGTAAATGCTCACTGTGGTATGCGAGAAGTTTAATGGGCTGCAATATTCTTGCTCGTACATCGTCATCCGGATCTTCTATCATCACAGTGATTTTCTTGATTATTTCTTGGGACAGCAGTCCCCCACGGGAGTGATCTGCTGGGAGGTCGGAACCGCAATATCGATCGATAAATTTAAAAACTTGCCAAATGGCATGAGACATATAATAGCCTGTAGTACCCTTGCTCGTACGTCTTTACCTGGGTCTCCTAGCCCCGTGACAATTTGTTGAATGGTTTCCGGTTTGAGAATCAGCGCACAGATGTCACCTTCTGTGCTGTCGGAAACTGCAACAATAATTAATATAAAAGCGCACCATATTGCGCAAGAAGAATAACAGTCTGCAATATTCCAAGGTGAGGATTGGCGTCCGAACATGAATTCAACAGCAATGTGGTGATCTTTTGGATAACCTCCCGTGTGGAGATCAAGGCTCGAAAATCATCTGTTGAGTGGCGATCACGACCCTCAGCTTTCAACAAAAGGGAAAACCCACCATATTGCAGAAGAGTTTTGAAGCTCCTCTCCCATAAAATCATCTCCGAGTCACTAAGCATTAGAACAACTTTTTGAATCGTCTCCCGTGTTAGAATCGATGTGCGAGTTGTATCTATGGAAAGCTTGAGAGAAGCACAAGGCTGAAAGATGTCAAAGCTCACCGTACTGTGCAAGAGTTGTAAGGGTCTCCAGAGCTGTCTCTTGTATATTACTTTCTGAATCGCCAAGCATCACAACGATGCACCCAATTGTCTCCGGTGTAAAAAACGATCCGCGGATGTCATCTTCTGGAAGGTCAGTAAAAGTGCAACCGAAAAGTCGGAATGCCCACTGTACTGTGCCAGAGCGGCAACAATCTGCGATGTCCTCTCTCGTACATCCTTATTTTGATGAGATAACATCATAATAGTTGTCTGCACTGTCTCGTGAGTCAGGATCACTTTGCGAATATTATCTGTTCAGCGATTGGAATCGTCACGACGCATTATATAATGTAACTTTCGGAGCTGACCATATTCGATGAGTACCGTGATTGTCTGTACTGTCCAATTCCGCCAGGAGGATTTTACTAGGGCAGATACACGATTTGGAATGATCTGAATTGCCTGTTCTGTGAGAATTAGTGGACATATGTCATCTGTTGGGACATGAGCGGATGTGCACCGCTGAAGGATTGGAGAGCTTAACCGTAGTCTGCAAGAACTGCAATCACACGTAGGGCGAAATGATGCGCAGCTCCCCATGATGGGTCCTTGATAAAGGCAAGAATCATTTGGGTGGTTTTGAATGTAGAAATCCACCCTCGGACATTCTCTATTGACAGGTTGGCACAGAGATGATGGATTCCCGCACACCGGAAAGCTTACTGTACTGTGAGAGTGCTGCGATAGTCTGAAGTGTCCCCACCAATACACCAATGTCTGAATCTTTCAGCATCATGACAATCTTTTGAATTGTCTCCCTTGTAAGAATCACATCACGAATGTCATCTGTACATGTGGTGGGTAGAAGTGCAACACATGTGTTTGAACAGTTACCATGTTGTGTGAGACAGCTGATAGTTTGCAATGTCTCATGTCGAACACTGGAGGATGAGTCTCCCAGCAACAAAGTGATTCCCTCAAAAGTCTTGGGTGTAGAAATCATTTCTCGGGCATTTTCTGTGGGTATTTACAGCTGTAACACTGTTGAATAGAGAAGGCTCACTATACTGTGCCAGAACTGTGATGGTCTGCAAAGCCCGCTGCTGGACATGTTCATGTGGATCTGCTAGCATGTCAAAAATCCTTTGAATTGTCTCTTCTGTCAGAATCAAGTCGGAAATGTCCTCTGTTCGGTGTATGAGCAAATTTTGACACCAGGCCTCTCAAGCTTACCATGCTGTAAGAAAACATTGAGGGCCTTCAGTGCCCCATATCGAACAGCCCAGGATCGGTTCCTAAGCAAAGGAATGATCTTTCGACAAATGTCCTCCATAGAAAGCAATGCGCGGAACTGATCTAAGCAAAGATAGGCATCACATAACACTGAGAAGCATTTGAGCTTGCCATTCTGCGTGAGGATGTGTAATAGTCTCTCGAACGCGTCTGTGTCTCTCCGAGTATGTAACTTGTACATCGAGATGACAATTTTTTGGATTGTCTCGTGTGTGATAACCGATGTCCGAATATTGTCTAGAATGTTGAAATAATCATCAACATATAAATTCAAAGCTCACCATACTGTATGAGAAGTTTGATTGCCCATAATGTCCAGTGCTCACCCCTGCAGCACCACTCCATTACCATTGAAACCATGTTTTCAATAATCCTGATTGTTTTATCCGTAAGAATCAATGCAGATATGTCATCTGTAGAGGTCAGCAGAACTACAATACTCCTTGTAGCAAAAGCTTACCATATTGTGCAAGAGCAATGATGATTTGTAATGCACAATGGTGAGCAGACTTTGATATTCTGTGCTGCGCAGCCGAGGATGAGTCCCGAAGGAAGAAGGTGATTGCCTTCATGCCCTCGGATGTAGAAATCAACCCTCGAACATTCTCTGTTCATATGTCAGCATAATGCAGTGATCGGTGAACACAAAAGCGCAGCACTGTATTGCATGAGAATCATGACTGTCTGCATTGCCCTCTCCCGTATATGTTTGTCTGAACGGTCCAGCATTACAATGATATCTTGAATTATCTCTTGGGTAAGAATTGTGTCTCGGATGTCCTCTGTTATTGGTGACTCAGAAGCCAATGCTAGTCATTTTGATCACCTACTGTACTGTGCCAACACCATAATGGTCTGGAGTATCCGCTCTTGTATATCTTTGTTTGAATCCCATAACATTTGAAGAAATTTTTGAACCATCTTATGTGTGACAATTGTGGTGCGAATATCATCTGGGAGAAATCAGGCAGGGGTACAACATGGAGGTTCAGAAGCTCACCATACTGTACAAGAACCTCAATAGTCTGTAATATTTCTTGTCGCACATTCCAGTCGGAATCTCCTAACAATGAGACAGTGATTTCAACTGTCTCCTGTGTGAGAATCAGTCTATGCATGTTGCCTGGAACCAGGTTAAGGAGGATTGTTGAATTTTGCGAATCCACAAACCTTCAGAACTCAGTTCACGCACCATTTCCATCCATCGTGAGGGGTGTTGGTCAGGTCCGGTCATGAATGCCATTCCCGGACTTGAAACTCCGTAGTCCCCAAATTGCAAGTCAAAATTGTGTGCTGTGAAACACCATGTCATACAACAGTCAAAGGATGTGTTTCAAACTAACCTCCAGTTGCTCTTTTGGCCAGGTTGCCATGAACACGATGTTGATTGTCTGAGTTCGATGTTCTGAGGACAGCAAGTGAATTATTTGGTGCAAGTTCTGAGGATGAGCCTGAGCCTGCAAGTAGACAAACTTCGACAAGCAGACGCCGCAGATATGGGTCGATGCAACTGTTTGCAAGACCAGGAAGCTGTGTTTCAAACAGCATTTTACTTGGTTGATCTACCACAAGTAGCAATACACGGGCCTTCAGGCAAAGAGCAACCTCGTGCAAGCCAAGTGGTAGGATGTCGGTGTTTGCGAGCACACCCTCAGTCTGAACCAGAGTCTGTAGGACTTTCGCAGACCCTTTATCTTGTACAGCGGCTTGAACACAGTGAAGGAGAGCATATAGATAAGCCGACAGTAAATCCAGATCAGGTAGACTCTTGGAGAGCTCTTCAGACAGAAGTGTCGAAATAATGCTGGTTGTAGCGCCGTGAACTAGCTCGTCATGAACGGATAACGTGAATCGCAGACCCGCCACGGCACGGATAGCTTCATGTATGATGTCAGCGTCGAGTGAGCGAGCAAGCAACCATGACAAGGCTTGTGCCTTCCGACCGTCCTCGTCAGATAGAGATGCACTAAACTCGTCCCGTGGCCAAGAATTTGTGAAAAGATATCGGATTATATCAGAGACCGGAGTTCTGAAGGGAGAATCCCGATAATGTGCGGAGACGACACTGTTTCCCACATACATGGCAGAGACAACCGCTGTTAGAACAAGGACAACAATCCCGATGGTCTGATCATCGTGGAACAACAGAACAACAAGACCAGAACTGAAGAGGAAGAAAGCCAGATGTATGAGGATGGGCAGACACTGAATGAAAGCTTTGAGATGCCATCGGTGAAGGCCGCCCAGGCGCTGGCAGTGGAGGGAGGCGTCGCCCCACCCGGATGCAGAGACAGTGGACGCAAATTGAGTTACCCAGCCTTGCGCTAGACTCGCTCCTAGCGCGCTCATCAAACTGAACATCAGGCTCAGGAACCAGAGACCGTTGACCCAACGGGTCGACGTTGCAGGCACAAAGTTACTGGAGGAGGGGATCTGAGTGCCGCTGATGTTGTGTTGGCTCTGGATTAGAGCAACGAGGAGGCCATTAGTAATGGTCTGGAGATCCTCCTGCAGACCCTTGCGAATCTCGATGAGGAACGCCGCTAGGATTGCCGAGAAAAGGGCGGCCTGTAGTTTCACACATCAGGGGGCTATTCAGACGAGATCATGACTACGTGACCGAACTCACAAAAATAAGAAGCGGATTGAGATCACCGTTGAGAAGGTCCGCCAGATTCCTGTCAAAGGTTTTTGCGTAGTCCATATAGTACTTCCATATCTGCGCATTATCACTGCAGTGTTGGCGGAACGGACTATCGTCAGGCTGCTCATCTTCATCGCGCAATGGTAAGTTCGAGGCCATCCCCAGTATTAATCGAGGAATAAGACAAACAACTCACACGTCGTCCCAGCAGATTTCCTGTTATCCATATTTCTCAAATACAGTATCGCCAACAACTGTTGAATCAGCGTCCTCAACCACTGCAGTGGCCGTCGTTGGGCTTCCGCTTCATCGGCATTTCGGGCAAACTACCAAGCGAGGTTAACCACCGGAGGTCGCGACTACGTATGCGCACTTTATTGGTATCATGGCGTTTCCGTATACGATGAAATGTCCTCTTCGCCTTCCACTTGAAGAGCCTCATCCGGCAGAAAGTCAGCGGCGCTGGCAGTTTGCTGACGTGGAGGCGCGCCGCCATGAGCGTCGCCATGACAGCAAGATCGACAGTTGTGATGTGAGGCTGTGCTGAAAGTTCAGCCAATCGGTCAATCCGGATTCCCTCAGGCTGCAGCATCGAGAAGCTCTGACTTCTCTATTGCTCTCCACCCCACGCCAGCCTGTGCCCCGGTCGGAACGATGCGGCGAGGTCACATGTGCTCGTGATCATGAGATTCGTAGTCCTACTAGTGGTACGTTTTGCGATACAAGTCATCTTCGTGACTAGCTCAAGGCACCACTCTCTTTTTTATTTTTTTATTTTTTGGTGGTACGCAGAGGTAAGGGGACAACCAACAAGGTTGGCCTCCCCAAACCAGGTAAGTATGGGGGACCTGTGGACCCCCAAGAAGAGTGAGTGTTTCCACCCCTGAGGAAATGCCTTACGCACTAGCCTAAGCTGTAGTGTGGGGCTCGCTCCTGCCTTTATCTATTCCGGCCGCGTCGCCCAACAGGCGGGGACGGTGGTCTTCTTGACCTATCAGCAGCTATACCCACTAAAACCTCAGGTTCTCTCAGCCAATCATCTGGCATTTGATCTTCGTCCTTGAGAACACCCCTCCAGGTACCAAGTACGAGAGAGGGAGCAACAGAGTATTGCTTTCCATACTTCAGAGTATTGGTGAGGTTACGGTCAACCTCAATTCGCTCGTTCATGGCGAACACCCACTTGTTTCGGACTTCATGGTCAGACGGTGGGTTTATACCTTCTCGCCCAACAACAAACTCACAGCGGAGTTTCCAGATAAGGTGGGTGGATTCAGTAGTAAGAATCTTATAAAGTCTGTCATCAGTAGGTGATTTGCGCCCCTCCACGGTGAAGGATGCTAGACCCGAACCTAATAGGGCCCCCAAAGTTGGGAGCTGCCATGTATGGCCCCTCTTTGTCCAGAGCTCTTCTGCCAGGCTCCATATTTTTGCCTGGCCAGGCCGGGTGCATTGGAGGAGGATGTGCTCCAGGCTTTCTGGGACCTGACATGTAGTGCAGAGCTCCCGCTCTTCAAACCCTGGGATGTGTTTCCAGTATTTTCCTATTCGGAGGGAGCCATGCATGCATCTCCAGAGGAAACTTCTTATCTGTCGTGTAATATCTTTGTGTCTTATTGACTTCCAGATTTTCGCCGGGGGTGGGGAGTACCCATAGAGTCTTGCTACTGCAGCCTGGACCAAAGCAATGTGTTCCTCTGTTGCTTGCCTTGTAGTGGGCCCACGCAGGGCTTTAATTGCACTGTAGGCAGTAGCTTGGGTGAGGGTGGATAGTTTAATCCCTCTCAACACTGTCTGTGGACGCGGCGTGAGATTGAAAGGTGCCTCCCCTTGATACAGAAGGCTTGCACCTGCTAGTTCAACAGCTGTTCTGCAGTTTTCCTTGTCCATATTTTCCTTGGCTAGCAGAAATTTGGTTTGGGCTGTTCTTAACCGGAGCTCTGACATAAGGGAGAGTAGGGCTTTCCCATTTTGTACACCAATCCATCCTTGGTCTTCCCATGCATGGATTTTCCTCATGATTTTGACCATGATATTCCGGTTGCTTACGATTTGCAGGGGGGTATTCACAGGTGAATTTCGAAGAGCCCATATTGTACCTAGTATCATTGCGCATGAGAGGGTCTGGGGTAGATCTGCGGGGGTCCTCGTGCCTATGTTCCGCGGGTCTATTGCAGCAAGGGCCACACCAAAGCCTGCCTTTGCATCCGCATTGCCAGGTCTCTGGCAAGCTGCATCTATGTATATTTTTGTTGGGGTTTCCTGAGGGTCCTCTGCTACTATGGGTGGAGGTAGCGCAGGGAGCACAGCCAACGGGGGTGTTGTTTTCGTGAAAACCCGGAAGCCCTCAGTAAGGCTAGTAATTGGGACAGAGTCACGGAACTCATAGGTATCTTCTTGCTCCCTGGACTGTGGTAGGGGGGCAACACCCAGATGCAGTGTCCTAGGGTCCCACTTAGGGAGGATCTCATCTAGTTTCTTCCTCGCAGCTACTGCGCAGGAGTGTGGGTTCAAACACCCTTCATCGCGGTCCTGCATGCACCCTTGGCATTCACAGTGTCTGTGTGCTACGTGTTGTGGATCGTCTATCCGTGCCAGTATTTTAACTGCATTCCCAGTGCAGTGAGCTTTGTGGTTCTGCCGCAGGCACTTGCATTGAGGTTTGTTGTTAAGCTGGCGTATTGCTGGGTTTTCCCCGAAGTGGTGGAAGAGGGGAAGCATCTCTCTCAGCTGGGGGGATGGGTTTGGGGTGTCAAATGTGACTCCAAATTTCTTCGCTACATCCACCATTTCCTTTAGGTGGGTTGGCAGTTTATTTCTCAGTGGGGAGAAGTTCTGCAGGAACATGTTCACATGTGAGCCTTCCTGGACCCGTGAGGTGGTTTTGTCACTTCTGGCGATCCGTGTGTCAGCGACGAAGGCCCATGCTGCTCGCTTGCTTGGGTCGAGTTCAAGGTACGATTTCAGCCTTATGAGATGTAGAGCTTCATTGCGGGATTTAAGGTCAAACATGTTTTTACCCCCTGAGGAGACAGGTGCAATGAGCATGTCTCGCTGGACTGGAGATGACTTTGCCCCAGCCCACATGAATTCTCTTTGCACTTTAAGTAAGTGCTTCTCCACTGTTTTAGGCATCCCATTGACCTGCGCAAAGTACTGTGTTTTAGACCCAAATGCAATCTGGGCAACATGGCGCCGGCCTTCAATAGTGGGATGATTGCGGTCCCACCTTTCCAGAGTGGAGTCAATATCCTCTAGGACTGGAGTCCATATTGCTTGACAGTCAACTTTGTTGCCTATCCGGGCACCAAGGATGCGTACTGACTCTCTGTCTTTCGCAATATTTATATTTTGAGGGATAACCTCATCATCTGCATTGATCTTCCTCGTTGATATTAGGTCTCCTCGATAGGTCTCGGATCCGATTGGTATCACTTCTGTCTTGCTGACATTGAATTTCGCACTGGAGGCTTTACACCATTTCTTAAGGAGGCTCTGAAGAGTGGCAAAGCTGTCTTCCTCTGATAAGTACATGGTGGTGTCATCTGCAAAGAGGGAGGTCACAATTCTCTCCATCAGGTTGGGGATCTTATATCCTTTAATATCAGAGTTGCGCATCATGGCAGCAAGTGGTTCAATCGCAAGATTGAAGAGCAAGCAGGACAGGGGGTCACCTTGTCTGACTCCCCTTGTTATTTTGAAGGAGGAGCTCAACACACCATTTATCACGACCTGTGTATTTGCGTCAGCATATAATGCTTGTACTGTACGTATAAATTGTTCGGGGAACTTGTTCCGTCTGAGGACTTCCCACAGGTATCGATGAGATGTCTTGTCATATGCCTTCTCCTGGTCCAAGGCTATAATAGCTCCATTCTCGAGTTCGTGCTCTGCATATTCCAGGATCTCAAGAGTGAGATAGATCTGGTCAGATATTTTCCTGCCCTTCATGAAGCCTGCCTGGTTAGGATGGATCAGGTATGGTGCAACCTTAGTCAGCTTATATGTGAGGGCTTTCGTAAATATTTTATAGTCGGAATTTAAGACTGTGATTGGCCTATAGTTGGCTATATCTGTTGCATCCTTTTTCTTGAAGATAGGGCACATCCAGCCCGTGGCAAAGCCTGTCCCTTCAACTATGCCATTTTGTTCTATGTCGTTAAACACAGCAGTCATGACCTTCAGTACATTGAACTTCAGTTTTTGAGGGTGTTCCGGGCCCTCCCTGTCGCGGTCTTTCACGGACTTCTCGTATCGGGCATGCAGTGTTTGCCATAGTTCTGTCTGGTGGCCGTCCACACCGGGGGCCTTACCTTTGGCAGAATTATTGATGGATTCTAGAACCTGCCCCTCTGTGAGCTCTGTTGCAAGCTCTTCCATACCCGGGACATTATCATGGGTTTCAAGGTTTGCAAGCACATCTTCGATGGCCTGATTCTTGGCCGGTATATCCTCCTCTGTAGTATCATACTGGAGATCGTCGTGGTAATTTCTGGCTAGCTCTGCCATTTCATCAGACCTGGTGCTTGACACATCCGGGTTGGTATCTGTTCTCCGGAGGAGGTCCATAGTATCCCTTGGCTTGGGATCCTTGTGTATCTGTACCGAAAATTTGTTGATGCTGTCTAGCTCATTTCGGTATCGGATTTTGGTAGCCATTCGATTTTTTGCTGCTTGTACACTGACAACTTTGTCAATTTCGGTCTGAATTCTGGCCGCCTCCACAGCACGTTGTTTCTGGCGTATTGCGCCATTATTTAGCAGGGCAGTACGTTTACGTTTGAGCTTCTGCTTGCTTTCCTCAAGGGCCCCAATAGATTCCTTTGCTCTCCTGTGACCAAAAATTCCAAGAGAGTCCTTGTATTCTTTCCACTTGACCTGAATACCCTCCTGACTAGCCAGGAGTTCTGCCTCAAGCTTGAGTCCTTCTTCATCTGTATAGTCAAGGAACTTATTGTCTTTCAAAATGAAAGGTGGTGGGGCATATCTTCCTCGTCCAATGTACGGTGCACCTGGGGCATGTATATCCACTGACACAAGGCTGTGGTCAGTGAGATCTCCGGTGTCGCGAATATCCCAGTGCCTATATGAGTGCATGCTACCGGCCGGAACGTATATCCTGTCAAGTCTCGAGAGTGACTCTCCATTTGTGGCGGTGTACGTGTAAGCCTTTTCATCTGGATTTACTACACGCCAGCCATCTGTTAGACCCAGGAGCCTTTTGAACCTGGCAAGGGCGTATACAGCCCCCGCATCATCCGCTTTGTGGGGCAGCCGGTCTACTGGGTCTTCAACAATATTTATATCCCCCAGCATCATGTCTGGCACTGGGAGGCTCGGTTGGGTCATGAAGATACTGTATAGATCATCCCAGAACTTCTTATTTTCGGTAGCGTTGCCAGCCGGAGCATATACTGCAAGCAAGGCACCACTCTCCGGGATGCCGTCTCTTCGTCTCTGTCTACATCCACCCTGCCCGTACTTTCAACACAAATCGTCGTCGAGTTCTGACTCCCCCAATGTCGCTCTCGAAATCGCCTCTCAAACGAGGTTCGAAACTCCTTGGGCTCTCCATCTGTCTATGATGACTTCGTCCTCAAATCGCAAATTGACTGGCTCTGACTTCCGTTGTGATCGGGTTTTAAATCAGCCTTACCATGAGCAAAAAAAAGTGCACAGATACGCTTCGTTGTCGAGGTGCCCTCTTACGCATATCATATGTGCGAAGAGAAACTCCTCACCGGCAGCATTACGATCCAAGGCGTCCTGCCTGCGCTTTGAGTACCATTGTTCTGTTTTCCAGTTATAGACGCGCGATCATCGGCCTTTAGGTAGACCGGACCACCCTTGGACTTCGAAGTCGAGCTATCTAAAGGCGACAACAGGGGAAAAGACTCCGCGCCTCGAGGGTCCTTGACACTTCCGTGTTTCACGCCGGTAGAATGTAAGCCCGCCGCCAGAACCTTCTACCTCCGCCCGGGAACCTGATAAGTTCCAAGTTCGGAGTCTGCCGTCATGGAGTACAATCATAGCTGAGTAGTATTAAACACCGCACCTCATTGCCCGTCGTCCATTGCACTCATGCGCTATTAACACGCAAGCAGTGCGTTCCAAGAAAGAAAAACTTTTTATGGATGGCATAGACCCCGAGTAGGTGCCCAGGCGAAAGGTTGCCGCGAGGCCGGATGTACATACACAATGCCATAATTGAGAGGGAAGTATATTGATCTTCCTTTACTCCCCTCCGTCTCCTCAGCTCGTACGCGAACTCGATGTTGGATACAGATCCTGCGGTGCTGAGTGACCCAGCACTATCGCTCCTCCCTCCCGCACTTGCCACACAGCTGCTTTTGTCTCGATACGTATGGGCAGGAACTGCTGCGGTGCGTTACATGCATGCAGGTGTCTTTTATCACCCGCCCATTTTAACATGACCAGGTATTCATATGGGACATTCTAAGCAATCTGAAAGCGGACTACATGCTGTTTTTCAAATACAAATTCGCCTGGCCAGTAGCGGCGTACTTTGTGTCGAGGTGACTTTATTCGAGCCATTTTTCCCCACCCGGCTGGTTGACGTGGGAAAGAATCACTTCCGCTGCCTATGTGATTGGATGCGTAGTTTTCCTGAGTGCGTGGAGTATTTCGCCAAAGCAATGTGTGATTAATATAGAGTTCATGCAGCCTCTCCGGTGGGCGCATGCCGAGCATTTGACCTCGCGCTTGACCTCCTATACCCCGTCGCCATCCCGTCGACATCGCTCCTCTTCTTCTTCCGTGTGCGCGCAATATACGGCCGTACACGCGCAGCGACTATCACCTTCGGTCTCATGTGGCTCGCCGTACTCGCGACGTGCATCCTTGTCCCGACTTCGACTGGCGGCGCGAACATTGAATCCACCCGTTACTGTGTTGTCGCGGAACTGGCGCCGTACGAGGGCGCGGTTGGCCTCACTCCAGGATTGTTTGACACGGCCGTTTTCTTCGCGATCTCGTACAAGTTGGTTGGAAATACTCACGTCGAGTATTCGTCCTGGAAGCAAAAAGCACGCGCATTCTTCACAGGGGCGTACCTCCCGTCGTTTTCCAAGTCCCTTTTCGTAGACGGCCAAATCTATTACATGTCAGTCCTTCATTGGTCAGTCCATCAGAACACACTCAATCAACTCTTTGCGTTCAGGATTACCGCTGTCAGCAATATAGTCGCCTTCGTCCTGCTGTGCTTCCCCGGCCTTGGACCCGCGTACCGTAGCTTCCTAGTCGTTCCCAACGCGATGTTGACAAATATCATGGCCTGTCGCGTGTACCGACACACACGACTGGACCTGGCGCAACAGTCGTTTCACTTTCCCACCACGTACCGTGGCGACTGCGCACAAAATATCGGAGTTGAATTGGGTCCCCTGTCCCACTCGATGCACTTTGCGTCTCCGAAACGGCGGACAAGAGCAACAGACTTGGGAGCAACGGAGGATACGCTGAAAGGAGACGGGAGTGTCGAGTAAGCTATGGCTCTTTTTGTCAGAACCATACACCTGTTGGATACTGGGTACAAACCTACACTTGCACCTGTCGAGTTTTATGTGGAACACTGTACTACAATCTCTTCTGCAGCAATTCAGCCGTGGCCCGTAGTAGTATTATTGTATTCCGCCTCATGAAACGATGGCCATGCTGTTTTATTTCAACTGTAAGCACATGGACACTGAATTGTTTTGAACCACTGGCGCACAAGCCGGAATTCTGATCCGTTTGGATCCGGCAATTCGACTTGGTGAACTTTCTAGGGTAAACTTGTCTACGCTGGAGGGTCTAATTTATTTGCAAAAACGTTCATACCTCAAGACCTCGAGCTTGACCGGTAGAATCGCTCCCGTGGTTCAAGACCTTCCTGCATTCACGCTCAAAGCAAGGGACGCTTGGATCTTCCAATATATTGTCCTCCCTTACCTTTGCTGGAGTGTTTATTGTTGAGCCCGATGTCTCAATTTCCCGGTGCTTCAATATCTTCTTCGACCCCATCAGCATTCGTTCAATTGCTTCTCTGAATGTCGTCCCAAGAATGGGGTCTTCTCTCATCCTACTTCAAGATTTCAGGTGCTCAATTACGTGCTTCAACCTTGTGAACAGGTTTTTCTGGAACTCCGCTAACGTGCAATTCCCTTCCTGCAATTTGCTTATTTATTCAGCCTCGCGCAGCTCACGTTTTACTGTGTCTACTACCTGGGCAAGAGAGAGAAAATTCTATTCTGCAACTTCATTCCTGTGCCCTTTGACTCCTATGTTGATTTTTTTTCCAGTTCCTCAGTTTCACGCCCAGGTGCGCATATTTCTATTACCCTCAAGTTCATACTACAATATATTCTGCAACAATTCAGCCGTAGTATTATTGTAATCTCCCTCATGAAACGATGGCCATGCTGTTTTATTTCAACTGTAACGTGGATAATCGGCAATCAAATGAGTATTCCGGATCATTTGATGATCGGATTGCGGGCCGGCGCTGGCGACTGCATCGCCACTCGCCTGCCTGCTCTTGACCGCCGCCTTATCGTACCCGCCGCACCACTGCGGTCTGCCCCTGGACTATCTGCGGCAAGCGGACAGGTAACGTCTGTCTTATCGTGCGCTACCACGGCCCGCCTTTCCTCCTTGCCGGTATCACCTTCACATGACGCGACCAAGTCCTTTAAATTTAGCAACAATGCAATTCTTTCGTTTACTCTCTTCGTCTCTTGCAGCGTACGAAGCGGTCTTGTCTCTCTGAGTTGTCATGGTCAAATTCACCATTTATACGGGGGGTTACAGTGCGCAAGCCATCTGCTGCTAAAGAAGCGACATTGCTGATGTCGTACAGCGACCTTCATCGTATCGTACCTCTTCGGCACCCAGAGCGCCTCGCTCACTTACCTCGATACCATTCCAACTACCCCGAATTGTTCCTGGATCACGCCTCACCTGACGAGCCCTAACCTCATCTAGTGCGTCCTCGTTCGCCTATGCGCACCGGTTTCCTCATTCACGGTGTAGCGCAGTTAACGAAGTCGCACCGCTGGGCGCGCTCCAGGTCTATGAAACAATCCCTGGCGGCGGGCTCACCCTCCTCGACGAGGTCACCTCCGGCGGGGATGGACCAACGTTCTGCGCCCCACTCACCACGGGTCAAGTAGCCATCATGAATGTACGCATCGTGCATGCCCCGGCTCCAACGCCACCTGACCCATTACGGTAGTACGGATCCGGCAATGGTGAAATCATCCCCACTGTGAACGGCGGAACCAAATTCGACAACTCGACGACGGTGCTGGTGACATTCCTCCCCCGGGCGGCATGTCGAATCCGCATATGGCCTATGAGCACGGGAACGAGGTGTTTGTCCCCGACTTGGTACGTACGTTGAAATAGACGTAGGTTAAGTTATGAATGTATTTGTTGCAGGGCGGCGACAAGGTCTGGCGCATAGGCCAAACAGGCCCCCCGTGAAAATTCAGCATCCACGGGCTTGTCACGCAGCCCCTAGGCAGCGGGCCACGGCACATGCGCGTCCTCGGTGCGTTTCATTCTGTACTTCCTTGCACCCAATACTTCCCCTTCTACCTTATTCCTCTCTCTACTTTTACGCGTTTCCTGAGGGGCCGCGTGCTTCACCTTTCTCCCCGGAGACAACATCATGTACCATCATTTACATCCTGCACGAAACCGCCAACCGCCAACCTCCTCACCATGCAAGAGATCCCGCCCTCCCTGAACGGCACTCCCCCCTTCATCGCAAACGCCACCACCGTGCCCGCTGCACGAAACCGCCAACCTCCTCACCATGCAAGAGATCCCGCCCTACCCGAACGGCACTTCCCCGTTCGTCGCAAACGCCACCACTGTGCCCGCGGACGTCCCACCCGGCGGGGACTACGCCGCCGCTGAGCTGCTCCTCTCCACGTCCACGGCCGCGTACCCGAAACCGTGTCTCTATGCGTCGAATCGCAACATCGGCGGCACGCCCGACCCGCGAGGAGACTCCGTCGCGATATTCGACCCCGCCGGGCTGAGGCTGGTGAACCAAGTCTTCACGGGCCTCGTTGAAATCCGTGGCATGAACTTGGGGTTGGGCGACACCGGCGAAGAGTACCTCGTGGCACTGGGGGCGGTGAGTGGCGGGATGGTGGTGTATAAGCGGACGGCGGGCAGCACCGATTTGGTAGAGGTTGCGCGGAATTCGAGTGCGGTGCCGCGCACGTCGTTGATGATGCGGGAGGTTGCGCTTTGAGATTGGTTTAGGCGCGGAGAAGTGAGCCGTGAGCGTCAGCTTTCGTTAAAGTATTACATAACATTGTTTTAAAATTCATACGTATCGAGCACTGGACATGAATCGGATGAACTGCTGCGGTCCAACGTTCTCTATGTATATAAAAGCGGCGCCTTTCTTGTGATGAGGCTGTCGGCCGTGAAGCCCGAACCCAGATTTGTTGTTTTTATTTTGTTTGAACTCGGCGTACATATGTCCATCTATTTGATTTCGCCTGCCCCGACAACAACCATTTTAGGAAAATGATTGCGCAGAAATATCTTTGATCATAGTATATGATAACCATCCAACACGAACATCTAGGTATCTGCCCAGCCGGTCAGAATCACGAAACGCCAATGTCGAATATTCCCCACAAGTGCCCCAACCATCCAACTTCCAAAATGCAGCGAACTTGTAACTTGCACTCGCCGCTTTCTGCCAATCTCTAGAGTGTCTTTCCCGTTCTCCCATTCCACGATTCTTTGTTCCCGCCATATTTAACCGCTCGGATTGGGTGGCCGGTTTAACGGTGATGGTTCCTCCAATATAGTCTAAAAAGAAATAGTGGGAATTAAGCCGCAATAGTGCTGACCGCAGTAATCCTGAAACAAAGGTTCAGCGGGCCCTGATACATCAACAGAGCGCTGACATATAGTACACCTGACAGAAGGGATTTGGAGAAAGACGGGAGATACGCCCCTGCGAAGAATGCGTGCGCAGTTTGTTTCAAGGAAGGATACTCGACATGCGTAGCAACCTATACGAGAGGGCGAGGAAAACTACTGTGTCAAACAGTACGAGGCTAACGGCCCCGGAATACGACCCTTGCTCGCCGAGAATACAAAATGGGTGGGTCCGATGTTGACACCACTGTTTGCAATCGGAACAACGATGCAAGTTGGGAGTGCGGCGATCCACATTAGGCCGAAGATGACAGTCACTGTGCGCGTGTGGCCGTATATAGCGCGCACACAGAAGAAGAAGAGGAGCGATGTCAATGGGATGGCGATGGGATATAGAATTCCAAGCGCAAGATGAAAGGGTCTACATCTTCCCACCGGATAGGCTACCCGAATATCAAGGAGATGTAATCGGTGAAACGCTACCCGCGTACTCAGGAAAATGGTGAGCCCAACCACATGGACAGCCGATGTGATTCTACAAGACATTGACACTGGATTCTACAGGAAGAGCATTAGCTCACCTAGACAGAAAATATGCGACCACCGGGCAGGCCAGCCTGTATTTAAAAAGTAACATGTAGTCCGCCCTCAGATTGCTCAGAATGTCCATACAATATCTGGATGAGTAAGTGAAGGAGACAGTTGCATCTGACACCGCAGAAGTTCCTGTCCACACGTATCGCGTGAATAGGAGCTCTCTGGCCAGTTAGAGCGGCAGCAGCGATAAAGTTGCGTCACTCAGCACCCCAGGATCAGTATCTGGCATCAAGCTCACGCGCGTACTAAGCAGATGGAGAGGAGCGGACGGGCGACGAGAGAAAGTTGAATGTTCCCTTCTTTATGCTTTATAATTCTACCATTGCATGTCATCGCGGAGCTCTGGGGCGTCCTCCACTTGGTACCTGTGCCTTTTCTAAAAAATGCTCTCCCGGAGAGCGTACGGAAGCGTTAATTATAGTTCAAGAGTGCAAGACACTACGGCCAAAAAAGCCGAGTTTAATGCGGCTCAACTCGGGTCACGCGCACCGCGCGGTGTAGCTATGTGGGACTTGAAACGTCTGTATAAGCAATTGCGCCAAAGCGATGATGCTGTATCTATCAACAAAACGAGCAGCGTAGGCAAGAACCGTCTGCACTTTCGATGATGATGGCAACAGAACCAAAATTTCGAAATCGATCGATCTCATCGGAAGTCGAAGCTAACGATGAATTCTTTCGCTTGGAACGGAGTTCTCGGGCCACGGTTACGGACTAGCGGAACCATGGTGAAGTACGAGGAGGCGCAAATGAGTTCGAGTCCTGGCTTCTCCATCATGTCGTTCAAGTTGCCTTCCGGGCTGTGCTGGACCGTGTCAATATTTTCCCCAGGTGCCAGACTGTCTTCGCTGCATTCTGAAATCCACCCCAGCATCTTCCCCTCCGATGTTGCATTGTGAATTTTTGAATTTTGCTCGTTCGATCGAGTGGATTAGTGGGATTTCGGCAGCCTGACATTCTGAGAACTTGTTGTTCGCTGTTCCGTTGCTTGCCATAGTTTCAGGTACAAAGTCGAATTTAACGATTCATACGTAGCAAAACGACATTTTGTCTGTTGCACAACATTTCCCTTCTAGAAGAATAAGTAATAATTTGTTGCTACGTTGAGTTTGGCGAGTACGCGCACATCCTTTACAGTACAGCTGTGTACCAAACGCTGTCGAGAGAAATGTTGAACTTGGATTTTTCTTAAATTCTCCATTTGTGATAGACAAGTCGCAGCGTTAATCCCCGATTTCATGCAGCTCATCTTGCCTTTCCGACCCCACTTCGCAGTCTTTGACCCCCCTCGGCGGGGTGTGGCACGGGAAATGTAGCAAGTGGAGTGTGTATCCAAATCAACGGTGGGAAACAGAAATGATTGTTGTGCGAGCTCCAGTCGAGTGTGTCGGTACAAGCGACACGCCATTACGTTGGTCAACATCATGTTGGGAATCGTTAGCAGGCTGCGATACGCGAGCGCCACACCGGGCAAACAGACCAAGAGGAACGATACAATGTTGCTGACCGCGGTAATCCTGCACATGGGAGTCTCAGTGGGTCCGGATAATACAGGAATTCAGCGCCTTACATGGAACAAACCTGGCCATCCACAAAGAGAGACCTGGACAATGATGGGAGGTACGACCCTATGAAGAATGCGTGTGCCTTTTGTTTCAAAGAATTGTATTCGACATGGGTATTTCCCACGAGTCTATACGAGATCGCGACAAAGACCGCCGTATCGAACAATCCTGGAGTGATTCCAACGACGCCGGCATAAGGCGCGAGTTCGGCGAGAATACAGTAGCGGCTGGGTCCGGTGTTGACGCTGATGGTAGCAATCGGAATGATAATGCTCGTTGCGAGTACGGCAATCCACATGAGGCCGAAGATGATCGTCACTGGCACTGCACGCGTACCGCCGTATATCGCGTGCACACGGAAGAAGAGAAGCAAAGTGGATGGGATAGTGATGGGATATAGAAGCGCGACCCCAAGACCAAACGACCGACATCCCTCCACAGGATAGGCTGCGGGAACGTCAGACATGTAAGTTTAACGGAACGCTGCCCACGTGCTCAGGAAAACCGCACATCCGATCACAGCGGCAGTGGAAGTAATTCTACTCGACGTCACTAGCTAGTTGGGTGAGGACGAACAGAACTCATTCACCTCGACAGAAAGTATGCCACTACTGGCCAGGCCAACTTGCGTTTGAAAAGTAATGTGTAGTCTGCTCTCAGATTGCTTAGAATATCCCATATGAATACCTGGTCAGGAATGGATGAGCGAATGGAAGAAGCCACCTGCGGGTAACGTGCCGCGGCAGTTCCCGCCATTACATATCGCGAGAATAGGAGCTGTCTGGCGATTTCGAAAGGGAGGAGCGATACACTCCGCAAATTGCATAGAATCAGTGCACCTGAAAACTAGCCTGACAATCTTAGTTTCAGCTCTCAAATAATGTGAACCGGAATGGCACCTGGTATGTAGGAAATAAATCACCGTAATTTTCCAACTGATTCAGTACATGTCGGAGACCAGTTTCAGTTCTTCCGACACCACTCATGTCAGGCGCAATTTATTTGCACCAGATATGGCTCCTGACACCTCAAGTGTCAGTGGCTGTTTCCTTTTTACCTAAACGATGGGTATTAGGTACCGCGTCAGGCAGGTTCCCAACACAATAAAAATCAGGGCCCCTGATGCCGAGTGATTGCCAGCATCAGGCAGTCTGATTCTTATTGTGTTGGGGAACTTCCCTACACTTTACCTGATTCTTATTGCATAAGTGCATCAGATACTGCTCCTGACACTCAAGATGTCAGGAACGATATCAGGTGTGAATACCTTGCACCTAACGCCGGCAGTATCGGAACAGTAAAAGCCGGCTCCGGCATGTGCCGAATCAAGTAAGAGATCAGTGCTGCTTCTTTCTCACATATCAGGTAGCATTTTCAGTCTCCTTATTTGGGTTCTGATTTTAAGAGTGTCAGGTACATTTCTCGAGGCCCTGATTTTAATGATTTCGCGGAGTGATAGCTCTGGCTCGCCGGCACGAAAGGATCGGTATTTGCCATCAAGGTCAGTAGAAAGGGCGCGGATGTGTAATGAAGGAAGGAAGTGAACAGTTCCTTCTTTACGACATGTGGTGTCATCGAGGCTAAACTTTGAACAGCATCTCCTTTGGAAAGCGCTGCTTGAGTGGAAATAGTACCGGACGATCGGTGAATCAGACTCCAAGTTTCATATTACTCCTTACCATCATCACCAAATTTCGAAACACCCACATTACCCACCCTACACACTCAGAGAAGCGTTCGTAGAGGTTCTGGAGTAAATTAAATTCTCAGTTGTCTGGAGAATTCAACATTAATACAAGACGGACCTCCGCTTCGCTCCGGTATTGAGGAGTCTGGCACAAATAGAGTCGCGAGGTTTGTGGCGCATAACATTAGACTCGTAGCTAAAATAAAAAGGTAAAAAAGTTGTAAAAACTCAAGCTCGTGTTCCCGTAGATTCCCACCGAAGAATGGAGGCCACGAGAGAGCAATTTCAATACAAAGGAAGGCGCATCATTCATTCAGAATAAGAAAGATCTGAGAGATGTACGAATAATGATTCAACATTAGGAGTCCGGATGGGGAACCGAAGGCCCGCAGCGGAAAGAGGTGCACCATCTTAAATCCTGGGCAGTGTTGCGTCGAGAGGAACCGATAAATGATTTTGCTAGCACCAAGGGCAAAATGAGAAATCACGACACACTTCAATGAGTTCCTGGTAGTCCGAGAGTGTGTCAAAAAACAAAGAGAAACATGCACTGCACTCCGGGGCCAAATCGGCAGAGGCTCGACCGAGGCGGCTCGGTATAGGTCGGTTGACCCCATGTCGGTAGAGCCTGCCTACCTTGGTCGATCTGGTCGAATCAACTGTTGAAGCCGTTTCTGGGTCTTCTAGCGGCTGGTAGACGTTGAGTTCGACAGCGGGAGCCTCTTGCCGGTTGCCACGAACTTCGGTTCTAGAATGGTGACGTTATTGGCCTAGCACGTGGCACCTTGGCGCCACAGCTCGGGTGCAAATACCGGCTTTAAATCTTCGCCAATCAATGCACTTACCGCATTTAATTCAAGCCAGACACCCTACAAACACTATCGGATGCACAGAAGAATATTTGAGATAGGTTAGGGACAGAGGTCGAGGTCGGCAGAGGGGAGATCGGCAGAGCTCTGCACAGCTCGGTCGAGCACACGTCGGCAGACCTTACCGAGGCGGATCGGCAGAGCTCGGCAAACATCTGCACAGCTCGGTAGGGTCGGCCGATTCGGCTCCGGAATACAGTGATGGGCAAGCCGGGGCGGTAAAACAGTGAGAAAGCGAGCACAGCCCAGGAGAGCGTGAAATCTTCAGGCCAACGGCTGGGTTGGGTGGGAAGAGCGACAAAAATTAATACTCGCGACGATCCCCGGACCGCCGGCCGAGAAATAAAAGAATTTGAAGGGAGCACCAGCAACAGAGGAAGGAAGGATTGAGTAGTTGAAGAAATGGTATGGATTAAACCCACGCGAAAATCAAGATAACCCAGATTCAGCGCTGTATTTTCAAGGTCAAACCAGGTGGAGAAAGGTTTTCAGCAGCGGACAAAAGTGTTGAAACACCAGACCGAGAATTTATCGTTCGAGGATGAGCTACCGCAGTGGTGAAAGATTGGCATTCCAAACGACAGCGGTCACGGTTTTATATCTCGAGAATCTTCCGGGGGAACTACGTGGATTCCTGGCCGGATGAATAGAATCAAGCTGCGCCGTAGGCAGCAACAGCTGCGATTGACTGCGTCCTGTCAAGAAAAACTGCGCGTGTCAGCTTTTCCGCCGCAAATGAAAAGACCTTGTTGAAAAGCACAGGAAGCGAGGATGCTTGAAGAGGTTAACCTAAGAGGAAGAGCAGAGAAAAAACAAACGGAGGATAGATAAATGGAGAATTAGCACAGCCGAGGAGCCATTTGCTTAAAGAACGGTTAATTGGGCACGTGCGCTCAGTACCATCACGTGTGTTTGTGTTCAAATTTGTTTGAATTGAGCATATATGTACGTGTAGGTATGGGTGTAGAGAAGATTCGGTTCATAACGCTGGTGGAGCGATATATCGTTCACGAATCCGTCGGAATCAGTGACCGTCGGATGCCGAATACTTAAGTTGATACAACAGCTACCGAACTTTGAGACTAGCATATATTCCCTCGAGCTCCTCTGCGTGGTCGTCTTCAACAGCTTTACGTCTGGGAAAATAATAAATAGCCAGACAATGCAAACATTTTTGGACACACCTAATATTGCCTTTCTCCTGCTAGCGGTTGAGAAATGAAGAACGCGGATATTTTAATTGCGAAACACTCACCATAGTCCGCGACAAGCTACCTGCATCTACGGTCACAATTTGCACGGGGATTCTAATCTGCTCGTTCCCTGGGTATCGATTACCTGTCCTGCTGGCAACTGCTAACAACTACCAAGTTTGTGTTCCTGCACATGCTAATATATTTCTTCTATCAGGCGGACTATTTCCCCGACTACACGGGCGGCGACAACTACGACGCCGCATGCGACTACCTCCTGCACCGATTTGTGTCCCTAAATCATAGCGCTGCGACGATGCAGATCTACGCTCACTATGTGAGTACGGCGGACAGCCAGTAGGTCAAATGTGGGTGGTCTGTCTTCACGATGTCGGCCTTATGTCTCCTCGCCGCCGCGCAACATCTTTCACAAATGCTCTATGTATATGCTTCCTCGAGAAGAGTGCTGACTATCTTCCAGTCCTCCTCAGCGCGATTCAGGACATTCTCCTGCAAAATTATCTGCGGGAGCAGGGGTTACTCGGCCCGCCGCCACTTTGAATTTTTGCTGTTGATTACCTGTTCCGTACTCTCCGTAGTTCTTGGGTCGGTCCTCGTTTTTCGGGGGTGGTTTGTCGCCTTCAGCCTTCTGTTCCCACATTCGTCTTGCACGGCATCTAATGTCGTTCTTGTATCGCTTCGAAACACGGCGTATTTCTATGCCGCTATGCTGTTGCGATCAAGGCCTGGTATCTCGTCTCCCTGGGGAGTGGTGGCGATTCCACGCCCCGCGCCAACATCGGAGAGGGTCCCTCACACGTATCGTTTCCTGGACCTGGCGTGACATCTGCTCGGGCTGAAAAACCGCCTCCAGAATCGGCTGCGGACACTGGTATTCCTCCTCACACCTTCAGTATTCAACTGGCATTCGTGGGTGTCGAGGAGATTGGCACGACACGATTCCGTCGACCCCGCAGTATTTTGCAGGGATATTGCTACGGATGGTGGTTGCGAGTTCAACTGCAATCTAGGCCCTCCTTATTCGTTCATCGCGCCCAGAATTTCAAATCGAATCTCGTCAACAGGGTCGCCTGCTAGGAAATATTGCGACGAAAGAATCGTAACAATCCCCCGATGCCCTCCCTCCGCCTCGGCCTTGTTCTCCACCCAATTCATACGCATAACGCCGACAATGGTGGCAGTGGCCTTCATTCCAGCTTGAACACCAGTTAGTACTTGTTGGCACCCGCCTTCTCTGTTGGATCCCTCGGCGTCGCAATGACATACGTCTCATTGACAGTAGAGAATACCACGAATATATATTCGCCGAAACCTTGAAACTGATATTTGCATTCGTACGAGTTACCCTCTCTTTAAAATTACGCTTCTCCGTCCGTCCGAAGCCATTTTAAACTCCGCTGGTCAGTTGACGCACCGCGATCCGATATTAATCCATCTTTCAAACTCCGCTATCAGCGGAAGGGGATGCGAGGCCGCGAAGCGGCCGAGCAACCGCTTGTATTGATGGCAATTATTCGTTGCTTAGTAAGCAATATTCACGAATATTTGCGAATATCAACTATTCAGATTCAACGACTTGAAATATTCACTATTTGCAAATTATTCACGAGTAAATCATCTAATCAAGACCATCATCAGTAATTACAATGACCTTAATCATATCCAAGGGCTTCGCCTCGATCCTAGCTTTGGGAATCGCCAAGAATCATGCAAATCCATCCACAGATGGCGAAGATATGGCTGTTGACACATCTGGTTCAAACCAGGCAGCCCGAATTTTGGGACATACAAATTAGGTAATCTACTCTGCGAGTAGGGTATGTTCTGGAAGCCCCGCGTCGCCTCTTTCGAACGCGCTTATATTTGAGAAAATCCGTTGAGAGATGAGTGAGAACAGAGCAAGGAAATCTGGGCTGTTGAAATTGCTTTCTTTTAACTTTCGCAAACTGCTGTAATGTCAATCTTGAAACTGATCAGACAGATAAAAAAATATGAAACTATTTTAGTGTGCCTCAGATTGCCTGAAAGGAACACCATCATGGTGCAATTCCTAGGTGACAGACAAGTCCCATTGTGGAGGTTGCATGGCAGAGTGGTTTTCCATGCACCTTGGTCTCCGGGTAAACTAGAGATCACTGGGCCATGATTTTGCATGCATTCGAACCCCAGTATAAGCATAAAAACTGTATTTTGGAGGTTTAGTGGGTATTACTGTGATGGGACACGGTCGAGTCCCACACTGTTCGGCATTTGCCGTTCGTGCGTAAACACATTCCTTCCATGGTTCTGAGGTCACATGTTCCTCAAAAACTTACGGATCAAAGGGGCTGATCTATTATCAGTTGCCGGAGATCACAACAAACGTACAATCAAAAAAAAAAAAAGACAAGTCCCATTGTTGTAAGCTATTATCAAGGTGATTTCAATCACCTTTTTAGCTCTACTCAATGTTAATCTTAAAGCTGCCCATAGACAGACAAAATATAATGGCAGCTTTGTATTTCCCAGATTATGTTTGAGACAATGAATTTGCAATAGTAGGAGCAAAGGATCTTGTGGATTTGTAGTTCAAAGTCCAAACCCCAGTCTGACAACCAAACTTCAGCTGAGTCACTCAGCTGATCTTTGCCTCGGTCCGAGCATTCTGTCCGAAGATTCATTTTGCTCCAATCCGACATTTCCCCTTCTAATGTTTTTTTGAACTCTGTCACTCAGTTGACCTTTTCTTCGGTCTGATCCGAGCATTTTGTCCGAAGCTCCAGCCATTGACGTAGCCGCATTTGGCACTGCTGCGCACTCACCCACCATCCCTTCTCTTTCAAATACTGCACAGAAGAGGATGCGAGGCCGTGAGCAGCCAAGCAGCTGCTTGTATGTATTCAAAAACTCTAGAGAATAGGAACTACATGCCATACATAGTTACTGCAACATGGCAAGAAGGCAGTAGGCTCAGTTCCTTAGTTCTGAGTTGGTTCTGAGTGGGTCATTTCCGTGGTGATTACTCACCAAATCTTTGCGAATATTCGCGAACATTCGTGAATATCTGCTTTCCCAGAAACTGATATTCGCATTCGCGTGAATAGCACAGCCACATCAATTCACGAATACGAATATTCGCCATTCGCGAATAGATACTCGCGAATATTCGCGATATTTGATAGTTGTTGTATTCTCTGATTGACAGGAGTGCGACGTTTCGCGTCATGATAAGAAATCGGCGGAATGTGGGTGCGCGCCTGTAGCTATATTCCTTCGCGGGTAAATCTTGCCAATATTTTTGATATGATGTACGCTCATGGTTTCTCCGCTTGTCCGCTAACTCGTTTGGCTGGGATTTCGAGTGTAATATTGCCGTATTCCGCGCCGTCCGTCGTGGAAAGAGGGAGAGGACGAGGACCAGAGTTAGAGAGGCTTAGCAAGGCGCAGATCCCAGAACAGTGTCAGAGTCGCGGCCCCGAGACCATGTAACCAGCCAAATTGAACTCAGGCGGCACAGTCTCGAGTGGAGTTGTCCAATAATTATTAATCATCGATGCTGCATCGCGCACAGAATAAATAGAGCGGGAGGATATCACGACCACAATGTGTATTAAAGTCCAAGCAGTATCATTCACAGGCTGTTGGTGAAAGTGACCGCGACGGAGGTGACGTCCAGGCCGGGGTTGCCCTATTGCGTGTACCATGTTAGCATTCATCCCATTCCAACACAGTACACGGAGAGCGGAGGCGCACCGCAGAGTAATACTCCACAACCGAAACAGTGCGGTTCCCCGCGGCGTCGCCGTCGAGCACGACGGGGTTGACTAACGTGGAGTATACGGAGCTGCCGTCGGCGGTGGTGCCCGTGGGAGTGAGGCCCTGGATGGCAAGGGCGCCCGGGAAGGGAGAGGAGGCGGAGGCGTCGGAGATGACGACGTCAATGCTCGTGCTGGAGGTGACATTAGCGCCAAAAAATTTGGAAAAAAGAATGAAGGAAGGAAACAAGTAAGCAACTCAAAAGACAGACCTGCCGCCCTCAAAAACGCCGGAGCGCTGGGTCACGTATGTGAGGTTGAAGGCCTGCCAGGCACGAAAGTCAGCCCAGCCCTAGGAATACCCCGAGACAGAACCATACCCGCGTTGTGGTGATCACCTCCCTGGCGGTGGGCGAGACGATCACTTGCTGGGCGCACGTCGCGGTGACGGCGGCCAAAAGAACGGCGAGGGTGGAAGAGAATTGCATGTCAACGGAGAGAGAAGGGATAAATAAGGAGAGAAGTGATTTAACTTTGGTCTCCACCCCGCGGTATTTAACTGGTTGTGGGGCTAGACGGCAGCGTGTGCCACAACAATGATGCGCATGGTCTTTGAACGCCGTGCGGGCTTTGCTAGCCGACAGGATTTAATAGGCGGTTTTCTAATAAGGGTGCTCAATTCTAAAAACTTCCCAACTGTTGATGAAATAAGTAAAAATAAACGCTAAGCGACTTCAGCGAAAGATAGCCCCGAGGATTGTTGATTTCACGCGCTTTTTGCTGCACTACTGTGCTTCCTACTGTGCGTCCTTGACTGCGCCTTCTACGTACGCCCTCTTGTTGAAGCGCTCCGCTTTTGCTCCGTTCTTTTCGACATCGCCATCATGGTGCCGTACTTTACTTCGTGTCTTCTGCTGACAGTTTTTTGACACGTTTACGTCCACAGTATGATGATGGTCTAGATGTACTTGCCAGTGCTGCGGCGCGAACTGCTCCTGCAAGCGCAGATCCACCCCGCACTCCTTTGGCTCCCAGAAACCCCAACGGCACGGACTATCCCTTCACAGACTACTCACTCTCAACCCCTGGCTATGATTTCGACACCAGTAATTTCGGGGCTGGCTTTCTGTACACGCCGACGTACGATGGGAATCACTTCCCCGGCTACCCTCCGAGCTCTTCTCCTACGGGATTTTGTGATTATGGTCTCAAGCGGCCTTCGTCACCAACTTTCCCCAACAGTTCCCCGAAACGCACCCATTCAGAGACTGTCGACCATGGGTATGCAGCTCCAACTTCAGTTCCTGTCCCAGCTGGCCCCACGCCTCCGTCCCTCGCACCCCAGCCGCCCAAACGCCGAGGTCGCCCTCCAAAAACCCAGCCAATCTTGCCCTCGGCCGTCACGACGCTTTTCCCCATGCCTGTCGTTGAAGTGAAGCCTGCGGCCCCTCTCGTTAACAAAGGAAACTGGGAGGACGAAGAGCTGACGGCGTTCTATGAGCACTGTCTCGGGAGCGATTCCGATAGCAATTTCGAGAAAATTACCAAGTCATCCAACAAATGCTGGGCCAAGGTGCATGTTACGTTGCATTACACATATATTGAGCTAATTTCATCCCAGTTTGTAGGCAAAGTCGGTATCGCGCGCGACCAGAAGCATATGAAGGGGCAGTGGGAAACCTCGTCAGCCCTCTACAAGCTTGTCCCGCTTCTCAAATCACTGGAGGGGGCGCCGATGGTGACGAGCACCCTGATTGGGATAGCCCCAAAGACGTTGACGGCTTCATTGCTAGTCGTGCTGCCCGTGGGATAGAAGTCGATGGTTTGACGGCGAAGAAAGTCCGCAAATGGATAAAACTTGGATGGTATAAGCTGTGGCATGATCGGTATGGTCCATGTGCTCTGCCAAGGCTGATATTGACGCTTTCATTTCTCATAGCTTTGGCGAGAACCCGAGGGCTGATCGCGAAGTCGCTCGCTCGTCAGTGGGCGATCTCTCCGACATCGAGAGCGATCTCCATAATACGGACGACGAAAATGATCTCGACGACATTGAGGTGATCGAAAAGCCTCGTCCGACGGCACCACCATCGACCAAATCGACAAAGAAGAGCGAGAAGAGTGTCGCTTCCGATCCACGTAAAGCCAAACCTTCCGCATGGTCCCGTTCGAAGCCTGTGTCTCACACGCATTCTAATAAGGTGAAGAAAGAAGATCGCCTCCAGCTGCTCAGCAATTACTTCGAGAAAAGGGTGCAGGTGGACGAAGCTGCAGTACAGATCCAGAAGAGCCATCACCAAAACCGGGAATTTCTGATATGCCGTGATGAAGATCATCTTGCGTGATGGGCCTGATAAGGCATCGTAACGCGATCATCTGGCCGGTTTGCCCTTGCAATGCAGGACCAGCGTGATGTTGCCTTTATAACGGAACATTAGTCTGATAATGACTTTATGAGGGCATCTGAGTTACAGGTTGAAGTGCGTCATCCAATATATATCGAGCAAGTGATGGTTTAGCAACTGATTATTGAGCAGAAATCCAATTCAGTGTGCTAGTAGATAGACAATCCCGACTGAGAATGTCGGAACTGTTCGGAATGATGTCAAAGCAACGGAATGCCGGAGAAACTTAACCGAAGGTCCGTACGCAATCAGGCAAACAAATCACAATGTTCGGATTGATCACGCCATTTTCGCTTCTTTCCCTCCACCCACCACCATCGTCCCTCCTCTTTGCACTTGCCCCCTCCCATGGGTGATCTTCCGGAGCTCAACTGGGCCTCCCTCAACCGGTTTCGGCGACTACAAACCCTTCGAAATCGACGCAAAGCATCTCAAGACACTGACCAAGCTCTCTTACCTTCTCAATTTGCTCCCGTCCTCAATCACATCCTCCCGCGCTATATAACTTCAAGCCTCAAGACCGATGCGGAGGCTCAGCCAAGACGGATGCCAAGCCTCACTATACAAGTTGTGCAGCTCTCGCCCTTCAGTGGCCAATCACGGCAATTTTCGAAGGACTCTCATGCCCGTCAAGCCATATCCAAGAATACCACCACGCTGCCTCCTCGAGCTTCTTCCAAGATTCTTCTCTCGGGTTTTCTCGTTGTCAAGTCTGCGCTGTATCTGCTTGGTGTTATCACCCTCTCCCCTCCCCTCATTGTAGTCCTGCTACGGCTCGCAGTGCACGCACTGTCGTGTACATTAAACATTCCCTGTTTTCGCATCCTCAACATGATTGAAATTTGATTTCTCCGTATTTGTATGGAATATGAATTCTGTAGCCTGTATAAACCAAATCATATGTTCATTTGAGCCCTTGCATGCTGCTCCAGCCTGACAGCAATACATCAGGAAGATGCACCTTCATCACGATAATGGGCCCTTGTCTCGCACTTAGATCTCAGATAAGCCGCGATGAATTTTACATCACGCTGATGACCGTGATATGCCTGACAAGCCTAATAAGGCAATATATGACATTATATGTTTCTCCCGCTTTTGGTGATGGCAACGCGGACTTCAAAAAGCTCGGGCAGGTTGTGGTCACTGGTGATGGCGAAGGAGATCCTCAGTGACACCACTGGGCAATACGGTGACGAGGCGAAGGAAAAAGCTCAACGGGTCGTCGCAAAGTACATGGATTCAGTTCTTGGCCTCTAATATTATCTTCTCTTTATCTCCTTCCAATTCTTTACTCGCTTTCTAATTGTTGTTCATGTCATTTATACATTGTCATTATTATTCGTAGTTCTCCTTCGGAAAGACCTGATCTAATAATTGTTGTCGAAGCTCCAACCCTCGGTCCTTCAACCACGATGTGGTCTCTTGAGCGGGAACATCAGGAACATCGAATACCTGCTTGTCAACCTCGGGTTCATCGTAGTTTCCGTCTGATCCATCATCGTCACGCAAGCCTTCTCGATAATCTTCCAAGTGCTTTGGATGATTGTCATGACAGAGGCACATGTTGTGCATGACCAGCAGGGCATCGAGAGCACGCCAAACGTCTTGGAAATCCTTATGGATGCCCATCATTCGCGCAGATTGGAAACGTTGCTTGAAACAGCCAAATGCTTGTTCGACCCTAATGCGTTCTAAAGAAAGGGTAAAATTGAAGTCCTTCATTCTCCTCCTATTCTTATCCGATGCCTGGGCAAGTTCGGGTTCACTGAAGGGGCGGACAGTGAACGGCGTAGAAGGATAACCTTTATCCACAAGGATGTAATGCCCATCGGAGAGATATTGATGCCGATGGCGCCAAAAGTGCGAGTTTTTGAATACACACGCATCTGTGACACTTCCTGGCCATCCAAGGTCCCAGACACCGAACCGGAGGTGGCTATCAACTATAGCAAATAGTGCATACTAAATCAGATGGACAGGAATAAAGTCAGAAGTACGAGGCCAGCACATAATCACGTACTGCGAAAAATCCCTTGCATGTAAGATAAGCCGTCCCGATCCAGCTTGGCTTGTCCGACGTTTGGATTAATGAGCCGTCACAACTGCTGACACAGTTGGGAAAGCCAGTCTTTTCTTCAGCTTTCTCCATTGTTGCGCGCTGATCTTCTTCGGAGAACCAGGGCGCATAGTTCTTCTTCAATTCACGAACTGCCCGGGTAACACGTCGACAATAAAGTATGATGGTGCCGTACCCTATACTAAGCTTCAAGCTCGTGTCAAGGACAGGTGATCCAAGCTCCCCATAGCGAATCAGAAAGGCGCCGAGCTGCCAGGCAATGTGCCGTTGTGGCTTGCGTCCGCGTGAAGTAAAGATCGGGTTCTCCTGTAGTATCTCGCAGAAGATATCAAAGGTCCTCCGGCTGATTCTAGTATAATATTAGCAAGCAGACGAAAGTTGGCTGCTGCAACATACCTGAAAATTGCACGAAACTGGCGGTCAGGCATGGCCAGCGCACACAGGAACCAATCTTGTGACTTTCTGACTCGGAAATAACGTCCTCGTGTTCCATCGCCTTTAAGGCTCTCGGCTTCTTCAACAAACATTGTTCCATGCATCCGCAAGACATCTGCGGTCTCTGACCGACCCCGTGAAATTATATCTGCTAGTTCGTCGGGTGGTTCATCCGGGTCGATATCAACGGGATCAGCTGCTTCGAGCAGGTCGGCCAGTGTGAACAAACTGGTGGCATCATCGTAGAGGCGATTTTGGAGCCCCTCGAGAGTTTCCTTAGGCATATAGGCGCCAGAAAGACGAGACGAGCAAAGCCCCTATCTGATCTCGCAAGCTCCGGGAGCGTTTCGGCAATCTTTCGCTTATCGGATTTACAGTCGCTTAGCGTTTTTTTATTTTTTATTTCATCAACAGTTGGGAAGTTTCACTCGATACTTTTCGCCTTTGCCCCTGAGCCTTTTTGGGACAGCCCGGCCAAAAGTTAGCATCAACGGCACTTGTGGCTGGCATGGCAAACAACGCCAGCGCACCACGCTCTTCCGGCGGTCTCCACCATTGCAATACCCTCCCCGCCCACCATGCTCTTTCGCAGTCACACCACGATGAATAGCAATGGTCACCAACGAGACGTTCGTCCCTGCTCATAAGCTACGCACGAATGGCAGTCCCAATCTGGATCGTTATTTCACAGCCGTGCGTTTTTAGGCACGTCTCTGTATCTCGCCGTTTTCTAACTTACCTGCTCTAATGCCATAACAAATCCCATGGATCACACTTCAAATTCTGGCCTATGGCATCTTTCCAAACCCCCGCCCCGCGGTTGGTACTCCCGCCCTGCGACTGTCACCTCCAACCACACCCATTACGAGTTCACTGTGTTGTTCCGCCACCTCGAGGCAGCCTCTCACCGTGAACGCACTGCCGAGCAGCAGCAGGTTGCCTGGCTGGCGGCTTTCACACCACTCCCACTTTCACTGACGGCCTCTGCCTCTTAAGATGACTACGACCTTGCGCTCCGCAGACGACCGCTCTTGGTTACTCCCTGTCGCCGCCGACATCTCCCGTCCTCTCGCGCTCGCGCCCCGTCGTCGGTAACACCCCGCTGCTGGACATGCCGCTTTCGCCAACTGTCAGGCGCCCAAGAATCGTGTTCGCGCGCACAACACTGTGAGGATGGTGAGGAGGTGGGATCGTGAACGAGCGCCGCCTCACCAAGCAAGAGCCATGTACGCCTTTCCATCCCACTTATTATTATTACGGACAGGCCGTGTCGTCCGCCCATCGCCAGCTCCTCCCGGCTTCACAGCAGCCTGCGCTCGACGCCACCACCGTTCTACGGGCCGTGTATCGTGCAGCTCGTCCACGGCTACGTCAAGCTTATTCTACAGCCTGTCACCTACATTTTCGAATTTTGCTAACCCCCGCCTCAGCACGTCGCCCATTGCACCTTTTCCTCCCCTCGATGCTGCAGTTCTTCCTAAAGAAAGCTTGATCGTACCATTCCCACACGTACCATTCCCACACCTGATCTCTACATTCTTTACTCGCTGGACTTCCCTCGTACCCGTACCCGTACCCGTACCCATATATGTATCTAGATTAGATTCTGGTTGAAGTTTTTTTTTGGTGCCTATGCTCGGGCAATGCGATAGGGAATGTAAGTCCACGCAGGCCCTTCTCCCTCATATCCTCCTCCTTTGATTTGTAGTTTGTACGCTCGACTTGGAGTTTCTTGAAATTGACACGGCATTTCGGCGCCGTTCTGACTGCCGTCCTTCGGCCGCAGCTTCCCCAAAAGGAAGTCGTCCCAAAAAGGCTCAGGGGCAAAGGCGAAATTTTTGCAACTGGGAAGTTTTTAGAATTGAGCACCCTTAATGGCCGGTGATCACCCGATCGGGCGATCGGACTGATGGGACTTAGGTAAACATCAGACCGATATTCAATCTATACGCCACAGCAATTGTGAAAGACGGAGACGATGTTTGTCACGAGAGTGAAAAAAGTAACTTATGGCACCTAACTTTAACTTTGATGGCCCCTTCGGCTTGGCGTGGCGCACTTAACTTAACTTTTCCCACGCGTGGCGAAACTAACTTGTTGACAGGTTACTTATAAGGTTCAAACGAAGATCGCACAAGGGCCCGATAAAGGCTTGCTGGTGCTTCAGGAGTCTGTTGGGCTTTATTCAGTCTCACTTTCACTCCACCAGGATGTCGGTGAGGACTGTGATCATCGTTTATTAGAATTTCCAGCCCGCGAATTGCTGCAGCAAAGGTTAATTAAGCTTGCATCGGAGGGACGAGAACCTGAGAGTCTTGACCGCTCTACGCCTTCCTTTCCATAGCAAAAACCTGAAACTATCCTCAGGGACAGATTGGGGATCCAATCTCCAACAGCTTGGCTTGGCTTTGTCAAACTTGGTCCCCAACAACGTGGTCCGCAATAAACTCGATCGGAGGTGAGGGTACTGATTTTAAGGATTTTCATTATCCAAAAGCGACCACCTTGTCCCAAATTCACGGTAAATTCATCCTATTACTGAGTTGGAATAACTTAGTGCCTTGAAGACATTGATTTTCTGCCAAGGTCGCCCTCAAGGCCAGTAAATTACAAGTTACGTGTGGGCCTACCAACCGCACCTGTTTTCATTTGTATAACTATTGAATGGTATTTAGACGACCGCTCCAACTTGGAATCAATTCTCTGGGGTTGCAGGAGCTTGGCAGATTTTGATGTTGGATCTCATTGCATGCAATCCGTCTCAGTGTTCACAACGATCTATGTACAACTGTGCGGGACGTTGTGAGTTTTGACAAGGTACAGGCAGTGCAGAAAGATGCGACGAAAATTTGAGCAACATGAAGCAGTGGCTTCGAAGACGGCAAGCGGCAAGGCAAGTGGGCTATCGCGCAGGCCAGATAAACTCGACATTAGCTCAATTATTTGCTAGAAGCTCGAGCCACACTAATGATCCTGGTGAATTTCAGCTCTATACTTGATGTTACTTGCTGCTACTTGCCGCTGCCAAGTTCGATCAGACAAAGTAACTTAAGCTTATGCCATCAGATGGCATCAATTCCAGTTACTTAAGTTACTTATTCAAAGGGCCGTCCGGGCATCCCTGGGACTCACCGAAAACCCCTGTGCTACTGCGCAGGATAGGGTAGCAGTCTTGCTACAAGGACTACAAATTTGGCCGCCCACCTTCGGTCACTTCGCGGTCGACTCATCGGTCTGCACTAATTACTATGCACAGTAGACTAGGTTGTGACTACAAAGGTCGTGTTATCACAAGAGAGTACAAAACATGGTATCAGAATTCGACATCATCCCACATGTAACTCGCCTCCGCTTCAACGCCGGTGCCCTCCACAGTTCCCTCTTTCACCGTGTCGGCGAGTTCCTTTTCAAAAGCAGCGTCACGAATCGGCACAGCTGGGTTATCAACCGTGGGAGTACTGATGGACACATCCGGTGCTTTAGTGCATAGCTCACCTGTCCCTCAGGAGTCAATTCCTGTTGTGTAGCGAGACACTCCTTTGAATTCACAATATTTTGGCCTCCCAGGTCGTCGATATTTAGAATACCGGTGGATGCCTCCACTTTCATGAGGCACAATTACTCGCACTGGTAGTAATGCGAGTAATAATATGCAATCCCCCTTCTTTTCCTTCGAGCTTGGTTTTGCCCAGGACTTCGCATTTGGAACATACCTAGTAGCAGATGAATGTGTTGATTGATTGAGTGGGAGTATGCGTTTTAAGCAGTTCAACTGCTTGATGCAGCTCTTCCACGGCGAATTCCCCATGCTGTCCCAGAATTTCAAGGTTTGAGGTTCGCTTGCCGAGGTTTATTTCTTCGGCGGCCACTGAACAAAGGTTCAGAAGAGAGATTGGATGCAAAAGCAAGAAATATACTCACACCTACTTTCCAAGCGAACACTTACTTTCCCGCTGAGGCCTATTTTGCGATCAACATTGATGGCCCATCAATCTTGCAGCATCTCACCAATTTTGCACAAGTTCCCCTGTTTTTTTCATATAAATCCCTCACTAGGTGTTCACGCGCAAATTAGGTGCTCGCAAACGCCTAATGCTACTAAAGTTGTCGGGCCTCACCTGCACACTGGGCACGAAGGGCTGCCGGGAGTTCTCCAAACCTGGTTGTCGTGGTGAAGTTCTCCGGCCTGCGGCGCCGTCCCACAATTCGCTTGGGACTGCCCCAGTCGGGCGACGCTCCAGGAACGCGAGGCGCTAACTCGGTGCGATTAGCGCTGTAGTTGCAGACGTGCCACGATCCGTCAGAGGGCATATGCCGGATCCTAGTCGTTCTGCTAGGGATAAATCTACTGATAGCAACACAAAATGACCGGGACCCGCTCAAAACACGGTGACCGGAGGACTTCGCGCGTAGATACGCAATTGTCCCGGAAGAGAATTATTTTGTCCCGGAACACGGCACTGCGTCTTCTGCATGAGACTCCCGCGACTCAGCATGTACTCCATATGCAGTGCATAAAAATCAAAATATGAGGCTTGCTAGGCAACGGACCCGAGAACGGCCTATCTATCTAGGACAGCAAATTTAATCCCTTTCCTGCAGCTCGAGGGATGCCCGGAGGGCCTTTTGAATGTTGAAGTTGTGAAGTAATAAGAAGCCCGGTGGCGCCGAAGTGATCGCCCGCAATTATGAGACCAGCTATGATCGGTTAGGATTGGTTATGATCAGCTATGGCGGCTAATGCAAATGCAAACCACAAGAAATTAGGATAGCTTATGATTGTAATGACCAGTAATGACAGGCAATGATCCCAAAAATTAGGATTGGTTGTGATTTGATGTGATTTCGGTAATGACCGACGATGTTCGGTCATGATTTGCGATGATCTGCTAAGATCGACTTGGTGGGTGAGGCCATCGCGGGGCGCGTGGCGTGACTCGTACTTCTTTGTCCCATCTTTGCCTAGTGGTGGAGTGTCCTTTAGAATAGATCACTCTAGTTTTTCTCTTGTAAATTGTGCCCCTGTTTGATCACCTGGTTTGCATAATCACCCAGACAATCATTCTACTCATAAATGTGAATTCTCAACTTGTTGCCTTATTTGTGGGCACAATCTCACAAATAACCATTTCTGTTCAGACTGAAGAAATTGCCAGGAAGCAGCCCAGGGCAATGAAATGAAAAACGAAAGCTGCCAAAGTGTGAAGCTTGCTTCCATGCAAACTTGCTCCATTGGCACCATATGGAAAATGTGGACACCAAAAAAATTAATGCTGTCTTTGCAAGAGTCGAACACAGGACACATCAAAAGAAGTGATTACGCAAGAGCACAGCCTTCAAAATCTAATGGATCTTTCAAAACTTAATGCATTAGCAGAAATCTGACCCTGGGAAGACACTGCCACTATTGAGGCTTCATTGAATTCCTGGGACTGGAACAGTTTCAGGTCTCCCGGCAGAGTTTCCGGATTTTCGATCACTGACTCGATCATGCCACCGCCACCGGTAGCACCCGGTCCGTGCTCCCGCAGCCAAAAAACCGAATTATTGCATTCTCGATCACTGACTTGTTGGGTGAGGCCACCGCATTGCGTGGCGTGACTCGTACTTAACGGGTTTTTTTTGTCATTTACCATCTTAATGTTACTAAGGTCCTCTGTAAGTAATCTAGAGCAAATTTGCAAGTCCCGCTGTCCCCGCATTGCTTAAATCAGAGTCACTTTTTGTCGTCATCATGGTAAGTTCTATTACATTGTGTGCGTTGCGGCCACAAACACCGCGGAAAATAATGATCGTCAATATACTAAAAACCACCGGAGAAATCCGCCGGATCACAGCATGTCGTTTGATCCCCGTCAAAAATCGGAATACTCGGCATGCCATAATGCCGAACCTTTCTCCGCTTCATGGCTCTACACGTATTTCCTCTCTTGCTTCCCGCCACCACCCGCATACCAAGTCTATTCCAATGCTATGACAGTGACACTGTTTCCACCGAGTCTCTCTTGGCCCGCAAAGATCACGACATCTGTGGGAATCAGGCCTGAAATCAAGTCCGTTAACCAGAGCACGGAGCATCGCGGAATTAATTGGTGGACGGGGTGGTCGCTTCGAATCTCGATCAATCGGGAGCCAAATTTTCGACACCCACGAGGATATAATGAAAGTCAAGAACTTCTTTTCCACTGGGCGCCTTGAGCTAGGTGCTAGGCTTTTAGTGCGGCTGCCACTATATTATTGCGTGCAGTTGTTCCCGCATGGACACCGGCACTGGAGCGAAGGCGCAAAGCACAAACTCTCCTGCGGGAAGTTGACACTCGGCAGGGATTCCTTCCAGGGTATAAATGTTAAAAAGCGGTCAACTGCGATAGTATCTGGCTGTCTTATGGCTATCGAATTTTACGACACCGACTCAGTGAATGCGCAAGAATATAATGTGAGTGACGATGCAAGGATTGAATACCAAGTAAGTGTAAGGGAATTAAAGATGAACATAATTTAAATAATTAAGCATCGGCAATGAGAGCCCTGAGAAAATACGAAATACTGAAGGTTGAAGACGCTCGCTGGAAGCCGACAGCGGTTTTTGGGCTCGATTACAGCTAATTGCAGTACCTAAGGCGCGGATCAAAAATCTCTGCTTTGGAATGTTTTCAAAGAATTCCCGATATCTCAGTCAGTTTTTCACCGATTCACATGAAAACTATACAGTTCTACTCAGCTAATTCATACACAATTAGCGATATCAAAAAAGTCATGAAAATATTATGTATTTGGAATTTTCTGCTTTTGGGCTGTTTTCACACCAAAAGCCATCTAGCATGCTGAAAACATGTTCCAATGGCCTAATATTTGAGGAAGGACAACAGGTATAACTGGAAAAAATTAGTGATAGAGCCAGAAATAGGGATAAATTACTTTACAGTCCCTGCAGCTCTGTCAGATACATTCACCAGTTTTGGCTGTGAAAGATACTGTAAATATTGTATTTATTGAGGAATCTCATATGTTTCTGGCTCTATCACTAATTTCCTCAGTTATACATGTTGTCTTTCCCAATATATCAGACCACTGGGATATGTTCTCGGAATGCTAGACAGCTTTTGGTGTGAAAACAGCCCAAAACCAGAAAATTCCAAATACATAATATTTTCATGGATTCCTTTCTATCACTAATTGCGTATGAATTAGCTGAGTAGATCTATATAGTTTTCATGTGAATCGGTGAAGAACTGACTGAGATATCGGGAATTCTTTGAAAACATCCCAAAACAGAGATTTTTAATCCGCGCCTTAGGTACTGCAATTAGCTGTAAGTTCAGATGGAATGTAGGTTGTAGTGATCCAGAGGAGTGGGATCGCATCAGCGACACTATAGGCCGTAAAACTGAATTTTTTTCTGGATTGCGAGACTTCCCTGCTGCGAGTGCACCGATAACCTCTTCATTGTCGGAACGCACATGGAAATGGACGCTGGAATAACCGCGGTGAGCGGCGAATCTGAGTCCGAAATCAACGGCAATCAGTTCAGCCCCAACCAATCTTGCGCCTGTCCGAAAACCACACATCACTGAGCTTCCATTGACGCCAAAAGCTGTCGGAGACGACCCCGATTGCCCAGGATGTGGGGGCATCGACCCAGAAATTGAGCGAGGACATCAAAGGTGGGCGGATGAAGGTAAATTGGACACCTGCTTCCACCACCATGCAATGTCGCTCAGGACCGTACGCTTAAGTGTTCGGCAGCTGAAATCGGATGTGGCATGTTCAAATGATGAAGCCAGCGTAGAAATGTAGCAAAGGCAAGAGGGACCATCGGTAATCGCAAGAGAACAGTGTACAACTGTTCCCTGAACGGATTCGACCTGTTTGCGACAGAATGTGACGGCCGGAACCCGTGGTTCCAGTTTTTCGAGATAACAGAGTTTCTTCTCAGCAGGGATTCCGATGGTTTTCGAGGACAAGTCCCAAGAGAAATCCATTTACTTGAACTGCTGGGAAAATCATCGTGTTTTGGAGACCTTCCACGTCCAACCAAGACATAGGCATAAATCTCGGGCAGACCATAGTCGAATTGGGACATTGCGGAATTGAGGCAGCAGAAGAATAACAAATCATCCTCCCATTTTTGATAGGGCCGTTTCACGGGAAAGGTATAGCACCACAATTGCATTTGCAAGGCGTCCAAATACGCCGCTAGAGCTGGCACTACCAAAGGGAGCGTTATGATCAATGTAACAGAGGTTATTCCAGAACACAATGACGAAAGGTTGTAGAGAGGGATGAATGGGACAACGACGGAAGACAGCGTCGACGTCTAGAGTTGCCACCTTGGCGCCGAGAGGTGTGTCCATTACAAACAATACCACTTGAAAGCACCAATGACAGGGAAAGTTGTCGACATTAATTTCTGAATTACTAGTAATTGAAGGGCAACACACATTTTTTCGAGGGAAAGAGAAGTCCTGGACGATGCGGAATTCGGCGGTGGAGCCAGCCTTTTCAACCACGCCCAACTGCGACGAGCAAAAAGGTCCAATTAGGGATTCAAGTCGAGATTTAAAGAAAGGACCAGTATAATGGCCCTTAGAGAGTTCTTTGTGAATATATTTTTCAACGACCTCAGAATGCGCCAAGGCGGACGGGTCATTATGAGGAGTGTATGTTTCAGAAATGGTGGAATGAATGCCCATATAGAAATCTTCCCGAAGCCCCATAGGTAGATCTGAATAACATTGGCATCGTGACGTGTCCCCATCCCATCCCGAAACTCCAGCTTGGAATCAAATTCCTTTCCAAGCTCATTTATTCAATTCGAGTATCAAAACTTGTCCATTCCAATGTCACACCTGTGTTTGGATTCGGTGAGATTGATACCATCTAGACAGTCCAATTTCACGCGGTAATCCGAGTCCCACGCCATCTGGGAGCATGTGTCGCTCGCGGCCTGCGCGCAAATTTGGTCTGGTCCCTTCAAACACGCCTTATCCCATCCCCGAAGCTATTCGGAAGAACTTTGCCGCCAGGTGGACTTCACACGTCCCGCTACAATATCTGACCGATAAATTCTGCGGCACCAGTAATAAAACCGCAGCCAAGGCGCTGAATGACTTGTGCACAATGGATCGGACAGTAGCTCGTGATCGGTCTTCTCCGTCGCGAAAGAACTTCCCATCGACGGAGAGTTGAAGTTGACTTTCGACGAGTGGCTTCAAGCATGGCAGCATCTGCTTCAGCTTATCCAGGAGTTCGTTCTGAACCTCTGGTCCATTCATTACCAGCCCATTCTTCTCCGCCCGATGCGAGGAGAGCAATAGGGCCTCTGCCTTGCATGCAATTTGCGCATTTGACACCTCGCTACAGCTATGGGCATTGAAATGTCCCAGTTCCACCTTGCCATTTGGAAAGAACTCAAGACCAGGTTCATCATAGCTCCAGCTCAGTCCAACAGGTGCGCATGGAACTTTGCAATAATTACACACCAGGTGGGCGACTTGCACTCGGCATAGCGATCTCTGTTTCCGTCCGTATCAAGGAGACACATGCGGACGTTGGCAGACAAATTCATATTCGCACCTGCTGTCACAATCGGAAGGAAATCAGAGTTTGGGGCACGACTGGGTCCTGTGAGCGCCGTTGCGCTGTCTGCAGAGGGAGCACCAATGTTTTCCTTGCTCGCACTGGCAGTTTGCGCCGTGGGCACAGCCAGTACGCCCGTTAAACGAGAAACAGAGGGAGTTCCCCTCAGCGGCGTTGGGGCAATTCTCTACATCAGACTTTTGACAAAAGGCCCCAAAAGGCCACAAGTTCACAAGGCCACAATCTCAGAGGAAATTCTCACAAGGTCGCACGTTCAACTCCGGCAGGGGGCTAAATTTGTCAAAATTCGAAGACGGGTGGGTACGGCACAGTTGCGAGAGATTGCAGCAGGACTCCTTAGAACCCTTACAGAGTCTCACCGCCTTCTCATGTCCTATTTCTGCATTTTGGCGAGGTTTTTTCTTGCACTTTTACCTTGTGAGCTTGCCAAAGAGCTCACAAGCCCAAAAAGGCCGCAAGATTTTTGTTAAATTGCTGATGTATCCCGTTAACAGGAATGCTGGAGTGGCAGCAACGGGAACTGTGGTTGGGCTCTGAGCTCGCGCAGTTGAAGCAGCGGGTATTGGGGGCCATGATTACGAGGCCGTCGGAGAAAATAAGAGTTGAAGTGTGTCACACAAACGGTGACAACACTGCGCGGGCCTTTTGCAGACAGCGAAATACCAACGGCACATATCTGTGTAAGCAAAAACAAAGTTTGATAATGAAGGAATAGTGCAGACTGAACGAACTGTTGATACTGATACATTTCGAGAGCAGAGAGAAAAATCGGAATCCGTTACATAAGAAAATACTCAGCCACCGTGACAAAAATTTAAGAGTCGTTAGATTCGTTTCTAATGAAAATGCGGATTGAGTCAGGTTTGGAGTACAGCCACTAGTGAGGCTTCAAAAATCTAATGAATATTGTGCACCGCCACTAAAAGTATCACCGTCAATAGATGTGGACAGTAGAAACGCGCGAACAAAAAATGGCGGTCTACAAATATTATGAACAATTACTAAAGTACTCGTAACTCGATCGTGCCACCGCCACCGATAGTTCCCGGTCCGTCTCTATCCGCTTGCCTCTCCCAAACCCAAATTCGCCATCGTCGTTACTATACTGGTGCGTCTGAACCATGCCGGCCATCCGTAACTGGTAAGGCTCTAACTATTTCCGTTTTCAAACAGTTTAAACGGTTAAAACCGTTTAAATTTCCGTTTAGTTTATGGGTCCCCCGAAACCTTAAACAAACGGTTAAACGGTTTCCAGGAAGTAAGTCATTTACAATGGATTTCTGTGAACCTACAACAACCAAAAGACTCTGAGGAGGGCCCACTAATCCATTTCCATTTCCTATTAGCTACCAGCTCACTTTACACACTTAATGTGAGGAAATTTGTCAGCAGCGGCGACCTGATAGGCTCTCGGAAATCTTGGGCAAAGGGAAACCTAGATATCACCCAAATCCAGCTCAAAGCTAGGACATCGAGGACAATAAGCACACCAAAGAACGCTCATGAGCATAATCCAGGTAAATTTGGCGCATTAATGATTCACCTATAGTGAGGTCCGGCCTAAAATACCGTTTAAAAACAGTTTAAACAATTTTTTAAACATTTGTTACCGTTTCCGTTTAATTTAGGCTCCACCGTAGACGAGAACTATATGGTTGGAGCCTTAGTGACTGGCCGCCTGATGACCAAATCCAATACCCGTTGCTCAGATTTTGCCTCTTGCCTTCCGCCCCCACCGTCATGGCGCGCAGCGTATCCATTGAGGAAATGCTTACCTAGCCCTGCGTCTAATCCTCGTGCGTAGACCCTGGGCCCTGCACGGCTCATCTGGCTTCGCACGAAGCCGACCCCTTTTCCGCCGCCAGTCCGCCCCATGACTCTACTCCCACTACTGGACCGTCTTCGTTGGGCAAATACCACGAACAGGAATTTCCGTGTAAGCCCATTCAAGTTGCTCTTTCCACGGCTGTGCTTACCCTTTCCAGCTTTCTCATCCTCCGTGCCTGACCTCGACCCAGGATTAACTCATTCACGTCCCTCCGCCAAAGCCCTTGGGAAACGTCGCAGAATCGAGCACGATGCGTGCCTCACCGTGGACAGCCTGCTTCCGCCACTCACCCTCTGCAGCTGACGAAACTCCCCCTCTTGCGTCAGAAGCATCCATTAGGACATCACTGGTCCATTCGGGTTTTTCGCCCATAGTCCACCCGTACATTGTCCAATGTCCAACCCGAACTTGCCGTCAAGCAGCCATTCGGAAAATGTAGTTGAACCGTCCCAGGATGCGCATATCTCGTTGCTGGGGAATGGCGCGCCACTCCTCCCAGCGTCACTTGAGGTGATCCCTGTTCGCTTACAAGACACCCCCGTTGTTGATGTCGGAGATGGCACTATGTTCGTATCGTGTTACCGACTGAATCGGTACTATAAGTGCGTCAAGGTCCAGAGCGCCAGATCCAAATTAAAACGCACTTATCTCTACAAACGACCGAGGTACGAGGTAAATTCATTTGTAGCATCTGTCTACGAGAGACTAGGCTGTCTCGTCCCGTCGTGCACCAATGTTTCGTTTTTTGTTAAACAGTTCCACCATTTGCCTCTGGCCAGACTGACTGAGACCGCATCTGCTCATGGTCTGGATCCTTCCACAACGGCCGCCGCCCTGCAGGCTTCAATAGCGGGCATAGTTGCAACCCCAAGTGCCCCGCTTATTGAGATGTCATGCGGTTCGAGAAACTTGACGCCCACGGACTGTGCGCGTTGAATCTCATATGGAACTCTTGATTGTCCAGGATAATGAACCTCGAGATGAAGACCCTGGGACCATCTCAACCTATACCCTGAATCGGCAATATGAGTTCTCGGCCGAGGGGACCTCGCACACAATGCTTGAACAATACAAGGCCACGTATGTGCACACTGTATGCTCGCTGACAAGTTTGTCGCAGTTCGCTGAGCGGTTTGGCTATCTCAAACTGAAACATCTACCTGGACGAAGGAAAAACACCCCGCAATTCTCAATTCTAGAGCCATGGACACGACGCAGCCGGTAGAGATATTCTAGAAAGTCCGACCTGTGCTGACGGTTATTCTAGTGGATCCTCAGGTTTTCCAATGTGGCATTTGTTACGGGACACTGACTGCGCTGGTGATGTAAGTGTTGTTACTGCCCATGCTAAATATTGAGCCCTCTCGTAGCCCGCTGTGCATGCACATCTTTTGTTGTGGGTGCCTGCATAGGTGGTTGATGGGCAGGCTCAAGACGTGCCCCGTGTGCCACGCGACCATCTCGGCTGCGCCTATGCGTGACGCTGCTTTTGAAAAAGAACTCACCAACGCGGTGAAGGAAGGAACTGTGGAGGGCACCGGCGTCGAAGCGGAGGCGAGTTACATGTGGGATGATGTCGAATTCCGATACCATGTTTTGTACTCTCTTGCTATAACACGACCTTTGAAGGTAACCTAGTTTACCGTGCATAATAATTAGTGCAGACGACCACGAAGTGACCGTATCAGGGAAAACCTCCCTCATAATTTGGGCAACTTTTTGCGAAGCACAATCATGCATTCACTGATGTTCTCTCCAGAAACCATCGAGGTCATCTTAGTCTGCATGGCCGACACTGGCTTCACCCCCTGTAGAGCTTTTCGACCCCTTCGTTTCGGTCCTCAGTGCCTCTGGCCGTGCGTGGTCCGAGTCTTCTGATTTGCGCTGGGCACTTCAAGTCTTTGCATTCCTTTCTGTGCGTGCTGGTCCTCAACTCACTTTCATACCAGAACTGGACATGGTGAGTCCCCAAGCTAACAACTGTTTGTTTGTTTGCAGTCATACCTGGTCCGAGTGCCTTGTTTGAATGTGCCCTGTCTGCGGTGAAAGCTCTATTTTTGAACAAGGACCGCACTGACATACCCTGCTGTTAGCTCCTGTGCGCACCACCCTGATTGTTGAAATCTTGACCTGGTGTATCTGCCAGCTCTATGAACATATTGTCCTAGTGTACTATGTAGTAGACAGCAATACGTGCTGTGTAACCGGTTTCCACCTGTTCCATTTTCGGAAACTGGGAACAAAAGCATCGAAACTTGCCCGAAAATTGTGCGAAAAGTTGTAGAAATTGCCATATTTTGGAAGGGACTAAGATATTTTGGCGACATTTCGTACACTCGCAACTGGAGATATTTTCGCGCATTTTTGCGCATGCGAAAATTACCATGCGGGGTTTCCCTGACGGAGGTGAGCAGTCAAAGTTGTAGTCCTTGTACCAAGCCTGCTAACCCATCCTGCGCGGTACTAGTACAGAGTTTTCCAGTGAGTCCCAGGGATGCCCGGAGGGCCCTTTGAATCTAAAGCACAACCACTATTTAAGTTACAACGATAGAACGGGACCGTAAAAATTGTGGTCGCAAAAATCTCGGATGACGAGAATCATGAACGATCACTTTCGTACTCGTAACTATGACAGGCAATGATTAGTTAGGATTTGCCATGATTTATTTTGATGCTGTATGATCTCATAATACCGAAGTAAAGTGGTATTTTGTCCGGTACGGGCCACCAAAGTTTTGGCTTTGCACCCGACAAATCACTTCAGCTTCGACATACGCGATGTGCTCGTGAGATTCGTACTCCTACTAGTACATTTTGCGATACAAATCATCTCCGTGACTAGCTCAAGGCACCGCCCCCCCGGGATGCGGTCTATTCGTCTCTATCTACATGCCTGGTGATCCTTCTTCCACCCTGCCCGTGCTCTCAACACAAATCGTCGAGTTGTGACCCCCCTATGTCGGTCTCGTAATCGCCCCCGAAACGATCGTAACTCCCCAGGACCCTCATTGGTGGCCGTAATCTGGTTGACCGGTTCTGACTTCCGCTATCATCGGGTTTTAAATCGGTCCTGCTGCCATGAGCAAAAAAAGTGTACAGGTACGCTTCGTTGTCGAGATGCCCTCTCATGCATATCATATGTGCGAAGAGAAACCCCTCACCGGCAACATTACGATCCCAGGCGTCCTGCCTGCGCTTGGGGAGCTCTGTCATCCGCTGAGTATCATTTTTCTGTTTTCCAGTTATAGACCTGCGATCATCGGCCTTTAGGTAGACCGGGCCACCCTTGGACTTCGAAGTCGAACTATGTAACGGCGACAACAGGGAAAAGACTCCGCGCCTCGAGGCTCCTTGACAGTTCCGTGGTTCATGCCGGTAGAATGTAAGCCGCCAGATGTTCTACCTCGGTCCGGGAACTTGATAAGTTCTAAGTTCGGAGCACTGTAAAAAGTAAAAGCACTGCATTTTAGTACCTAGGCACTGATTTCTTGATTTCAGCACTGATATTTAGTGCATTGGGAATTAGTGCTTTTATGCTCACTTTAAATTAGTGACTTTGAGGCACTGATTTTCAAAGCACTCCATATTAGTGTGCAACTACCTATATTTGCCTCTCATTAGCTCTGGCATCCCATTCGGTGGCGGTGCGGTGCGGCAATCACCGCCGATTGGCCGTATTTAGTCGTGCATCGTTGTTCCATCGTGCATTCATCGTGTTGACTCTCACACACTCACAATTCTGCTTACCTTCTGCTCTATACACTGTGGAAAGCTCTGCAACCTCTAACATAATGATACATGTACTAATGACTGATTCAGAGCCTCCTTGAGCATCTAAGTATTCTCAAAATTGTGTCGCTGATTCTGACAGCTTCTGACATATGTCGGATTTAAAAGATGTGTCGCTGTGTCGGCTTTCCTATATCCTCTTCGCTCAGCCATATTCCAACACCATACTCAGTCGTCAGCTCATCATTTATGCTGCCTGGCTGAATGCACCACTCACTCACAGGGCCCCACAGGAGCCGAGCCTCGCAACGAACACCATCAACACACTTCTCCCGTCCAATTCGAATAAATTCGCACGAACTATGCAAAGGCGGGATCACCGTATTGGGCCCCGTGCGAAGTTCAAGTGCGAGTTTAGTTCTCGTTGTGCAAGATCATTTCGGTTTCCATTACCCAAAAAGCAAAAGGCGCCTCAGTTTTACCGGGGACTCGCGCTGGTTGGGTGGGTTGTTTGCTTGTATTCACGCTGTCATTCCGAATGAAGGAAATGTCAAACAGACCGGCGCTTTCAGACCCCGGTAATGCCAACGAAAATAAATCTAGGGGAGATGCTGCTCCGAATTATATGGCGACTCAGGAAACTTGCCAAGCTGGTCCGGTGCGAGGTAAGTGGCCGCCCAAACGCGAACGAAACCTTGCCAAGAGCGTGATCAGGGTGTCGGAAGAGTCAAGACACTCAATTCGAGTACCTTTATTCAGAAGGTACTCACTTTCGAAGCATTAATTCATTCCCAAACCTGATGAATCTCCGACGAAATCACAGATTCTTCCGACATTCCAGGAGCGGGGTCAAATTCCCTGATTAAATTCTGATCTGAGATAGCTCTGGGCAGCGCTGATACGTCTATTTCCGGTACCGCAGCGAAAGCGGGAATTTAGGTGTATTGTTGTCAGGCCTGGTACACTCAGATTATTCCAAGGCAAGCTGTATGCAGACAATCCAGGTCCGCCGTGAATTAAAAAGGCGGGATTACGTGGACGCCTGAAGAACCACCATAGTGGGCATAAAATAAGCTGGTGGACATCCATCACGATTGTGGATCATACCTGGGAAACTATCATGCCCGAAGACATGCATGCTGTCGGGCGAAAACTACCAGAATTCAGTTAATACCTGCGCGATGACGGGATTCCGCCGCAAGAGATTCAGTATCCATCGGTATAGGCAGTGGATAGCATGGTTCCAGATATATAACTACCTGGTGATTCTTCCGTTCCTCACACCTCTCGCAACGAAATGGATGCTCTCCTTCCCTCAGCTGCTCTTGTGCTCGCAGTGACTCTTGTCTACTGGTTTAAATCCCGGTCTGGGTTGAAACCGCCCCCGGGACCGCCCTCGCATCCATTGGTGGGCCACACCTTCAAAGTCCCAACGGCGAAAACATGGAAGTATTTTGAAAAACTTTGGCATGAATATGGTGGGTGATTGTGGTTCATCACGGCGTTTGATCATCTGATCTCCTGGCTTATAGGACCTATCGTTCGGGTGACGCTCGCAGGAGACGATATTGTCGTTCTGAGTGATTCAGCGGATGCGGAAGAGCTGGTAAACTTACCCAGCCATCTGCCATGCCCACACTTACGAGTTGAATCGTAGCTTGGACGTCGCGCTCGAAATTATTCATCGAGAAGACCTCTAATATACGCCGGGAAGTATGAATCCAATAATAACCGCATGTCCCAGCTACCCTACGGAGAGAGATTCAGAAAGCAAAGGACAGCCTTTCATCAGATGCTTCAACCTCGAGGTTTACCCGGCCCGATCTCGTCATCGCTCAGACTGACATGCATTTATAGCGGTGGGAGGTTACGAGGGAATTCAATACACAGAGTCGCTACGGCTCCTGTTGGATCTCGTTAAAACCCCGGACGACTATTACAACCACTTCCAGCGATTCCCGGCATCTCTCGTCTTTACTCTGGCCTTTGGACGACGCATCAACGACGATGGCAAAGATCTTGCGGACGCCATCGCAATTTTGATCACCTTCGTGCAAGACATAAATCCTGGCGCACACCTCGTAGATACGTTCCCCATCCTGGACCAGCTCCCCGATTTTTTGGCAACCTGGCGAGCGGAAGCAAAGAAAAAGCATGAGCGCGAAATGGACGTGAGTACTTCCTCCACAACGCAGACTTTTGACCAATGTTGGGGTTTCAGCTGTATGGCCGCCTGTCCGTGAGCGTCAAGACGACAATGGAGACGGACACGGCGCTCGAATGTTTTGCGGCCCGCTTATGGGATCAACAGGAGAAACTGAAACTGACCGACGAGGAGATTTATTACAGTAGGTTCATGAAGCCCTGATGATCTAAACACTGAAATTCGCCAATAGTCGCTGGGACCGCTTTCATAGCCGGCACGGATACCAGTTCAATCACGCTTCTCTGGTTCGTGGAAGCAATGGCACTGTACCCCGCTGCCATGAAGAAGGCGCAAGAGGAGATCGACTCGCTCTTCGACGCAGATACGCTCCCTGATTTCTCTAGAATGAAGGACACTCCTTATTGTTGTGCTCTTATCAAAGAGACCATCCGGTTGGTGGTTATCTCGCAAGCATGGGGCCATCCAATTGATTCATTTGTTTGAAGGTGGGCTCCCGCAGCTCCTCTGTCGATTCCGCACTACTCGGACGAAGACGATGAATACAAGGGCTATATTGTATGCATTTCCTGAAATCTTCTATCCTGTTCTTTTGTGACGTTTGTTAGATTCGCAAGGGGACCACCGTCATTCCGTCGATCTGGAACATGGTGAGTCAAACTTCTTCAGAAAGATCCCGAAATCAACATCGCGCGTAGCATCACAACGAAAACGAGTTTCCCAACTCGTACACATTCGATCCGGAGAGATTCTTGAACAAAGGATCTGGTACGGAGGACGTCGCAGAGTCCTTGACTGAAGGGCACTATGGCTTCGGTGTGTATTATCGTGGATCCCGGGTCTTATTATTAACTTGATTTCATGCAGGTTTCGGAAGGTGCGTCGTCGAAGACACGCACTATTCCACTCGCTGACAATATTTTTCAGGAGGAAATGTCCAGGTCTTCACCTTGCTACGAAAAGCACTTGGATTTCGGTAGTTCGGGTCCTCTGGGCGTTCAACATTGAGCGTCGCAAGGACGCTTCAGGCAACTACATCAACATTGACCCCGCAGACTGCACCGACGGACTTACTGTGTAAGCATTCTTCGTTCTTTACACTTTCCTTCCCGCTGACAACGTGGCAGGCGCCCGAGCGAATTCCCCGTGAACTTTATTCCCCGGAGCGTGACGCATGTCCAGACACTGCTGGCGGCTGAAGAACACGCTTGAAGTTGTGATCGGTTGAAGACGTCTTCCTCTGGGCTCTGTACTCTGCTTATTTGTGATTCCTGTTAGACCTATTCACAAAAATAAATGTCGCACCGTGAAGAGCTGCATATGGCGAGTTTGAAGATCGCGTCCGCGAGACGCTTTCGCCTCCGAGCCTTAAATATGAATGAAAGGCCAATGTGGCTGCCCCCCATTCCAACTAGGCAACAACTAGGCTTCTTAGCATTGCACAAGAATATGAAGGTTGGGTAAAGCTGTCCGTGTCAGCCAGTTGTAGGGGTATATGATGCCCCAAACCACAGTGCTCGGTAAGAATCAGAAGGGTCTCAGTCGGACGGACATAATGTAGTATTTCGTTCAATTCGTATAGTCACATGTCACACGGCCAAAAAATTACGAAAATTTTCGTAAGTCACTGAGTCACAGAGGCAATTTTGAGCTTAGCCGAGCTGGCCGAGGTTAGCTGAGGTTAGCCGAGCATTGCCGGCAGATCAAATGTCTCAATTTGGATGCCGTACGAAAGGGTCAATTCGTACGATGGTGTCACACCCCAAACCCTCGTACAAATTGAACGAAATACAACAGTATTACATGCAAACACCTGCCGCATTTCACCTGAAATGTGGGTCCATTCTTGTGTTCTCAGATGTAAATTCATATCTTCGTATTCTATCCAGTCACCGTGTGCCATGGTCGAGTCAAAGAGGAAAATCTGCCATTGTAAACCAACATATGGTAAACTACAGGCAGAAAGTACTCGTTACAAGCAGACTAACCCTTCGGAGCAACAGTCATCTGAATCCGGACCTGAAACGAGCTCAATGAGGAGATCTTCCTCTCCCGAGGCCATGGAAACTGCATGGGCCACAGAATCCGATGTGTTGCCTTCAGATGATGGCATGTCTGTAGACAATGACCTCTCCCCATCCACATCCGGACGAGTTACCAATACCATGGATATGAACTCCAACTTATCATTTTCTGACAATTCTGGCTCTGTTGAATCCGCTCCTGATCTGGATGGCATCGATGACTGGATTTCATTTGATGAAGAAGCTGAAGAAGAAAATCCGAAATCCCTGGCAGACATGGAGCGTGAACTGGATGAGATGATGTTCAACAACGACGAGCAGAACCTTTGGGAAGCACATATGACCCAGGTTTCATCGTTCGTGATGATTTTAAATTCTGTTTTTTTTTTTTTTTTTGGTGGTACATGGTCCAGTAGCAACTAACAATTGGTTAGCCCATCTAGATTGTAAAGGTTGGAGCATCAGCCCCATAGGGAGTGGCTTCCACCACCCAGAGAAATGTGTTCCGCACGCCCAAGGGCAGTGTGGGACTATCGCGCTACCCAACTCCGCGGCTTGTCATACGCCGGGACTGGGGTTGTACAAAAGCACGACTACCCACTAAAACTCTGGGTTCCCGCAACCAGTCGGTCGGTAAATTACCGCCATTGTCCAGGATGCCGGACCAGGTCTCGAGGACCAAATTTCGGGCCAGCACAGGGCGCTTCCCACGGATTGGCCGGTTTGCCAACGTTAGGTCTACCTGCAGTCTGTGGTTTACTGCAAACTTCCATTTATTTTTAATTTCGTCTCCTGTTGCCGGGACACCGTCTCGGGAAATAACACGCTCGTTACGGAGTTTCCAAATGAGGTATGCGGACTCGGCTATCAAAATCCGGTACAGCCGTTGTGCGCCATGTCTTGCCTTGCCCTTGTCATCATCAAATTCTGCTATCCCGCAGCCAAGTATTGAGCCTAGCGAGATCTCCGGCCAGGCGGACTCCTTCTCTAGCCACAGGGTTTTGGCTGCCTCCCAGATGATTTTTTGCCCTGGGCTTTTACACTTGGTTAGGATGTGGTCAAGGTCCTCCACCTCATCGCATTTTTGACATACAGCGCGGTCCTCGCACTCCGGAATGTAAGTCCAATAATTTCCTACTCTATGGGCATTGTGGAGGCCCTTCCAGAGAAATTGTGCCGTTCGCGGCAAGATATCTTTTACTGTCACGGCTTTCCAGATGTCCGCGTCCGATACAACTCTCCCAAAGGCATCTCGTATCGCGTTGCGTACCATATCAAGCTTTATTACTGTTGAAGCCCTTGGGAGCAAGTTTTTCACCTTTCCCTCTTGTATCCCGCGGTAGAGTGTACGCTGACGATTGTCTTGCAGGCTTAATCCGGGGAGGGCCATGTCTTGGGGTAGGGTAAGATCCCATACCTCATTTGTGGGGCTCCTTGCTGTCCTCTTGGCGAGCACGGCGGCCTGCCTGCATAGCATTCTCACAGGTGAGCCAGGCTCTGCAGTCTTGAAAAAAGTTGGCGCTGACCGGGCTTTCAGCTTCGCTGCCACACATCGCAGCACATCGCAATGCTTAACTCCGATCCAGCCCTCATGTTCCCAACGGGAGAGCTTCTTATTCATTGCATCATGGACATATCTTTGCGTGCTGATTATGGTGAGTTCGGCATCTTTCCGTACTCCCCGTATTGCTTCCAATGCAGCAAAAAACTCGGCTGCATACTGGGATTGTTCTCCTGAGGTTGGTAGACATTTGCCCTCATTACGGTTCTCCTCGCCGTCAACAAAAATACCTATTGCTGCCGTCGCCTTTGTACGCGGCGGTGCATGTGTCGCCCCTGCGATGTATATCGTTATGGCAACTGGGGGTTGCACTGCCAAGTCACGTTGTCGAGCTCGCGTGCGCGGGTTCACGCGTTCTTTTGGCTCATCAGTGCGGCGTGTCAGTGCGTGGAGGCCTTGGGTCAGGCTGGTGATATTTTTTGGGGGCACGAAAATACCGGAATCGCCCTCCTGACTAGTGGGCATCACCGCTAGGTCTTGTCTCCCAGCCCCTCCTTCTGTTGGGATCCACTTGGGGAGTATCTGGCCCAGTCGCGACGCAGCTGCAGTTGCGCATGCATGTGGGTTTGGACAGCCGCTTTCCGTCCGGTCATCATCGCATTTATCGCACATACACGAAGCTCTTGGGCTGTGGAGTGGGTCTCGTAGGCGCTGGGCTAAATCTAGGGCATGGCCTATGTTCGTCGCAGCGTGTTTTCCTCGCAGGCACTTAGCCTTTTTGCCATTGTTGTCCTGCCGTTTCTGGGGGTCTTCTCCTGGGTGGTGCCATAATGGCATTTCTCTCAGGATTTCGGTGGACGGGAGGACCGTGGCAAACTCTGTGCCGTACTTATTTATGCATTTTATTAGGGACCTATGTAATACCGGGGGATTCTGCTGGTTTATCCTGAGGTTTTGGACCATGAGGTTTGTCTTCGCATCGTCCGCCACTGAAGTTGCTTTGACAGTGTGTTGTGACAGGCCGTGGAGCGCTAAGGACGCCCAGTGTGCACGCTTCTGTGGATCAGTTTCCGCAAGACTCGCTGCCTTTTGCAGTAGGAGGGCCTCATTTCGAGCCTCTAGATCAAGCATCCCGATGCCTCCTAGTTCTCTGGGGGCCATTAGCGTGTCCCGGGAAATCATAGCCGACTTTGAGTCATTGATGAACTCACGCTGCGCCTTGAGTATATGTTTTGTCACCGCAGCTGGCATGCCATTTACTTGGGCTAGGTATTGCGAGCGGGAACCAGCGACGATTTGGTCAATATTTTTCTTCATCGTTACAGCCTTTCGCAGAACTTAGGGTGCGGACTGTTTTTTTTTTTTTTCAATGAATTTTGCATCGGATGGCTCTCCTGAGCTCAATTCTCAACCGCTACACTTTAGAATATGCTCATTATGTTTGCATTGAAAGGCCGGAGGGCATGGTATCCTCGGATTTTCTGATGGCCAATCAAATTGCTTGATTGGGAAAATATCCTGTGTTTTGAGTAGGACAGCTGTAGCATTAGCTACCATTGTTCAATTGGTCTGATTTTTTGATACAATGGGCTCACAGGTATACCAGAGGGCGCCATTTTATATGACTTATATTTGGCTCAAAACATTGAAAGGAGAATTGGGTGTTGTCGTGATATAGATTGCATCTGATCTATAGGTCACATTAAAAATACCAGCATGTGGTGCTCTCTGGTACACCTGTGAGCCCATTGTATCAAAAAATCAGACCAATTGAAGAATGGTAGCTAATGCTACAGCTGTCCTACTCAAAACATGGAATATTTTCCCAATCAAGCAATTTGATTGGCCATCAGAAAATCCGAGGATACCATGCCCTCCGGCCTTTCAATGCAAATATAATGAGCATATTCTAAAGGAAAACGGTTGAGAATTGAGCTCAGGAGAGCCATCCAACACAAAATTCATTGAAAAAAAAACAAAAACAGTCCTCGCCCTAAGTTCCACAAAAGGCTGTAAGCTTGGGTTGAGGTTCACCCAGCGCTCGTAATCTGAGTCAATTTTTTCCAGGACCGGCGTCCACACTCCAAATGCATCTACTCCATTTCCGACGAAACTGCCAAGTATCCGGACTGCTTCCCCTTCCTTTGCTATGTGGACATCAAGAGGTATCGGGCTGTCGCCGTGGTGGAGTTGCCTCGTCTCGATGAGGCGCTTTCTGAATGCTGGGGCTCCAAATGGGATGATTTCGGTCTTAGTGACATTAAAATGGGCCCCAGATGCGAGACACCATTGATCCAGTACCTTTTTTAGGTCATCGAAGCTATCATGTTCGCTCAAGTAGGCTGTGGTGTCATCTGAAAAAAGCTGGACCATTGCCTTTTCTGCTACTCCAGGTATAGAGTATCCTCTCAGACCGGATTTCCGGAGCATCGAGGCTAACGGTTCAATTGCCAGGTTGAATAGCAGGCACGACAACGGGTCACCCTGGCGGACCCCCCTTATCACTCGGAAGGCCGAGCTCAGTTCCCCGTTGACAATTACTTGCGTGTCGGCATATTTGTAAAGCGACTTCACTGTGTTTATAAAGAGCTCTGGGATGCCGTGTCGCTCAAGGGTGTTCCAAAGGTACGAGTGCAGGGTTTTGTCATATGCTTTTTCTTGGTCGAGAGCTACGATGACTCCGTTCTGTAGGTCTTCCTCGGAGTATTCCACTACCTCCATGGCAAGGTAGATAGCATCTGTTATCTTCCGGCCTTTCATGAAACCGGACTGGTCCTTGTGGATAAGGTGCGGGGCCACCCTACTCAATTTATTTGCTAACGCTTTTGTGAATATTTTGTAGTCAGAGTTTAGCACTGTGATAAGTCGGTAGTTTGCTATGTCCGACCGGTCTTTCTTTTTGAACAGAGGGCACATCCAGCCCAAGGAGAATTCAGTCCCTTCAACCATACCGTACTCCTCAATGTCGTTGTACACCCAGGTGAGTACCTTGACAATGTCACATGTTTTCTTTTGGGGGGTCTCGTTGCCTCTAGCTTTAGTTGTCTCTTTATTTATTGAGTCGAGCCGCTGCCAGAATTCTGTCGCAATACCATTTATCCCGGCCGCTCTCCCGGGTGCTGCCTCCGTGAGGGCTTGCCTAACATCTTCTTCGGTGAGTTTGTCGGATAGCAGCTTCATGTCCACTGCATCCCCTACTTCCGGTAGCGAGTTTAGGGCAGCCCTCCGGGCTTCGTCACGCAGCTCCTGGGCAATGTCCCCCCCATCAGACTGGAGTTCGTTATGGTAATCACGGGCGATTTCTGCCATTTCGGAGGATCGGCGGCTGCTCTGTTCTGGTGTGATGTCTGTCCTGCGTAGGAACGTTATTGTGTCCCTCGGTTTTGTATCTTTGCTAAGGTTAACAGCATACTTGGTTATGTGGTTCAGCTCAGTGTAGCCTCGAACTCTCGTCTCGAGTCGCTTCCTCTCCCTTTGGCGGTCAACCAATTCATCAATCTTCTTCTCGATTGACGCTACCAGCTTGGCGACTTCCTCTGGTGATTTTTCTTCTTCAGAAGGGCGGATTTCCCTGTCGGGCACCTGTGTGCCTTCACTTTCAGTAGTGTTGGGGGCCGCGGCTACTCTTTGAGCCTGGATTGCTGGCACCGAATTCCCTAGCAGTGTCTCACGTTCGTCTATCAGTGCCTTTTTCTTCTTCGCTGATGCGCCGACCGCTGTTTTTGCTCTTTTTTTGGCACATTCCAGGACAGTGTCGTCAAATTTCTTGAGCTTAACTTGGGCATTGGAGAGTTCGGTACGCTCCTCCTGCATTGACTCTTCTAGTTTAACAGCTTCCTTCATGGCTATGTTCATGAACTCCTTATCGTATAGGAGGAACGCTGGCATAGGCCATCTACCTTTACCAATATAGGTGGCTCCGGGAGCTGATATTGTCACGGAGACTAACTTGTGGTCAGCAAGACCCCCGACCACATCCTCAATCTCCCAGTGGCGGCAGTTTTTCATAAGGGTAGGAGAGACCAGGATACGATCGAGGCGGGACAACGTCGTCCCATTGGTACTCACATGAGTATATGCTTTAATTTCAGGGTTATTCTGTCTCCATCCATCTTTAACCTCCATCAGACGGACAAATCGTAGGTACGCTGCAACCGCTGCATCAGAGTCGGTGTTGTGTGGCAGTCTATCAATCGGGTCTGCGACTAGGTTAAGATCACCACCGATTGCGTCTGGCACCGGGAGGTTAGTCGTGAGCCAAAGGTCGCACATTTTATTCCAAAATTCAATTTTTTCCCCTGAAGATCCCGCAGGAGCATAGATGCCCAGTACCGTCATTGTTTGTTTTTCATGCCATGGAAGAACTGCAAGGATTGCCCTACCAGGTATGAGGTAGTTGATCTTCACTCCTTCAATGTTGGTGATTTCCCGGTTCAGGACTATGGCCACGCCTCTTGAGGCGCTATCTGGGTATTCAGAGTTGAAAAGCTTCAGGTGCTTGCTCATGAAGCTGTCCTCTATCTCGAGGGCTTGGGCGGCAGACATATGTGTCTCAGTAACAATCATAACACCAATTTTTTGCTCACGCATCATGCGGTGGATGCCGTGCCATTTATGGCTTTCCTGAGACAGTGAGGTCGCCTTGATGCCATTAATGTTAAGGGCATACAGTTTTAATTCGGCCCTCGTGTTACGGGCAATGCGGGAGTTCCCAACTTGCTGCGTCGCTCTCTTTTTGTTGAAGAAGGCAGGCGCGTAGTCCTCGTCCTGAGGACAGCCTCTCGGTGGGCGCCGGTGTCTGGAGCCTGATTGGCCACCCTGTGTCTGGGTATCCGCTCCTGTAGGGGCGTTGGAGCCAGATGCGGTCCCTACCGTTTGATCCCTAGCTGCATTTTGGTTGACCCTCGTGCTGCTGGTCACTCACGGGTGGGATGGCAAGTCCGAGCTCCCGGGCGGCGTGCCCAGATCTTCTGAAGCAACGCCGTTGCCGTTACGACGCGCGCGAGCGCGCCTGTTTGGGTTTCGTCGCTCTTCGCCAGTCTCTGCATCAGCCAAAGCAACGGTGGAGCTGCTGCAGGGGGGGTCTCGTTGAGAATAGCCGGGGCTAGGCCCCCGGTTGCCCCGGCTCCCGCTGGATTCGTTGTTTAGTCTCGTAGCCTGCAGGCACCGACGAGGAGGATGCGCCGGATCCCCAAAACCCTCCTGTGTTCCAGGAGGGTCCGTGGCGCTGTAATTCGTATTTGATATTGGTGTATTCATAGTTTTTTTTTTTTAAATTTGGGTCGGAATGGGTATTGCAATTGGCAGCAGCGACGGCAGCATGTACCGCGTATGCAGTAGTAGCCTAGCTCCCGTTCCGAAGGCTAGGGTACTATGCTTTAGGAGGGCTTAAATCACTTATATCACTCTATGTGGGAGAGAGAAAGAAAGATCATAAAATTTCATGAAGGGGCAACATAGTATCGTAACAGACGGGGCTGTATTTATCAGGGCATTGGAAGTTTATATGAGGGGGTACTTAGAAAAAGTCATCGCGCTCGCGGCGCTTCCCCTTCCCTTTGAAGTCTCCTCCCTTCTTCCCTTTCCAATCCTTGCGGGGCTTGGCATCCGAGGCGCCGATGGTTTTAAATTCAATGGTGGAGAAACAGTGTTTTGATCGACCAGGACCGTGATAACATTTGGGCCTTCAAACTGGTCATCCTTGCTAAAATTTCGCATGTTGCTTTCAAGCACATGCAAAAGGCATTCAATCACAAAATAGATATCACTTACCATTGGGCAATGATCCATCACATGGCAATTCTGACTGGTATTGAACCACGGTGATTTCATTGCTGCCCTAGAATGTGCATAGCTTATACTGGTGAATATGCCAACCTTGAATCCTGTCCATTTGCCGATTGCCAGGAGCCTTGGTATACAAATGCTGGCAAGCCCCACCGACTCTTTTGCTATCTGCGAATTATTCCTCGCTTGCAGGGCTTTTTTCTAACCTGAAGACCGTGCACAAATTGCTGTACTGCTACAAATACAAGGCATGCCCAAACGAAGTCTCTGATGTTTTTGATTGTGTGCATTACAAGAACCTTCGCAGTACAAGGGTTACTGTGGATGGAAAGGAGCTTCAGCACTATTACTTCTCTGGCAGATATGATATTGCTCTGGGAATCTGCATGGATTCATTTCTATTGTTTGATCGCAGACGTAAAGGTCTTTCGGCAACTCCAATACTCCTCCAAAACTATAACATTCGGACTGCAGTGCGTACACACTTGACTCAAACCATGTGTGTAGGAGTCATCCCAGGCCCCCTTCCACCCAAAGAATATCAGAGCTTTCTTATTCCCTTTGAAGATGAATGCTGCAAGGTTGCCTCTTTCTTTCCTGCTCTCCTAAACCATCTTCCTCGTTGACCCTGACCCGCCTCGAAAGGGCTGCAACGCGCGATTCTTGGATCAGCTGTTGCAGTTCGGTGGTGTATGGGAGCTGCAACGTACATACACAGGTGCGGGATAGATACAGAAGCTGTAAGGGCAACCTCAGCTCGATGCGTGAGCATGGGAACTAGCGGGAGAATCTGAAGAGAACTCAATTCACAGTACTAAATACAGGTTTCTAGAATACGCACCTAGCGAGAGAATCCGAAGAGAAGAAAGGATGAGGATTCCCACACTAGGCGAGGTTTTTTATAGGTACTAGCCAGTAGCACGTGTCCGAAGTGACCGGCAGTGGTCCCGAGCTTGATCGCATAGCACGTTCCAGTGTGAGCAACCGGACGAAGAGGGAAGGAGCGGAACAGAGTCCGGAGGGGCGGGTGACGAGGTTCCGGGCGGAGGCGCAGCCTGAGGTTCCCGGCAGAAGGCCGGATGGTCAGGCGAGGCCGGACGGTTGGACGAGGCCGGATGGTCAGGCTAGGCCAGACGGTCGGACGAGGCCGGATGGACGGGCGTTGGACGAAGGATCGGGCGAGGCAGTGGGGCAGTGCGATGGGCCGGAGCCGGGCGGCCGGACGGACAGACAGACAAACGGGCGGTTCCCCTGACATCACCCCCCCCTTGGAATGCGGCCCGACGCATGAACCATACATGGGTGACGCGCTTCCGGAACGAGAGCGAGTCCAATGCAGCTGAGGTGATCCTGCGCGGGGTGTTGGGGTAGCAGCGATAATAGGCATCAATGGCGCCTTTGGCGAAGACATCGGAGTGCTTTACCCATTTATTGTGTTCTGGGCCATAGCCTTTCCACCGCACCATGTACCAGAGGCTGCTGTAACGGACCTTCGCTTCTAGGATCTCCTCAACCTCTCATTGAATGTTGCGGTTCGTCTGGAGGACGGGTGGGGGTTCATCATTCTGGGGGCGTCCGGGAAACGGATCCGGTTCCGCGAGCTGGAGTTTCACCACCGGGAAGACCGAGTGGAGCTGGGAGTACCGTGGGGGAAGCTCGAGTTTGTACACACCCTTTCCGACGACCTTCACGACTTTGAATTTGCGCAGGCGTTTGTCCGTGAACTTGATGGACAGACGGGTCGTCCGGATGTCGGAGGCGTCTAGCCAGACTCGGTCGCCTACTTTGATCTCAGGGGCGGGCGTGCGTCGTTGGTCATAGTACAGCTTGAACTCGTTCTTGGCTTTGACGAGCACGGCTTTGGCTTCCAAAACTCCGGACGCGATCCGGTCCCGGAATTCGTTTGCGGATTCCACGTTCGAGCGCAACCCGTTGGGCTCGAACCCCATCCGGGGGAGCCTTCCAGTGTCCGTCATGAATGGGACTTGCTGCGTCGAGGAGTGGACGTGGTTGTTGTACGCGAACTCCGCAGCCGGAAGGAGCTCGTCCCAGTCATCCTGTTTGTAGTTTGTGAAGATCCGGACGAACTGCTCGAGCTCCTGGTTGACACGCTTGGTCTGGCCGTCAGTTTGCGGGTGGTAGGCGGTGGAGGTCGCGGGCTCTATCCCGATGAGGCGCCACAGCTCCGTGGTGAATTCCGTGACGAACTGCGGTCCGCGGTCGGAGATATATTTCTGGGGGGTTCCGTGGTGCCTCCAGACATTCCGGTAATAGAGCCGAGCGGCTCCGACCGCGCCAAGGCCGGTGTGGCACTCGTTGAAGTGGGCCCGCTTACCCAGGACGTCGACCACGACCATGACCGCATCGAACCTGTGCGCGTCCGGGAGCTCGACGATGAAGTCCACCGAGACGGTGTCCCAGCGTTCTTCCGGAATCTCGGTCAGGTGGAGCTCTCCGTGGGGTAGCTTCCGAAGTGCCTTCGTCCGGTTGCACGGGTCGCAGGTCCGGACGTACTGGCCGACGTGACGGGACAGCTGGGGCCACCAGTAATTCCAGGCGATAAGCTCGAGGGTTTTGAAGTGTCCGGCGTGTCCGGCGACCCGAGTGTCGTGGTGCAGGGCGATGATCCGGCGTCGGAGGTCCTTATTCCACGGTACGACGATCTTACCGCGGTAGTGAAGGAGCCCTTCCGCGATGCGCCACTCGGACGACCGGGGGGAGCAAACATTCCGGTTCTTGAGGAGTTCCCATGCGACAAGCGCGACGGGGTACTCAAGGTCCGGTTCACCTGCGAAGGCCTCCTGGACGTCACGAAGAAGAGGAACCTCGGGCCCGGTGACCACGATGCCCTCCAGTGCACGGAGGTGGAACAGGTCTGGGCGGAGAAGGGTAATGTCCATCTTGTCTGAGCCTACTCCATGGTCAGGGCGACAGGACAGTGCGTCCGGACGACCCATGAGGTGGCCGGGCTGGTGGTGGAGTGCGAAGTCAAACCGGGACAGGTGCAGGGACCACCGCGCCTGCCTCCAGTTCAAGTTCTGCGCCTTCCGGAAGTACTCCAGGTTTTTGTGATCCGTCCAGATCTCTACCGGATGCTGCGTGCCTTCGAGGAAGTGTCGCCACTCCTCGAGGGCTCAGATGATCACAAGCATTTCCTTGTCGTAGATCTCGTAGTTGCACTGGAAGTCACTCAGACTCTTGGAGTAAAACGCGACCAGATGCCACTTTCCGTTCGCGTCTGGCTGAGACAGAACGGCTCTGGTGGCGTAGTCGGAGCTGTCCGCCTCGACCCGGTACGGGCGTGACTCGTTGGGCAGGACTAAGACGGGCTCTGTGGTCACCGCATCCTTGAGGGCTTGGAAAGCCGCGGCTGCGGCAGCGGTCCAGGTCCACGCGACACTCTTCTTTGTGAGGTCGAAGAGGGGCCGCGTGATGTCCGAGAATGCCCGGATGAACCTCCGGTAGAAGGTCGTGAAGCCAAGGAACTGCTGCACGTGCTTCTTATTCTCTGGAGCGGGCCAGGCAGTGACTCCGGCGACCTTGACCGGGTCCATCTCGATGTGGTTGTGCAAGATGATGACGCTGAGGTACTCGATCGACGACTTCTCGAACTCGCACTTCTCCGGCTGGAGGTAAAGCTTGTGCACCTGGAGCCATTGGAGAACTTCTCGGACGATCTCTCGGTGGCGCGCGAGGTCGGAGTGAGCAATGAGGATGTCGTCGAGGTATACCATGACGTCTCCAGACAGGATGAGGTCTTGGAAGATGTTGTTCATCATCGTCTGGAACATGGCCGGAGAGTTGGTGAGGCCAAAGTACATCACCAGTGGCTCAAAGAGCCCTCGGTTGGTACAGAACACAGCCTTCCACTCATCGCCTCCCCGGATCTGGATGTTGTTGAAGCCCCAGCGGACGTCGAGTTTCATGAAGAACCGAGCTCCCTTTGGGTGGTTAATGAGGTCGTTAATCAACAGGAGCGGGTACCGGTTTTTTACGGTCATCGCCTTGAGCGCTCGGTAGTCCTAGACGAACTGGAGGCTTCCGTCCTTTTTTTTGATGAAGAAGACCGGAGACGCCATCGGGGACTTGGATGGACGGATCCGTCCGGTGCTCAACCCATCCTCGATGAACACATCGAGTTCCTTCTGCTCAAGGGGGGAGATCGGGTAGACCTTGCAGTTGGCTGGTTTCGCGTCCAGGGCGAGTTCGATGGCGTGGTCCCATGTCCGGCGTTCCGGCAGCACGTCAAACGATTCCTTGTTGAAAACGTCGGAGAAATCCTCGACCCAGGTCGGAACCAAAGTCCCAGGCGGGGCCGAGTTCTGGGCCATTGAGAGACAGTGCTGCCTGCACGGATTTCTTCGGCCGGAGCGAACACGGTGTAGAGGATCCGGTCGCCTTCCTCGAGCTCGTCATCGTGGTCATTGTCATCTTCGTCTGGGTCCGGGGTGAGGTCCGGAAAGTCATCTCCGTTGTCGTCCGGATCGTACCCGTCGTCTCCGCACCACTCCTCCGAGTCGATGGCGCAGATAGACGGGACGGGACCTTCGCGGAGCTGCCAGAGGATCGCGGCGGAGATCTTCGCGTTGCGGCGGACAATGCGGAGCTCATCCCGGCAAGTGCTGCAGCTGGTCGGGCAGCGGGTCATCCGGACTTCCTTGGTCTCCCAGTTGATCTCCAGGTTGTGCTTCTGGAGCCAGGAGTAGCCGAGGATGACGTGCTGCTTTCCGAGCCGTGTTACCGCGAGTTGGATGCGTTCAGAGTGCCCCTTGTAGTTGACAACCATATTGACTACACCGGAAATGCCTCCGCACGCATTGGGTGTACCGTCGACGTTGAGGACCGGAATGGGCTGAGAGAGCTTCCGGACGGGAAGGTTACGGGAGATCACATACTCCGAGTCGATGAAGTCTCCGGTTGCTCCGCAGTCAACCAGACCCTTCACGGACATCGTAGCCGCAGTCTCTACCGATTGCATCTCCAACGGAATGTGCAGGGAGTTCCGGCCCTCGACAGAATCAATAACATACCACCGGGGTAGTTTGCGCTCCCACCTCGGGCGGCGGACGCGGGGAATGGAAGGAGTTTTTGCCTCCGGGGCGAGAATAGGGGGCTCCGGCTCGGGGGTGGAAGCCGGAACAGGGGGTGCGTCTTTCGTTTCAACTGCTGATTTATTGGGTATATCTTTGTACAAGCAGGAGTAACGATTGGGGGATGCGACCGAGGGCGCACCGCTCACTCGGCCGTGTCCGGAAAGCCCTCCGGCTCCGCGTCTCCGGTTCCCGGCTCGGTTGCGAGTCCAGCGGTGGTGGAGAGGCGCATGAAGAGCTCTCCGAGGAGGTCGTCACCGAGTTGAAGGACAACCTCGTCTAGGACGTCCGTGTGTCGGACATCCGAGGGAGTCGGGCAGTCTCGGGCGAGGTGTCCGGCCGCACCGCAACAGAAGCAAGCGCGGGGCGTGAAGTGTGCGGGTCCGGTCGACATCCATCAGAATGCTGGGCAGAAGGGTGGGCGCCGGCGTGGGCTTGGGAGCGGGCGTGAAGGAGGGGACTGGGAGGAACGTCCCAGTGTGGGGGCGTGCGGCCGGAGCCAGGGCGCGAGTCAGGGGTACTCCTGCTCGGACACGGGCGAGGGCATCGTACTGGCAGAAGGCGCGAAGACGCCATCCGGCGTAGTCCAACAGTGTCGGAGCAGTCCCGGACGTGGTGATTGCCGTGTTAATCCACGGGTCGAGCCCTGCACGGTACTTGGTGACGCGGACGAGCGGGTCCGTGTATCCAGCCGTGGTGGCGAGTTCCTCGAAGTCGTCCGTGTACCGGTAGACATCGCGGAAGCCTTGGTAGGAGCCGTGGGTCTCCAGTCGGAGGAGAGCTTGGTCTTACTCGTTTTCCTCTACGAACCGGAGCTGGAACTCGGACTCGAATTCCGCCCAGGACAGGAATGGGAACGGAATGATTGCGGACTGTCGTTCAGCCCATCGTCCGGCCGCGTCTCACACCATAAAGGACATGGCGTACCGCACAAGCTTTTCCTTGACGACCTGTCCGTGGACCATGAAGGCTTCCGGAACCAGTCGGAGGTATGTGAGGACGGAGTGGAGGAACATCCGTCCTTGTGTCCGGCTGTCGAAAACCGCCGGAGGCTTCGGTCGGAGAACCGATTTTGCTGTGGGGGTGAGTTTGGTGAAGTCTGGACCCGCCGCCGGAGCCGGAGCGGCAGGGACGGGGGCAGTCGCGGGTGGATTTTGGCTGTTGTGTAAAACACAGAGGAGTAAGGTTTCAATATTCGCGAGAGAGTCTTCAACCGCGGTCAGCCGGGTTGCGGGGTCGGAAGCCGGGTCCGGGATGTAAACATCCCGGAGCTCGGGTTGCACGGACCCGTCTCCGGGCGTTGGGGCATCCATCACGGAGGAGGGGTTGAGATTGGAAGTGGGGGAGGCCGGAGCGCTAGCGTAGCAGTCCGAATCCGAGTCTACACCGAACTTTGCAATCTTGACCGGTTGATCCCTTAGATCCTTTCTTCTGCTGTAAGGGCAACCTCAGCTCGGTGTGTGAGCGTGGGAACTAGCGGGAGAATCCGAAGAGAACCCAATTCACAGTACTAAATACAGGTTTCTAGAATACACATCTAGCGGGAGAATCCAAAGAGAAGAAAGGATGAGGATTCCCATGCTAGGCGAGGTTTTTTTTATGTACTAGCCAGTAGCACGTGTCCGAAGTGTCCGGCAGTGGTCCCGAGCTTGATTGCATAGCACGTTCCAGTGTGAGCAACCGGATGAAGGGGGAAGGAGCGGAACAGAGTCTGGAGGGGCGGGCGACGAGGTTCCGGGTGGAGGCACAGCCTGAGGTTCCGGGCAGAAGGCCGAACGGTCAGGCGAGGCCGGATGGTCAGGCGAGGCCGCTTGGCTTTGATTTCACAGGATCAATCCGTTTTTAGCCCAAATAACAGGGCAATCACAATATAGCTTCAAAGAACTACGGCATGTTCCGTGCCCCCCATCCATGATCTTAGGTCGAGCACTCAAGACCTGCTCAAAAGGAAACCTGTCTGATCCAGCCTCGCTTTTCCTCCCCACCATCATCCTGGCTCCCCGTTTTCAGTCTAATGCTCTAATGTCTGCTCTTCCAAGAATCAGGAAACTGGTGAAAGAATGACCTTTGACTTCAGGGGCTTTCACAGCAACTGTTCTTCAGGTCGACGCTGGAGGGTCCAATTGATTTGCAAAAATGTTCAAACTTCAAGATGTCGAGCTCAACTGGTTGTGGAATTCAAGAATCGCTCCCATGGTTCAAGATCTTCCTGGTCTCACGCTGAAAGCAAGGGATGCAAGACAACGACCCCTCAATCACGGAGGCTGAGGCGCATCCTGTTTGTAACATAGCCCCTCGCGCTCTCGCCAACAGATAAACACTTAGATTTTCAAATGCATCGTCCTCCCTTACCTCTACTGGAGTGTTCATTCTTGGCCCAAATGTCTCAATTTCCCGGTGCCTCAACGTCTTCAATATTTCCTTCGGCCCCACAAGTATTTGTTCAATTCCCTCTTTGAATGTCGTCTCAAGAATGGGGTTTTCTCATCTCAAACTTCAGGATTTCAGGTGCTCAATTACGAGCCTCATTCTTCTGGACAGGTTTATCTGGAACTCTGCTAATGTTCAATTCCCTTCCTGCACTTTACTTATTCATTCAGCCTCGCACAGTTCATGTCTTCCCCTGTCTCTTACTTGGCTAAGAGAGAGAGAGAATTCCATTCTGTATGTCATTCCTGCGCCCCTCCACTCCTATTTTGATTTGCTCCAGTTCCTTAGTTTCATGTCCAGGTGCGCATGGTCCTGTTACCCTGGCGTTCAATTGACCCCCGGGACGAGCGCATTACCAACGACTCTATACAGGCTGAGGTATGTGATGATGGTACACTCCGAGGTAAACCAATACTCACTCCATCAGCAGAATTATTAAAGTCACGGGGGGTGCCAGTGCCTATATCTTTAGGACGCCCACATTTGGCAGTCTGCCAGTTTATACTAGGGTGTTCGCTGTATCGGGCATGCGTAATTGTCAGTGTGATCAAGGAACTAAGTTTGCAGCGGGGAAACCAACACCGTACCTCAATTGATTCATCAGTGATGTCCCATTTAATGTCTCAAACACGGATCGTAACTAGGCATTTTAATATTGCTGTCTTTAACTACTACATATAGAATAGTTAACATTAGCCTTCTTGCTCTGAGTGGAGGCCATATCTTATTATACCCTAAGTACTGCTTTGAAGAGCCCCTATAATAGACAGGTTGCGCGTCAGCCATTGGAGCGATTCAGTGGCTCCCGGACCGTACGCAAAAATAGCAGGCGAATGGCTTCAAACGAGCCATTCGCAGCCATTGTCGTCATATTTTGGTGGTGGAGCCACTCGTCTGCACACGGCAAAAATGCCATCAGGTGGCTCCTATGGCGTTCGCGCAACCTGTCTAATGAACAGTGTTCCATTCAGAACCAATCCGAGTTGCATGTTGGGACGGTGCATTAAATTCGGGAATCAATTGCATTTCAGAATGCACATGCCATCGCTTCGCTCCGGCATATCTTGTATCAATGGATAATGACTTGATGAATAGTGCGAAAGGGATGTTTACGCGCTGTATTGATGGACACAAGTCCCCTTCCATGGGCGGGCGGTACACATTGGCGGCAGGGGTGGGCTGCAATGCCGGAGCGGTGGGATCTGTTGTGTTAGCCTGTGATCTAATCCATCCCATGGTTTGAACATTTAAAATTTAATCCAGAGTGACAGGAGAGAGAGCAACCAAGGAGATGAATCGGACGCACCACTCTTCTTGCTTGACCAAATCATTGACTTGGTGCAGGCATTTATTTTTGACCCTGCTGCTTCAAGTGCAGTCATTCACGTACGTTTGCAGTTTCCGATCTGCTTCGTGAACTGATGGTTACTGTACCCAAATTTATATGTATTCAACCTTGATTCAACCTTGCCAAAGGCGAGTATTTCTCTGTTTGTGCACCATCTTTCTCTTCAGAATAAGGAGTATTGAGCTAACAGTTTGCACTGTTGTGGGAGGTGATGGGCAATAACATGCAATTCAGTTGGGAAGGCCACACAACGGGATAGTGGCTGGATTAAGAGGTATGTATATAATTAACCACCATCTCTATTTTTTCCTGGTGCTGCTTTTCTGCTAAAGCTATTCTGCCCTAGCACCACTGAGGCAACAGATGTATTTCAACATGCCAGTCTTGGATCTGGGACCATTCGGGTTGCTGACCTGTGTTTTCCACGCTGTACGTGCCGAAGGTTATGGCAGCCACGTGATATCCCGTATCGAGAGGCGATTTTAGGGTGCACAGCCACTTCCTGTGCGTCTTTTCCCCAATGACTAGTTGGATACAAATGCAGTTTCTCCAATTCTCCTCTTCACTCAACCAACTCATTGATAATTTGCAGGCATTTTTTCACCCCCCTGTTTCAAGTGCGTTCATCATTGTATGTTGATTGGCTTCGGGACTTGACAGTTACTGTGCACAGATTTATATGTGCCCAGGGTGAGTGTTGCTCTGTTGTCTACACCTTCCTTTTACCATTCATGTGCCTCAGATTTAATACCTTCCGTGATTTTACCAAGGGGGGATCGGGATTAAAATTCCGTACGTGGGGGGGGGGGGGGTCCAGGTTGGGGTGAAAAAAACTTTTCTCTATATAAAGTTTAGAGCTTCAAAATACCTAATAAACCATGAGAGAGGTGTTGGTTGGTTCTAAGAAACACATATAAATAGGGGAATTCACGGTAGGGAATATTTCGCGTTTGTGAATAAATATAATCAAGTGATGGGACCAATATTTCCACAAACGAAGATATTCCACAAACGAGATTTAATCTCGTTTGTGGAATAAACCCTCGTTTGTAAAATATATTCATATGGAAACAATAAAAATAATAGGTGCTACACAAATGGGGTGATCACACATTTATTCCACAAATGATGACTATATTCATTCTATTTTCATCTACAAACGGGAAAATAGTGCCTACCGTGAATTCCCCTAATGCCCAGGGAGAGTATAGAAGAAATTTATCAGTCTGAACCCATGTCTTCCATGATTCAAGCCAAATTGAAGCCAACTGTGGTCAGTTCTCAGGTTAGAAATTATTCACCTCTTGCAGTGTTGAGTGTTCAATCTATCACCAACAGTCATTAGATGATATAAAAAAGTATTATCAAGTTCAAGGAGGTCGTTGGAAATAAGGTGAACAGTGGCGGCTAGCCGCGGAGACATCGGCCCGGCCCTAGGGGTGGGAAACTCCTTCCCTATTAGGAAGGAGGGGGAGGGGGGGGGGTCAGCTTAGGGCCGAAAAAAACTTTTCGACCCTATATCCGAATTTCGAATCCCGAACTCCCCTTGGATTTTACTTTCAATTTTATTTCTTTTTAAAATGACACGTCCTGGTTGATGTATGTACATACCACAGTAGAGTTCTCTTCTCTGAAATGTCGCAAGATTGAATTTCCAGTCTGGACATTGAGTATAGCTTTTCCTTGGGCTATGTGTGCCGTCGAGTTCACCCTGAACCGTGACGGTGTGATGGATCAGCACGTGACCGTTCCTGCGTGACATGTTTGGTTTCCTCTTCCTACCGTCGTCTCCCTCTTGGCTCGCCATGACTGCTTCAATCCCTCAACATGACCGCCTCAAACTTTCACAGAGCACCTCCGATGCCACCTAGGCCACAATCAACCGCTCATGAGCAAAATGTATAGATTTTGGCCCTTCCACCAAGAACGGCGTGCTTGAAGATAGCAGTGACCCAAAAAGTGGCAAGGTCTTAAACACCAGTGAGTTCTTGGTTTCTTCCATGGCTGCTGTTTTGTCCCTGCCCATTCCGCTTGGCTCTAACCTGGGACACGGGTGGGCAGGTGGCGGGAAAGCGCCCTGTGCGGGCTTCTTTCTCCCAGAAATGTAATACTGATATTTCCGTACCCCCTCCCAGGCTTTACTCTGTATTCCAATCGACCTGGACATTAAAAAACTGGGAAAGGTGCGTGGCTCTGGTCACACTGCCATCAGATTCATACTGACTTACACCCGCCCATCCACAACGGCCACCTCACACCGCCACTATCTGAGCTCGTGCAGTTCACTTTATGACACTCTGGCCGCTCTCTGCGGAAGATCGGAACCCCGTGCGGCAGTGCGCGTATTCCTGCATTACATCGCCGTGCGAATTGCTCAGGGCTACATCTCAGGCCACACAGAGGCCGATATGCACGACACCTTGCTCTGCTTCCCCTCTCTTTGCTAGGTTTGTTTTCTCCTCTCACTAGCATCTGTCGTGCTTCTAGATATATGGGTCGCAGCTTCACCCCACATTGCATACCTCATCATGCTGATGCCATCTGTATCTGGTCCAGATCCTAGATTTCTTTTCTCTCCCTACCTTCGCCGCCCCGATGTCCACTGACACATTGTCGTTGTTTTTTCAAAGGTTTGTCTTCCATCTGTATCGCGGACTTCTCTGACCTACCCTCTCCCTAACCCCGTTCTCTTCGTCTCTTGCACTTGCTGAATCACCTTCAAGGTCGTACGGCTCGTCGCAATTGTTTCATTTCAGCATGAAATTTCGATTTCCAACCTCAATCTCTTCAATTCGGTTTCTTCCTCTTTCTATTCTCTTTCATTCCACTTATTTGTCTTCACAGGCCCGTTCTATTTCTGGCTCACCATCGTCGTCGCTGATTCGCCTCAGTGACAACGTTAACTCCGCCGTGTTCGTCTTGGCCTTTTCATTCATTCTCTTTTCTTTGCTTTCTGTTCCGCAGCCCCATGACAATGTTTCATTTCATATCTGGATAAGTGCGCCCTCCTCCTTGATTCAATTTCATCACTGACTTATCTCAGGTCTTTTGAACCGCCACGCGAGTATCTGTTCTCGTATCTGCTCCACTCCCAATTCAACCAACCCATTTCAAGCTCGGTTAGGTTTAGCCGGATTCCTCTTCTTTTCATGCTTCTAATAGCCATCTCTGTTGCAGATTCCTCGCTACCCTGATGGATGAATTCAAGTTTCGTGACTCCGATTGCGCGGTACGTACTTGCTCTCTGTTATTCTTTCCTCGCATCCTGACCGCCTTTCCTACTCATGATAAGTCTGATATTTGTGAACGGCGCTATCAATATTCCTCCACGGGCTACAGAACGCCGACTCCTTTCCATTTCGAATTTGAACCTGACCGGTGAGGTGAGGAACTATCAGGTGGTCCATTGAATTGAACCGAAGTTAATGTACAATGGCATCTCCACAATACAAGGCCGACTCTTTACTTGTAATTTTTTGACTTTGGCACGGACAATGCATTATGGTATGTCCGTCCATCCATTCCCTCTCGAGCTTACATTAATGCTCGAGGAATTCGGAGGTTCCTCGATGTCCTCAGCGAGCGGCTGCGACATGATGCGCTCTCAGTGATTGAGCGATTCGCAGGCTACTGTGTCCATTCTATAGAACCTTTTCGACACATCTCCCTGCCTTGGAAGGGTATATTCTCTGCTGCTCTTTCATATATATTCATCCTGACTATTTGTTTTCTTGGTCTTTTGTTAGTACCACCTTCTCGCTACCTCAATGATTTCAAAATTAGAAGTATGTTCGGTGTGTTTTCTGCGTCCAATTTACTGCCCATGGTAACTTGTCCCGAAGCCTTGTCTGCATATCATCGAAACTGAAGCATGTTCGGGTGGTTGACGGTGCGCGTTCGAATTTTGCACGGCTTTCGATTCCTCACATTCCCGATTATCGCCATCACCTTTTGTGGGTTCTCGTAATTGCGCTCTTGGGTGAGGATCCAGGGCCCAAAATGTTAGCGAGTGGTAACTGATTGGGAAGCTCGGTAATATCCAGCCTTTCTCATGCGACAGAGGTAATTATGTCCAGTTCTCCTCGGAGTCTTCGTCCGCTACTTCTGGTTCTTTATTCTATAGTTCTGGACTTGGCGACTTCTGCAATAGAGTTCCGGATTGGCATAAATCAAGATTGTGAGCATTTCTCAATTCACCCAATCTCTGCTCATATTTTTCCGTTGTTTCACATTCTAAGATGCCGGGTCTGACTTGGGATTGCACTTGTGAGCAACGGTCAATCATTCCCTATTTTTTAACTTGTTCTTCGTGGTCTCTTTCTCACTCAGGCATCGTTGTCGGCAGGGTGCTTTATTCCGTTGCCCAAGTTAGGCATACATTGAGGCCGGATGGACATACTACACAATGGCATAATTTAGAGGGCAGTGTATTGGCGCCGGCCTTCCTTTGCTCCCCTCCGTCTCCTCAGCTCGTACGCGAAGTTGATGGTGGATACAGATCCTGCGGTGCTGAGTGACCCAGCACTATCGCTCCTCCCTCCCGAACTTGCCACGCAGCTGCTTTTGTCTCGATACGTATGGGCAGGAACTGCTGCGGTGCGTTACATGCATGCAGGTGTCGTTTATCACCCGCCCATTTTAATATGACCAGGTATTATTATGGGATATTCTAAGCAATCTGAAAGCGGACTACATGCTGTTTTTCAAATACAAGTTGGCCTGGCCAGTAGCGGCGTACTTTGTGTCGAGGTGACTTTATTCGAGCCATTTTTCCCCACCCGGCTGGTTTACGTGGGATAGAATCACTTCCGCTGCCTATGTGATTGGATGCGTAGTTTTCCTGAGTGCGTGGAGCATTTCGCCAAAGCAATGTGTGATTAATATAAAGTTCATGCAGCCTCTCCGGTGGGAGCATGTCGAGCATTTGATCTCGCGCTTGACCTCCTTTACCCCGTCGCCATCCCGTCGACATCGCTCCTCTTCTTCTTCCGTGTGCGCGCGATACACGGCCGTACACGCGCAGCGACTATCACCTTCGGTCTCATGTGGCTCGCCGTACTCGCGACGTGCATCCTTGTCCCGACCTCGACTGGCGGCGCGAACATTGAACCCACCCGTTACTGTGTTGTCGCGGAACTGGCGCCGTACGAGGGCGCAGTTGGCCTCACTCCAGGATTGTTTGACACGGCCGTTTTCTTCGCGATCTTGTACAAGTTGGTTGGAAATACTCACATCGAGTATTCTTCCTGGAAGCAAAAAGCACGCGCATTCTTCACAGGGGCGTAACTCCCGTCATTTTCCAAGTCACTTTTCGTAGACGGCCAAATCTATTACATGTCAGTCCTTCATTGGTCAGTCCATCAGAACCCACTCGATCAACTCTTTGTGTTCAGGATTACCGCTGTCAGCAATATCGTTGCCTTCGTCCTGCTGTGCTTCCCCGGCCTTGGACCCGCGTACCGTAGCTTCCTAGATGGCCTGTCGCGTGTACCGACACATACGACTGGACCTGGCGCAACAGTCGTTTCACTTTCCCACCACGTACCGTGGCGACCGCGCACAAGATATCGGAGTTGAATTGGGTCCCCTGTCCCACTCGATGCACTTTGCGTCCCCGAAACGGCGGACAAGAGCAACAGACTGCGAAACGGGAGCAACGGAGGATACGCTGAAAGGAGACGGGGAGTGTTGAGTAAGCTATGGCTCTTTTTACCAGAACCATATACCTGTTGGATACTGGGTACAAACATACACTTGCTGACTTGCACCTGTCGAGTTTTGTGTGGAACACTGTACTACAATCTCCTCTGCAGCAATTCAGCCGTGGCCCGTAGTAGTATTATTGTATTCCGCCTCATGAAACGATGGCCATGCTGTTTTATTTCAACTGTAAGCCCATGGACACTGAATTGTTTTGAACCACCGGCGCACAAGCCGGAATTCTGATCCGTTTGGATCCGGCAATTCGACTTGGTGAGCTTTCTCCGTTCAACGTGGATAATCGGCAATCAAAGGAGTATTCTGGATCAGTTGATGATCGGATTACGGGCCGGCGCTGGCGACTGCATCGCCACTCGCCTGCCTGCTCTTGACCGCCACCACCGCCTTATTTATCGTGCGCTACCACGGCCCGCCTTTCCTCCTTGCCGGTATCACCTTCACATGACGCGACCAAGTCCTTTAAATTTAGCAACAATGCAATTCTTTCGTTTACTCTCTTCGTCTCTTGCAGCGTCCGAAGCGGCCTGGTCTCTCTGAGTTGTCATGGTCAAATTCACCATTTATACGGGAGGTTACAGTGCGCAAGCCATCTGCTGCTAAAGAAGCGACAGTGCTGATGTCGTACAGCGACCTTCATCGTATCGTACCTCTTCGACACCCAGAGCGCCTCGCTCACGTACCTCGATACCATTCTAACTACCCCGAATTGTTCCTGGATCACGCCTCACCTGACGAACCCCAACCTCATCTAGTGCGTCTTCCTTTGCCTATGTATGCCCACCGGTTTCCTGAGGGTTGGGTTATTCGCGTTGTGGCGCGGTTAACGAAGACGCATCGCTGAGTGCGCTCCAGGTATACGAAACAACCCCCGGCGGCGGCTCACCCTCCTCGACGAGGTCACCTCCAGCAGGAATGGACCAGCGTTCTGCGCCCCACTCACCACGGGCCAAGTTGCCTTCATGAATGTACGCACCATGCCTGACTCATTATTTCCGCAGTACGCATCCGGCAACGGCGAGATCATCCCGACCGTGAACGGTGGAACCAAGTTCGACAACTCGAAGACGGGGCTGGAGACGTTCCCGCCTGCCCTGGGCGGCGTGTCGAACCCGCATATGGTGTATGAGCACGGGAACGAGGTGTTTGTCCCCGACTTGGTACGTACATACGTTGCAAAACGGTGGATAAATTGCGAACGTATTTGTTGCAGGGCGGCGACAAGGTCTGGCGCATCGGCCACACAGCCCCCCGGGAAAATTCAGCATCCACGGGCTTGTCGCGCAGCCCCTAGGGGGCGGGCCGCGGCACATGCGCGTCCTCGGTGCGTTTCATTCTGTCTGTACCTCCTCGCACACAATATTTCCCCTTCTACCTTATTCCTATCTCTACTTTTACGCGTTTCCTGAGGGGCCGCGTGCTTCACCTTTCTCCCCGGAGACAACATCATGTACCATCATTTACATCCTGCACGAAACCGCCAACCGCCAACCTCCTCACCATGCAAGCGATCCCGCCCTCCCCGAACGGCACCCCCCTTCCTCGCAACCGCCCCCACCGTGCCCGCGCCCGCGGACGCCCCACCCCCCGGCGGGGCTTACGCCGCCTCCTCTCCCCCCCACGCCCACGGCCGCACACCCGCACCCGTTCGTACCTCTACGCGTCGAACCGCACCATCGGCGGCACGCCCGACGAGGGATACCTCGTGGCGCTGGGGGCCGTGAGCGGCGGGATGGTGGTGTATAAGCGGGTAGGGGGCGGCGCCGATTTCAATTTGGCGGAGGTGGAGTGGAACGCGAGCGCGGTGCCCAGCACGGGGGTGGTTATGCGGGAGGTTGCGCTTTGAGATTGGTTCGGGCGCGTCAAAGTGAGGACTGAGCGCCAGCTTTTGTTAAATTGTTAACATTGTTTTAAAATTCGCACGTATCGGGCACCCGGATGAAAACTGCTCCGTTATTTTATATGAAAGCGGTGCCTTTCTTGTAATGAGGCTGTCGGCCGAGAAGCCCGGCGTATGTCCATCTATCTGATTTCGCCTGCCCCTCCAACAACCAGGTTAGGAAAATAATTGCAAAGAAATATCGAACGACCATCACAGGATATGACAACCATCCAACACGAACATCTAGGTATCTGCCCGGCCGGTCAGAATCACGAAGAATATTCCCCACAAGTGCCTCAACCAACTTCCGAAATGCAGCGAGCGAGCTTTCAATCCGGTTCTCCCATTCCGCGATGTTGCAAGTTGTTCCTATCTCACGGCCTGGATCTGCCATATTTATATAACGAGGATGACCCGGAGAGGAGCTCCGGCACGTAAGTCAACAAATTCGGAAATCCAGTGGCTTATATAGCAGCTGACGCAAATAGGCTCGAAGAGCGGCGTCCTGTCGCCGTTTGGTCGCTGTTAGACACCAAACCTTCCACATTGTAGCTATGTGCGACCCGAAACGCCGGCCCAAGTAATTGCGCCATACCGATGATCCCGCATCTACGAAGTTAACGGTGAATTGTTTCGCTTGGAACGGAGTTCTTCGGCCAAGGTCAGGCACAAGCCCGGGCCGAATGATCCCAAATGCCTGCTTCTTCATCATGTCGTTCAAGTTGCATTCCGGGCTGTGCTGGGCCTGACATACTTTCAGGTACAAAGTCGAATTTAACGATTCATACGTAGCAAAACGACATTTTGTCTGTTGCACAATATTTCCCTTCTAGAAGAATAAGTAATATTTTGTTGCCACGTTGAGTTTGGAGAGTACATGCGAATCCATTACACATCTGTGTACCAAATCAAACGCTGTCGAGAGGAATGTTGAACTTGGATTTCTCTAAAATTCTCCATTTGTGATAGACAAGTCGCGGCGTGAATCCCCGATTTCGTGCAGCGCGTCCTGCCTTTCCGACGCCACTTCGCAGTCTTTTACTCCCCTCGGCGGGGTGTGCCCAAAATGTAGCGAGTGGGAGTGTGTACCCAAATCAACGGTGGGAAACAGAAATGATTGTTGTGCGAGCTCCAGTCGAGTGTGTCGGTACAGGTGACACGCCATTACGTTGTTCAACATCACGTTGGGAATCGCTAGCAGGCTGCGATACGCGATTGCCACACCGGGCAAACAGACCAAGAGGAACGATGCAATGGTGCTGATCACGGTAATCCTGCCCATGGGAGGCTCAGTGGGTCCGGATGATACAGGAATTGAGCGCCTCACATGTAATAAACCTGGCCATCCACAAAGAGAGATCTGGACAATGACGGGAGGTACGCCCCTGTGACGAATGCGCGTGCCTTTTGTTTGAAAGAATTATATTCGACATGGGTATTTCCGACGAGTCTATACGAGATCGCGACAAAAACCGCCGTATCGAACAATCCTGGAGTGACGCCGACGGCGCCAGCATACGGCGCGAGTTCGGCAAGAATACAGTAGCGGCTGGGTCCGATGTTGACACCGATGGTAGCAATCGGAATGATAATGCTCGTTGCGAGTACGGCAATCCACATGAGACCGAAGATGATCGTCACTGCACGCGTACCGCCGTATATCGCGCGCACACGGAAGAAGAAGAGAAGCGAAGTGGATGGGATAGCAACGGGATATAGAAGTGCGAACCCAAGATGAAATGACCGACATCCTTCCACAGGATAGGCTGCGGGAATGTCAGACATGTAAGTTTGACGGAACCCCGCCCACGTACTCAGGAAAACCGCACATGCAATCACAGCGGCAGCGGAAGTAATTCTACTCAACGTCACTAACCAGTAGGGAGGACGAACAGAACTCACTCACCTTGACAGAAAGTATGCCGCTACTGGCCAAGCCAACTTGCGTTTGAAAAGCAACGTGTAGTCTGCTCTCAGATTGCTTAGAATGTCCCATATGAATACCTGGTCGGAAACGGATGAGCGAATGGAAGAAGCTACCTGCGGGTAACGTACCGCAGCGGTTCCCACCATTACATATCGCGAGAATAGGAGCTGTCTCGCGATTTCGAGAGGGAGGAGTGATAGCTCTGGCTCGCTCAGCACTAAAGGATCGGTATCTGCCATCAAGGTCAGTAGAAAGGGCGCGGATGTGCAAGGAAGGAAGTGACCAATTTCCTTCTTTATGACATAAGTATCCGGCGACTAGCATGTAAACTTTGAGAAGCATCTCCTTTGGAAAGCGCTGCTTGAGTGGAAATAGTACCGGACGATCGGTAGATCAGACGCCAAGTTCCATAATCACAGCGTGTTTGCACTGCATGTCTAAAATGAGGAAACTTTGGCATCGAAGATCGCCGTCTTAGCAGCGCGCGAGAACAACGGAACTGTCAACGAGACGCCAAGGATGCGGTACTCTTGGCGTCAAATAAGCTTTCGGAGTTAAAGCCGAAGGTAGCACATCTATAACGGAAGAGCAGGAAGTTCTCCTCACGGTACGTTTGTGGATTGTGATTCCCATTGGGGCGAGATGCGTAGCTGGACAGGTGAAAGGATTGGATTCGGTACGTCGGTGAAACCTTTCTCCAAAGGTTCAGCTCATCAACTAAATCAATTTCAAATGCCTTGTGTTGTGTTCGGGGTTCACGAGGCAGGAAACCACGGGCGCGAATTTGTAATTGAAAGAAAAGGTGTGCGTTTTGTGTGGTTTTCAGACCCACTAGTTTAATGTTCTTCGTCCAGAACAATCCCAATCAAGGGGAAATCGGGATTCGAAAATCGGATATAGGGTCGAAAAGTTTTTTTCGACCTCGGGCTGACCCCCCTCCCCCCCTCCTTCCATAAAGGGAAGGAGTTTCCCACCCCTAGCGCCGGGCCGGCTGCCCCGCGTCCTGCCACCGCAACCCAACTTACTTCCTACCACTTTCCTTGGCACAGATCATGCTCATATTAGTATTTCATGAATTTTGATGATCAAGTAACCCATTTGAACTCCAACAGCTGAAAAAATTCTGATCCCAGAAGGGACCATGCTTGGCTTAGATCACGGAAGATTCAGGCGTAGAGCCTCAATACTGTTGATATCCTTTCTAGAGGTCAGGATGAGTTTTTACAACTGAATGACACCCCCAGGACACTCCATTTGCTATTTTGAAGCTCTGAATAATATGGACTAAAAGTTTTTTTCAGCCTACCCTGGACCCCCCCCCCTCCCTCCCTATATCCGGTTTTTTAATCCCGATTTCCCCTTGATCCCAATCGTAACTCCAACTCCAACTTCAACCCAAATCGTTCTGTTGAGTGATTCCATCTCCTTGGGTCCGGGGCAATACTGGACAGCACTATGTCGCCTGAGCTGCTATTTGCCACGTCGAAACCCGCCTTCCATCGCATCTGTAACGTGTTTGATCCCAAATTCGCAAAAAATACCATGTCACGTGACCGTTCAAACTGCCTGCTTTGTTTAAAATTGATATTTTTCAATCCTTGCGCACGCCACTGTCGATTTCCCTCATTGTGCCCCAGTGAGTGTTCTACATCACTCACTGTTGGTGAGCAGTGTTCCCTTGGTGATTATTATCCATTCTTTAAGATTTTGCTCATTCGGTGGTGCCCATCACGTTGGGTATGTTGGCTTTCCTCTCTATAAGGCTTAATTACCCTGTTTTTGTTCTTGTGCAGTATCCTTGCGATCTACTACGAACTGCGCTGTCAAATCTTTCTTTTTCTGAGCTGCCCAAATTTAGCTTCCTTCGGGTTGCGAGCCAGCAGCGAGCTCCCCACCCACGACGGCGCTGCACCCCTCAAAAGAGTTCCCTGCATCAGTACTTCTTACGTCCTTCCCATATCATCGCCGCCGCACCCATCCCTGGCTGCCGCCATGTTTCTCGCTTTGTAGGGACTTTTGTTTTCGCTAAAGCCACTCTACCAACTTGCTCTCAACGGATAGATCGAGCCTGTCGAAAGATCCCAACGGTCATAGCCACTAAGGCCGTTTAACGTTTAACCCCAATCCTTTGTCGGAGCCAAGGTCTTGCTGCCGAAAGCTGTCTTGAATGTCAATTCTGTTCAATACTTATGTTGCTCAAGCTCTAGGGTGGTCAGGCCATTCGCTTTGGAAGACCGCAAGTATGAAGCGAACTCCGTCACCCTCAACTGATTTTCGGCCTCCCAGATCAGCCGGTCAACATATGCTCGACGCTCTGCAACCAGCGAGTCTGAATATCAAGACCAAAGCCAATATGACTCAACTGCAATTCCACTCGACCTTGCTGTGCCTGTTTCTCTATCATCGTCGTTCCATACCTCAGCGTCTCTCCGCTTGAGTTTTAATAGCATTCCTGATGCGTACAGCAGGCCGATCAAGCGCTCCGTAAAACCCTGGAAAGCATCAACAATTAATACAACTGCTACAGTATGTCTTTCCAAATTCCATCCATCAAATCCCGCGCATCGACATTGTGAAGCATCACCGGAAATTTCTTTGGATCCTCGTAGTTCCCTCGGACCACTTCGGGTTGTTCTGGAGCTCGCTGACAATGCCGTGCCAGTATCACCTGTCCGGCTGCACCTGAATTCCGTCCCCATTTTCTAGTGAGCTCACGAGCGTCCCTACATGCGGTTTGGCGGGTTCCTGCCCATTTTTCACGTACTTCAACCAAAATCTGGCAGAAAATCAGCCTTAACTTGAAGGTAGGTACAAGACTCTCTTGCGTCGCAGTGTCATTTCACTCGGTTTCACCCAAGGCCTTCAAAATGCAGAATTTTGAACTCATCCTGCTCACTACATTTGTCCGACCCGTTTGCCTCGCTGATTTTCCTGCCACACAAGACGGTCTTCCGCCCATCCCAGAACTTCAACATGCGGACCGCAACCGTTACATGCGTGATCCAAAAAGTTGAGCTTTTCGCAACTATGCTGATCGTGTTCAGATAATTTTCTCCTCACAAACCTGTACTTGGTGGGTAATGCCCACACTGTGTGCAGCAGGACGAGTATATCTTTTTTATTTATTCTAAAAATATGCCCTACCACAATCAAGCCGATCGGTGTTTTCGGCCGATTGCTGAAGAGCCATATGAGGCTGGCGACCTGCTCCGGAATTCACGGCCCCGGGAAGTACGTGATCTTGCGCTTTTTGACAGAAAACTGACACAACTTGCGCAAAGTAATAGAACTGTCAACTACATTGGAATGAAAGGAATTGAAACCAATTTAGGTACAAATGTATTTACTCTTCATTAAAGAGAAGGAACTCGGATTCCATTACATAACAGAGTTTCGTACAGCCACTAAAAACATCAGTTCCACTTACTGATGTTTTAGGCTCAATGTTCTGGCTAATGAAATAAAGATTGAGGTCACAAAAATGTAATGAAAATGAGCACAGCCTATTTTTGCGTAGTAATTCATCTACACTTTCAGGTTGATTGAAATTGTTTCTAAAACTTTGAACTTCAAACTAGATAAAACTGTGACTTGAGTTTTGAAGTTCATTTACAGTTTACAATGGTATGAATTTCAAAAATTAGATAACAAATTCACTGTAGGTGAATTTTTTCACTTTCCAGTGTGCCGGCCGCCCTCATTTGATTTAATAGCAGTGAAATATCGGAGTTTTGGGTCTGCTGACCTGGCGGAATTTAAAATGGATTCAGATGGACAGAGATGCGTAATTTTAACAAGATATGCCTCCACTTTGCTCCGGAATAAAGTGTAGGAAGAAAAGCCACGATATATTAGAGTATTGTAAAGGACAACCAAGCCAAGCTTGAAGCCGTAGAAAATGGAATGCTGACAAAAATCTGAGTCCCATACTGTAAGGGCAACCTCGAGGCTCGGCAGAAGCTCTGAGACTTTTGGCACTGCTTTCTGATACCCTGAAACAGCAAGGTTTGACCGCGCAGAAATCTGCGCCATTTTTGCTATTGGTCCAGAAAATGCCGGACCAATGGCAAAAATGGCTCAGGTTTTGAAACTCATTCAAGTTCTTTCAGTCTTTTTGAAAGCAGTGCCGAAAGTGGCTGTTTTGATGCTGCTTTCTTTATTCTTCAAAGTGGCTATTTCAGCATTCTTGAAAGGCACAATGAAAACCTCAATTTTCTGTACACCTTTCAAGACACAAAGAAACTACATTTCTTTGTGTCTTTGGAAGTGATTCTGAAACTAGGCATTGCAATTTCAGTTTCAATTACATTCATACTTCTAGTTTCTACTTGGAGTGGAACTCAAACTGAAATCATCACTCTCCAGGTAGGTTTTTATCCTACCAGGAATATTTCCATTTTCGGTGTGATCGCCTAGATCACCGGATGATGTGCTGGCACCGCCACACCGTTTCAGCCCTGATCAGTGCAAACCATTCCACTGAGGAAACCGATGCGACTATTTCGTTTCATGACGAAAAAAAGGCCAATCTTTCAATCTTCTGTTCATTGAAATTATTCTTGCGCACGACCGCTCTGGCGAGCATATTACATCATCATTTAGACTCACAATGCGCGGTCCCGGGTCTGAAACTCCAGACGTCGTTGGTTCGGACGCAACAATTCGAACCTGTGAATTTTTTACCAGAATAAAGAGGCCATCCCAAGTGTCGAACAAACATGACGATTCGGAGTCAATAATTTTCATCAGTGTGCGCCCTTCGTGCATTAAGGCAAGATTTCACACCGTGACCGCACGCGACCAGAACGCGAAGGTTTTTCCGTAGGTTCAGGGATCAGATGCACATTAAAATCAGACCACTAATCACATTGCTATCCCGTTGGCCACTTCCCGCGCAGTGCTAGTGGGTCTTCCTACCACAACAGCAGAATGTGGTAGCAATAGGTATTTTCAGCCTTGACGCTTCAACTGGTTCCTGGGGGATTTTCCTTCCGCCGAGAAACTCAGGCACAGCAGCGGGCACAATCGAACATGACCTACACTCGCCGCAACCAATGAGAAGTCAGAAAAAATCATTCAAACTGTCGCCTACACTGTTGTTGCCAACTTGAGACTGTCTGATTGGTAGGTACACATCATGGTGCGACGGTGGTTCGATCTTTGATCGAGTCGGCCAATGTGCAACAAGAAGCCTACGGTGAACTCGGGTTGGCAGAATCCCGAGATATTCTCAGGACATGGCGTTGTTTTCATTGGACAGCGGCGTTGGATTGGACGAACACCCGTCACACATGGACAACGACAGTTTACGCGGAATGAAACCGCCAGCCGGGTCAAGCCGCTACGCTTCTCCTGCCGCGATGTAAGGGGCATGGCCACCGTGGTGCCTCGCAAGCCATTCGCAATTCGAATCCAATGTTACTTGAGTTATTTGGACCGTATTGCTTTGAACTGAAGGAAATGTGTGAACGCGAGGGGCGACTGACGTTTGTCGTCTATTACTCCGATACTTGGTTCCTCGCGTGCGAATTTCCTTGTGCTTCACTGTCAAGGACGCTTCTGATGACCCTGTGTCAATCCGACATGTTGAATCCTTCCGTTTTGTATGTTCCGCGATCAGAGCTCGCACGGGATGTCCTAGATATATAGCTTAAGAGGGTGGAAGACCTGTCTACATCCGCAATGCCGCCCGGCCCAGGTATTAGCCTCAACACGATTCTCGATTACACCGTGGCAGTTGCGAATACACTCCAGGATGCAGCATCTCAAGTACCGTTTGTCGGCAGGGTCTGCGCCCTGACCTTGGCAATTATACCCATGGTGCAGGTGTGCTACTTGAATGAGACTTCTATCCAAATGTCTTATTGGAATGTAGAACACAAAGTTTCAAAAGGACCGCTGCCTCCGGATTGTAGACGATATTCATCAGATGCTCTGCGTACTCACGAACTTGGCCCTTCACTCGGACGACATTGAATCGGTGGATACACTCCACCAAATCGCCCAATTTTCGGCGTAAGTCTCGTGTGTATGACGATTTTGTTGTGGACTGATATTTTCCCGCTTGAGGAACCCTACAGAAGATTGATTCGTGCTTGAGAGCACGGCGAGAGCTGGGGACAATCAGGCGGCTTTTCAAGCAAAGCGAACTGGTCACGCAATTGGACAGTTGTGAGAAGGAATTAACCACGGCGTTGGAGAGCTTTACGGTTGGTCTACAAGTTCGAGGTGTCAATCAGCGGAATTAATCAGAGTTTTCAAGATGAAACAAGGACTCGCAGTCACCTCCGCTCTCGTGGGATTCAATGCTGACGCTCACACTCGACATCGAGAGCTGTTAGAACTAGTCAATGCCCAGACTGGCTCACTCGACACACTGTCTTCGGTTCGCAGATGCTTCGCTCGTTGTACCCACGGTCTCATACCATTTCCCAGATCGGACGGAGTTCCTTCAATTCCAGGTATTTTTTTGCATGAGAATAGCAGAGAAGCTGTCCTCACTGTTTCACATAACAGCTCTGGCTCGTTCTCGTTATTGCCTGGAACTCCCAAAATATTCCACGGGCGCGAGACCGAGCTCGAGGATCTTATCCAAAGTATACTTACTGTGCCTGCCCGGGTTGCAATCTTGGGCCCAGGTGGGATGGGAAAGACAACTTTGGCAGTGGCGGCCCTTCATAACCCAAAAATTGTGGGCAAATATCCCACCCGTTACTTCATTTCATGCGACTCCGCCTACACCAATTCTTCGCTGGTTGCAATGATTGCATCCCATCTTGGACTTGAGCCCTCGCGTGGGCTGGTGAGAACCGTCGTTCACCATTTGACCGCGGAACCAGCATGTCTCTTGATCTTGGACAATTTTGAGACCCCATGGGAAGCAGCAGATGGTCGAGACGAGGTAGAGGAGTTCCTTTCCCTACTGACTGATGTTCCGCATGTGGGACTTCTCGTAAGACCTGTCCTTATCTGCTGAAACCGGAATTAACCGTGTTGACCCAGATCACGATGCGTGGGGCCGAGAGGCCCAGCAAAGTGCAATGGAATCGTCCATTCCTGCAACCGCTGAAACCTCTGTCTCCAACTGCCGCACGTCAAACATTTATTGAAATTGCGGAAGAGATTCACAACGACGAGGAAGTTGACCAGCTTTTGGACATCGCAGACAATATCCCCCTCGCAGTTCAGCTGATCGCCACAGTTGCCGCCTCTGAGGGGTGCCAGGCTACTCTGGAGCGTTGGGAACTCGAGAAGACGGCGATGCTATCTGACGGGTACGACAAAAAATCAAACTTGGAGATTTCGATCATGCTATCTCTGTCGAGTCCGCGGGTATCGTCTTTGCCGCAGACCTTAGATCTCCTCAGCCTCATGTCGCTCCTCTCCGACGGCATTTCTAACCTCGACTTGGCGCAAAGCAACCTGCCAATTCCCGAAATTCTGAAGTGCAAAGGCACATTAATTCGGACCTCGCTCGCGTATGTTGATCATGTCGGACGACTCAAAGTGTTGGCTCCGATTCGGGACTACATTCGACAGACGCGATATCCGTCCCCCGCGTTGGTGAGACCCCTGCGCAAGCACCTCAACGATCTTCTCAAACTCCGAAAAACATTCATGTTGTCCCATTCTTCATCCGCAGGTGACTTGACGCCTCGGCTTACGGCAAATCTTGCGAATCTGCACAATGTATTGCTCCATGGACTGGACTCTGACCCTGAGGATCTGCGAGAAACTATACTCGGCATTCTCTCGCTCAACCGTCTGAATTTAATCATGGGCCGAGGTTTCACCCCCCTCATGCTGCGCCTGCCAGAACTGCTAGACAAAACTGTTGACCACGAGCTTCAGGGGAGGTTCATCACTGAAGCATTGGAAGGGAAGCATTTTTCGGCGATTCCTAATCCAGAACGGTCCATAGAGCAGGCCATCGAACATTTTCGTATCATCAACGATCTTGAGGGTGAAGGTGAGTAACGGTCTTTTCAATAAATCTCCAATTCATATGGTCATATTCAAGCTCGCCTCTATTTTGTTGTGGGAGACTATTACGTCCATCACACTAGCGATATGAAGAAAGCGCAGACTTTTTTCGCCAGGGCGTTCTCATTGGCTTCGCAATGCAACTCTGCGGTGATTCAAGTCAGGGGACTGCTGGGCTTGTCCACAATAGAATGGTTCCAGGGGAATTACCCCGAGGGCCTCCGGCTCGCCCGCGAAACACACAAAATGGGAGTTATAACTGGATATGTCTGGGGGGAGCTGGATGGCATTCGATGGCAGGCCATGTGTTGCACTTCCCTTGGGGATTTCAAACATGCTCTCCAGTTGGTCGATGCAGCCAAGAACTTGCTGGTTTGGGCAGGTCTACGAGGGGGAGGGGCCGACATTAGGCTCATGAACACCGAGGCGCTTGTGTATCAGCTCAAGACAGAATATGCCAAGGCCCGACACATTCAAGAGGCTATTCTGCGGCAGACTTCTGCCGTGCTCACCCCTGTACTCCATGCTTATGCCCTAGTCAATATCGTGGAACTGGATCTCGTCACCGGCGTCGATGCAGATATTGTGTCACGCAATATCGACGCGGCAGCCTTAGACTTTCAGAACGCACGGTATATACGTGGCATGGCTTTTGTTGAGTGCTCCCGTGCGGACCTGTTGCTTCGAGAGGGAAATGAGAGAGAAGCATGTACGGAGTACAAGCGGCTGTTTGCTGGTGTTCAAACCACCGACAACGATATTGCATGTGCCTGCCTTGCAAAGCTAGCCAACCCTACAAACTCCACGCGCACGACTGAAGAATTGACGCGATGGGCTATTATATTCCTCGCGTTTACAATACGTAGTGCCGTGCATAACATGCTGGCCGTCCACCAAGCGCTCCGGTGTCTCGCAGATGTTTTCTCGCAGGAGGGAACAGACGATGTGGCACTAAGCCTTCTGGCAGTCGCATTAGAGGGTTTCACGTGGATGGACGTTCATCGCAGTAGGGGTGAATGCATGCGCACATTGGGTGACGTGCACTTCCGACGCGGTGAAATTTCACGGGCATCGAGTCTTTGGAAGGACGCTAGACCAATGTTTGAGCGCTCAATGCAGGGCAAAGACGTGGCGTCAATCGATGCCAGGCTTTCCCAGATAGAGCAACATCACCAACACAACTTGGAACTACTATCGCGGCTGTCGACATCCACGACTGCGCCCGTGTCGCAGCTCCCAACTCTTTTGCAGTCCCCAGTGGATGAAGGGAATCAGGAAGAAAAGATCGCAGAAGCTGTTAGGGTGGAAAGTAACTGAGGCGCTTATGTTTGTTCACTCTTTCCGCTCGTTTAGTATCTTTGAATGCATCGCTCCATACCCCAGCCTTGCGAACTATCGACTCGCACATGTCGGCAAACTCCGACCTCGCTCCCACAGTGCATCACCTGCTTAGAACCCCGGTTGTAAAAATTGAGGCAAGTCTGGCACCGTTTCGCAAAATTGTGGCAGCATTCACGGACGCGTATTATCGGGCCGGAAACACCAATCATGATTTCCAAATGATTTCTCTGTTGTTTTTTCCTTTCAACCAAGTAGTCAGCGGAGATTTATTGTTTGAATTCGCCTCCCCGCTCTATCCACAGATATGAGAATACAGTTTTCTTGAAGAAATATCGAACATTAATATTCTGTTGGTAATTTAATTTTGACGGTACACTACATGTTGGTAATGGCAAAGGGAATGTCGAGCGTTCCAACTTTCGCAAATGCGGCGCAAGTATGGTTGTGATGGAAGCGTAATAGCGATAACACTCCACATTGCCTTACAACGTATCCCGGCGGTCCCCAGCTTCGCAATCTGCAGTGGCCGTCTGGCGCCGTGGATGCGGGGGATCTACCGAGGGGAATGGGGCCAATTCAACTTTGATATTTCCTGCAAGATCCTCACGATGGATAGTGGGCAACAAAAAAGATTGTTGCGCGAGGTTCAGTCGCGTGTGACGGTAGACGCGACATGCCATCACGTTTGTCAACATCATGTTGGGAATCACCAGAATGCTGCGATACACAATTGGCACACCGGGAAAGCACAACAGTACGAAAGTCACAATACTGCTGACCACGGTAATCCTTACAATAGAGGGTTTCAATGGCGTCCAATAAAGTAAGGAAGGGCTCACATATAATAGATTTGACCATCTATGAAGAGGGACTTGGAAAAGGACGGGAGGTACGCTCCTGTGATGAATGCGCGTGCCTTTTGTTTCAAGGAAGGATACTCAACATGAGTATTTCCCACCAGCCTGTACGAAATCGCGAGGAAAACAGCCGTGTCGAACAATCCTGGAGTGAGGCCAACAGCGCCAGTATACGACGCCACTCCGCCGACAATACAGTAACTGGTGGATTCAATGTTGACTCCGCGGATCGCAATCGGAACAATGGTGCTAGTTGCGAGCACGGCGATCCACATAAGGCCGAAGACGGTAGTCACTGCGCGTGTGCAGCCGTATATCGCGCGCACACGGAAGAAGAAGAGGAGGGAGGTCGATGGGATGGCGATGGGATAAAGGACTCCAAGCGCAAGATCAAAGGGTCGACATCTTCCCGCAGGATAGGCTGCATGGAAGTCAAAGAGGTGAATTTGGCGGAACGTACCCACGTACTCGAGAAAACCATGGATCCAATAACATATGCAGCGCAAGTGATTCTACCCAGTGTTAACATAGTCAGATGATCGGAGCATTACAAGACGACCTGAGGTTACCTGGATACAAAATATGCCGCTACTGGCCATGCCAACCTGTAGTTGGCAAGTAACATATAATCCGCTTTCAGATTGCTCAGAATGTCCCATATGAATACCTGGCCAGACACCGATAAGAAAGTGGCGAAGAACACGTATATACAACGCACCGCACACGTTCCCGTCCGTACATATCGTAAGAATAAGAGTTGTTTGGCAAGTTCAGGAGAGAACAGCGATACCGCTGCGTCACTTAGTATTGCAGGATCTGCTTCCAGCATCAAGCAGATTCCCAGACGAGTGGGCGAAGGGAGGTAGACGGACGACGAAGGAAGGCCCTTCTTTATGACATAGTGTGTTATATCCGGCACTTTTTCGGGACTAGACCTTTAACAAAATCTCCCCCTGGAAAGCGCTGCTGGAGCGTTAATAGCACATGAGTGCAATGTAGGACGGCCAATGAGACGCCGAGTTTAATATTACTCACAGCCATGTCTGCACTGCGTGGCGAAAAAATTCCCAATCTTGGAGGTCGGAGGTAGAACGTCCGGTGGTTTGCTATTGGCGGCGAACAACGGACCTGTCAACCACACTGTAAGGCTGTGGTGCTCTAGCTTCACCTCCGGTCCTCAATCGTGCGTCTGCCCTGAAACACTTTTAGTCTAAGACCGATGATCGCGCATCCGTAACATAATGGAAGAACAGAACAAAAATACTGTGTCGGAAATGCCGCCGCAGACATTCAGCCTCTCCAGATTGCGAATTGAGAACGAGGCGAAGTGTGTAGGTACAAACTGTAATAGATCTCACCGGAAGTCAGTACCAGCGGAGGATTTGCAATTTTGAGGACGAACTTGTGATGATGAATGAATAGCTATGCAGAAGCTAAGAAATCTCGACCTTTGCTTCGTTGCGTCGAAGTTCGCAAGCGATTATTCGAACAGGGTGGGGAAAGGCGGAATTTTCACTTTATCACCAGAACCTGCGTTGTTTCACAGCGATGAGTGCTCGACTCCGGTGAACCTGCCCCAGGAAGGGTTATGTACGCCATGATGGAAAGAAGAATGAGACGAGGTGATATTGTATGTATCAGAGACCGAGGACACTGACATGAGCGATTCTCTTCGAGACATTCGCGGGATAGATCAATTTTTTTTCGGTATGTAGCGGGAGTTTGCAGACAGAGGCTGCAAAATAATGAGAAAACGGGACATCAAGAAACCTGAACCTCACGCAAAGGGAATGTCCAGGAGAACTCGGGGCGTGAGCCCCGGAGAATCTGTTGTTGCGATAGCCTTGGTTCCTTCGTCCGCGCTCTGAAGTCGGACAAAAGTATGGAAAGCCGGAGCACCACGCTTTTTTAGCGAGATATCCGATGTGCAGATCTTTGATCGCCGCCTCTGCCGGTGACGAGGACCCCTAGACCAACCTCAATTAGGAAAGGGAACGCGTAACTATTTTAAGTCAAAAAGGATTCGGTCCGTTGAGTTCCCCGTCAGGAACAGATCGCGTTCTTGTGGCTCAATGCATTTCAAAGCAATGTGGGCTTTGGAAACAATACACTATACTTTCCTTGAAAGAAAAACCACAGAATAAAGCACACTTTGAGTCAATTTGTCAAAGCATTCATGAGTTCCAAAAGCACCATGTGATTTGGAAAACAATACACTCTACTTCCCTGAAAGGAAACAATGAGAATAAGGTACCTCTGCTTTGGCTCCGAGAAGATGATTCAGACCATACCGGTCTAACTGGCGGTCGCTCTTCGGCGCGGCCTCCATGTCGGATTGTAATATCGGGACCAACCCGGATTTGTTCGTCCCACCTGGATCTTTGTGCGCAGTGAAAGAAGCGGACGCGGACCTGGGGGATTTGGGGGGAACACCGCCGACGCCCACAACCGTCCCTTCGTCATTTTGATACGCCGTCGAGAGCTTGATGTGGACTGAGAGAGCGTTTCCGCTTCGGGATGAACCCATCCCAACGGGGAATGGATCTGTGCGGATGAAGGAAGAGAGGATATCACGGCTTTCCAGCCAAACATGCACGGCGGGTAAGACCCTGCGGGCTTAAGGTCAGGGAAATTCAGCCTGTTGATCGAATTTGGGAGCCGGACTCCCTATCATGTCGTCGCACACTGCACGTACTCAAGGTTAGATCCACCAAAGGCGACCCAAGAAACATATACAATTGATTGTGAACAATTGTTTTATCCCGCATTCAATGTAAAATCCAGTCATAAGCTTCCATCCATTTTGAAAGGGCGCGAGGGCTACCACTCATCAACATCTGATCCGTCCGCAAACTCCTCATCTGAGAACCATACGAAGATCTGGTCGGAATCATTGTTATTGGCCTCAGACCCGCCTGTTACTGAAGGCTCATCCTCCTCCAACATCTGGTCCAAACGTGCCAATTGGTTTGAATCTAGAGGAGGTTATGTTTAATAAGTGTCAGATATTTCCACAAAAGACTTACCGAGTCCGTCCCCGTTGTTAACGCCACCCATGTAGTACGACCCGTTGGTGCCTATGACCGCGTCCCCATTCCGAAGTGGTCGTAAATTGGGGAGTAATTCAATTTCTCTTGCATAGTCGTTGCGGGCCAGGGTAAGTGCATAACCCCATTTCGCATCAATGGCCGCGGGTATGCTGTACATGTCGTCGAGGGTGTGAAAACAATCAAGGAGTTTGAGGTAAACATCCCAACAGCTCGTCCGTGTAATTGGAGGCTGCCCAATATCGGCATATAGCTGTGTAACAATCACAGCAAAATCAGGAGGAACCAACTGAAACACCTCGTGATCTTTAGGACAGTACAAGTTACGAACTGTGTCAATGGCTTCTTGACTAACATTGATCTAAGCGCGGAGTTGGTAAGTCAGATAACTCTAATCAAAGAAACTGGCCTTGAAGTCAAGCACCCCATAATCTTGAGGATGATCATACATATCATTTGGCACGCCGTGAGGAAGGATTTTGTTGCGGTCCGCACGCTTCGCGGTATTGTTCACTCGAAGTCGGTATGCATCAAGCTCGGCTTGAAGCCACGGAATGAAGACGTAACGGAACACCAGCCTCAAAAATAATCTTCAGGTCATCCCGGAAATCATGGCAATGGTGAGACTGCTTACGCCTCAAGAAGAACGTCGGGATCATACCATCCATTAGTCACTCCCACATCAAGGATGTCTTCAAAGCCGGGCGTGAAACGATGTCTCAATTGAGACCAGCCAATTTCTCATTCCCAAATTCATGAATGTTCTCACAGCAAATAATCCAGGATTGCATACTTCTGAGCGAATCGAATTCTTTCAGCTTCAGCAGACGCTGCTCCATGATCTTTTGGGTTCTGACAATGACGAGACAACACAGTTCTTCACCTGCGACCTCGCCCATGCGCTTCAAGGCTCCATTATAGTTGAATTTTCAACGAATCTTGGCATTGGGACGTTCAAATCCGCACACCTTGCTCGACTGACACTCAACCACTTGCCTCCACATGGGCTGGGAACAACTCCTAACGAGCTGGTGGCGGTCAAACGCATGTATCGCCGGCGTACCAATAATGGAGTGACTGAAAAGTCGGTTGTTACCCGATACAGCCCTGCAGATGAATATGCCAAAACTGTGGAAGAGGCCAACCTTCTATACTGGGCGTCATCACTCATGGAATTCACGTACTCCGCTATCACTCGTTTCGTCTCAAAGGCCAGCACATATCCTCGCCTTTGAGATTCCGCAGTTGCGCTTTGTGCGTGCTGGTGTTGCCGTTTGCCACGACCAAGTCACGGGCAGCAACGTCAGCAACACCTCTTCCATGAAGAGGTCGAGGAGTTCATTGAAGGGGGATCAGACACGTTCATTAAATTCGTCCACAATGGTGACGCTACCCCGTTATTGGACGCTGACGATGAACTTTATCACATTGCTGAGTTCCTGTGCTTCACGCAACACTTGCAATATTTCAAGACCGACAAGGCTGTATTTTTGTCCGACCTTCAAGGTATCTTTCATTTGATTTTTCCACTACATTACTCACAAATTTTCCAGGGTCTGCGACTCTGCTCACTGATCCTCAAATTATGACATCGTCGTATGATTCTTTTTTCCTGTTTGTCATTGGATGGCTCTGAATTAATTTACAAGGAATATTGCGGAAGGAAAGAACATTTTTGGGGACGGAAATGTGTCCAGTATCTTTGACAAATTCCCTGAACAGCACATATGCAACCGTTACTGTAAATGGTTTGATCTTCCCAAGATGCAGTAGTCTGACATCTTCCATGTATGAATATGCCCCAATATGATTATGTGTATGCTTTATGCTCTGGACACTTCAATTTCTTTGAATTTGACAAAGGGCAAAGCCTTTACACACTAGCAGCTGCGGAACTCTGTTCTACTAGCATGACAGTTACACAGTCAAGGTTGTATGCATCTCTAGCACTCTACTCATCAAAAGAGGATAAATATGCGCATCACACTCACCAAAATCACTACGGAGGATAGTTCCCGGGGTCTTGATCAACTCACCTACGCAACGATCAAAGATCTGCGCATCGGCTACCTCGCCAAAAAGCGTGGTGCTCCGGCTTTCCATACAAAAGCCTCCTTTGGCGCAGATTCTGTAGTGATAGCGTCGCGGAAATACGGCGATAATTAGCAGCCATTGATTGTGCTATCATTGCGGCGCGTCTCCTAAAGCAAAATGAGAGTCTCGAAGAAAGCATCTCGACTCTCGATTCGATGCAGGGTCGGACGCGCCTTTGAAGGTAGTTCACGTCGGGACAACTTGAAGGTGACATGCAGGTGAGCCTGGGTTGCGAAGGCGACGTGGGAGGGTGAGATTTATCGGATCTTGACGTCATATACTATGGGCAGCCAAACCCCAAGACATACGAGGGTGAGTCCATTATAGAGAGGAAGCCAAGCGGAAGCGATGTTCGGGGGTGATTATTCTCCTTCAGGTGTGCCGCTATTGGCGCGGCTCTCAGAGTACGAGATTTATTGTGTTGTGCCCGCGGCTTTTAGATTTCCGCAGGATCCAGCAGAGCTGAGGCTACTAGTACTTCGAGTTTGAGAGATGATGGTTGTGGATGACGTGGCTGGGAGCTGATCGGGTCATATCGGATCGGAAAATGACGGCATCAACCCGGTGAGCGACATTTTTCTTCCCTCGCTTTCACGCTTGCTTTTCGCCGCTTTTGCTCACGAGTTAGGGAATCGAAGAGGACGCGCCCCAACGTGAGCTCCCAGTGATCACACGACTACAGTAAAATGGCCGAAGCTGGTCGACACAGTTGTTTTGCTCTTCGTCTCCTCGTGGTCAATCTTGGGTCAATTTGCACTAAATACACGATGGAACGCCTAATTTCTACAGGCGACACCGAATCTTGCTTTAGCCTAAACTTAAGAAATTACTCCACTCGCCCCGTTATCCAACTTTGAAGCGGATTGAATGATCGCGACTTTCATCCCCTCTTGAGTCTTGACTCGTAATGAAAGCCAGTCCCTCTACACCCTTGTCCACGTTTTGATATTCGCCGTCGTTTGGACTCATGATTTGGCGGTAGTGACGACCGGAGTTTTCTCGACAGCCACCCGCGTGCTTGCTGTCCAATTGTGAGGGAAACATCACATGTCGATGTTCATGAACTTTAGGTACTCATCCCGTAGCCGCTGCGCTGTCGTTGTTCCTCGTGCCGACTCTCTTGCAAATACCAACAGGGTTCTTTGTACACCTGCTGGTAACCTCGATCTGTGTTCTGGGGCCATTATCTGCGAACTGGGTGCCTCTGCCTCCGGCTCCTTGCCACCTCCCCACCACAGTGCGCTCTGGCCGTTCCTTGGGCCGCATCCCGCTAACAAGAACTGAGTATTATATATGCTTCTCTGGAGCTTCTTCCGACGTCTACCTCGGCCCCCGATGGTCCAAAAACGATTCAGAAAATAAAATACCGCAAATAAAGTGCGGCCCAGGAATCTGGCAATAAAGGCAGAACATCCGCTAACAAATATCTGCATTGTGTTAGATAGACCACGGATCTATTTATTGCATGCCCCTGCGTCCGCTACCCCCATCCACGATGCTTTGGGCGGCACTGCGGCGTCTTCCACCGTGCTCATTTAACACAGCTCTGGCGTAGCCGCCGATCACAACACAGAGAAGAGTACATCTGTACCAAACGCTGTCGAGAGAAATGTTAAACTTGGATTTCGCTTAAATTCTCCATTTGTGATAGACTAGCAGTTAGCCCGTGCTTCGCTACGAAAACATGTTCTCTCAAGTTATGCATGGGTTCAAAAATTATGTACAAGTTGAGATATATTGTGTGATTACATAGTTAAAAATTCAACGCCTCGCACGGCGACCAGTGGAGGTCCCCTCGCCTTTGTCTTCGGACTCCTCGAGCGCACGGTCGTCCGCTGTCTTGCGTTTCTTAGGAGATGGTTCGTCGGACCCTTGACTTCCAAAGAAGCCAGTGAACTTCAGTCGAGCGGGCGTGCCTGAGTTGACTGAGAAGAGAAATCAGTTTCAGTTGACTGAATGAACGTAAATACAAACTTAATTTGGTTGGACTTTCTTCCGCCTTCGGTGCTACAGGCGACACCGTGAGGAACGTAACCTTTTCCAAGTCCACAATGAAGTGCTTGATGGTACGATCCTCATTGCGTTCAATGCCCGTCAAAAATCCTTCGATGGAGACGGGTTTGCCTTTGCCCGGAATTGGCTTGTACTTCTCCCAGCGAGTGGTAGCGGGGAAGTTACAGTGCACGGGGAAGGCGTTATCAGCAGTCCTGGTCGCCGAAAGATATTGCTGTGCATCGATGTCGAAGGTCGAATTCTTCTTGTCGATGTTGCTGGGTACGCCACAGACCTCCACCATCGCATGGTGGCAGATGTCGAAGTTCTCGGGTGACCCGAGCGGCACCAGCTAAGTAACAGTTGTCAAAGGGGGCATAGATTAAGAGCAACCGAATAACACACCCGGATAATGTCCCCAAATATATGGTAATCGACGGGCGTGAGTTCCTGCGAGTAAACTTCCACGGTGGGGGTGGTACGGGCGGGCTAGATGAGTAGACGCTCAGATAATGTAACACGTTAAGCAGGACTCGGAACCGCACATGTATATCCACGCTATAGGCCGCCACCTCCGCAAACTCGAGATTATTTTCGTTGTAGTAACGGAGGGAGGAAATTATAGCAGGCTCGGAGGAAGCAAGGTATATCTGGGAGTCGAACACAACGGTTTTAGTTCTGGGAATGAGTCTGGGGTTCTCCAGAACAGCGATAGCGTGCAGGCAAGCGGCAGACATGATTTGTGAGCGTTGTGTTGTGAGTGAGGAAAAGTTGAGTGTCTTTGGAAATGGTGGCTGGCTTTAAAGGCTGGTGAAGATGTACGTCAGTGGTTAACACAGTGGAGACTTGGTGGAGACGCGTGGATACCAGTGGAGAGGCTTGATTTCGCTAAAATCCTGAAAACATCCAGTTTATGCCACGTAGTGCTCAATTCAATCATGTTACCGTGCCGTGTTTCCAATGATCACCTTACCGTGAAGTGGAGTAGTGGAGCTCGTGAAATTTTCTATTGAGTTCGCTAAAGTCTGCCAAGCCCTAGTTTATGGCACGTCGCACTTGATTCAGTCATGTTACTGTGCCGTGTTTCCAAAGATCACCTTACCGTGAAGCGAAGTTGTGGAGTCGGTGTTCAGGCCGAGTATTGTGTCATAACTGACGGGGAATGCCCCAAGTGGGGCGCAATGGTGACGGCCAGATTTGTTTAAACCGAGCGAGTCCGTAGGCTTTTTGGCTCAGAAATCACCCCCCCGACACGCACGCTAAGACACGTAGTATCATGAACAGCCAAGTGGACAACACGGTCAATAATCGTGTTGCGTGCAGATTCCTACCAGCTAAATTAAACCTAGAGACCGAAAATAGCTTCCCACCAGCTTCCTCGACAGTTCAGCACACGAGTCTCCCGTGGTGCATCTCCGCATTTAACTTCGAGTCAGTGCAGTAATTCGGGAGGTGTCGTTGGAAACGTGAGAGAGGAATTTTCTGTCCAGAGTTTCCGCACTGAAACTAAAATCACAGGCACAAATAATAGAGTGGCAGAACAGGGGAAGCTTGCACATGCATATTCGGCCGTTCCTGCAGCGTTCGAAAAGGAGCTAAAAGAAGCAATGTATTTGGCCATGTTAGTAAAGGCTCGGAACCATGAATGTGCTCCACCAGTTGAAGGTTAATTGTCGGCTTCAAGACAGAGATCGGGTGGCCATTCCATAATCGTGTAGTCATATATCCTCGGAATCAGCTTGCAATTGTTTACAATTGAGTCGCCTTATTTTAGTATTTGGATTTGATTTCCGATGTGTCGCATCGAGTCGCACGACTCCGACTCAGGATTCTTTGAACAGTAGAAAGGTGGCTTGGTTTAACCAAATCAAAGGAGACGAAAAATTTGACTTCAGATCGAGGTTCAATACATTGTTGCTTTTAGACTACTGATTAAATATTTGAGGAAAGACAACATTCAGGGTGCGATTTTCTCTTGATCGGGCCGGCAAAAGCACTTTGACCCGACCACGGGAGGTGGCTCTCGACAGCGCGACATAGAGTTGCCCATGTGTGAATACTGGCACCCGAAGATCAACCCCGACGTATTTGACCGACTGTCCCTGCGCCTTGTTGATGGAAATCGCGAATGCGAGTCGAATGGGGAATTGGAGGCGGGAGAGAATGAAGGCAAATTCGTTTGTACTGCCTGATGGGGTCATCGTAATCCTCGGAATGAACGCAACTTCGCCGTTATGTGCTCCACCCAGGATTTCAGCTTCCAAGACCCGATCGGACATGCGGCGCACTACCAGACGTGTGCCATTGCACAGCCCGGAGGAGGGGGAGAGATTCCGAAGGAGGATGATGGGACAGCCGACCTTTAACGAAAGTTCCCCGGGCGCGAGGCCAGATGCATCCAACGACCGCAAATATTCTGTAGGCATGGCATCATTGACCTGAGGATCATCCGCACCTGCCTCTGTCGTGATTTTGTCTGCGCTGACAAAAGTCCTCTGCTCGCCCCTCATACGGCCGAGGACATCTCCGTTGAGCCCATCAACATCTCCATTTCGCGCCGCCAAGATGGTCCGTTCCAAAAAATAGCTCGGCGGTGGTGTTAGTCCATTTATGCCGGGAAAAATGAAGTTGATGAGAGCGTCATCATCTCGGGTGACCATGTCGGCAGGAAGTTCGAGGGAATCATCTTCCAGATCATTGAGCCTGCCATGGCCAACGTCCAAGAGCCACTCGGCAAATTGTGTCTCGGCGGGTCCCACATCCAAACGCATGTTACGGGTCAAAGTGAGGACCTCGATATTCTGCCAAAGGTACGACCGGAAAATTGAGGCGTCGAGGATCTCTTCCTGAGTGCCCTTGGGCACGACAGGTAGAATTTGCTTTGGATCGCCACCTAATACCATTGTTAGTCCACCGTACAATTGGTCATTACCCATAATATCCCGCAATGTGCGATCGACGGCCTCGTGGCACTTGCGATCGTGCATTGGCGCCTCGTCCCAGATTGCGAGCTTTGTCAATCGAAGAAGGCCAGCTCGCAGGCTCTCCTTGGGAATGGAGCATGTCGACTCATCGTTTAGACCGTCAATGGGTATCTTGAAAACAGAATGGGCTGTGCGTCCTCCGTGGAGAAGGAGTGCTGCAATACCCGAAGACGCGACACAGAGGACAATACAACTTTGCCCTCGGAGGTGATGTGCAAGGCTGTTGTAGACAAATGTTTTCCCGGTGCCGCCGGCACCGCTGAGAAAGAATACCTTGCCGAGTTTCTGCTCGACGGATTCAATGATGCGATTGAATGAGAACTTTTGGTCAACATTCATCCGGTCAAAATTCTCGGTTGCTCGAGCGCGCTGCTCTGCGGGGTTGTAGTCCAGCTGCTCGGCTACCAGAGGGTTCTCGACGACAGCGGTCCAATCTCTTTGCGGTGTTGGCATCCCAAAATCTGCAAGGAAATGTCCAGCGTCTTGGAGGATTTTGTTGAGTAAAAATAGGCCATAGTCGTGGACGTCAACATCGGTTGGAGCTTCAAACCCCATCCGTCGTAGGCGATGGTCTACGTCATCGCAGATATGCGCCCGAAACTCTTCCCAGAGTTTCACGGGTTCCGTTGGGTTGCAAAATAAAAGTAATGTCGCAAACAGATGGCGGAGACGGCTACCAGTTTGCATTTGCGCAGCCTCAGAAAGGCAGAGGCGCCATTCACCATCGTCCTGCAAAATTCCTCTCGCAAGGCATGCCTGACGGTAGGATTCATAGCGAACACCTTCAAAATCATTAGCCATCGGATTGAAATCAGTTAAGCTGCAGCGTACCCTGATAACAATATAAATCAGCGTGAGAGCGCGGACCCTTGACAATGGTCAAGAGTGTCCGGAGATAAAATCGTTCCCCTCCCGCCGGGATACAAAATACATGCGACCCAATGCCCACCCTTTCTTGCGTACAGCCCAACGTGGTGGCTTCGCCTGATCCTTCCAGACAAAGTACTGTGGAAATTCCTGATATGTGTACTTGCGGGCTTCATCCCCAAGAAGGCCATCATCCCGATTCGCAGCAAAAAAGGCCTGCAATTTGCTGACCTCGTTTGCCGCTCGATCGAGCACCTCGCCGGGATCTTCTCCAGGATCGAATGTGACCATATGTTGGCCAGCAAGATGAACCGGGAGACGGACAACGTTAGGTATTTGCGTATGGGTGTCGAACTGAAAAATACGCCACGCGGCTTCCGAGGGGCCGATGTACCGCCCGTCGATGTACGTTTTGATTTCGTCACGGTCGATTTCGAGAGTGGCGCGGTCACTGCCCTTGTGAATATATTTGAACGGGTATTTGATAGATTTGACCGTTGCCGCACACTCCACATTGATGTGGCAGTCGAATTTGGCGGAAAGATATGGGTTGTACGGCACAATCCAAGAGTTATCGACCCTATGACGCCCCACCTCGTATACGCGGCCGTCTTCAGGGCGGTGATACAGTGGATAGCCGTCAGTATCCATGGACGTGTACGGCTGGAATGGTTTGGGAAAATATTTCGTGCATTTGTTCTTCTCCATGCACGGTGCGCGAGGGTTAATAACACCACATGGACCGTGAACCATGCATCGCTGCACCGTTTCGAAGAGGAGTGGCTGGGTTTCGGGATCGGGCCATTTGGCAGATATGATAGCATCGATGTCTGCAGGGCTCAGGAGTTTCCACAGATGTTTGAAAAAGATGAGCATGTGCATGTGGGGCAATCCGCGCTTCTGAAACTCGATCGTGTAGACGTACGCCGCACATTCTCCGAAAATTCCGTCCTGGTAAATTTCTTTAATGATGAGGTTTTTCTTCAGCTCAAAGACGCGAGCCACCAACTCCGGCCGATCATAGGAGGTCTGACCACGAAGTAGCGCTCGCGATATCTCGGCCCACTGAGGATTTGCGGTGACAGTAATAAAAAGGTCGACCTGTATCTGAAAATCAGCAGCCAGAAAGGAAAGCTTCAATGGCTCATACCTTACGAAAGTACCGTGCTATTGCCATCGCGTCCTGATAGCGCTGTTGCATATGCCGCGGGCCGCCTATGTAAGAGGAGGGAAGGATGTAACGCTTCCCAAGCTCGTTGAGATCGACATTCTCGTCGTGATTCGAGATAGCATCCTCGAGGCCGTTATACAGTGAAGCACGCATCTTTTTCTGATTGTGGCGAAAATAGCTGAGCCGATTTTGGTCAACGGATGCAAAAGCGTCAACCATGTATTGCTGTAAAAGGCGTCCACCATGGAGGACTGTTGAAAACTCGTTCTCTCGCTGGAAGAGACGGAACGCGTAATAGCGAATCTGGGTGAGGCGTCTCGGCTGTTTCCCTGGCTCTGCGGCAAGGTACAGATCAGGATGCCAGCCATTCTCTCCTCGCGGAAATAGAAGAACGTAATAGAGAGGCGTGTAAGCAGGATGGATATCTGAAATGCGGAGCATGGGTGATTCGGCGGGGGCTCGGTTTCTAAGAATGATGTCTCGACCATCACCAGAAGACCCATCTTGTGGTAGGATGACAGCCACCTCCTCTGCAGTGGGTAAGTTATACCGGCGCCGATCATTACCGGGGATGACGCGAAGTCTAACTTCAGCGTCTTCGACATCCCCGAGGTCAGACAGAATCTCGTAGGCATGTTTGTAAGTCGGCGCATAGGCATGCAAACGTGTTAATAGTGCCTGAAGACTTTGCATTGTGTCGCGGCGAAGATTGCTGTTGCGATTCATGCGCTGCTGTAATGCGACGCTCGGATCATACACGTACAGCTGGGAGTACGATGGGGAAACTCCATCCGGAGCTGTGAGCGAGCCAGAGAGATGGCAAAGATTTCCATGAATCCGAAAAACCCATGCATTCGGGCCATGCCGGTTAATATCTTTGTCGTCCGAGACGCCAAGAGAGGTGAATGCAAGGGCTGAGTTGTACTGCGTAATGTGGGTTCTGAACTCGACCGCCTGCGCATCGCTGCCGGCAAAAAGCCGCCGCAGCGGCTCCGGGGGTTCCTGCAGCAACTGAAGCTGTACCTTGCCATGATCGCAGCAAGTACCGAAAGACGGTCCCTGGACCCCGGAAGAACGGGCCACCTTTTCGTCATTCCAATGGAGAGCGCCGCAATTCGGGCACTCTTCATTCATGGACCCGAAATCCTGGCGTGACGCTGGATCACGAAATTCCTGGCGTGCAACCAGGAATACTTGATCACGGCGATGATTTCGCTGACGGGGCTGTCTTTCACGAACTGGATTTTCATGAATAGGAAGTTCAATGAGAAGCAAGGTAATTCACCATTGGGTCTGTGGTGAGGACGTTGGGTGGCCGCAGGGGTCAACAGACCGTTGTTTAGTGCCTGAGAGTGCGTAGGATCAACAAATGCATGCGCACATCTAGTCTCATACCTGCAAAACTCGAGACTGGCCCATATCACACCCTGGAGCTCCAATTCCTGTAGAGAAATTCAGAATTAAGAGCCGTTGAGTTGCATTACGGCGCACCATCAACATCCATGTCAAATTGTCCGGAGTCTGCACGCTCGTTCCGTCTTCGTGCTTGCTGGCCTCGGGACCTGCCTGCACTGCGTTGTGGGGGTTCCTCGCGCTCTTCCCGCTCTCGTTGACGCCGCCTTTTCTGCGCTGCGGACCGCGCACCTTGGGACGGTGGTTGCGCATTCTCATCCGCAAAGCCTCGGGGAATGCAGCCACCTGCATTCGGCACGCGACGTCGATGTGGGCTTTGCTCTGCGTTTATACGGATGTCTCTCAAAATCTGGCGTTCACCGTCGTGATGTCGCCGAGGCGTTCTCGGAGGTGTCAATAGATTCCTGACATTCGCGTCAGCGCTAACGGCATTCAGTGGTGAGATACGACGCACATTACTTCCAAAAAAAATTCAGAAGCTTAGGAGATGTTAGAAAAGTGGATTGGGGTTCTTAAACAGCGTATTTGGTTCTGGCCATATAGTTTTCATAGTTTGGGCCTGCGGAGCAGTGGAGTGGAGTCGTGGAGATTTAGATCATAGCTCAAATTCCGGTTCGCATTCCGGATTTGGGTTACGTACATACACTCCACCTCGACCTCTAAAATGCATCTCGACATTTCTGTTTCTCAATGGAGCAGTTGACGGCAGTGTGGGCTCGGATGGACGGTCCGGTTGTGAGAAACCAACATCTCAACATTGTTGTGGAGTTGGATGCCGGAATTCAACATGCGGACGAACTCGCGTATGAACCCGGCTTGTTCCTCCTCGCGCTCCACTTTGACGTTTGTCCAAGACAACCACGTCTTTTCTTATATAGATAAGTCGCAGCGTTAATCCCCGATTTCCTCCAGCGCATCCTGCCTTTCCAACCCCACTTCGCACTCTTTGACTTCCCTCGGCGGGGTGTGGCACGCAAAATGTAGCGAGTGGGAGTGTGTACCCAAATCAACGGTGGGAAACAGAAATGATTGTTGTGCGAGCTCCAGTCGAGTGTGTCGGTACAGGTGACACGCCATTATGTTGGTCAACATCATGTTGGGAATCGCTAGCAGGTTGACATATACAATTCCCACACCGGGCAAACAGACCAAGAGGAACGATGCAATGTTGCTGACCACGGTAATCCTGCACATCAGAGTCTCAGTGGGTCCGGATGATACAGGAATTGAGCGCCTCACATGTAATAAACCTGGCCATCCACAAAGAGAGACCTGGACAATGACGGGAGGTACGCCCCTATGAAGAATGCGCGCGCCTTTTGTTTGAAAGAATTGTATTCGACATGGGTATTTCCGACGAGTCTATACGAGATCGCGACAAAAACCGCCGTATCGAACAATCCAAGAGTGACACCAACGCCGACGGCATATGGCGCGAGTTCGGCGACAATACAGTAGCGGCTGGGTCCAATGTTGACGCCGACGACGGCAATCGGAATGATAATGCTCGTTGCAAGTACGGCAATCCACATGAGGCCGAAGATGATCGTCACTGCACGCGTACCGCCGTATATCGCGCGCACACGGAAGAAGAAGAGAAGCGAAGTGGACGGGATAGCGAAGGGATACAAAATTCCAAGCACAAGATGAAAGGACCGACATCCTTCCACAGGATAGGCTGCGGGAATGTCAGACATGCAAGTTTGACGGAACGCCGCCCACGTACTCAGGAAAACCGCACATCCAATCACAGCGGCAGCGGAAGTAATTCTACTCGACGTCACTAGCCAGTTGGTCGACGAGCAGAACTCACTCACCTCGACAGAAAGTATGCCGCTACTGGCCAGGCCAACTTGCGTTTGAAAAGCAACGTGTAGTCTGCTCTCAGATTGCTTAGAATGTCCCATATGAATACCTGGTCGGAAACGGATGAGCGAATGGAAGAAGCTACCTGCGGGTAACGTACCGCAGCGGTTCCCACCATTACATATCGCGAGAATAGGAGCTGTCTGGCGAGTTCGAGAGGGAGGAGTGATAGCTCTGGCTCGCTCAGCACTAAAGGATCGATATCTGCCATCAAGGTCAAAGGACGCGGATGTGCAAGGAAGGAAGTGACCAATTTCCTTCTTCATGTCATAAGTATCCGGCGACTGGCAATTAAACTTTGAGAAGCATCTCCTTTGGAAAGCGCTGCTTGAGTGGAAATAGTACCGGACGATCGGTGGATCAGACGCCAAGTTTCATATTACTCACAACGTGTTTGCACTGCATGTCTAAAATGCGCGAGGAAACTTTGGCACCGAAGATCGCCGAGCGGCAGAGTGTCTGGTCTTAGCAGCGCGCGTGAACAACGGAACTGTCCACGAGACGCCAAGGATGCGGTATTCTCGCCGTCGAACAAGCTTTCGGAGTTTAGTCGGGGGTTTGCCTTGAAACAATGTTACAAGGTCGCGCATCTATACTAATAGCGTAAGAACAGGAGCGCCAATGAGGAGGTTCTCACGATATGTTTGGAACCTTGGATTGCGATTCACATTGGGGCGAGATGGGCAGCTGGACAGGTGAAAGGATTGGATTCGGTACATCGGAAGGTTCAGCTCATCAACTAAATCAATTTCAAATGCCTTGTGTTGCGTTCGGATTCGCGAGGCAGGAAACCACGGGCGCGAATTTTTAATTGAAAGAAAAGGTGTGTGTTTTGTATGGTTTTCAAATCCACTAGTTTAATGTTCTCGCCCAGAACAATCCCAATCGTAACTCCAACTCTAACTTCAACCCAAATCGTTCCGTTCTGTGATCCCATCTCCTTGGTGCTGGGGCAATACTGGGCAGCACTATGTTGCCTGGGCCGCTATTTTCCGCGTCGACAGGCGTCGAAACTCTCCTCGCATCGCATCTGTAATGTGTTTGATCCCAAATTCGCAAAAATGTCCTAAACCTACGATTCAGCCAATGAGCTCAAATAAAGGTCAGGGAATCCTTGGTTGAATTTGCCTCCGCTGCGTCCACGAGCTCAAGACAACAATTTGCTGTTCCCACACCGGGCAAACAGACCAAGAGGAACGATGCAATGTTGCTGACCACGGGAATTTTGCACATGAGAGTCTCAGTGGGTCCGGATGATACAGGAATTGAGCGCCTCACATGTAATCGACCTGGCCATCCACAAAGAGAGACCTGGACAATGACGGGAGGTACGCCCCAATGAAGAATGTGCGTGCCTTTTGTTTGAAAGAATTGTATTCAACATGGGTATTTCCGACGAGTCTATACGAGATCGCGACAAAAACCGCCGTATCGAACAATTCTGGAGTGACAACGACGGCGCCAGCATACGGCGCGAGTTCGACGATCATACAGTAGCGGCTGGGGCCAATGTTGACGCCGATGACGGTAATCGGAATGATAATGCTCGTTGCGAGTACGGCAATCCACATGAGACCGAAGATGATCGTCACTGCATGCGTACCGCCGTATATCGCGCGCACACGGAAGAAGAAGAGAAGCGAAGTGGACGGGATAGCGAGGGGATATAAAATTACAAGTGCCAGACGAAAGGACCGACATCCTTCGACAGGATAGGCTGCGGGAATGTCAGACATGCAAGTTTGACGGAACGCCGCCCACGTACTCAGGAAAACCGCACATCCAATCACAGCGGCAGCGGAAGTAATTCTACTCGATGTCACTAGCCAGTTGGTCAACGAGCAGAACTCACTCACCTCGACAGAAAGTATGCCGCTACTGGCCAGGCCAACTTGCGTTTGAAAAGCAATGTGTAGTCGGCCCTCAGATTGCTTAGAATGTCCCATATGAATACCTAGTCAGAAACGGATGAGTGAATGGAGGAAGCCACCCGCGGGTAACGTACCGCAGCGGTTCCCACCATTACATATCGCGAGAATAAGAGCTGTCTGCCGATTTCGGGAGGGAGGAGTGATAGCTCTGGCTCGCTCAGCACTAAAGGATCGGTATCTGCCATCGAGGTCAGTAGAAAGGGCGCGGATGTGCAAGAAAGGAAGTGACCAATTTCCTTCTTTATGACATGTGGTATCATAATTATCCGGCGACCAGCAAGTAAACTTTGAGAAGCATCCCCTTTGGAAAGCGCTGCTTGAGTTGAAATAGTACCGGACGATCGGTGGATCAGACCCCAAGTTTCATATTACTCACAGCGTGTTTGCACTGCATGTCTAAAATGCGCGAGGAAACTTTGGCATCGAAGATCGCCGAGCGGCAGAGTCTCTGAACAACGAAACTGTTAACGAGACGCCAAGGATGCGGTATTCTTGGCGTCGAACAAGCTTTCGGAGTTTAGTCGGGGGTTTGTCTTGAAACATTGTTACATCAGAGCCGAAGGTCGCATCTATGGCGTAAGAGCAGGAGCGCCAAGGAGGAGGTACTCGCGATATGTCGGTGAAACCTTTCTCCAAAGGTTCAGTTCATCAACTAAATCAATTTCAGTTCCGTGATTCCATCTCCTTGGCGCTGGGGCAATACTGGGCAGCACTATGTTGCCTGGGCCGCTATTTGCCGCATGAACGCGCGTCGAAACTCTCCTCCCATCGCATCTGTAATGTGTTTGATCCCAAATTCGCAACAATGTCCTAAACCTACGGTTCAGTCAATGAGCTCAAATCAAGGTTAGAGAATTTTTGGTTGAATTCGCCTCCGCTGCGTCCACAAGCTCAAGGCCACGAATCTCTCCACACGTAAGATAGGACAGTAATATTCAGTGGTTAATTTAATTTAAAGAAGATCTATGTATTTTTCTATGGGTTGGAATCAAGCACTCGACGTTAAGAGGAATTTTGAATGTGCGACCCAACCAACCAAAATGCAACGCAAGTATGTTTGTGATAGAGCTTAGAGCTAGCACTGGCCGTTTTCTCCCAATGAAGTCATCCCCGCTTCGCAATCTTTTGTTCTCGTCTCCCGTCCTGGATCCACGAAGTGCAAGGACTGAGAATCGGTGGTCAATTCAACATTGATATTTCTTGCAAGATCACCACGGTGGGTGGTAGGAAACATGAATGATTGCTGCGCGAGGTGTAGTCGTGTGTGCCGGTATACACGACATGCCATCACGTTTGTCAACATCATGTTGGTAACAACCAGAAGACTGCGATACGGGACTGCCAGACCGGAAAGACATGGAAGGATGAAGGTCCCAACATTGGTGACCGCAGTAATCCTGGAAATAAAGAGTTGAGTGTGTTCGGGTACGCCAATAAAAAGCTGACAGATAATAGATTTGGCCATCTACAAAGAGAGACTTCGAGAAGGATGGGAGGTACGCCCCCGAGAAGAATGCGCGCGCCTTTTGTTTCCAGGAAGGATGCTCGACGTGAGTATTCCGAAACAGTTTGTATGAGATCGCGAGGAAAACTGCCGTGTCGAACAATCCTGGGGCGAGGCCGACGGCGCCAGCATACTCCGCCACTTCGCCGGTAACACAGTAACGAGTGGGTCCAATGTTGACGCCATGGGTCGCAATAGGAACAAGGATACAAGAGACGATTACGGCGATCCACATAAGACCGAAGACGGTAGTCACCGCGCGTGTACAGCCGTATATCGCGCGCACACGGACGAAGAAGAGGAGGGAGGTAGATGGGATGGCGATGGGATAAAGAACTCCAAGCGCAAGATGAAAGACCCGACATCTTTCCGCAGGATAGGCTGCATGGAGGTCAACGAGGTGAATTCGGCGGAACGTACCCACTTACTCGAGAAAACCGTGGATCCAATGATATACGCAGCGCAAGTGATTCTACCCGATTTTAACATAATCAGTTCGTCGAGGCATTAGAAGACGATCTGAAGTCACCTGGACAGAAAATACGCCCCTACTGGCCAGGCCAACCTGTAGTTGAAAAGTAACATATAGTCCGCTTTCAGATTGCTCAGAATGTCCCATATGAATACCTGGCGAGACACAGATAAGAAAGGGGCGAAGAACACGTGTATGTAACGCACCGCACACGTTCCCGTCCGTACATATCGCAAGATTAAGAGTTGTTTGGCAAGTTCAGGAGGGAACAGCGATACCGCTGTGTTACTTAGTATTGCAGGATCTGTTTCCAGCATCAAGCGGATGCCCAGACGAAGTGGATGGAGGGAGGTAGACGGGCGAGACGAAGAAAGCCCCTTCTTTATGACATCGTGTGTTGTATCCGGCACTTTTTCGGGACTATATTAGACTTTCAACAAAATCTCCCCTGGAAGGCGCTGGTGAGGCGTTAATAGCACATAGGTGCAATAAATGATGGCCAATGAGACGCCGAGTTTAATAATACTCACAGCTATGTCTGCCTGCGTGGCGAAAATCCAGTAGAAATGCCCGGGCAGAGATCGGAGGCAGAACTTCTGCTGGCTTGCATAGGCTATGGCTGCCCCGAACAACGGACCCGTCAACCACACTGGAGGGTGCGGTATTCTAGCTCCATCTCCGGTCTTCAATCGTGCGTCCGCTCTGAAACACCTTTAGCCTAAGACCGATGATCGCGCATCTGTAAGTAACACAAGATGCGCCGCCGCTTCGCTCCGGCAACCCGCCCAATGAATGCGAATTAACCTAATTGAATTGAATACAGTAGAATGGCTGGTAATGCATATGATCAGTTCCCTGCCAAATTGAGCAGGATTTGCCTAAAGTTTATGCATTATGACCTTGCCTCTACAGTGGTAAAATGCGTTTTGGTGGATCCAAAATCCGACGCATTATGAGAAATTTTGCCAGGTATGCATTATGAGTTCATGCGTTATGAGCCATCCTACTGTATTACGGAATTTGGTTCGTAAGCTACTGCCATTCACGGTCTAACCTTCAAGGTAACATTTCGTTGCCGCAGAGAAGGATTGAGTTTGATACAGGCCAGTCACGTCGAGTCAACTTGAAGATTTTCGAGAATAGGGTGATTACGGAAGAGATCTAGAGAGTCAAGTTTGACGACAACGGGATTCAACCCATCGGGAGCTGAAGCGGGAGAGAAGGGGAAAGGGGGAAAAGGGGAGCGTGGGTCGTTACCCAAAGAACAATGAAGGGCCCAATACACAGTGCGCTGCGACTTAAATGGTGACAGTGAAGATCCAGAATGTGAGTGAATTCCTTTGGCGATGAAAACAAATCAGACAAAAGGGTTCTGGTGCCGGATTTGACTAGTCGAGTTGAGCAATCCAGCAGCACAAAGAAAGAGGATCAGCACAATGGAATTTACCTAGACTGTAGACAGCAAATCCTGAGAGGATTCTGAGAGTATTGGAAGTATTGAGAGAGCAGGTTTGGATCTTGAGATCTACCGTCGGCCGTGCGAATCCACGAACTGTTGAATCCGAGATGGATGGGGGCAGGATGAGTAATTGACGGCAAAAATTCAACGGTCAAGAAAGCCAGAAGCCTGCAAATGAGGCCAGCGGGAAATCAATGCAGAAGGAGAGAAACGTAGCTACGGAAAGGGACGAGGTGGTCTCTTGTCTACCCCACGGGGATCCGGCCCCAGTGAGAAAATTGCGGCGCAGTCAGACAAATAACCGCGCGCCGGGAGAATTCTGCTGTGAGTGCGCTAGATTGTGGTCAGCGAAGGGGTCGCAGTGGGAATACACTTAGTATGCGAACGGGGCAAGATTGCAGGACCTGAAAGATCGGGTTTGGATGGGAGCAGGGCAAGAAAATATGGGCATAAAACTGATGGGAAAATTGCATCAGAGCAAATTGTTAAAGAACACCGGTTAATTAATTGCAGACCCAGTGAATTAAGGATGAGAGAATGGGGGGAGAATTGACCATTCCAGTAGCTTATATCTCCAGAATCTGCCGGGGACTACGTGGCCTGCCGCCCAATGTTCAATACAATTGTATGCCGCAGCAGCTGCGAACAGCTGCGCCCTGTCCAGAAAAGGGTCAGCTGCCCAGCGGCGCGCAGTTTTCGAGTGCAAATTTCGATACGCTCTCGAAGCTTCCCTACTGCTACCAAAGCACACGGTTTCAGTCGAGACTGCGGGAGACCACGTTTGGTCAGTTGACAGCCATAAATGTGGGAAGGCAGTAAGCCGAATGGGGGTGAAGGTAAAGAATTCGAGCTCGAGAGGAGAGGAAGAAATAATGGAGATGAAGCCAAATGGAGCAATTGCACCGCCGAACGAGCAAAATCTTAAAGAACGGGTAATAATGGAAGAACAGAGCAAAAATACTCGGTGTCGGAATTGCCGCCGCTGAGAACATTCAACCTCTCTAGATTGTGAATTGAGAACGAGGCGAAGTGTATAGGCACGCGTGGGATGGTGACTTTCGACACGGAAATGTATCGCCAGAACTGTAATAGATCTCACCGCAAGTCAGCACCAGCGCTGAATTTGCGATTTGGGGGACGAACTTATGAATAGCTATGCAGAATCCGAGAAATATCGACCTTTGCGTCGTTACCCTGAAGTTCGCAGGCGATTATTCGAACAAGGTGAGGAAAGTCGGAATTTTCACTTTATCGCGTCAACCTGTGTTGTTTCGCCGCGGTGGGTGCTCCATGGACTCCGGTGATCCTGAACCTGCCCCAGGAAGAGCAATGTGCGCTGGAAAGAACAATGCAGACTACGGAGACGAGGCGATATTGTATGTATCCGAGATCGAGGACACCAACCTGGGCGATTTTCTCGAGACATCCGCAGGATTGATCAATTTCTTCGGTATATAGCGGGAGTTTGCATACAGAGGGCTGCAAAACAATGAGGAAACGTCAATGAAGGAATGACCGAACAGGGCAACAAGAGACCAAATCTTCACGCAAAAGGGGATGTCATTGGTGAGTGATCCGGGGAATCTGTTGTTGCAATAACCTTGGTTCCCTCGTCCGCGTTCTGAAGTCGCGCAAAACCCTCCTTGGAACGCAGACTTCGCGGTAGCGATAGCGTCGCCGAAGTACGACGATAATCCCACCCGAGGAGCAGAGCAACCATTGGGCTATCATAGCGGTGTCTCCGAAATTCTCCGAGAATGCAAAGAGAAAATCAGAGTCTCGAAGGAAGTATTCCGGCTGGATTGGATGCAGGGTCGGGTGTGTATTTGAAAATAGCTGGCGAGTCTGGACAAGTTAGTAGGTAAAATATTCTGTTACCCCTTGATTATGGGCAGCCAAATCCCAAGGCAAGTGCAATACTTAGAGGAGGCCGAGAAAAAGACAGCGTGAATAAGTATTCTGACACAGAATCATTCAGGTGCACCGCCATAGTCTGGGGCGCCTCAGAGTACGAGATTGGTTGTGCAGCGGTTAGCAGAGCTGAGGCTACCGGTACTGTCCTATTTCGTTCAATTCGTATGTCACGCGTCACACCCGATTTTCAAAAACCCTTGCAATAATTTTTTCTCGATTTTAGCGGATTTTGGAGATTTGTCGGAGAAATTAAAAAGTCACGTGCCATACGAATTGAACGAAATAGGACAGGTCGTTCAACCGTTGTGGTCCGAGGATGACGTGGTGATCGGGTCATATCGGATTGGGAAGTGACGGCATCAACCTGTCTCTTCCCTCGCTTTTTTGCTTTGCTTTTCACTACTTTTGCTCACAAGTTGGGGAACCGAAGAGAACTCGCCAATTTGGGCCCCAGTTATCGTACGACTGTAGTGAAATGGCTGAAGCTGGTCGACCCAGTTGCCCTGCCCTTGGTCTCCTCCGTGGTCAATCTTGGCCCTTGAGTCAATTCGCACTAAACGCACGATGGAACGCCGAATTTCTCCAGGCGGCCCTGACTCTTGATTCTTCAGCCCAAAGTTATAGAACCTCTCACCACTCGCCGGTTGTCCAACTTCGAACGGATTGAATGTTCGCAACCTTCATCCCCCTCTTGAGTCTTGACTCGTAATGAAACTCAGTTCCCTCTAAACCCTTGTCCACGTCCTGAATACCTGTGCAGTACGTCGATAGTTGCTCAGACATCCTCTTTTGAGCTTGATATTCGCTGTCGCTTGGGCGGAACAGCAGACTGCGTCATGATTTGGTGGTATGTAATTGGTGGTGACCAGGATTTTCTCGATAGCCATCCGCACTTGCTGTCCAATTGTGAGGGAAACAGCATATGCCAATTTTCATGAACTTCAGGTACTCAAAGCCTTTCCCAATATATGGGGCCATAAATTCCCCGCATAAAGGACGACGCTTTGGTGTCCCTCCGTGTGGAAGTTCCGGTTACCGAAAACGGATTCATATTGTGCATCAAAGCGCCGCCTACAATTCTAAACAATGGCAGCGTATAAAACTCCTGCCTGCAATTTCCCTTGCTGCCACCCCCACCCTCTGATCCCCCACATTGCCCAAGTCTCCAAATCTCGCCAGTCTTCTCGCTCAAGTCATCATGTCAGACACCGAAACTGAAGACCGAACTGTCACCGCCACTCCCCCGCCGTTCGTCGACGATGCCACCAGTGAAACCGATGTCGAGCCCCCCTCCCCCGGTAACTCCCTCAAGGGCCTCTATGTCCGCTCGCGGCCCACATCCATGGACGGCTCGATAATCGAGTTCCCCACCAACTTCGGGCTTCGCGACGACGTCGATTTTGACTTCACACCGTTCGGTATGACTCGCCCGCCCATATATGCCACGACGCCCAACACACTTCACTTCCCCCTCCCTCCCCACCTCGGCCTCCCGCCCCCGGGGAAGAAGCGCCGCTATGCCACCAGCATGAAGTCGCTGTACACGGGCACGGGCACGGGTACGAGTCTGAAGACTAATCGCGCACCGATTGTGCCACTGCAGGCTGTGCCACGCGTCGTCGAGGAGGGACCGGCGACGCCGCTTCCCCCGCCTCTCCCTCCCGTGATTGCCCCCAGGGAGCGCTGGGACAGCATCAAGAAGATTGTGCCAGGCCTCTTCCGCCGCCACACCGCCCGTCCGTTGTTGGATCGTGCCAACGACGCGGAGAGCGCCTGTGCCACCGCGACCGCTCACACGCAGCCCACCGCCTCATTCTCCGCGGAGTCATCTTCCTCAGCACGCACGCGCGGCCGCGCGCTCAGCATCCGTTCTTTCAAGTCGAGCAAGTCCAAGGGCAAGATGCGCGCCGCAGGGATCGAGAACGTCCCGCTCCTCCCCGTGCGCGCGGTGCCAGCGACCCCGCGCCCGCGCGTGCACTCCTTCTCTGGGTACCTCGCGGACAGCGAGCTCGTCGACGAGGAAGACGAGACCGACGCGGAGATGACGGCGGTACACCTCGAGGCGCTGGCCACGGTGCTCAAGCTCAATGAGCGCTTCGAGTTCGCGGTTGTGGACCCGGAGGAGATTGGAGTTGCACTCTAGAGCGCGTGGATCTGATGTTTGTTTGTTTGTCTGCCGAATTTCCTCCCTGTCCGCGCCACCTATCCGTCTCCCACCCCTTCCTCCCTACTTATGTACCTATGCCTATGTGTATGCCTTATGCCGCCCACTCGCTCCCTTGTATTTACTTGCGCCACCCTTGTCTTTGTAGCATAGATGTACCCGCCCTAAACCCAAATCAATGTACCAACCTCTCCCATACCAAACCTGTGCTCGAGGTGTATAAACTCCTTGTCAGATTACACAGGCATGGCTTTGTTTAGTCTCAGCAAAGCAGTAAGTAGACGCGTTGCGTTCGCCCACATGTTCCGTTCCGCCCTCTGTAGCCAGTCTTCAACAGCTGCAGCGTCCCTCCCAGGACATTTAGGGCCTGGATTATCATAGTGACTGCCGACCGAGCGCGAGAGCCCCGAACCATATTTTCTTGTTTTGCTTTTCACATAAACTCAAAATGAGGTTGGTGCATAGTTATTTGAATTGGCCTCGCCCCTCCGTCAACGAGCTCGAGATAACGATTTCCTTCAAAGGAAATAGGGCGCATTAATATTGACGAATATCTGTGTATATAAAGGTGGAGATCAACCATTCGATACCAAGGCGAATGTTCAACTTTTGTTTTCCTCAAAGCGCTGCAAGTGTTTGTGGTGCATTAGAACTCGCTGCTATTTTCCAATGGCTTCTACCGTGAATCCGCTTCCCAATCTTCCGTTCCCGTCCTAGAGCCGGATTGAGATTGCGGAGTCAATTCGACGCTGATATTTCCTGCAAAATCGCCTTGGAAAGCGGTGGGAAACATGAATGATTGTTGCGCGAGGTCCAGTCGCGTGTGTCGATATACGCGGCACGCCATCACGTTCGTCAACATCATGTTGGGGATGGTTAGGAAGCTGCGGTATGCGGACCCAAGGCCAGAAAAGCACAACAGGACAAAGGCAAGGATGTTGACGACCGTAGTAATCCTGGAAACAAACTATTTTGGTGGATTCTGATGATGCGATAATTAAACTCCTCACAGATAGTACACCTGACCATCTACAAGAAGGGACTTGGAGAAGGACGGGAGGTACGCCCCTATGACGAATGTGTGCGGCTTTTGTTTCAAGGAAGGATGCTCGACATGAGTATTCCGAACCAGTTCGTACGAGATGGCGAGGAAAACTGCCGTGTCGAACAATCCCACCCCAATAGCGGCGGCAAACATCCCTAGTTCGCCGAGAATACAGTAACGAGTAGGTCCAATATTGACGCCGCCGGTCGCGATCGGAACAACGATGCAAGTTCCGAGTACGGCGATCCACATAAGGCCGAAGATGATGGTCACTCTGCGTGTGTGGCCGTATACAGCACGCACACGGAAGAAGAAGAGAAGGGATGTCGATGGGATGGCGATGGGATATAAGAATCCGAGCGCAAGATGAAAGGTCCGACATTCTCCCACAGGATATGCTGTACGAATATCAGAGAAGCGTATTTAGAGGAACGCTACCCACGTACTCAGGAAAACCGTACATCCAATCACACATGCGACTGAAGTGATTCTACGTGACGTTAATATTGCCAGTTGGTCTGAGGGAGACGACCGAGGTCACCTAGATAAAAAATATGCCGCTACTGGCCAAGCCAACCTGTAGTTGAACAGTAACATGTAGTCTGCTTTCAGGTTGCTCAGAATATCCCATATGAATACCTGATGAGAGCGACGGATGAGCTAGTAGCGTTGAAATACACCGGCATTTAACGCACCGCAGAGGCTCCCGCCCATACGTATCGTGAGAATAGGAGCTGGCTGGCGAGTTCAGGAGGAAGCAGCCATAGCGCTGTGTCCCTCGGCGCCGCAAGATCTGTATCTAGCATCGGGTTCTGCAAGGAGTGGGTAAATGAAGGGTGGCGGACCGCCGAGAGGTCACCACGTTGCCCTCTTTATGAGCGGGTTACGTCCGGGGCCTTGGCGCGACCTCTCGCTATTTGTCACGTTGCATTGGTTCGGAGTCTGAGATGTTGTCACGTCAGTAGCATAGGAGCCTAAAGGCCGATGGCGAATCACATCCCGAGTTTAATTCCGCTCACCACGGGTCCGCCATTGCCGGCCGCTCCGCGGGGCACGTATATGCCGTGTTTGCACTATATGGCGAAAGATCATGGGTGACGATGGCTTACACAGTTGGGGAGCTTAGTCAAGCGTCAGTGAAATGCTGTTACGCCCCATCGTCAATATTTCAATGGAAGGCCGTTTTGAGTGCGATTGTGATTAAAATTGAGGGGGCATCGACGATCTTCTGTCGATGGCCATGAAGTCAATGTAAAAATAGATCTGACTGATGGCCAGAATCAACAGCGAATTCGATGTTTCGGGAACGCACCAAATAGCGATGGAGGAGCTAACGTCGTCTCAGTATAGTCGGCGGATCGGCCGCGGCGATTATTACAGCAACTCGGAGATTTTTCTTAGGCATTCCACAACTTCCATTCTTTCAATAAAAGACGCTGCCTGAGATCTAGAGTCAGAGTGTTGTAGATCCAATGCTCACCAACAAGTACGCTTTCGAATCAGGAAAGAATTTGTTTCTGAGTCAATGACCAGCCTTCCAACCACTGCCAACCAGAGAGAGCGCATAATTAAATGGTCACGGAGTCTGAGGAGTCCAACATTACCCAGAGTATGGAAGCCCAGGGTGGTAAGAGGCAAGGTGGAAACGGGACCAAAGCCAGATTGTTGAAGCATCCCGAATCGATCAGAGCGCCTCCGTTAAATCGACGGAGAACCACGCTTTCTGAGTTGATTTTCTCGTGAGCACAAATTAATGTTGGTGAATCCTTGGTTTAATTCGCCTCCGTTTCGTGCACAAGCTTGAGGCAACAATTTCCTTCAGACGTAAGATGGTACATTAATATTCAGTGGCTAATTTAATTTTGAAGAGGATCTGTGTATCTTTCTACGGGTTGGAATCAAGCACTCGATGTTAAGAGGAATAGCCAATGTCCCATCCAACCAACCAAAATGCAACGCAAGTATGTTTGTGATGAAGCTTGGAGCTAGCACTGGCCGTTTTCTCCCAATGGAGTCATCCCCGCTTCGCTATCTTTCGCTCTCGTCTCCCGTCCTGGATTCGCGAACTGTAACGGTAGGATGGTCGATTCAACATTGATATTTCTTGCAAGATCACCACGGTGAGTGGTGGGAAACATGAATGATTGCTGCGCGAGATCTAGTCGCGTGTGCCGGTATACACGACATGCCATCACGTTTGTCAACATCATGTTGGTAACGACTAGGAGACGGCGATACGCAGTTGCCAAACTGGATAGGCACGGAAGGATGAAGGTCGCAAAATTGCTGATGGAGGTAATGCTGAAAACGAAGAGTTGAGTGGGTTAAGAAAATACACCAATAAAAAGCTAACAGATAATAGATTTGGCCATCGACAAAGAGAGACCTCGAGAAGGACGGGAGGTACGCCCCCGTGAAGAATGCGCGCGCCTTTTGCTTCCAGGAAGGATGCTCGACATGAGTATTCCGAACCAGTTTGTACGAGATGGCGAGGAAAACTGCCGTGTCGAACAATCCTGGGGCGAGGCCAATGGCGCCGGCATAATCCGTCACTTCGCCGATAATACAGTAATGAGTGGGTCCTATGTTGGCGCCGCGTGCCGCAAACGGGACAAGGATAGACGTTCCGAGTACGGCAATCCACAGAAGGCCGAACGCGATAGTCACTGCACGTGTACGGCCGTATATCGCGCGCACACGGAAGAAGAACAGGAGGGAGTTCGATGGGATGGCGAAGATATATATGACTCCAAGTGCAATTTCAAAGGCCTGACATCTCCCCGCAGGATAGGCTGCACGGACGTCAAAGAGGGGAATTTGACAGGACGCATCAACTTACTCAGGAAAACCGTGGCTCCAATCACATATGCAGCGCCAGTGATTCTATTCAACGTCAATATGAGCAGTCGTTCAGCGGAGGACGACCTGAAATCACCTGGACACAAAATATGCCACTACTGGCCAGGCCAACCTGCATTTGAACAGTAACATGTAGTCTGCTTTCAGATTACTCAGAATGTCCCATATGAATACCTGGTCAAGACAGATGAGCAATGGCGAAGGACGCCCGTAGGTAACTCACCGCGGACGAACCCACCCGTAGATATCGCCATAACATGAGTTGTCCGGCGAGATCGGGGGGAAGCAGTGATAGCGCTGGGTCACTGAGCACCACAGGATCTGTATCTAACATCAAGCGCAGGTCTAGAGCAAGCGAGTGATGGGAAGTACACGGAAGACGGAGGAAGAGTCCTGTGTCCTCTTATTGACATCGTGTGTTATATGTGGTGACTTTGTCCTCGTTCGGAGATAGGGTTTAATGGAAAGCGCTGCAAATCCGTTAATAGTGCAAGACACGCCGCAGGAAAGATACAACAAGTACTACTGGCGGTGTACCTGGCACCCCGGGTATCAGCGACGGAATCCTGTAGCCTGGAATTGTACCTAATATGGGAAGAATAAACCTAGTCTCTGTCACAGACCAATAAACCAGTGACGATACAAGTATGTACTAGTATAGGGCGTCACGCGGGGACTCGGTAAAACTGCCGCCGGTACCGCTTGTGTGCCGCCCTTTGCCGCTCCCCACCGCCCTTGACTTGAATTCGCCTCTCCACTTCGTCTACGAGCTTGACGTAACCATTTCCTTCAGACGTAAGATGGTACATTAATATTCAGTGGCTGATTTAATTTTGAAGAGGATCTGTGTAGGAATCAAGCACTCCATGTTAAGGCGAATGTTGAATGTCCCAACCAACCAACCGAAATGCAACGCAAGTATGTTGGTGATAGAGCTTAGAGCTAGCACTGGCCGTTTTCTCCCAATGGAGTCATCCCCACTTCGCAATCTTTCGTTCTCGTCTCCCGTCCTGGATCCGCGAAGTGTAAGGATCGAGATTGGGTGGTCAATTCAACATTGATATTTCTTGAAAGATCACCACAGTGAGTAGTGTGGGAAACATGAATGATTGCTGCGCGAGGTCTAGTCGTGTGTGTCGGTACACACGACATGCCATCACGTTTGTCAACGTCATGTTGGTAACGACCAGGAGACCGCGATACGGGGTTCCCAGACCGAAAAGGCACGGAAGGATGAAAGTCACAATATTGCTGACGGAGGTAATGCTGGAAACGAAGAGTTGAGTGGGTCAAGAAGATACACCAATAAAAAGCTAACAGATAATAGATTTGGCCATCGGCAAAGAGAGATCTCGAGAAGGACGGGAGGTGCGCCCCTGTGAAGAATGCGCGCGCCTTTTGTTTCCAGGAAGGATGCTCGACATGATTATTCTGAACTAGTTTGTACGAGATGGCGAGGAAAACTGCCGTGTCGAACAATCCTGGGGCGAGGCCAATGGCGCCGGCATAATCTGCCACTTCGCCGATAATACAGTAACGAGTGGGTCCTATGTTGGCGCCGCGGTCCGCAATCGGGACAAGGATAGACATTCCGAGTACGGCGGTCCACATAAGGCCGAAGACGATAGTCACTGCGCGTGTACAGCCGTATATCGCGCGCACACGGACGAAGAAGAGGAGGGAGGTCGATGGGATGGCGACGGGATAAAGAACTCCAAGCGCAAGATGAAAGGCCCGACATCTTTCCGCAGGATAGGCTGCATGGAGCTAAACGAGGTGAATTTGGCTGAACATATCCACGTACTAGAGAAAACCGCGGATCCAATGACATACACAGCGCAAGTGATTCTACCCGACGTCAACATCAGTTGGTCGAGGCATTGGAACACGACCTGAGGTCACCTGGACAGAAAATACGCCGCTACTGGCCAGGCCAACCTGCAGTTGAAAAGTAACATATAGTCCGCTTTCAGATTACTCAGAATGTCCCATATGAATACCTGGCCAGACACAGATGAGCAATGGCGAAGGACGCCCGTAGGTAACTCACCGCGGATGAACCCACCCGTACATATCGCCATAACAGGAATTGTCCGGCTAGAGCGGGGGGAAGCAGTAATAGCGCTGGGTCACTGAGCACCACAGGATCTGTATCCAACATCAAGAGTAGGCCTCGAAAAACTGAGGGATGGGAAGCACACGGAAGACGGAGGAATGGCCTTGTGTCCTCTCACTGACATTGTGTGTTATATCCGACGACTTGCCCTCGTTCGGAGGTAGGCTTCACGAAACTATTCTGGAAAGCCCGGAGGTCCATTAAAATTGTAACGCACGATGGCAAATCAATCCTGTGCTTGCACTGCCCATGCATCAGAACCGAAACGGAGGGCTCCTGGGCCGGAGGTTCAAAATCTGGTGGCTTACATAGTAGCGCGCGAACAACGGAACTAAACCCACAGTGTGTCATGTTCTCTCCATTCATGTTTCAGACCACCCACCGTGGTGATCTTGCAAGAAATATCAATGTTGAATTGACCGCCGATTCTCAGTCCTTGCACTTCGCGGATCCAGGACAGGAGACGAGAACGAAAGATTGCAAAGCGGGGATGACTTCATTGGGAGAAAATGGCCAGTGCTAAGTAGCTCTAAGCTCTATCACAAACATAGTTGCGTTGCATTTTGGTTGGTTGGGTCGACATTCAAAATTCCTCTTAGCATCGAGTGTTTGATTCCAACCGATAGAAAAATACATAGATCCTCTTTAAATTAAATTAGCCAGCGAATATTACTGTCCTATGTTACGTCTGGAGAAAATTTTTGCCTTGAGCTTGTGGACGCAGCGGAGGCGAATTCAACCAAGGATTCCCTGACCTTCATTGGCTGAACCGTAGGTTTAGGACATTTTTACGAATTTAGGATCAAACACGGTAGGAGAGTTTCGACGCGTGTCAACATGTCAAATAGCAGCCCAGGCAACATAGTGCTACCCAGGATTGCCCCAGCACCAAGGAGATGGAATCACAGAACGGAACGATTTGGGTTGGGAGTTACGATTGGGATTGTTCTGGACGAAGAACATTAAACTAGGGGATTTGAAAACCATACAAAACACACACCTTTTCTTTCAATTACAAATTCGCGCCCGTGGTTTCCTGCCGCGGGAACCCCGAACGCAACACAAGGCAGTTGAAATTGATTTAGGCGATGAGTCAGTAAACCTTCGGAGAAAGGTTCCACCGACGTACCGAATCCAATCCTTTCCATCAGGAAACCCCTCCCCAGCAATTTTATGCAATTTTGTCATAAAATTGTATAAAATTCCTTCGGTTGTTGGGTTTACATAAATTAGCATAAAATTTGTTCTCCCCCAATAAATTTACAAAGAAATAGCTACAATTTCACAGGAAGTTTGCAATATGTTCGCGAGGAATGTGCAATAAGTTGACAAGAAATGTTCTCAATTGTCATTGGAAATGGGCTTTAATTTTGTTTAATATTCATCAATACGGGCATTCAATTACGTCCGATGATTATATGGATATATACATGAAACCGTATTAAATGTGGCTAAGGTATTTGTAGAGATAATCAATCACTATCAATGTCGAGGCAGATGATGCTGTTGGCAGATCCCGAAGCGTCGGCAGTAGCGACCGATGTTTGGCTTTATATGGGATGAGTTACGAGATTAATTTAAACAACAATAGGAGACTCACGAAACCTTGAGATAGAGAGTGTTCATGAGCTTGTAGAATTTTTTCTTCGAATCGCCGTTCCGCTGCTTCTCCAGAGTATCAACTAGGCTGTTGTAGGTTCCATCCAGGCGCGCTTGGCTGAACTCAGGTGGCGGAATAAATACCCCGGTCCGGTACGCAACCAGTGCAGCCCAGATCTAGGCAAGCAACATTAGCATGAGTAATTGAAGTAGTAAAAGACTTACATTGGCGCCAGCGAGACAGATCATTGGATCAGGAAGAACCACCTCCGCAGGGAGGTCAATCCGAGATGCGTAGCTGGACAGATGAGTCATCTGTCCAGCTACGCATCTCGTCCCAATGGGAATCGCATTCCAAAGTGCCAAACATACTACGAAGAGAACCTCCTCATTGGCGCTCTTGCTCTTCTGTTATAGATGCGCTACCTTCGGCTTTAACTCCGAACGCTTTGTTTGACGCCAAGAATACCGCATCCTTGGCGTCTCGTCAACGTCTCGTTGACAGTTCCGTTGTTCACGCGCGCTGCTAAGACTAGAGACTCTGCCGCTCGCCGATCTTCATGCAAACACGCTGTGGGTAACATGAAACTTGGCGTCTGATCATCCGGTACTATTTCCACTCAAGCAGCGCGTTCCAAAGGAGATGCTTCTCAAAGTGTAAATGCCAGTCGCCGGATACTTATGACACCACATGTCATAAAGAAGGAAATTGGTCACTTCCTTTCTTGCACATCCGCGCCCTCTCGACCGACCTTGATGGCAGATACCGATCCTTTAGTGCTGAGCGAGCCAGAGCTATCGCTTCTCCCTCTCGAAATAGCCAGACAGCTCCCATTCTCGCGATATGTAATGGTGGGAACCGCTGCGGTACGTTACCCGCAGGTGGCTTCCTCCATTCACTCATCCGTTTCTGACCAGGTATTCATATGGGACATTCTAAGCAATCTGAGAGCAGACTACACGTTGCTTTTCAAACGCAAGTTGGCCTGGCCAGTAGCGGCATACTTTCTGTCGAGGTGAGTGAGTTCTGTTCGTCCTCCCTACTGGCTAGTGACGTCGAGTAGAATTACTTCCGCTGCCGCTGTGATTGTATGTGCGGTTTTCCTGAGTACGTGGGCGGCGTTTCGTCAAACTTACATGTCTGACATTCCCGCAGCCTATCCTGTGGAAGGATGTCGGTCCTTTCATCGTGGGGTCGCACTTCTATATCCCGTCGCTATCCCATCCACTTTGCTTCTCTTCTTCTTCCGTGTGCGCGCAATATACGGTGGTACCCATGTAGTGACGATCATATTAATTTTGGAGAGGATCTGTGTATCTTTCTACGGGTTGGAATTAAGCACGTGATTTTAAGAGGAACAAGCAGCTGCTCGGCCGCTTCGCGGCCTCGCATCCCCTTCCGTTGATAGCGGAGTTTGAAAGCAGTTCAGACGGGATAATATCGGATCACAGTAGGTCAACTGACCAGCGGAGTTTAAAATGGCTTCGGACGGACGGAGAAGCGTAATTTTAAAGAGAGGGTGATGTTGAATGTCCCATCCAACCAACCAACATGCAACGCAAGTATGTTTGTGGTAGAGCTTAGAGCTAGCACTGGCCGTTTTCTCCCAATGGAGTCACCCCCGCTTCGCAATCTTTCGTTCTCGTCTCCCGTCCTGGATTCGCGAAGTGTGAGGATAGGGTGGTCGATTCAACATTGATATTTCTTGCAAGATCACCACGGTGAGCGGTGGGAAACATGAATGATTGCTGCGCGAGGTCTAGTCGCGTGTGCCGGTATACACGACATGCCATCACGTTTGTCAACACCATGTTGGGAACGACCAGGAGGCTGCGATATGGGAGTACCAGACCGGAAACGCACGGAAGGATGAAGGTCACAACATTGCTGATGGCGGTAATGCTGGAAATGAAGAGTTGAGTGGGTTAAGAAGATACACCAATAAAAAGCTGACAGATAATAGATTTGGCCATCGAGAAAGAGAGACCTCGAGAAGGGCGGGAGGTACGCCCCCGTGAAGAATGCGCGCGCCTTTTGTTTCCAGGAAGGATGATCGACATGAGTATTTCGAATCAGTTTGTATGAGATCGCGAGGAAAACTGCCGTGTCGAACACTCCTGGAGCGAGGCCAATGGCCCCGGCATAGTCCGCCACTTCGCCAGTAATGCAATAACGAGTGGGTCCAATGTTGACACCGCGGGTCGCAATCGGAACAATGGTGCTAGTTCCGAGCACGGCGATCCAAAGAAGGCCGAAGATGACAGTCACTGCGCGTGTACGGCCGTATATTGCACGCACGCGGAAGAAGAACAGGAGGGATGTCGATGGGATGGCAACGGTATAAATGACTCCAAGTGCGATTTCAAAGGCCTGACATCTCCCCGCATAGGCTGCATGGACGTCAAAGAGGGGAATTTGACATAACACACCAACTGACTCAGAAAAACCGCGGCTCCAATCACATATGCAGCGCAAGTTATTCTATCCAAAATCAATATGGGCAGTCGTTCAGCGGAGGACCTGAGATCACCTGGACACAAAATATGCCGCTACTGGCCAGGCCAACCTGCATTTGAACAGTAACATGTAGTCGGCTTTCAGATTACTCAGAATGTCCCATATCAATACCTGGTCGAGACAAGATGAGCAATGGCGAAGGACGTCCGTAGGTAACTCACCGCGGACGAACCCACCCGTACATATCGCCATAACAGGAATTGTCCGGCGAGATCGGGGGGAAGCAGTGATAGCGCTGGGTCACTGAGCACCACAGGATCTGTATCTAACATCAAGCGCAGGCCTAGAGAAAGTGAGTGATGTGAAGCACACGGAAGACGGAGGAATGGCCTTGTGTCCTCTCACTGACATTGTGCTTATAGGCGGCGACTTTGCCCTCGTTCGGAGGTAGGCTTTACGAAATTATTCTGGCGAAACTATTCTGGAAAGCCTGGAGGCCCATTAAAATAGTAAAGCACGATGGCGAATCAATCCTGTGCTTGCACTGCCCATGCCGAAAATGCATGGGAGATTTCCGAAAGGGAGGTTCCCGGACCGGAGGTTCAAAATCTGGTGGCTTACGTAGTAGCGCACGCGAACAACGGAACTGTCAACTAAACTCACAGTGTGTCAAGTTCTCTCCCTTTAACTGGTCCACTTTTGCTTATGACCTGAAATAGTTACTCCAAACCCGATGGTCGCGCATCCACTTGCATAGAAAAGCGGGTTCTGCTTATTATAGCATGTTTCGAGACTGGGAATGAGGCGAGCTGTATAGGTCTGACACGTGAGAGGGCGTTGTGCACGCATCTCGACAACCAGGGGTATGTGATTTAGGGACGAACCTATGATGAATGGTCAAGAAGCCGTGTCGATAGAGGGATTCACCCTGATTCACCCTGACGGACGTGCATCAGAGCAGAGAGTTGTCACGGCGGCAGAAGGAAACCTGAGAAATAAGGTACTGACGATTGTGCTACGCACCGCGCGGCCATTGATGCTCATGTTTTTGTCCAAGTACTAGATAGCGGAGGCAGCACGTCTTCGAGGGGTTGTGGACAAGAAAGCGGGGCAGTGTACGGAAACGCTTATCGTATTTTCTTAGCAGGAAAGAAACCTAAGTTGGATATGAGTCGCATACGAAATTGATTTGTCCTTGCGAGACGACAAGAGCCATTCCAGATCGATGGGTCACATCTTACTATCTTACTGTACGAGGACCCTGCCGAGTGAGCGCCAAAGGCTTCCATGAGACGTGACAGGTCGAAGGTATCGAGGCGGCAACTTGAAAACGCCCTGGGGAAGCATCGCCGCACTTAGCACATCGAAGAAACGAAGCGTCCGAGGGATCGAGACTGCTTTGGCCGAGGCTCTTCCACGCAGTTTACCGTGCACCACACAAGAAATTACCGAAGTGCAGCTACGCGAGCCGACCTAGACGGTTAGTGCCTTGGAACTGAGAGCTTCTAGGGTGACGGAGGATGAGGGGTCCGGGTAGAGTCCGGCCCCGGTCCGGGTTCGGCGTTCGCAAAGTCCGGAGCAAATAGGATCAAGCTGCTTTGATTGCCAATTTATTCTGGATCAATGTATCTTTCTGCGACCTTCTCCGACCCTTTTCTATGACGTTCCATGTGTCACATTAATGATTTCCCAAAAACAAACTCGAGGCTTCAAAAAACAAACTACTCAAAATTCAGAATGCCTTGATATTGCATAGATGCATGCTATAGTGATGCTAAATGCTTGATCTCGAAGGTATTGGGCCCAATCCAAGCACAACACGGCCAGAACCTCATTTCGGCTTATTTCGGCTCAGGCGGCCGACTGTGCATAGCCACCCACTCTGCAGCTATAACGCGCTTCTCTTTTCTTCGCCCAGACTCCCACAACTCATATTGTTTCTGCAGAAGCTCCAGACGATTTTGCTCCCGTTCGCTCCCTGGAACCCCTGCATTGTCTCAATATCTACATGCTACGACAGCGACGGACTGCCATGTTACTTGACTCCGATTCGGAGTCCGTGCAGCCACATCGTCCAGATCCACCTTGCTCGGACTCGAGCCACCAAAAAATGTTCAAGTGTTCCAGCCATTTCAGTGGATCTATACATCTGTATCTAAATTGAAATGCGACATTACATTCAAGCCTTGTACCCATAGCGTGCCCAGATTGGATGCACAAGTGAAACAAGGATTTCGGTCTTCATCTGCCTTCCCGCATACAATATCTCTACATCTGGGTAGGCGTCGTCCTCCCATTCGTCCGGTAATAGGCCGTAACCTGCGGGGATGATATCTTCCCTGATCACCTCAGTAAGGACGGAGAAAAATGTGTTTTCCGAAACTGGATCTTCGGAGAAAGGGTTCTTATGGTCGGGGACGTCGATCGCCTCGTGCCGAACCTGGGAGCCTTGATCCAAATGAATGCGCGCGGGAAGTTCATCATCTTCATCTGGAGGACTTCCGGCCCCTGCTCGATCAATCCGTTGGGCGCCCTGAATTCCGTAATACTTTTCAACCGTATCTGGATGCAAACCTTCGCAATCGTCTCGATACACACCAAGCTGGACCTGCCCTATAAGCCTCATATCCTATAACCCATGTTAGTCGTGTCATGAAGTGTGCAGAATTTTTCGAACATTTGGGCATTTGTTAAAAGTATCTTTGCCGTCCATGGGATGTGCGTTCCAATTTGACTGAAATTCAGCGCAGTCCTGGTTGATCGCATCCAAAAACAGCATGTGCAGCAACCACAGATGCTCTGGTTTCCGTATATCCAAATTATGGAGGCGTTCAAGGCGACTGAAAAAGCCTCGCCACCGACGAACAAACTGACTCCCCACTTCGACCCATAGGCGTTCAATGCGGGTGTTTCGAGTCGACCTGAAAAAATCAGCAGAGATTGACGTAAGGAAATGAATACGCACGAGCCCCACATGAAGCTCGAGCGATTGGGGCCATTGCACATGACCATGTAAATCGCGCATGCTATATTTTCTCCACCCCGATCACCACGAAGACGAGACGGAAACCCATGCTCAAGGGCTGCCGTCAAAAAAACATCTAAAACGGTATCTGAGCGGTTGTTGCTGCTAGCCTTTAGTCCCGTAACCTATCCATGGTGAGTCAACAGTGAATATTGATATTACTTAAGTAGAACCTACCGTTCGACAGAAACCATCAACAAAGCCATGCACAACAACTCCCCACCGAATCATTTTGTGATGACCGTCTAGATGCCAAAGAGCATTGGGTCTTCTTGCACGGACCCTCCGCTTCATGATAGTCCGCTTTCGCAGAGTCTGGCCAAGCTTGTCGACTCGTCGTAACGAGTACATTAAACGCCTTCTCTGTATTCGGAAACCGCGCGTCCGGAGAAAGCCGGTAAGATATCGGAGGCCAGACTCTGGTTTGTCCCGCTTGAAGCCCTTGACTAGGATGTCGAGTTCATGGTTTGATAACGCTGAGTATTCTCGTGATAATCCATTCTTCTTCATATGTCGGTATAGCGTCATTCGATGGCACTTTAGAAGATCCGCTAGTTCAGTCAAATGAATCTGATGTCCAGCTTGGATTGCCTCAGCGACGAAAGCTAGATCAATCGTTTTGCCCGGTCGTCCTTTCTTTCCAGTGCGAGTTTCAGCTTGCACCACAATTGGCATTCTGATGTGAGCATCTTCTCTAGGATCAATATAATTTAGCCTTGGAATCCAGAACCCGCAGGCAGTGAGATGACATACTTTCCCTTCGCCAGCTCTCCGGCATACCGCAAAACCGAAACAGCGTCCCCAAGCAATTCGGCTGCGCCAATGATCCATGCTTGAGGCAATGGAGTTTCAATCGAGTTGTCCGAGGCTTGCAATGCAACCAGTACAGGAACAGCGTCGGACGTGAGAGTGTCAACATGGAATGCCACTCGGAGTGGATCCAAGTCTTCTTGGTTTATTACATTGTACGCATGACGGTACAGCTCGGTGAGCATGCGGTGACTTTCCAAGACATTTGGTGACCATCTCTGATGGCCAAATGGCAAATTGGGAAGAGGAGGGAAGGACCTGGGAAGTGCGGAGGCCATTAGTTGCGGTGAGAGCCTGTCGTTCAAATTGTTCATGTTTGGTCAGATTCAACTTTGCTCTCGCCGCCGAGACATCAAGAGTCAAATGGCGTCCGAGCTTACCTTGGTTCGAAGTGCACAGTACTACAGTACAGCAGAAGACGAAGCCAATTTTCCAGTCTTCCAAGTGAGTCAACACCACTACAGTTGAATATCCATCTCGGATTTACCGCCGTCCAGGTGAAGAATACACTTTACAAGCTTGACCGCAACGCTGTTTCCCGCAACTCTGTGGTAATAAAGGACATGTTTCGGGCGCCAGGACCTGCGCAGAAGTCATCAGACGAGAATCCAATTCAGGTTCCCAAAGTTGCTGCGCCGGAATTTGAAATTTTCGTTTCCTTGGCATATGGCAGGTACTTACCTCCCGTTTGAGTTGAGGCCAAATATGTCCACTGAATACATGAATAATAGACCGCCGACTCTCACCCAATGGGAGAAGGGTTCCAAGGCGATTCCCTTGCTCCTGCGCCTGCTGGAGCTGAGCAGGTTCCTTGGTTCTTGGCCAACTAGAGAGCTAGCCCTGGCCGTTATTCGGTCTCGTCATTACTGTGTCCCGCCTGCCCAATTGATCCAACTCAGTTTTGAGTATGGCGAGAAATCTCTGTTTAATGATGCCTTCCGATGGCTGGCATCGATTCCGCTCCGCGACCTCAAGCAACTGGACGTGGATTGGATGGGGACCCATGTGTACGTTGGTCTAGCGCGTCTTAAAGAGGCTATCCAACAGCATCGTGCCATTCTTGCCGCGGAGGAACCCCAATTTGCGGCGCCAGCCAAAAAGGGAAAGGAAACGCCTTTCGGCCATGTCGACTTACCAGGCCATCGCCGCGTTGAAGGTCCAACCCATAGTCCAGCTTGCTCTAACAATCTTGCATGCGCGGAGGATTGGCATGCCGTGTGGTGGAACGGGATTGGGAGGTTCCTCATGGATGGTAGGACCCCTTTGACGTGGACTGACGCCTTCCTGCAATTCAAAAAAATGCAGTTCGGTAGGATGGATCCAGCCTGTGTCGAAAAGATGTTGGAGACTAGTCACGGAGCAGAGGGCAACAGTCATGTCTTCCAGCTAACTGACAAAGTTTCAAACGAACTCATGGCGAGAATTGTGGAGGAAGTTGAGGAAGTCGAGGAAAGAGTTTAGAAAGCAGAGATGAATATTCTTTTGTTCACAATGTAGAGCCTTGGATTCTACCACTTTGATTCATTTCTCTGCCAAAAAAATGAGCGCAAGCTGGGTCAAATTATGGACCCACCGGCTGTACAAAAGGTCTGGTCCAAACATACAGAAAGCTAGTGAACAGCAAAGCAGCATAGTCTATAGTTAGTCTGCTTAGACGTCAAGGAGAAATGTAAGTAAAAAAGGCATCAGGTATCGACAGAAGCTCAGTCCGTGAATGAAAGCAGGAAGGTAAGTAGCGGCCTGGTACAACCCGTTGTTGAAGCATTTCTTGTCAACCTCCAAGATGTCGGTGATGTTGGTGAGGTCCAAAAAGCTCTTGATGTGTTGTGCGGGCGGTCGGTCTTGACATACGCATATGCCAGCTCGTTTTGATCTTGGGCTCCCGAAGCGATTTGCGTCCCATCTGGAGAAATGGGCGCAGAGTAGCTTGAGATGTGATTGGGGAATATAACGCGCAAGGTACCATACGAGTCGAGATCTTGATAATAAAGTCCGAGGGATCGCCGGTCTTGATATACATCTGAGAGGAGAAGGTTGAACATCGATGAGTGAGATTTAGGCGAGATGGCTTACCTATGGCGTCCTTGATGTGCAGGCCATCGAGCTGAGCCTTCGCCAGTCTGTGGTCAAGGGCGCCTGGGACTTCGCCTCCTCCTCTGCACATCCTTCTTCGACCGCTCCTTGACCTCCTTCTCGAGCTGCGCCAGCTAGAGAATCCAGATCAGCATCACCCGCCAAAAAAATTCACTACCGGATAAGCGTACCTTGGTGACCAGAGAACGCTGCACCTGGATCTTGTATGGCATGTAGAAGTCGTTGAGGCCATGCTGCCACAAGCGTTCTTCGACGACGTCCGAGCTCAAACGGTAGACGCAGATGTACAGCAGTGCCGAGAAGCACCCCTTGTTCCCGATGTCCACGAAATACGACAACAGCTTCTCCGCGACCTACGCCGAACCCGACACAGACGCAGTGATCATCGCGTCTTTGTAGAGTTGGTCCTGCTTCGACAGCGTGATGGATTCATCCCATCGAGAGTTGTTCTGCACTCAAACGGTCAGGTTATGGCAACTAATCCGAATTTGAGAAGCAAACCTTGTAAAGATGTGCCGCAAGTCGGCGGAATTCAAGAAGAGGAGAGACTTGCAGGCGTCGTGCTAGCGCAATCGTGTCGGACTTATCAAAGTTGTCGATTCAATCTCTCAGCGATTTGTAGTCTTCTTCCTCTATCAGGAGGTCGTTGTAGGCATCATTGACCTCTTCGAGGTTGAGCTGCATGGAACAAAGATCAATACGACACTGATGACTCGACAATGGCTCTACGAACGTGTTGAACGGTGGTGAGGTACTGGCGAATCAAGGGAAGGTGGTCTTGTTTTCTGAACATATTCACTACACGCGCATGGGTGATGCGCGGAATCATGACAGTCAACAGGTCGGTCAGCAGGTTTGGTTGTGTCTCGAGGTAGAAGGATAGAGCGCGGTAGTAGCTGGAGAGAAATAAATATTGGACCAGTTACGAAGCACGCGAAACATACATCTCGAGGTTAGCCACACGGACGATCACCTCCTTGAACTGGTTGTGTTCCCAAGCATTGGCGGACCGTTCAATCATCAGCGTTGTCCTAAAATTGGCTGCGTGAGCCATAGGACGACGCAAAAAGTTGAAACGTACCCATTCGTCGTACTTGATGTAGAGGAACATGTGCCCTTTCTCTGCCGCTTTGAGGACCTGGGTCAAAATGGTTATTTCAAAGTAAATGTCGCCCAAGTCAATACGTACCTTGGGGATGTTGATACGGGAGACGTACACCTTCAGGTGCTCCATGACTATCCGACAGTCAGTAAACACTGCAACAGAAAATTCCACGACATACGTTTGACGGGCTGGTATTTGCTTAACAGGATCGCTATCTCGGTGAAGATGCCCATGTGCGCCCGCTCAAGACCCAAGCCGGCCTTCAAAAGAGCGATAACTTCTTCATATTGTCCGCGGCGCTCGTATAGTTGGACGATTGCCAACAACTCCTCGGCGTGGACGATGATATTCAACCCACAGATCTCCCTGCCTTGAAACAAAAGTCAGGAGATGGTAGAAAGGACTGGACTGAACGATGGTTCTTACTAGTGTGAAGTCGCCCTTCTCTATGCAAGCTGCATGAACCTGCTTCCACACTCTGCAACTGCGGTTACTCGATGACACGCTTCAAAATACAAATCACGTACTGTGTGTTCCCAGCTTTCCTGGCGCTGTCCACCGCGGCCTGGTTCTCTCCCAAGTAGATGAGCGTCGTCGCCAGCCGAGCCCAGTTCGAGATGCTGGAGAACAGCAGTTTCGCGGCCTGGTACAACTCGTCGTTGAAGCATTTCTCGCCAACCTCCAAGATGTCAGCGACGTTGGTCATCCCCAAAAAGTCCTCCATATCGTGCAGACGGTCGGTCTTGGCATACGCATATGCCAGCTCCGTGTCGATCTTGGGTTCCCGAAGCGACTTGCGTGCCATTTGGAGGAAGCGAACGAGGTCGTCTTGCTTGCCCGCACGAGTGGAGATCTCGATAACTTCTATGAAGTTCGAGGGATCCTCGGCCTTGATGTATGAGTCTAGGAAGTGAAGGTTGGACGATGAAGGGTGAAGTTTAGCTGAATTGGCTTACCGATGACGTCCTTGATGCGCAGGCCATCGAGCTGGGCCTTCGCAAGTCGACTCCACACCTCTGGCTTGTTGACCTTGTTGGCAAAGTCCAAACCACGATCAATGGAGACAATGTGTTCGACGAGGACGTTGATGGCCAGCGCATGCTGTTCGTACTTCTTGTAGATGGTGAGGGCCTCCTCGTACAGCTCGTGCTCGGTCGCAATCTTGGCGATCTCGTTCGAATCGTAATTCTGTAGTTTGTTGATGTAGTCCACGACCTTGCCCTTGTCGGCGCGGATAGCCGTGAGCAACAAGAGATTCTGCAAGTTACGGTTGTCGCTGAAGGGGGATGGCTCGATGATGATTTTCTCCAGCAGCTCGATCAGTTCAATCGGAAGGTCGGCCTGAATAAAGGCTTTGACTGATTGAAACATCATCGGGGTCTGTGCATTCAGGAAGTGCGGTGGCGACGATCTAGTTCACTGTTTTCAGTGTACCTGAAATTGAGGAATGAGGAACCTTACCTGATCAATCAGCTGGCGACGATGAAGATTGCCCCCGGCCAGAACTTGCGCCCAGAGATCTGGCTGGCATCTCTTGGCGAGATAACGAGCCTGCTGCTTGAACATCGAGTTCTCGTTGGTGATCGAGATGAGTTCATCGTCGCAGAACCCTTTAGCATAGGCAATGTATGCGAGGTAGGGATCGCGCTTCTCGCAGAACTTTCCGACCGCCATAGGGTCGTACAACTACATCCTGGGATGAGCAACCAGCGACGAGCTAACAAAGAAAATGCATACGTTGTTATCCTTCAAGAATGCCTCAGGGTTGTTGCTACTGTCAATGTAGATCTCAGCAATAGCGTTAAAGACCGCAGTGTCCTGGCTTCCTGCTTGGATCCGAGCCTCGAGCCACGGCAGAATCAGTTTCAGCCTGTTGCGTTGCTCGACTTCGTGGACGAGCTCGTCGATGGGGAAGTTCCCAGTGACAGATGCGAGCAGGCTCTTGATGATACCCTCGTCACAGTCAACGTCGAGCAGTCCACCAACGACCTGAGGTGTGCGAACAGAGTTGACCCGTTGGACATAGACCTCGGTAAATTTCGTCAGGCCGTTCTGGTACAAGTAGAGGACCAGGTCGTGGACGAAATCGAAACGGTCGCAAACAATGATGAGAGGAAGCTGGTCCGCCAGTTTGGCCTCCTTGAGGAAGTTCTTGACCTTCTCGGGGTTGTAGTGGTTGCTTTCGCGGCAAATCCGCTCAACTTCGCGAATTTGGCCGGTACGTGTAGCGGCCTGGATGTACTTGAAATGAACTTCGGGATCTTCGCTGACATTGACCACAGAGCCGAGGTAGTAGTAAAGACCTATTAAACGAGTTAAAAGGCAGTAAATGATGAGAAAAGTGATATGGACCTTCGAAACTCTTGAAACTCTTGAATATCTCGATGAGTTTGACCGGTCCAAGAATGTCCGAGTATTTGGTCGCAATCTGAATGACGACCTGCAGGTTTTGGCGGATATTGACTTTGAGCATTTCTTGCATGCATGCCATGGACTGCTCGGCGGTGAGATTGCTGAAGTAGTTCACGAGCCACTATATCGCGATCAACCATAGTCCAGAGCGAATGTAGACGGAGACTAACCTCAGGCTGAAGGGCAGCGGTATGTACAATGGCTCGCTTGATATCAGCAAGATCCTCGTAGTGCTCCAGGGCCTATACAAAGGTCAAAACAAAATAGAAGCAATGGGAGAACAATTCGCACCCGCTGCAACAAACCAGCCTTTTCGCAAAGGTTGGCAATCCGAGGGCGGTCATAGTGCGTAAACATCTCATTCCCAAGGATGGCATCTGCGACTTGAGGAGCATGCGCAAGGTTCATTTCAAGGAGACGCGTCTGGAGAGGGCCCTGCTCGGGCCTGTTATCCTTCAGGGCGTCCAGCAGGAACGACGTTGCAGGCTGAATCATGTTCTAAGACATGAAAACGTCGACAACCTGGACGCAGAGGAAATACGATGAGGATTGCCAAAAAGGATACAATGAAAACGACCTACTCTCTCGACGTCGACAAGCGGGCCCGATTCATCATTGACGAGCTGAGCGGCGAACTCGGCTCCTTTCTCCGGATTCGTTCGCATGACGTGCTGCAACAACGCAAAGTAGTCCAACCATCCATTCCAGCGCCAAGCAGCGCTACCCAAAGGCATGGAATACCGGCGCAAGCAGCGCCACCTGATTCACAGGCCAAAGTTGAGGATGAAGAAGCGACAATTTTTCAGGAGCAAAGGCACGGTGGAATCCGACCGCCAACGTCGCGCCAGCAAGGGCGCGGTGCGATCCAACTGCCGGGGTAGAAAAGAAAGGGCGCGGTGAGGCGTGGTGCTGTCCAACGGCCGGTGTGGAAAGGGCAAGGGCGCGGGGAGATCCGACCGCCAACGTCGAACCACCAAGGCCGTCGGTGCAGAGGGTGGCGGCAGCAGGGAGTGCGGTGGCGGTCAGATCTGACCGCCACGTCAGAGGTTACGGCGGGCGGTGGGTGTTACTGCGGCCAACTTGAATGCGAGCTCAGTGTTGTTAAGGACGGATAAAATGTATGGGATGATCGTCTGCTCGTCGACGTTCACGCTAAGAACTTCACCCTTCTTGTTGACACCGATGATGCCGTTGGTGGCCTCGTGTTCCGCAGTGACGAAGATGGTCTCCCCGGAAATACGGTTCATGTACACGCAGGCCCCAGACTCCAGGTAGTACAGATAGATGAAACAGTATTTCGTGACCAGATAAATAATGCCGTGCTTTTTCGAGACCTGCATTGCAACGGGGAAGTCGTTTTTGGCCTCTGATGGGAAGTAGACATCAACAGAGTTCTTGACGAAAGGAGGATCGGGAGGCTGGGGTCAATTTCAACGACGTGGAGCTAGAAAATTCGGTCAGGTGAGCGGTAATATTAATATTTCTGTTTCCCAGACTCACCTTCGCCCCGGTAGCAGTCCGAACCAAGAAAGTAAACAATTTTGTCGGGCAACTAGAGACGAGGGAAATCAGCCACAGGCATACATACGCGTCATTCAGCGGCCTTACCAGACACCGCGTGCATTTCAAAACCAGGCTAATGACTGGCGCGTTCGGAAGAGACCCGATACCGGCGATACGTATCTCCTCCCATGAATCTTCCGCAAACGGCCCCGCCCCCTCAAAAACGAAGTTCAGACGAGATCTAACGGGAAATATATGTCACGGCGCGGGGCCGCCAAACATCCGGAGGGGTGTGAGGGTTGAGCGAGTCCAAATCGGCAAGACGGTGGGAAGAAGGAGGATTGTTTGGCGGGTGTTTGGCAACAGTCTCTAAGGCTCCAACCGTTTAGTTTTCGTTTACGAGGGCCCGTAAACAAAACGGTAAACGGTTCGAAAACGTTTACAAACGTTTACAAACGTTTAAAAACGATAGATTTGAGCCCGATGAATTTGATAGATTGTCGGTGTAAATAATATTATATAGTTACGACTGTCTTAACTTGAATAACCCAGCCTTGATCCACATCTTCGTAAGCATTGCTTTCATGATTGTGTCAGCATGCATGGAGGAGCGGGTTTCGCGGCAGAGGTGTCGTGATTTTGAAAAGAGGCGCTCAACAGATACACTGGTACCTGGAATGGCGAAGAAGTCGCGCGCCATTGCGGCGATGACAGGAAAGTCGTGTTCATGTATCTAAAAGACCAGATCATTAGCGAAGACAGGTAAAATAAGGAGTGCCGTACCTTCCACCATGCCAAAGGTGCGTTGAGCTCACCAGACCCATACGTTATTGCTGCGTCATAAAATCGCTTGAATTCAGGCTCCGGCGGGAGCACATTAGTAACCGGAAGGACAACATCCACCATGCACGCGGTGTGGAGGAAAGATCTCGCGGTTGTTGTGGGCTTCAAGCTGGGTGGTTGATTAGTTGCAGGTAAATCCTGAGCCTTCGCATCCGCAGCTTTCTTGTAGGTGCCGAAGACGAATTCAAATAAGATGCGCGCATGTTCTGCACGCTCCAAGCTAATCTTCCGGAACCAGGCCAGACCAAGGCCCGGATGTAGCACTTGGAAATTTCTTCAGAAGTTGTTACACACTAAAGGACTTGACTTACTCGTCGCAATCACGTTAAACTGGCATTGCTTAGCCTTTTCGTAGTATACAGTGAGCTTGGCAAGACCAGCAGTGGCAGCAACCCGAAGTGGCTGCAGAAGCGATTTGTTTGCGGCATGCTCTTGGAGGGAGTTTATCATCGTCTCGTACATCGGGAGCACGAACGGCAGCGTGGGTGTCCCGGAACGTGACATTTCAAGCGTAACTTGAGTGAATACCTGAGAAAAAAAAAAGATTACACATGAATAGCATCGTGAATCACCTTACCTTCAGAATCTTCCCCAAACTCTGGAGCATCTTCCATTCATCCGTTGTGAGGAGAAGCGGGCGGAGTTCCTCTCGGTCAAACACCCATTGATCAATTGCCTACCACACGTTGAGTCTTCTGCTGCAAAAAAGGAAAACAAAAAACAAAATGCAAACCTTGCGAAGTAATAACCCACGAGTGATCATCGCCTCCGTGTAGTTCCATCGGGTCTTCACGTCTCGAATCACCATCAGTGAGCTGAGCGGCTTCCCTGACGGTGCGCGCTCATCAACCGTATAAACGCTTTTTGAAGCTGTTTTGAACCGTTGACGGCGTTGAGGTGATGAGCAAATTTTAATGGTTATTGTGCGCAACTGGATGGCTAAATGAATAACTGCAGGAGAAAAGACAGTTCGCTCACCTTTCCAATCGCAGAAAGTTTTTCAAACTCGGGCTTGAGCGCTGTGATCAACCCGATCTCGGAATCTTCATCAGTGGTAGCGTAATGCTCCTTCTCGAACTGTTCCTTCTCGAGCGCAGTAAGCTCAGGATCGGAGTCGGGATCGTAATGGAATGGGAGGTCCTTGTTCGGGACAAAATAGTCTTGCTCTTCGGGATCATGTGCTTCGTCGAGTGTGGCGAGAATCTTCTGAACAACAAGGTTGACGACGTGTGCGATGCAGCGGATCTGAGAATTTTCAGGAGTCCACTGAATGTTGAAACCTTGCCGGAGGATATCGGATAAAGCACGGATGAGGACGTCATTTGTGCTCGCATTGTCTAGGCTGAGGGCTAAAAGGTAATAGATATTTTTTGTTAGCTTCGTGAGGCCAGAAGATTGAAGTCGACATATCCTTTCAAGAATATCCAGTTCCGAAAGCCGTTTTGCCAAACCGGCAGCAGCATAAACCCCCTCGTGCTCCTTGTCACCGACATCTTGCGCCTCAATCGAGACGCGTCGTCACCCGTCACAGGACACCAAATAAGTGACGGTACGCGGTCGAAAACACGCGTTTTTTAATGCGCTCTACTGAAATTCCCCGCTCGTCAACCGGGACGCGACATACGTTGAGCTAAATCTTCCGGCATGCATGCCTGTCTCCGCTCTATGGTCTCGCATCTCCTAGCACCTGCACTTCTTCTAGTGTCGGTACGTCCGTGCGTGCAGCGCCTTGATTTTGGTATCTAGTCATGATTTTAGGATCACTGGGGACGAAAGATGCACATTAATCCTGTAGCTTCATTTCTCTTGACTTCATTAGTCAACAATTTTTTTACACGAAAGAATATGATTAATTTTTTAACATGAAAGAATCTGATTAAATGTTGGTTCATAGAATAAGATGTCCAAAGGGAATGTGTGGGGGTATGGGGTCAACAGAAAGATAGTGGGATGAGGTGAGGGAAAAGGAACAATGAGCGTGGGTTTGGTAGCGAAGTAATGCACCAACGGTAAGGGAGAGTTGGTATCTATAGGATAGTGAATGCATGGATGGGCCTATGAACGGTAGATAGGTCTAAGTTGCACCGACGACGACGGAGGGATTTGTAGATTTGATTAACACATGGATAATGTGCAATTGATTAATAACACGGGGGCTGATAATCGGGGTGCCATGGGTTGATATAGGGACCAGAAGAGACGTCGCGGGACATCGTGGCATCGTAAGCACTGCTGAGCTCGCTCATGACGAAGATGGGCGGCGGCGAGACCCTCAGGCAACTACATTCAGACGCTTTAGAAGCTCTCAAAATCAGCGGCGCCGGAGAAAGACTGGGGGTTCTGAAATAAGACGGCGAAGGCGACGGCGATCCAGTAATAAATACTAAGGGAAAATTTAAGCAACAGATTTAATCTGACACAGTATCACTCACACGGTGGAACCTTGGAACTTGAAGCTACCGCGTTGGTCGTAATCCCTCTATTGACAACTGCAGTGCATGAGTTTGAGTTTATGTGGGTCATTGTGATCTTCTGCTCACTGAGTTTCAATTTCTTGACAGGTTGCTCTTGCTCGACGGAGTCAAGACTGTCTCGCTTTCTCTTGGAAGCTGTCGGTGCAATACGTGTATCATATCCTGAAGTAGCTCAGTACAGAAAAAAAAAATCAAGAGAAAGTGGAACAACGCACGACCTGTTATTAACTGTGCAGGATTGTCATCGATGTCCGAACTGGCGTCTGGATCTTTTGACAGATTATAGTCTGAACTGGACTCGTCAAAGAAGTCATCCGACCCCATGGCAATGTCGTCGTTGCTGGCAACCGAGCTGGTTTCTACGACTTCGGGAGTGTACCAGCCAGTATACACAGACTCGGGAATGGTCTTCTTTAGAGCTAAATGTTGACATGAATGTTTGCGAGACCATATTCGGATCAAAGCCCACCGATGTACACTGTGACGATGTTGTCGGCAATTTTCTTAAACTTGACCACATCTGCCCCTGTTGGGTTTCTGTTTGGCACTACCCGCATTACACTGCGCTCCTTGCTGAGTATGAACCAGCGGGTGTCCAGAGGGGATGAAGACTTCTCGTCCTTGTAAAGGAAAGCGTCCGAGAACAACGCTGAAAATCGTCGAGTGGATTCTTCATGCGACCACTCAGGATCTATAGCCACTCCAGTCGCAACACAGCCATGCAACCCCAGGTGCGCTATGTCAACTTGACCTGGGGCCTTCGAGGAGCCTCGTAACTGGTCGTCCTGTACATGTTTCAAGTCAGTGTGTCTGGAGCTTCGGTGCAGCAGGTTAATTCTGACCTTCACACCGCAAATGAATAAAACCACCTGTGCCAATGTGGGTTTGGCTTTCGACACCAGCGTGATTTTGCTCCCCTAGTAAGTGGTGAGCTGTTGCAACGGTATTTTCTATCGCACATGCTTACTGCTTTTTTAGGCTTCTTGTTCTTACCATCGGACTTATTGTCACCAGAGTCTTCCTTGTTAGACGATTTGGGGCGGTAATTTTTAAGGGCGTCATCGCGGGCTCTGGCCAGGTCCATAATCCTTGCATTAGCAGGAAGACGGTCGGAGACAGTCTCTGCTGCACGGGCTGCAAAGACGTCAAGGACGCTCTTTTTGGTTTCACCAAGAAGTGGAAATTGAGTAGTTGAGGGCGTTAAACTGTGTTTGCTTTTGCCGTGGGCGCATTCACGGCAACGAGTTGGAGCCTCAGGGTCTAGGGGTGGGTCATATTGTTCACAGTCACAAGGAAAACTGTCAGTAATGCCCCGGCACATTTCAAGCAAGACGGACTGAAAGGGAGAGGAAAGAATGTTTTTTTCACCGCATCACAAAGTTGAATCAATGCCGCTTCAACGCCGCAGCCGTTTGATTAATCCTACGTTCTTTCTACAACTCCCATGGTTCCAGAGATCCCCCAGGAGCTCATTGACGCCACTATAGACTGCCTCACCGATCCTGCAGATCACTTTTGTTGCGCCTTGGTTGGACGTGCATGGCTGCCTCGCGCGCAGTCTCACATTTTCCACACAGTATCCCTTGGTGTCGGTATACAGGGAGGCCATGCCCCGGGACTGGTAGAAATCCCCCCCTTGGGCACACATTTCGACAACTTCCAGGCATTCAGTGATTTATTGGAGGGATCACCGCATCTTGCATTACACGTGCGGGTGCTCATCCTAGGTCTTCAACCACTGCAGACGGAGCTCTCCCCGGATTCTGGGGCATTGTCCCCGAATTCCTGGCAGCGTATACACTAACTCGGCAAAAGAAATGTCACATGGTTTTTCGGTCATTTCTGGGCCGAATTGATCCAAATAAAATGTTGGCATGAACTTTGATCAATTTCATGATGATATGCACAATTTAACCTAGAACATCCTCACTTGATTCTCTCGCAATAAAATATTTGGGCATTTTCTGAAAAATGGAGTTTGTGGGATCATCTTGTATGCATGAATGGTGTATACAGTCTCAAAGTACTTGAAAATTGAACCTTATTCATGATTTTGTTTGCCTGAATTCATAGGGTTTTGAGCGAGTAACGAGCCATTCAAGTTGGCAATCTTTAGCATTTTTGGCTATTTTCCAGCAAAAATGCTAAAAATTGCCAACTTGAATGGCTCGTTACTCGCTCAAAACCCTATGAATTCAGGCAAACAAAATCATGAATAAGGTTCATTTTTCAATTACTTTGAGACTGTATACACCATTCATGCATACAAGATGATCCCACAAACTCCATTTTTCAGAAAATGCCCAAATATTTTATTGCGAGAGAATCAAGTGAGGATGTTCTAGGTTAAATTGTGCATATCATCATGAAATTGATCAAAGTTCATGCCAACATTTTATTTGGATCAATTCGGCCCAGAAATGACCGAAAAAACCATGTGACATTTCTTTTGCCGAGTTAGTGTAGAAGACTCTGTGGTGGGCTTTCTGCCGTTGCTTCAAAGGTTGGAGGAACTAGCTTTGTTCCCATGTGGACCGAGCACCCATACCTTTTCCCTCTCGCCTCGCATTTCCAGTGCGTTCAGAGTTCTAACACTCAAAGCTCTGCACCTTTCCCAATGGCGTCTACACTATACATCCTCTATGTCTTGCTTTAAATCGGCGCCCTCATCATTATACTTCATTCAGTGTGATTTTCTCGCACCATCGTCCAATTCAAACTCCATGGCACCTTACATGAATTCCCTCACCACTCTTGAACTATCTCGTTGCGATGGTCTTGACCTTTTCCTTCGCTATTGGATTCCAGTCCGACTGTGGAACACGGAGAACTTGACGATACGGATGTCGGACGGTCTGCAGACAAGCGAAGGACTTTTTCAGACCTTGACTCAGCTGTCTCTCTGCGTGAGGCAGAGCCTTACCATCATCTTTGAAGAAGGTATTCCCACCGCATTTTTGTCTCCATTCAAATACTTATTTTGCGATGGCAGTTCTTTTGAATTCACCTCCGCTTTTCAGTCTTACTCCGTTTTCACATATACCAATCCTCCATTTATCATGTACTGGCCAGGGAATGGGGTTTAACCGCTGGGCACTCATGGCATGGCTGGAGCCTGCCTTTAGGTCTGTTGTTCTGAAGACAGGGATGACCTTCTCCGTCACTCTGACGGTGTTGTTCTCTCCTCACGACCCTCTTCTTTGGGCAGGCACTCTAGACAATCTATGTACTTCCTTTGAATCCTACTTTACGGGTCAAAGAACGTGCTATATACTTCAGCGATACCAGTTACCGAGTTCAGCATACGTACATTTCAAGTGATGTCTAGTCTTGCCTTTTTCCTCTTTTTTTGGCATCACATCCTCGATCACAATTTTTAGAAGCCAAGGGAATAGTATTCTTTGCTACGATGCACATGAATCGCGAGAAGAAGTCAAGCGCCGTCATGCAATTAGAGCACGCCTCGAGATCCTTAAAACTCTGACGTATCCGAGTTGCGAGGGCAGGCAAAATTCTACTTTGACTCACAATTGTAGGCGCAGCAGCAGCGGCGAGGGGATGGGGACAGTATGAATGAGAGGAAAATGCTCGAGCAGACGGCGGCTGCGCACCCATTGCTTTCCTTATTGGGAAACATGGGCCGCCTGAGCCGAAATAAGCCGAAATGGCGTTGTGGTCCTGTTCTGCTTGGATTGGGCCCAATTCTTTTGAGATTAAGAATTTAGGATCCACATACCACACATCTATGCAATATCAAGGCATTCTGAATTTTGAGCTGTTTGTTTTTTGGAGCCCCGAGTTTGTTTTTGGGAAATCATTAATGTGACAGGCGGACCGTCATACTTTTCTGTCATGTCGCTCGAGAGCCGGGGCCAGAAGCACTCCAGCTTCTCGCCGTCGCTTGACGCAGTGCACGCGCTTTCATCCCTGTTGTTCGAAATCTCTTCTCTGACTTCAAAACACCAGCATTCTGGTCGTCTAAAAAAAAATCGTGTAACGTGAAACGCGATTCGCGTTTCTTGGGCCAGGGCACAGATGTATGGCCAATCTCACTGAACTACATTTGACCACTCCGACCAATCTGGGAACCTTGCAAATCGTCCATGATCGCATCCAGAGGACTTTGCACTAGGCGCTTTTCTTTTTCCGCGCAGCGACGCCCTCCATCTAACGTCGAGTCACAAAATGATTAAGCATGATTAATCCAGACTGAAGTAATTTGCATCTACTCATGCGGCATCCCAGGCAGTGGAGCCAATGTAGAGCGTTCGTGTGCCAACCCATGGCCGGCACCTTCGCACGATCCAGGTCCTTCCTGACTTCGGAGGCCGAACGCGAAAGCTCATCTTGGGATTTCCCAAGGCTTAACCTTTAGCATTGAATATCTTCTTTCAGGTAGGGATGGAATAAGACACGAGGCGCGCCAATTCTGATAGCCACCCCGGATTTCTCACTCCTGGTTCCAAACGCTAGATGAGTAGATCGCCTGCAATTTCCCCCCAGCCCCCACGACCCATGCTGTCTCACGCGGGCTTCCGAGCGGCATTTATAGATTTCAAAGATATGGAGTCTCGCACGCTCGCCACATGATTCTCGGCGGCATAATGAGTATATTGCCTTCCTCGTGCCTATTTAGTTCACAGGGCTGTCTCAATGGCAACTCTTCCGCAGTACGGACTCCTTGCGCTCGCTCTCTACACGCTCTGGTCTGTCTGTCGGCGGCCTTTCCTGTCCTAATCGGTTATCAACAACATCCGCGGACCACGATCCCACTCGCTAGTTTGGAACTAGCACTGGCCGTTTTCTCACAATGGACTCGTCCCCGCGTCGCTATCTTTCGTTCTCATCTCCCATCTGGGACCCGCGAAGTGTAAGGACCGAGATTGGGTGGTCAATTCAACAGCAATATTTCTTGTAAGATCACCACGGTGGGTGGTGGGAAACATGAATGACTGCTGCGCGAGATCTAGTCGTGTGTGCCGATATACACGACATGCCATCACGTTTGTCAACGTCACGTTGGTAACGACCAGGAGACTGCGATACGGGATTGCCAGACCGGGAAGGCACGGAAGGATGAAAGTCACAACATTGCTGATGGCGGTAATGCTGGAAATGAAGAGTTGAGTGGGTTAAAAAGATACACCAATAAAAAGCTGACAGATAATAGATTTGGCCATCCACAATGAGAGACCTCGAGAAGGACGGGAGGTACGCCCCTGTGAAGAATGCGCGCGCCTTTTGTTTCCAGGAAGGATGCTCGACATGAGCATTCCGAATCAGTTTGTACGAGATCGCAAGGACAACTGCCGTGTCGAACATTCCTGGAGCGAGGCCAATGGCACCGGCATAATCCACCACTTCGCCAGTAATGCAATAACGAGTGGGTCCGATGTTGACTCCGCGGGTCGCAATCGGACCGATGGTGCTAGTTGCGAGCACGGCGATCCACAGAAGGCCGAAGACGACAGTCGCTGCGCGTGTGCAGCCGTATATCGCGCGCACGCGGAAGAAGAAGAGGAGGGATGTCGATGGGATGGCGACGGTATAAATGACTCCGAGTGCGAGATTAAAGGCATGACATATCCCCACAGGATAGGCTGCATGAACGTCAAAGAGGGGAATTTGACAGAACGCACCAACTTACTCAGGAAAACCGCGTTTCCAATCACATATGCAGCGCAAGTTGTTCTATCCCACATCAATATGAGCAGTCGTTCAGCGGAAGACGACCTGAAATCACGTGGACACAAAATATGCCGCTACTGGCCAGGCTAACCTGCATTTGAACAGTAACATGTAGTCGGCTTTCAGATTACTCAGAATGTCCCATATCAATACCTGGTCAAGATAGATGAGCAATGGCGAAGGACGCCCGTAGGTAACTCACCGCGGACGAACCCACCGGTACATATCGCCATAACAAATGTTCTCCGGTGATATCGGGGGTAAGCAACGATAGCGCTGGGTCACTGAGCACCACAGGATCTGTATCTAGCATCAAGCGCAGGTCTAGAGCAAGCGAGTGATGGGAAGCACGCGGAAGACGGAGGAATGGCCTTGTGTCTTCTCGCTGACATTGTGTGTTATATGCGGCGACTTTGCCCTCGTTCGGAGGGAGGCTTTACGAAACTATTCTGGAAAGCCGGGAGGTCCGTTAAAAGTGTAACGCACGATGGCGAATCAACGCTGTGCTTGCACTGCCCATGCATGCCGAAAATGCTTGGAAGATTTCCGAAGGAAGGGTTCCCGGGCCGGAGGTTCAAAATCTTGTGGCTTAGTAGCTTGCGCGAAGAACGGAAATGTCAACGAGGCGCACAGGAGTCATGCAGAAGCAAAGCGGCTTCACGGCCTCGAATCACCATTCCTTCCCTCATACCGAGCATCACGCATTTTGGTGGTGGCGCTGGAGAAATTCACCATGACGGAGGCGCGTCAGAACAGAGCTGAATGCATGCGGCCAATATTTGCGACTTGGAAAGAAGTGTGGTCGAATATCCTTGAGCTGTTTGCTTTTCGGATGGTGTTGGAGTACCCTGCAACTTGAAAAGCTGTCTTCCTGACAGTATAGACGTGGATGCACTCCTGTGAACGATGCTACGCACTTGAATATCACTCACCGACAAACTAGGATAAGACCTTCAATTTCCGCACTTGGTTGAGCGTTCTCGCTCGCCAAGGTCACCCGTCTTTAGCGGAGATCGGGAGGCGCGTTGCCTCAATACACGGACGTTCAGAATGCGAGCCGACCTTGGAACTTCGTGCTTCTCGGTGACGGAGGATGAGGTCCGAGTCCGGGTTCGCGGAGCAAAGAGGATCAAGCTTCTTTGATTGCCGATTTATTAGGGGAAGTCAAAGCGAAATTGGAGGTGGATTCTTGAGTGGATTCTGATTGGATTCTGAAGTGGATTCTGATGTTGATTCTAGCATCAGAATCCACTCAGAATCCACCCAGAATCCACCTGAGTCTCTGTTTCACCTCCGAGAGGTGCAACATGATCAGAATCCACTCAGAATCCACTTTAGAATCCACTTCAGGATCCACTTGCACTGATCTTGACGGATTTGAGTCTCAGAATCCACATCAGAATCTACATCAGAATCCAGTCAGAATCCACTTCAGAATCCACCTCAAAATTCGCTTTGACTTCCCCTATTCTATCTATCTCCGACTCTTTTCCGTCTTGTCGAGAGCTGGGGCTAGAAGCGCTCCAGCTTCTGAGCGTCACTTCATGCAGTGCACGGGCCCTCATCCCTTTCGTCCGAAGTCTCCCCCAGCATCTTCTCTGACTTGGAACACCGGCATTCTGGTCGTCCAAAACAAAAGATCGCGTTTCATGGGCGCAGATGTATAGCCAACCCACTGGACCACCAATCCGACCAACCTGGTATGCTTGCAAATATTTCCTGATTGCGTCCAGAAGACTTTTCATTAGGCGCTTTTCCTTCCTTTTCCACGCAGCGACGCCCTCCATCTAACTTGGGTAGCTGAAACTTGAATCATAATGCGACTAATCAAGCCAATGCCCTCAACAGGCTTGGCGAACAACACTGGACTCCGGGCCTTTCGCAGGCGGTATCCCTGGCACTTACCTTCTCTAGCCTCGTGCATTGATATAGATCCTCGTCCGGATATAGGTGTCCGACTAGTCGCAAATAGTTCAGCATGATTAATTCGGACCGGAAGTAAACTGCGTTTACTCATGGGGCTTCCCAGGCAATGGAGCCAATGTAGAGTGTTCGTGTGCCAACCCATGACAGGCACCTTCGCACGATCTAGGTTCTTCCTGATTTCGGAGGCCGAACGCGACAAGCGCATCTTGGGATTTCTCAAGGCTTAACGTTAGCATTGAATATTTTCTTTCAGGTAGGGATGGAATAAAACACGCAGGCGCGCCAATTCTGATAGCCACCCCGGATTTCTCACTCCTGGTTCCAAATGCTAGATGAGTAGATCACCTGCAGTTCCCCCCGAGCGCCCACCACCCCTGCTGTCTCACGCGGGTTTCCTAGCGGCATTTATAGATCCTTCGGGACTCGACCCTCACTACGCGGAAGTGTTCAACGAGCCGCTCCTCCACTATTGCTACTTATATGGATATGGAGACTCGCACGCTCTCCACATGATTCTCGCCGGCCTAATTAACCGTTCTTTAAGCAAATGGCTCCTCGGCTGTGCTATTCCCCCATATATCCATCTCCTTTCATTTTTCCTCTGCTCTTCCTCTTCCTTTAACTCCTTTTGTCCTCAATTTCCAGTGACATCGGACACTGCCTCTTCATTCACTGCTGCCCCGCTGACCCACGTCCAATTAACTGTTCTTTAACGATTACCTCGCATGTCATGGTACATGTTTTCACTCATCCCTATCTAGCGTATCCCCTCCTTCTGACTCTCCCCGTCCTGCTCTGTCGATGTCAAATCGTGTTTGCACAGCTCAATTTTCCATACGGAAGGCTCATGTGACTGAGCAGCTGGCCGAAGCGCAGTTTTTTTGGCAGGACGCTGTGATGCTGCCTACGGCGCAGCCTGATGATTTTTATCAGGCCGGAGCCCACGTAGTGTCCTCGGCATATCTGGCGACATAAAACTAAGGTGATCTGTGTTGTTCAGACCATCTATGATTCCCCACTTCTCTTCGCCTCAATACATGGACCACAGTAATCATTCGGAAAAATTCTTGCCTGGGCGACTGCGTGCCTCGACGTCTTTGAACACTTCTCTCGGCTGCCTGGCTCTGCTATGCTGGATTTAGTCCCGACTAATGTCTGTGGAATTGGGAAATTGTTGGTGTCATTCAAGTCCCTGGTCTCCATACTGAGCTCAACGAACCTGCTGTGTGTAATGATCTGCAACCTTTCCCGGTCACCCAGGTGACTTTTTTCGACCATCCTGGCTCGGGTTGGTTTTTTTTGCGTTGCTCTCACTGCAGTTTCCGTCGTCGGTTGTCTGCGTTTATATGTCCAATTTGCCGGGGTATCTTATTATTACTGTTGATCAACTGAAACTGCGAGTCCGCGAAATCTTTGCTGGGATCCGGCACCAATTCCGTGTGCTGTGCTACCATTCCTCTGTGTCAATAACAACTTCCCTGAACCAATGCACAGATCGTCACAACAAACCGGCAATTTTGCTCTAACTGTAGCTATACGAAGCACGATCTCTGGTTCTGGTTAAGACGGTCCTTCAATTCACTGCTGTAGAATTCCTACCTTTATAGCATCGAATTCAACTCGCCGCCCTCCCATTTTGAACATGTCCCCGACGCATGTAATGAAGAAAAAGGTTTAAGAACCGATTTTTTGTTGCCCGCCGGTCACTCGACGCGTCGGAGGCATGCTCCTTGAGGTGTTTGACCTGCAACGATGACCTTGATCGGGACTAATCAATCTCGACCTGCCGCAGACCCTCCGCAATTTTTGAATTGACCTTTGCACCGAGGCCGGGGACCGGGACGCTGGCCTTCACATCTGTTCGTTGAACGTTTGTGTTACACTTCCTTCATAGTTGTGGAGACGCCTCATCAATTATATACTAAACTGTGACTCTTTATCTACACATTTTCTGCTGCTCACTCACGTACTTTCATAGCGAGAGTTTTGATACCATAAATGCCTACTTGGCGGTCTTCCTCCAACAGTCTGACGACTTGAGCTTGAGCAGCTCCCTATCTTCATTGTTCCCTGCGGAGTTTTATTTCCGCAGAGTGTACTCGTATCTTGAATGATATCGATTTTTCTTACTCGTTCCGAGCTGCCGGAGCGAAGCGGCGGCATGACTTGTACCTTTGACCGAGTATATGCGACGTGTATTCACGTAATAATTGCCTTCCTCGTGCCTATTTAGTTCACGGGGCAAGTCAGTCTGCGGACGTGTCTCAATGGCAACTCTTCCGCAGTACGGACTCCTTGCGCTCGTTCTCTACACGCTCTGGTCTGTCTGTCGGCGGCTTTTCCTGTCCAAATCAGTAATCAACAACGTCCGCGGACCACGATCCCACTCGCTTTTGAGCGGTTCGACGATTGTTTCCTTCAGTAATTGCGGCTGAACAGGCTCCTATAGGCAACCTAGCTGCGTTCCACGACCCCGATGGCTGGGATTTCCAGCAAGACATCGAACAGAATTATGGCCAAGTAGTCAAAATTCATGGATTCTTGGGCGTGCGTCGCGTGAATTTCATCTTCTGATTAAGCATGATACCTCCCTCAGAAACCAAACCTTTTCGTCTTCGATCCGGTCGCACTCCACAGCATCCTAATTCAGGAGGCCGACATCTACGAGGAGGACCTGACCTATACGAGGTACACCACTCATCGACTGCTGAATGACATTTCATTTCAATTAATTCAGGGTATACAAGCTGCTCTGGGGTCCCGGTATATTGTCGTCCATCGGGGAGAATCATCGCAGGTATCGCAAAATTATGACGCCGGCGTTTTCGACAGGGAGGCTCCGAGAGATGATTCCCATTTTTTATGAAGTGGCAGAGAAGGTACGTGCGACTCGCCACTTGATTCCGTCTCACCTAAATAGACTGTAGGCGCGCGATGGCCTGATGCTGCCATTTCTTGTCGATGGCCCGAAGAAGGTTCCGCGATCCTCACAAGTGCCACCCTAGTCCCTGACTTGTCGTTAGCTTGACATCCATGATATTCTCGGCCGGACATCGTTGGAGGTCGTTGGACAGGCCGGGGTCGGATATTCTTTCGATCCCATGATTCCCGGAGAAGACTTGAGCAACCAATATGCAGAGACATTAAAGGGCATATTGTGCGTTCAGTTTCATTGGCGCCAAATTCGTATTGCTTCATCCCACGGAATCGCTGACCTGCCACGTTCAAACTGGCGCTGATGTTCCCCCTGCTACCGCACGCGTTGCGGATTGGCTCGGCCGGGTTCTGGCGTTTCATCCTCAATATAATCCCCTCCAAAACGCTGCACCAGGTTCGCGATATGGTCGATATACTCGAACATAACACGCGAAGCTTGATCAAAGCGAAGAAGGAGGCCGTGAGCCGCGGGGAACTAGACGTGAAGGACGACCCGAAGGATATCATGAGCCTCCTCCGTCCGTGCCCAACCAATTTTGACTGTGCCGACATTGATATACCCAGTCAGTCCGAGGCAATTTGGAGGCCGAAGAAGGGATGCCCTTGAACGACGACGAACTTATTGCCCAGACTGTGTAATTTTCACCGAGATCCGATTTTCCGCTCCCAGTCTGACCGTTTCTTTCCAGCATGATGGTTGAAGCTGCTACCGACACCACCTCATCCGCACTCACCCAAATGTTCCATATTCTCAGTCAACGTCCTGATATTCAGGAGAAGCTGCGAGCGGAGATTGTCGAGGCCCCGGAACATATGGATTACGATGAACTTGGGTCTTTGGCGGGCCTGGATGCCTTCGTTCATGAGGTTCTGCGACTGTGAGTTGTGGACATCGCCCGATTCAAGCTAAAAATTGACTCTCCGTTTCAAGATACCCTCCGGTTACACCAGCAATGTTTCGGGTGTACGTTTTCCGTGTTATCTGTTCAGCCGCGTTGTATCCTAACCACTGCCTTCAGGACCCTCCAGGACACTATCCTCCCTCTGAGCAAACCTCTCATCGGCATCGACGGGACCGAGATCACCTCAATTCCCATTCCCAAGGGCACAACTCTATACATTGCCATAGCTGCTGTGAATCACAGCAAGGAGATATGGGGAGATGATGCCCTGGAGTTCAGGCCTGAGCGATGGGCAAACGGTACAGCGGGCGGCGCATCCGAGAGAATATGCGGGGTGTACGGGAATATGATGACCTTCCTTGGAGGAGGGCGAAGTTGCATGTACGTCTTACACTCCCTACGCACAACCCATATTCACCATAATCTTCAGCGGGTTTCAATTTTCGTTGTATGAGATCAGTACGTCCCACTCATTCTGCCCCAGAGTAGCTTCATTGAATTCATTTGCGCCCAGAGGTGATCCTCTCTGTCTTCCTCCGGAGCTTCCAATTCTCTGGTGCGGATGTGGAGGTGAAATGGAAAATGCCTGGCATTGTTACCTTCCCGACTGTCGACGGGAAAGTGGAGCTACCGATGATGGTACAGAACATGAAGTCTATTTGAAGTGTGCCATCTCCGCAATTGACAGAGACTTTGAACGATATCTTGTTATTCCAATCTATGTGTGCGTTCTCACTCTATGCTTCAACTCGTGAAAATACATTGGATTTCTCGCTCGGACACCCATCCAGGGGTCAAGTGTGGGTACATAGAAGAACAAGGAAAACTACAACGCGAACAGCGCACCCGCGACAGTGCCAAACGCGACCGTGCCCAGAGCACAGACTACGCCCACCGTCGATCCAAGCCCTCCAATTCTGTGACCACCATTCTTACTGAGCCCACCGACCGTCGGTGCACTCGTCCGGAGGCTGAGTTCCGTCGAAAAAGGTGTGGTAATCTGGGCGGCGGTCGTGGTGACGGCTGTGCCGCTCACTACAGTCGTGATTGCGAGATTGGAGCACGAGTCGTGGCCCATGTTAATGCCGAAATAAGGCCCCAGGTGGTCGTTGATGCCACCGGCGGCGTCCAAGACGCCGATCGAGTCCGAGCAGTCTAGGTACGGTGATATGTTACATAGTTACATTCAGATATGAATCAGCACGCACTGGGGTTCTCTTGCCCGTCACACGCCAAGGTCGTGGTGTTGTTCTCAATCCAGATCTCACCCGAAGCGCTAACGTTCGATTTCAGAACATGTATACTCGAGGCGCTGGAAAGACATAGTTACTGCTGGAATCCTTGGGCCAGGAGAGGAACGTGGGGTACGGGGTCTGGGGATCATTAGCCTCGGCGAAGGAGAACCGAATGCCTGGCCAAGCTAACCGTCTCGGGAAACGACGAAGCTGTTGTTGGAGCCGAACTGTACACATATTTTCAGGGTGAATGCATTGTATGAAGAAAACACGCCCACCATGCTGTCAACCCAGTCAGCAAAAGCAGGGTTCCCCACGCGTGGGCGGCCCTGGGTTGAGGGAAAAAATCCGGATCAGTACACTGTTGAAGGGAGGGGAGGATGGGACCCACGAATCCGACCACCTGGATGCTGGTGTTACTCGGTAGCTGCTGCTTGAGGAAGATGGCGTCGAGGAGCGAGACGGCGGCACCGAGACTGTGCCCAGTTACAAGCACGCTGGCAGTGGGAACTTGCGCCTGGATCTGTTGAACGGCGTCGAGGATGGGAGTACTCGTTTGGACCCATGCGGTCTGAGGAGATCTCGTTCAGCGAGATGATAATGCAAGAGGTCAAGGGAGAACGATGGACGGGCTCACGTACCTGGAAACCATTGTGAACTTCGACCCCGGGTGGGGTGCCGGCGACGTTGAGGATTGTCAAGAGCGGGGTCGGTGCGAATTGAAGATCGTTCTCGACCGAGAGAATCTGACTTGGGTCAGTGCCTTCGTGCCCAACGATGATCTGGTTGCGAGATGAGGAGTAGGCAACGTAGGCTGGGGGAAATCGTGGCGAAACTAGCGTCAACAGACGACGAGTCAATCTTTAGAAGAACTACAAACCATCGGGAGTCGCGGCATCATCTCCAATGGTGAGGGCGATCTGAGTGTCTGGGACCTGAACGGGAAGAGTTATAGTGGAGTTTAGTTGGTATTTCAATTTCTCTAACCTGGTTGCAGGCAACTCCACAATTCCATGTGCCTTCGCGAACGCAGTAGGCCGCGGCCGCAAATGCAGCGATGTTGACTAGATCGCGACTCTGGATGTCAGCGGCCGAGAGTGTTGTTGTCGCATTGTCGCGACGTAAAAGGGGGATTGAAAACCCTCGCTCCACAAGGGCCCAGGAGAAAAAGAAAAATACGGCGAAGCTCAACATCGGGGGGAAGGTGAAGGAAGGCACTTGACTGTCCTCATCCCCGCGAGGTTTTATGATTTTCAACGGATCAACGCACTCTAGAAGGGCCCCGGGCCCAGGCTAGCTTGGCACCGGCAGTGTTAAGCGACAATCTTGCGACAATCAGTGCAGGAGGGCCAGTTTGCGAGGAATTATTCTCGTTTTCTTCTGGCCCTTTAATGGAAGAAGAAACAAGGTTCTAACTGAAGAAACTATAATGTCTCGCGCCGAATTATCTTTCGAGTACTGGGGTATTTGAACACGCCATGACCTTCAATAAATAAAAGTCAAAGTCCTAATCACAAAAGCTGTGCCATCGTCACCTAACAACCTTGTTCTGCATCAGCCTTTGCACAAGGGCCCGAGATGACGGATGGAACAACGTAATGCCGTCAGCGGGGACTCGGAGACTCCAAATCGCCAAAGTTCTGTCTACAGTTGAATCTACGGCTTACTCCAAGTCCAAAATATCGTTCCGCGGTGGTGTTTAACAGAATTTATCTCTTTCCTGCAGAATAGATAATGCTGCTTTACCGGATGCAAAAGGGAGCGCTTACTTACAGGGTCTGAGAACGGCGTGAATCCGTCAAGCAACCATCAAAGGGAGTTGGCCAGACGCCCAGAACTAGTAATCTGTAGTCTCCCGTAGTCAGACCCAATGACAAACTTTCCTTTTTAGGAGTGAGTGGGATAAGTTTTAAGCAGAAAGACGACAGTTCGGGCCGGCTGGGCCGAAACACAGGTTCAAGCTCAAGGCCTGAGTATTTACACCCGGAGAAGCCCCTGCTGCATATGACGGACATGACATTCGCTCGGCGAAATCTACGTGGCCGGCCAGGGAAAATATAAAAGTCAGAACAATATTATCGTGCTGTTCAGAAAGCGCCACGCAGCTTAACCTCTCCGCGAACGGGCGGAGCTTTGGGGAGGACAAAGATAGGTGAAATATAAAAGGCGTTTAATTAGTTCAATCATCACGGCGTTGAGGCTGGGGGCTCCGTATCAATTTTTTATAGCGACACTGCTGACTCGCCGGCGTTGAAGGAGCTCGATGTCACTATCGAAGATTGACCGGCTAACTTCGGATTGGTGGCGACAGAAGCCGATGTGGAGTATGGGTTCGGCTCGAGGCCCGAGAACCAACCTCAGAGTAGCAAAAATTTTGGACGGAAATTAAAAAGCGGGAAACTGCAAGGCAAATGAAAGCCACGGGAGGAAAGACGGCCACGTTGAAAAAAATACGCAGTGCCGTTTGCATTTACGATGTAACATGTGGCGTCAAGACAAGAAAACATGTCGAGCGTTTGTCGGAGTAAGTGCTGGCCAAGAGGATGGTCAGAGGTACAGTCATTAGTACTGTGCATGTAGGCCCAATTTGCTACCATAACAGTATTTTTGACCTTGATTTTGATCAGCGCAGAGTCGAACATCGTCCCCATCATTTCCTTCGGCTGTTTCCAAATATGGTTCAATCGATGTTCCCCAACCGATGTGGTATCAAAAATTGGAAAGAATCTTCTGAGATTTAGACCACGATCCAGGCAAATTTCCAAGACAATGGCTGAGCTCACGAATTGATTTTATTTCGATCTCCGATCTGGCCATCATCAGCACGTTATTATTGGGAGTTCAATTTCAAGTCAGCCAAGAGCTTGAGGAGCGAGTTAACACTGTTGATTGTTTTCTCGACGTCGCGTGAACCGGACCCTCAGAGAGCGGAATTCATGTTGAAAATTCAAACATCGAGAAAGGAGTCTTGAAAAAAAAAATGAACTGAAACGGCACCTCGGCTGCTTTGTGCAAGCCGCTGCAGCCAAAGAAGATCGCGGTCCCGAAGGTCTTGAGCCTGTCTAGTGGCTGTTGTGCGCCGCCTGTCATCTGGTCACTGTATCGGGTATTCCGAGATCAGCGGAATTCTACCAATCGACTACGGACTCCCGAAATCTTGATGAAAAACCTTTGACAGCTGTTGATCGCGGCGTCAATCTGCCTCCAGATTTGAGATACAATATCCTCATAGGTAATATTTTATCCCATAAGCACCAAATCCCAGGACTCTACATCACAACACCATGTATTATGCAAGTGGCCCACTACCCGATAGGCGGTCGCAGCAAAATGATGGCTCCGTTGACAAACAAACGCAATTCACATTTTCTTCTTATCTTCATCGATGGTCAACGTTAGCAAACTCGAGCAGCACCTTGCCTCAAGGTCGTACGTTGAAGGGTGAGTATTATCTCCTTTCCTGGTCTACATGATGGTTTCGCTATGGTCCGTGTTTCCAAGATTGAAGAAGCGACTAGACATCGCTGCCCAAGAATGCCGAAAATTTTATTACCTAGCCTTCTGATTTTTTTTTTCTTTGCCTCGTACTTCATGGATCGTTTCTGATATCCATTTACTTCAGATACACGCCTTCCCAGGCTGATGTCGTCGTTTTCAAGGCGATCACATCGTCACCGACGACTCCCAATGCCTTGAGGTGGTACACCCACATCAAGTCGTACACTTCCGAGTTTGCCTCTCTCGCCGGCTCCAGCACAGCCGGCGAGGCATTCCTGGGAGCTTCGGATGCCCCAGCTGCCGCTGCGGACGACGATGATGAAGTCGATCTCTTCGGAAGTGATGACGAGGACGACGCGGAGGCCGAGCGTATCAAGGCCGAGCGCGTTGCTGAGTACACCAAGAAGAAGGCCGGCAAGCCCAAGACTGTGGCCAAGGTTTGTTAGTTACCCCCAAATTAGCGCCGAGTCTTACACCACACTAGTCCGTTGTTACTCTCGACGTCAAGCCCTGGGACGACGAGACCGACATGGAGGCGCTCGAAAAGTCCGTCCGCTCAATCGAGCAGGACGGGCTTCTTTGGGGCCTCAGCAAGTTGGTCGCTATCGGCTATGGTATGCTGATTACCTTTGCTGACGATTCGGCCAACGATGATCTTGATCTCTAGGAATCAAGAAACTCCAGATCACCCTCGTCGTTGGTATGCAGCATATTTGGCATTTCACTATTCCACTCTGACATTAACACTGTGAACAGAGGACGAGAAGGTTTCTACTGACGAACTCCAGGAGAAGATCGCCGAGTTTGAGGACTACGTCCAGAGCACGGATGTTGCCGCCATGCAGAGTACGTCCACCCTTGTTTTAATTTAGCGCTATCTGATCAGTTGTGTGCTGCGACAGAACTCTGAGTTGGCCATTTTAATAGTCTTGTTCGTCAATACTCTCGATCGTGTATTCAAATATGAATGTGATGATTATCCCCATGCTTGACCTGGAATGTGGTCGGTCGACGGGCAACTCCTGGCATTTCATTTCCGAGACTCTTCCTGGTAAAGTGACAAAATCTCCGCTAAAGAACGGAGTTAAGGGCCGATTGACTAACATCAGTTTACTTAAGTCTAGTGTTGCCGTGACTCAGACTTTGAGTCGCCAAGTCGACTTGAGCTGAGTCAAGTCGAGTCATGAGGCCGACTTCAATTGACTTGCAATTGGGAAGTCAGGGCAAGTCGGCTCAAGTCGACTTTGAGTGACTTGAGTCGGGGCTCTTACTAAATGTTTCTTTTCATGAATCACGAATGATTCCAGTCAATTTGAATTTTTTCTCTCAGAAGCGTGACGACGTGACATAGGTGACTAGTGCGTGACATCAGGTTCATTTTGTGTTTCTATCCATTGCCGACCACAATTAACTCCATAAAAATTCCAAAAAAAATCATAATGCTACATGGAAGGCCAATAATGTATCTGAACTCCACAATAGCTCTGTGGCCCATGAATATTGCGACAGGATGCAGTTCTCCCCATTTGGAGCGAATGCTCATTATGTTCAACATATAATCCTAGTCCCGGACTCGGAGACTCCAAATCGCCAAAGTTGTATCTACAGTCGAATCTACGGTTTACTAAAGTCCAAAATATCGTTCCGCGGTGGTGTTTAACAGAATTTATCTCTTTCCTGCAGAATAGATAATGCTGTTTTTACGGGATGCCAAACGGAGCGCTTACTTACAGGGTCTGAGAACGGCGTGAATCCGTCAAGCAACCATCAAAGGGAGTTGGCCAGACGCCCAGAACTAGTAATCTACAGAAAAACGACAGTTCGGGCCGGCTGGGCCAAAACACACGTTCAAGCTCAAGGTCTGAGTATTTACACCCGGGGAAGCCTTAATTGTGGACGAATTGCCTGTAAGGGAATTTCAAGTCTTCCCTAGCTTTGGCATCAAGAAAGAAACCAGACAACCATCATATAAATGTGAGCACTTGCTCGACGTTATTGTGCTACAATTAGTTCAACATCAAGGAGCAACCCAACATCTCGACCCACTTAAATTCTGGTTGTCGGGTCTCTCAAATGGAAAGCATCCCAGAAATATAACAGTGCGAAGTTCGGTTTATGGCTGAATCGCCTTTGAATCCGTGACCTGAGTCAAATGTATTCCGCTAGACTCGAGCCAGCGCAACGCGGGTGCTAAGTTTTGACGACAGTCGATCAAGCCTCACGGTTCCGTTGAACATGCCGAAGTGGTGAGTTCACAGCGTTGAAGAGACGAAAGGTTTGCAATGTTGAATGCTAAAATTCCTGAAAAGTTGAACCTGCAGGTGCATGGATCCTTGATCAGGGCCGAGCATTAGCCGAGAGTAAAATGCGTTTCGGCCATTGAAGCTGGCTGCGAAGTTAGCGGAGTTTACAGGCGAGAACTCGAAGGGTGACTTCTTATGCAGGCGAATCCGCGGCCTCTGGCTTTTCGGACAAGAGTGCTCGCAAATTCTGGCACGCTGAGCCACCGGCAGACCTAAGTTTCGCAAAGCTTCGGTATATTATTCGACAATCAACGACCAACTATTTAGTAGTATTTACAACAAATTTACAAGAACGAGCGTCAAAACATATTTTTTGGGAGGTTTCGCCATGTATGTAACCTTATCTGAATATGTATCAAGTAGCCACCGGAACTGATGAAATATCACCATCCATAACCCCACTCTGGGAATAGATTGTTTGACTCACGCCCCTTCAAATGGGATCCTGGGTTCTCTGATATCCCGGATACACCTCCAGCAGTGTTGAATTGATGGTCGTGAGCTGCGGGCAATTCAGGCCCGCAAGGACCGACGTCAAGTTAGTAAGGAGCGCAAGAACAGTATCAACGACGGTTTGTTCTCCCTTTATCGCACTTGGAAAGAGAGTCGTCGTGGCCTGGACCAGGAAACACGCAGCGTTGTTTCCCTCCAAGAGGGACGCCGTACTGTACACACCACCTGTGAGGTCGGAAATGTCCACAGGTGCATAGCTGTTTGTGCCGTTTAGATTCCCCCCGACGACAAACACATCAGGATGGGCGAGGGCCATATTGGCGATATCCGGAGCGGCGAGCGCCAAGGTGTATTCATCGCCGAAGGGACGGCGGTACCAGTTGGCGGGTATCTGTTCATGACCGTGCGTGTAGGTCAAATTCCCGTCCGGTCCGCTCATTCCGTACATGGTTTTCAGCACTTCTCCGTTGAGGAAACCGTCGGGTTGCGTGGCGGAATGGTTAGACATCGATGCCGTGACGAACAGATGCGTGAAGACGGAGGTCAACTGCCGGGGGGAAAGCGCAAATCAGACCCATGAGCGTGAATGATGCGAGCGAATTACCATTTCGACGGGGCCGTGGAAGAAGTATGGGTTGTTCGCAACGGACTGCTGGAAGCGGGCTTCGATTTGTTGGTACATCACGGTCACATTGTAGTTCGCGCTGGGCGATTGAGGCTGGCGATTGAACAGTTCCTGGAAAAAAGCGTTCTGCACATCGTAGTTGTTTCCGCTGAATAAAATCAATACGTGTCAGAGGTGCAGCCTCCGAAATGTTCTTTCACTCACAATTGGTAAAGGTCGCCCCTGGTCGGCGACGCGTCGCTTTCGAACTGGTTGTGTGTCCCATCGAGACCGCTGGGCGCTGAACCTGATAATTGTAATCAGTAGAGATTCAACAGACGAAAGAAGTGAGACCTACCTAATAATCCCCCGATAGTTTGACCAGCGGGCGGGGCTGCGCCAATTGAGAGGCGTAGAGTCGGGTCATATAGATCCGCCCCGAAACATCCCAGCACTCCAACTATTGTCGCTATATCCGTTCCAAACGAAAGCACTGATGCAACGCCGATTAGAATCCGAACACGGCCCAATATCAAGTCATATTGGCAAACCTTGGGTGGATTGTGTAATCATATTGAAGACAGAATCGATCCCGGTGCGGGAAATGTAGCCATGGTTGGCGAGAGCGTTCAACCCCGGACACGGCCCCCGAAAGTCATTTGGCCCGGGTGCCTGGAATGCATGCACGCCTTCGACGTCGATGAGCTGGTCACTACTGAAACCGGTGCGGCGTTCGAAATAGCTGGGCGGAAATGCAAAAGAGAGATCAGAACAAGCGATAGCGGTGAGAGCAGCCAACAAGAGCATGGTTAGAAAGCGCGATACTGGGTGAGGGTGGTAGGTAGAAAGGCGTCGAGACTTTGGCTTAAATACTCGAGAGGAACGGAATTTGCCCACATGTTCAATACGTTCCAAACCATCAAGCCGAGATGCCAGAGGTGGTCAAAAGAGCAACACCTCGATCCAGGCCGCTATCGAATATCATGCTCCACGTCCTAGATGCTAACAGCAAGGGTCAAGGCGTTCCAACATTATTATATGTCGGTGGCGTCTACATGCCCGTGTATGTTACAACACCTTGGTCGAGGTTGGGTCGAGGGCTAGCGGGTATAGACTCGCCGATTTAGGAGACCTTGGTTCGACCACAGCATGCGATTCTGTCCGTAAAGACTAGCAGCAAGACCCGGAAACCTGAGGAGGCTTACTTTTCTTTGAGGTTGACTGACATTGTGAGACTAGAGTCCGATTGCTCGCTCCGAGCTGCCAACATCTGTTTCAATGTCACGACTGTATCCACCCGTTCCTGACTTATTCTCCGTTTAGTAAAATCTTCTCCGCTGAGTTATATTCCTATGTGACGAGATATTAGTGCGTTGCAAGCAGGGGTATATAAAAAATGACTTCCCGCGCCGTGTTTCTCGGTAGGTGTCCGCACGGCGGGACCGGACCGATAGTAATGTAGCACTGACGTTAACTTGGAGGCTCAGCTGAACCCCCGATCTGTGATACTGACAACACCGCCGGTGCCGTTTTGAACCAAATCACAAATGGTTATATCCGACAGGATGCGAGGGAATGGAGCTCGCCCTAGGAGTAATCCAAAAAGTGAGCGAAAAGTCGGCAAAAGCGTCTTGAGTACAAGGAGACGGATAGGCGACATCGGCAGTGACGAAGAACACAAAGCGAAATCAAGATTTGGATACGATGGACGTGCGAGGTGCAGCTCCCATACTTAATTCCTGGAACCTTTAGGTTACAGGTCTCTGCAAAGCCTTTTTGGAAATCCTGTCCCGATATGGCAATCGAAAGTTTCCTTAAATGGGCATAACCCCATTCTGGCTCTACCACACGTGCCGTTTCGTCCTCATCACTCAAAATGTTGCTTCTTCAAAATGCTGTCCCAAAATGGCAATATACCGTTTCCCAATCGGGATAGTGTACGTAATGGTCCCAACGCATCAGCCGAAGCACATGTCGTTGAAAAATCCCGTTTCCTGATCGAGCCACGCCATATGGCACCATTGTTTCAGCCAACCCGATCGGATTTTTCTCAGCTCCGGCCTCGTTTCAGCCTAATTGGTAATTTTGTCCTGCTTGTCCTCTTCCCATAACCACCCGCTGCTGTCCACTGTGACTATTATTATTGGGGAGCATTTCATTTCGGGCTTAACAGAGCAGCTTCTAATGTATATAGCAGGTGTCGGTGCCAGTAAAATTTTCGTCATTAAGACAATCCTCAAGTTTTTCCGCAGATGTTGTGCTTAAAAAATGATGTTGAGTGCCCCAACAGGTTGCGCCGCTGTCCTCATTGATGGCTTTACAATTCACGCCCTCACATTTTTGCCCCGAAAAAAAGATGAAAAGGTGGGATCCCCAACAGTTGAACTACAGGTCATCTGGAAAGAAATCAGATATCTAGTCATAGACGAAATATCCATGGTCTCCGCCTCCCTCCTGTCTGATATCTGCGCCAGATTGAACGAGGCTCGGGGGAACGAAATGCTGGATCCGACGCGGTCTTTGGCAACATCAATATCATTGCCTTAGGTGACATGGGACAGCTCAGACCTGTTATCCGGCCTTCACCGATCTCCTTGCCAGGGTAAGATCTGGAGTCGCATGGGAAGGACAATTGCCGATGACTTCTGAGCAGAATGGCAGTGGCGAGAATTACACCGTGTCTGATTTCGAGACTTTGTAATCTAGGCAGCTACAACGTCTTCATCCGGAGGAGCAGAAACTGTTTGAAGATGCCCCCGTCATCCGTGCCAAAAGAGTTGTCCGGGACACTTTGAACTGTGAACTGACGATCAACCATGCGCGCAAGCTTTCTACCGCTATGTATGACTGTCATGCGCACGACTTTTTCAACACGCTGCCACTGCATGAAGACCTACAAACTAGAACATGGCAAGTCAGGTCAAGCAATACAAAGGACACTTTAGGCAAGCTCCCGTTGAGTATCGGCATGAAAGTCATGGTAACAGAGAACATAGCCCTCAAGACCTCTATAGTGAACGGCGCCGAGGGCATCCTTCGCGAAATTAGCTACTCCACCGACAGAAAGGGGCGCAGATACGCTGACTGTGCCTATGTAGAGATCAGAGGATCAAATGTTAATCTGAATGCATTGGGACCCGATATCATTCCCATTGTCGCTGTACCATCCAGATTCCCATATACTGCGGAATCAGGGATTAAATATTATATTGGACAGACACAACTTCCATTGGTTCCCGCGTATGCATACACTGACTACAAATCTCAAGGTAAGAGTTTGACGTGGGCGATCATCGATCTGACAGGAGCTCATTCGCTGCAGAGCCTGTATGTCATGATTTCACGTGCGACTTCGCTGAAATTGTTGGCTGTGTTGTCACACCCAAACCATTGTCTGGCCGACTTGGTCCCGAGTTCAGATCAGAGTTTCAACAATTGGAGCATCTTGACACCTTGACCGCATTGAAATATACCCGTGTGTGGGATGAAATGGCTGCGGGTCAGCATACAGACGATGAAGCCCTGTACTGAAACCGATCAGGCGATGATTGTTCATCATAGGGGTCTCCGTTGTACACATGATTGCAATTTGAATTCTTCCAGTACTGCTCGTCGGCACCGCCCAAATTCCATACAGTTTCACCCCGTGCGAACCCAAATGTCCAACAAAATCGCACTCCTCCCGTAGCAAGCCCTTCAGGCTAGCCCACAACAATTACCATTTCTTCTGCAGGGTCGTAATGACCGCGAGCTCTTTCAGGTCCGCATAAAGGACAGCTCTTTGTGGCAAGCATCTTCAAAGATCTTGTGAGACTGCACAACCGCTGCGTCGATCCAGGGTCAGTGGCCCACTTCCTTTCAATATGCAATACTGATGACAGTTGCAGTCGTGGTGATTTTCGCGGTTTCGCCGCTGCCTCTACCCTTCGAACTGCATCTGATGGTTCTCGAGCTGCTGGACGTCCGGGACATGTCCAATCTTCGTCTAACTTTCACCTTTTTCTGGATTCTATGTGCGCGGCTTCTGGAAGACGTTCTGAACCGCGCCTTCTCCAACTTTGGCCTAGCAGCGAACAGCGTACGATTTCTGCTGACGCACACCGATTCGCTCATTTCAGGTTACTTCTCTTTCCATGTGATGCGAATGAACCTGGGGTTTCTGCGTCGGATTTGTTCGCTCGACATCTTTGTATACAGTAACGACAATGCTGCAGCTGTGGAGAGATTTCTTCTCGTGTCTGCTGGTTTTGCACGCGCACGTAATCCGGCTCAGTCCATGCCAAGCGCACTCACACTCTGATAAGATTTGCGTGGCGGATACCGGAGACCACTGCGGAATCCCTCAGTCGGTTCACTTGGCGTGTAAAGGGGTTGATGCCTGCGGTCCACATGTCACGAAAATAGGAAACAGCAGTCTACAAATGAAAGCATTAGCTGTGGTGGCGGAGACTACGCTGTGTGTGTTGACTATATGGTACTGCGTGGTTTGTGTTGTGGTGCCTCAGGTTCCAGGGATGCCCGGAGGGCCATGTTGAATGTTCACCACAAGGCCGGTCTGTCGAACTCGTGATCTAGTAGGTTGACGTCCTGCCTGGATCGAAGTCAGATAGGAGGCCGTATGAGATTTCACTACACAGCGAGGAAACCGGGAGCACGATAAGTCTCGGAATGCGCGTGTGGTGGTGCGACTCCGGTGTCCTCATGATAACGACAATGCGGTCACCAGGCACGAGGCACTCGATCCATTCCGGCTCCTAGGATTGGACACTCCGTGTGCGACGGGTGAAGCGACCTCGTCGGGGCGCATGATTCGTAAGTACCCGCCAAGAAGAATTTAGTCCTACAGAATGATGAAGCAGGAGGGGGAAAAACTCGCATTCCCCGCTCATCGCACCGTTCCCTGACCATGATTGACAATCGTGAACTTCAGGTGCGCCAACTTCAGCCGCACGTCCTCAAGATCTCGAGATATTCCATAGACGCGTACGCGTTGGCGCGCAACACAACCAAGGCACAGGCTGTGCCCAATATCTCGCGTGGTCGAGGATGCTGTGGCTCGAGGGGAAAACGGATGGGGAGGGGGTTGCGGCGGAGATGAGGACGGGCACGTATTATACACTGGGACAGTGTACTCCTGCTTCGTCGTGCTGAGAATCGTCGGTGGTGTGAACCATTCCTTGCCTCCTGAATGCTTGACGATACACCCGGTACGGCAGAACGAGTGAAGCGACAAGACGGGATCCCGGGAGGGCTTGCATATGTCGTCCATATGGTCCATCAAAAGTCTTCTTCGCAGCTCCACTTGTCGCCGTCGCTCTACGCACGCATACGTATCAGGCTGCATTGGCGTTGAGGATGAGAGACGAGCACAGCCCCGGAAACATGAGCAAACTTCCGGTCCGAGTTTCAGCAAGCACGTGTCTTGAGCGCGTCCGCGGGAGGAAACAAATATTGAACAACATTGCGGCCGGTTCAAAATTTGCACTCAACTAAACACCCAAGTACAAAAAATATTGGAATGCTGCTCAAAAAATAGTGAGCAGGGTCGCGAAGGAAACGAAGGCCGCGGCATCATATTTATATGCGCATAAAACATTTCATAGTTCAATGGCGGGGCTTTGGTGTCGCTCAAATTGTACTACAAAGACGGACGAACCTCCTCAATTCCTGATAAGTCGACAATGCTTTTAATCTTCGGTGCGTAAATGATTCTTGATATTATGTCCACCGCTGTTTGACCAAGTCCGCCCCCCGTTCTGCGACCACATACGTCGCTGCCTGGGTGTGAGCGCTAGGGACGAAAGGCTTCGATGTGGTCAGTTTTTACGAGGACGGGAAATAAAGATTTTCCGCTCACCATAATGGAAGCATCGATAATGCTGAGCCCGCTCGCGCCCTTCACGAGGAGGCTGGGATTAACCTATACCATACGGGACAAAGAACAGGTGAGCTCTTCGGATAAAGCCAGAGCAGACTGAGACTTGCCACTCCATATGATGCATTTTTTGCCGACATCATTGCGGTCGAAACAATGTGTCCAGAAGAGCTACCGGTGTTTCGTATAAATTCGTCCAGTGCGTCCGTCGTCATATTCAACAAATCAACGGTTGGTGCAATAATGTAGTCCTTCCATACCGGCGCTTCAACGAATCGATACGCCTTTTTGATTGATTCTCGAGCGGTGAACAGATCGAAATCGGTGACCAAGAGTCCTGGATCAATAAGTGGAGGATCGAAGGGATTATTGCTCTGAAGAGTGATAGAGCCACCTGGGTTTCCATCATCAAAAAAAAAGTATGGACAGTCGGAATTCGGGAGAAACGCACGACTAGTCGGTGTAAGGATGATCAACCCAAAACTAATGAAGTTCCCAGTCGGCCCGGTCCCAAATCCACCCGTCTAATAAAGCACATTAGCCGACAGCAGAGGCGCCTGAGCTCCTTCAACGTACTCCGAGGAATATCTCGATATGAGGCGTTTTCGGACCCGCGGATGGATCCGTGACGTTCTCAAAAATAGTAGAGTTCGCATCCAAGCGCGTCCAAGCAATGTGCGTGACCGGAACATTAGTAAACGGACCAGTATGAGTTGCATTCCATTGTGCATACGCCTCGTTGAACAGGGTCGCATTTTGTTCTATGGGATCGATGGTTTGCGTCGAGTTCACGGACCACGCGGCGAAGACCATTGATTGGTCGGTGGCGTTTCGGCCGACGCTGGGGAGGTCCAAGACGGAAGGAATACCCAGGGCTGTTAACGTGCTTTTATCCCCGATTCCAGAGTTCATTAGGATAGCTGGCGTCCCGATCGGCCCCGCTGAAAGAATTATCTCGTTGGCGGCTTTAGCGGTGAATAGGGATCCGCCTGAGGAGAGGTGAGCTGAGCCCGCGCTTAAAAATGGGATGCACGCACCTTGCGAAAATTCCACCCCTTCGAAAGATACAACGCCTTTGGTGGTCTGCGGACCCACGAGCCTCGACACTTGTGCGTGCAGCAGAACGTGCAGATTCTCTCGTTGTATGAATTTCGGGGCAAGATATGATGTGGCCGATGAGCTTCGCTTTCCGCCACCGATGGTGGACTGAAGCCAACCTTGATCATATATAAATCGCAAGATAACACGGGAGGATTCAGAGACTGACCCACGCCCAGCGGTTCACCGGAGTTGTAATCCAAATTGAAGGGAAATTCCTCGGGAAGCTCGCGCGTGGTTTGGATAACCTGATTCTCGAAAATGGGCCACTGAGATCCGCTGAGGCTGACAGAGTTGATTCCGTGTGTACTGTGCACAGCGGGATTGAATTCACCACGCGTGTCATGGTTGTTCGCGGGCGGTGACCATTTTTCGTTCTACGATCGGTTAGTTTGGTGAGCAAAGATAGAGATTTCTTGCGCACTTTGAAGAAGTACGGGAGCAGGTTATTCCAGGACCATCCAGAATCTCCAGTCACAGCGGCCCAGCGATCGTAGTCCTCGGCAGAGCCGCGGGTGTAAACCATGCCGTCTAGCGTCGTATACTCAATATTACAAAGAACGTAGGGGATGGGCGAGAGCTCACTGTGTGAAGTACAACCGCCCAAGATATGTGCTTGCGGGAGAGAATTAATATTTCTCTTAACGCACTGAGTACAGCCAAGTCTTACCTCGCGGATATGGAATGGACCGATTATTCAATCCAACTTGCAGCGTCGTGGTGTAATTCCATTCGTAGATGTTGGGTCCACCAAGCAAATTATTCACGAACAAGGGGACGATGGCGTCTATAACTCCCTCGTTGCTGCACGAATCAATCGCACTCGCCGAAGGAATGGGTTTCAGGGACTCACGAGACTCCTGCTTCGAGTACAAGCACAGAGAAGTTGGGGTTTTCAGTCAATCGATTAGCGACGACATTCCCCGCGGCTCCGGCTAGTTTTCATCGGTAGTCAGCATTCGCATCTCGTCCTCGCGAAAAACCCGGGACGTACCTCCGACGATGACGAAGTCATAAACGAGGCCAGGGAGATCTGAAACGTCCTCGTATATCTTGGCGAAACATTCCCCGGCGAGGCCGAGCAGAAACAAGGGGATGAGCATCTTCTGCGTGCCGTTGCAACCCAGACAGGTAGTAGCACATAAGTTATATATTAGCGCTAGAAGGCTCCAACAACCGGTCAGAACGGATGGTCATGTAACGAGCCGTGTGTTCAGAGGCTGTATTTCTCAGCGCGGTGATTCACGGCATGACAAGTTTACGAGCCTAGAAGAATCATTGAACCGATAGAAACGCTAAAGTTGATAGCGGCGGTCACGGGGCTTCCGCCGCGAAGTGTTGAATTTTCTTTCTGAGAGCAATACGCGAGGTGAGGGTTGGACCAGTCTGGCCAGACGATATTTGGAGTGGGTGAGATGTAAAAGAGACCCATTGTCGGTGCCGCCCGCTCGCCGTCGCCGTCGAATGCTCTGATCTCCAGATGGGTTTGGGGAGCGTGGAAAGGGGAGCGGTGATAATGAGTGCAGAGACGTCGACATCGGAGAAAAAAAACACATATGGAGCGAGGAATTGGGCCATTGCAGCAATAGGTCCCGGCGCGATTCCATAAATGGCGACATATATCAGGCCAAGAGATGCACTATACATGTGCCGTCACGATGCACGAGTCCGTAGTCGATGGGTAGAACTCCGCAGATCTCGGAATGGCTCGATTTAGTAAGAAACGACATCTGCCAATGCCAAACCTGCCCAGCTAACGCCTCTGCGCCCAAGGACCTCGGGCACCGCCGTTAGGCTTGTTTACAGCAGCGATTTCCGGCATTTCCGCTGTATATACATAGGACGTATACCTCTACCTCAAGTTTGTGTCGGCGGCGGAGGTCACGGTTCTTTCAGCGGCAAGCAACGTATCACCCCAGTCGGCGGCCGCGCGTTCTCTCTCGGTACCCCGTTCAACTGCGCGGATCTGGATGTTCTTCTACCTCGCTCACGGAACCTGAGTTGGTGAGGGCTCAGAGGGGGGGTGCGAGGACCGTCTCGTCAAGAAGGACAACGGAGCTTAGGTATTAGTGCAGGCGCGCTTGGCACGTCCTCTTCCACTTGACCTTTGTCGCAGTCTAACTCGATGTCGTCCTCGAACACCTCGTCGCCGAAGTCCTTGAACTCGCAGGCAACGCTGCTCATGACAACAAGCGCCATATCATGCCCCGTTGCCTCCAACTCGCCATCCAAGACAAGGAACAGCTCAGTAAGGTGCGAGCCCTTTCTGCCCTTCCTCCTTCGCATCCTCATGCCACCTTCACCTCCCAGGGAACATCGACCTTCTCTGCTGCCAACCGACACGAAAGGTTCGTCTGCTGCGTCTTCGCGTTCCCTTACGCTCGTACTGACTCGCCTTTGTTCGCAGAGAGAAAGGGAGCAGCCGCCGAGCAGTGATTTTGTATCAGTGTCCTACGCCCTTTATGTATTTTCTCAAATAACATCCTGACATTTTATCAATGTGTTCCAGCATGGCCCTCGCACTCCAACTGGATTTAAGACTTCGTTGGACTACAAAATCTTTTGCTACAGCAAAAACTAAGCAGCGTGGAGTTTTACAGTTCTAGAGGTGGATTGTGTCAAGAACATCTATGAATTATAATTCGACAAGGCTTGGTAAGGAACGTGAGGAGGCTGATTCTCAGGGCAGGGAACATGTAAGTAATGCATCAATTGTTCGTCTGGTGATACCGGCAGCCGCGGGTCGAATGGATAGCTGTACGTAGTACCATACGCAGCAAGGGTGTCGTTCCAATTCTCGGCATCGAAATCAGGTGCGAGTCCAGAAAAAGTGGGTGTGTTGGCGTAGAACTCGTCACGGAAGAAGGGTCCGTTATGATAATTGAAAGAGTGGGGCACGTCGACTTGCATCATGTCGGTGGCTAAATCGTTTGAGCGGAGTTGCTGGGATTGCTCGGTGTACCAAAATGGTGGAGCTGCACCATCATGTGCAGGAGGTTGTGAGCCAGTCAAAGGTGTCGTTGTGAACAATGGCATCAGTAAAATTACACATTTCTCTTTGAGGTCTTTTAGGTCTTTGGAGAGTTCTCAAAGACCTCAAAGATCTCGCAAAGCCCAGAGATGTCAGATCTCTGGAAAGAAGGTTCAACTAACTCTACAGAGACCTTGCATCTCTGCAGAGTTCTGAAAGACCTCGGGGTTTCACCAGAGTTCTCAGTGAACTTTGTAAAGTTCCTATACAAAGACCTTGCATGCGCTTCAGAGAGCACAACAAATACGCGAATGCATTCTTAAAATGGTAATCCGATTTCTATATATGGACATCTGTATATACGGCCTAGCTGAATTCAATGATTACCTCGGGCTCCTGCTCGACGACGCTCTCGACGTCAGACGAGGCGACCGATACTGAGCGCGACTTGCGCTTCTTATCGAGGTACTTGGCTGCGGCGGTGTTCACCTGCTCCCATTGGTCGTCCGTCCATTTCTTGATCGAGGGAACAAAGCGCGTCGCACGAAGATTACGGCGCTTCGGGGTGGTCGCGGTTGCCTTCTCGTCGCAGTCGCCCCACTGATCGAAGGAGAACTGCTCGTTCTGCGACTTCCCGGGGGCGACGTACTCACCCGTCTTCCAGAGGCCAAGCTCGCGCTCCATCTGCATTATATCAGGAAGTGAGTAGTGGAAAAAGTCGTATGACACACCGCTTGCGACGCAAGGATGAGAGCCCCAAGTGCAGCCTCCTCGGGCTCATGTCTCCCTTCAAGAAGAGTGATGTGGTATGAGTAGGTGAAGAGGACGAGTGAGGACTGAAAAAGGCCCTGGAAAGCGGTCAGTAGCGTTCTGAGTGCTTAAATGAGCATACCGCATGTTTCCCCTTGTCATCATCCCACTCCCTCCACTGAAATGCCTTGGTGCGCGTCTTGTTATCCACCTCGAGCATCGACTCTATATAGGCCTGCATGCCCTCCGGGGTATGGAGCTTGTAGTCGTCTTCGGTAGCAGTTCCGGCTAAGGTGTGACGCAAATGGTCAGTCAGAAGTGAAATGAGGCTAGAACTGAAGACGCACCAGCTTCTCGCTCCTTCGAATTCACTACCATTCCGAGGATGCACTTATGCGCTTGGGTAGGGAACCCGCCGCGCCAAGATTGCGTGCGGTATGAGATCTAGCGCCGGACGGGGGACGCTAAGCGGCAGCGGCTGCAGTAAAGCGAAGAACGTACCAGACCCTGGAATACATTGGCCTCGGCATCCATCTCATCCTTGCCATAAGAACGGTCGAGTTGGTCTTGAACCTGCTTGTTGGTAGCGGTGTCCCATGGGTTCGCTCTGCCAAGAAGCTGGCGGATATTGGGCCAGACATTATTTGTAAAAATGCCGCCATTGTTCGCGGGGCCGGGGATGTGTGAAAGTTTCCAGCGTTTAGAACCGTCGCCGCGCTGCTCTTTCTGGGTGATTCGCTTGGCCGAAGCTTCGATCCGAACGACAGACTGGAGCGGAAAGATTCGGAAAATGAGCGTGGAAGTAACGAAGAAGAGAAGTGTGACCACGTGGGACTTGCCTGTTTTGGCTTGCCCTTCCCAGTGCCTTTCTCGCGTTCCACAATCTCACCAGCGTCGTCGTCAAGCGCGGGGCCACCATACTGCACAATACCATCGACGTCGTCGCCGTCCTTTGGCCTTTTGTTCTTGAGTGTGCTCTTGACACCAGCAGTCAATCCGCCCTTCTTCGCGGTCTTGAGCTTCTTTGCAGGCGCCTTTCCTTTCCTGCAGAGAGTGTGTGTGAGAAGTTGTTCTGGATCAAAGAGAGACATACCCATGATCCTTCGCTTTGCGCTTTTGGCCGCTGCTCTCAATTTCTGGGGTACCTGTGCTATCTTGCGTCTGACGTGCAGCTTGAATGTCTACACGGCCTTTTTTGAGCTTTTTCTTGGGCTTCTGCGCGGCGCTATCGCTGTCGTTGTCATCTTCGATATCTTCAGTGTCGTTCTCACTGTCGCTCGGCTCAAATTCGTTCTTGTCGGCGTCAGGGTCTGAAAACAGGGGGTGAGAACAGTACTGGCACTGAGGTAAAGAACAAGGAAGACTCGTGCCTTGATTCATCTCCTCGAACTCTTCGCCGCCGAGTTCTTCTTGCTCATCACCTGCAAGATCTTCGCGTGCTGGCGTGGTCGACAGGGAACGCCGGGCAGGCCCGGGAGATGCGTTCTTGGGGGTTTTACGACGCGGAGGATCAACCGGATGATGAGGATTCTGCCCATACTGGAGATCGTCTTCGCGCTGCTTATCTTCGATGGCAGCAACGCGCGCGAGCTTCTCGCTCTCCTCCTCGTCAACCTGCGCTTTCTCCTGCGCTTCCTTCGCGTCATCTGCCGCTTTTTGCTCTGAAGAGCGGCGGGTATTGGTAAGCCCAGCGGCTTCAGCCGGCCGCACGTACTTGTTTGCGCTTCGAGTGGAGAGTCCTGGAGCGTCGGGCTCATTTCTGCGCCTCTTGGGGACGGGCGGGAGAGCCGACATGGTGGCAAAAGTTTTTAAAAAAAGGATGTGGTGATGGCGTGACTTGACTTTTGAAATTTAGGGTCGGTTACTGACATGACTTCGACTGTTGTCTGATTTCCTGTTGCCTGATTCTCCCCCACCCTCCATGCCACGCACCAAGGTCTTTAAGCCCAAGAATATTCCGTGCCCCCACCCGGGCTGCACCAAATTTGTTTCGAATTCTTCGGGACTCACACAACACATGCAGATTCATCAGACGCTTCCGCGCCGCACTCAGCCTTTTCCGGCTGATCTTCCACCTGTCCGAGGTCGACGCTCCCCATCCGTTGCGGGTGGAGGCGACACAGGGCTCGAAGACGTTCATTGGGATCCCCCCGTCCTGCCGGGGCGCATCAAGCGCCATCCGGACTTGAATGGTGTGTCATAGTCCCCAAATCGGCACTGTGCTGGCCACTGACCTTTCCCAGGACGGATTTGCGATCGCGACGGTAATTTCCTCGCCAACGGTAGCCAGCCACGTCCCCGGACACCACGCGCGCCGGATGATTATACACCATACGGCGATGACCTCGACTTCCACCTCGCCGATCTTCTCTATCGCAAAATACAGATGTCGGCCGGTGATATTGATGCACTCATGCAGATCTGGGCCGCCAAGCACCCCGAAACCGAGCCTCCCTTCTCCGACCATGTTGACCTCTACAACACCATTGACGCCACAGATCTGGACCACGTCCCTTGGCAATCTTTCGAAGTCAGCTACAACCTCCCCATCCCGCCTGGCGACACGATGCCCTGGAAGACGCAGAAATATACAGTCTACTTCCACGATCCCCGTTTGATTTTGCACAGCCAGCTCGCCAATCCCGACTTCAAGGACGGGATGGACTACGCACCAAAGCAGGTATTCGCAGCGGACGGGACTCGTGAATACGAAGATTTCATGTCCGGGAATTGGGCTTGGAAGCAGGCGGTACAATCTTATTCTCCTCAGACTGCCTTGAGCTGATGTGCACATCACAGACCGAGATTGCGCGCGATCCGAAGACGCATGGTGCCGTTTACGTTCCCGCCATCTTCGGGAGTGACAAGACCACTGTCTCTGTCGCGACTGGGCAGAACGATTACTACCCATTGTATATGTCAAATGGGCTAGTACATAACAATCTTCGACGCGCACATCGTAACGCTGTCACCTTGATTGGCTTCCTCGCCATTCCGAAAAGTGCGTCCCCAGCTTCCTTTACCTCATAAATCTCATACTTCTCAGCTGATCGTGAATACGAGGGGACGACTGAGTTTCGTACCTTCCGTCGGAACCTCTTCCACGGGTCTCTGGCCCACATTATGGAGTCGCTTCGCAATGGAATGACCACCCCGGAGGTTGTGCTCTTCGGAGACGGCCATTATCGACGCGTTATTTATGGGCTGGGTCCGTACATTGCGGATTACCCCGAGCAAGTTCTCCTTACCTGTGTTGTGCAGGGCTGGTGCCCCCGGTACGTATTCCATTCAGTGTATGATATCCCTCTCATCTTCACTTCAGGTGCACTGCGTCAAACAAGAACCTTGACGGTGAAGGCGGACGGCGCACCCAGAAGCACACAGAGGCTCTATTCGACCTTTTCGACCACAAGCGGCTCTGGGATGACTACGGCATCATTAGCGATGTCTTGGTACGTTGCGTCATTCCTCTATTCCGCATGCTCACAAACTGCCAGCCCTTCACCTGGACCTTTCCGCGGGCGGATATTTACGAGTTGATCTCGCCAGACCTTCTACACCAAGTTATCAAAGGCACCTTCAAAGACCACCTCGTTACCTGGGTCGGCCAGTATCTGGAAGCGATCCACACTAAGAAGAAAGCGGCGCAGATTATGGCCGACATTGACAGGCGGTATGTAATCGCTTTCCTCACTTCCTTCTGATCGTCCACCCTGATTTTCTCGCCAGAATTGCGGCGGTCCCTGCCTTCCCTGGACTTCGCCGCTTCCCTGAAGGCCGAAACTTCAAGCAGTGGACGGGCGATGATTCCAAGGCCCTGATGAAGGTGTGTCCATTGTCCTATAGCCTCTCCCGTTCTGAGCACTATGATAGGTGTACTTGCCGGCAATAGAGGGCCATGTCCCACCGCAAATGCTTCGCGCCTTCAGCAGCTTCCTCGACTTCTGCTATCTTGTCCGCCGTAACGTCATTGGCGAAGCCACACTCACGGGGATCAACGAAGCTCTTGCGCGGTATCATCGAGAGCGGCTCATCTTTGAAGAGAGCGGTGTGTGCCCCAATGGCTTCTGCCTCCCCAGGCAGCATTCCCTCACTCATTACCACCACCTTATCACCCAATTCGGAGCTCCGAATGGGCTCTGCTCGTCGATCACAGAGTCGAAGCATATCAAGGCAGTGAAGGAGCCATGGCGACGCTCAAGCAGGCACAACGCATTGGAGCAGATGCTTACGATCAACGATCGGCTCGATAAGCTTGCTGCAGCCCGCGTCGACTTCACCGAGCGAGGAATGCTCTCTGCTCCGGCTGCACGCCGCTTACCTCCCGGCTCTGCTTCTGCCCAAGCGCCAGAACCCGCAGCCTGCGAGGAGGACGACGACGAGGAGCTTGCTGCAACGGACGATCTGGATTTCCTAGGAGAAGTAAAGCTCGCGAAGATGTCCAGTACGTGCACAAACTCTGTTAATTGCTGTAGCGCTGACGTTATTCAGTCCGCAAATATCCTAGGAGTCCCCAGGCGCTTGGTGATCACGTCAAGATCCCCACACTCCCCGCCCTCATACGCCGCTATCTGTATGGACGAGAGCATGCTGATGAGCTGGACCTCGATACATCCACTGTTCCTCTCGACGAATGCCCCGATTCCCCACGCAAGGTCCAGTGCTTCCCCTCTGCCATTGCCACCTTTTATGCACCCAGCGACCAGTCTGGTCTCCGCGGTGCCATCCGCGAGCGTATCCGGGCTGTGCGCTCTTGGCGCGGGAAAGCACCACGCTATGATTGCGTGTACGTTGAGGCAGATGCAAGGCAGCTGGGCTTCCGTGGGCTGCTCGCCGCCCGCGTGCTGCTCTTCCTTTCCTTCAAACACCGCGGCATCACCCACGAATGTGCGGCGGTCACTTGGTTCTCGGCCATCGGAGATGAGCCCTGTTCCGACACGGGTATGTGGATGGTGGAGCCCGACCTCGACGCACGCAGGAGGCGTGTCGTGGACTTGATTTGCATAGACTCGATTTTACGCAGTGCGCACTTGATACCCGTATTCGGCGAGGATTACCTCCCTCGCCGATTTAAATATTCAGATTCCTTAGATAGCTTCAAAGCCTATTACATTAATAAGTACGCCGACCATCATTCTCACGAAATAGCATTTTGATTTTTATTCCCCAAACTTTGTCTTATGTGAAGTCTTTCGAAGCGAAGAGGTCTTTGAGGACTTTGATATTTCCATATATAGTAATCAATCTGACAGAGTTCTTAATGTATCAAAGTTCACGAAAGACCTTCTCCGGAGACCAAAGACCTTTGCTCAGAGTGCAAAGACCTTCTCCTAGAGTGCAAAGACCTCAAAGAGAAACATGTAGTTTTACTGATGGGGTCGGGGTCTTTGTTGTTGGTGCGCCGAGGACCAATTCTTGAACCTTCTTCGCAACTAGCGACTACAGGATGCGGTTAGCTGAGAAAGACATTCAACTTCTTCACTCACGGTGTGAATGAGCCATTCCCGTGGCCACTGGTGGGGCGTCCTCGTTCGCTAGAGCTGCGGCTGCAGTTGCGACACGGGTTTGTACAATGACTTGAAGGGAAAGATTAATGAAAATCGCGTGAGGGTGAGATATAAAGCTTACCGTGCCGGTTCAAGGATCGCTGGAGCCTGCGGAAATGAGTAGCCGTTTGGTCTCGCACATAAATACCTTGCGAGGAATACAGTTGAAGAGCGTCCATAGCCCTCGCGTCGTACTGCATTCCCCGCATAATGCCGCCGAGCATCGTCAAATTGACGCCATCACGGTTGATGTTCCTATGTGCCTGCTCGTTTCCGTTGCTCGTTGACGGTGCCGCCTTCCATATTTCAAGTGGGATGAGGCTCGCTGGCTGATAAATTGCAGGGAAAGCAAATCTGCTCCCCGTTTGTTTATCTTTGAGCCACGCTAGTAACATGTTAGAAGTGTGAATTTATAGTCAGACGGTCACAGACAAACCCTTGGCTTTACGCCCCCCCTTCTCAATGATCCGGAAGGTTCCTTCCAAGTCTGGATGAACCTGGGACGAGGATAGACTGAGCATCGCATTGCGTGTCTTTTGTGATGTGTAAGGTTTCAGTGCGTCGATGTTGCGTTTATAGTGGACAGTACAGAGACGAAGGAAGCGACGAAGATGTTCGTAAGGGTCCAGTGACCGTAATAATTTTGTGGGATCCATGGGACAGTAGACGTCACCGAGTTCTGCTGAGAGCTTCTGGCAAAACATCCCTGCGCCTAAACAGGTTTAATCAGAGAGGAAATAGAGAATTAAAATAATACTCACCCAACGCTTGTCCTTTGTGAGCATCAGTAATCCATAACTCAAACCCGTCACCGTGGATATGCCGGAAACGACACGGAATACCCGTATCAGCACACGCAATCTCAAATATCCTAGTGAATAAAATCAGATGAGCCTGTGCGGACTGAGACGTTGTAAATGCTCGAGTTCCGACCAACGCTGAGATAAATGTGGTTCAGTAAGGGCTGTAATTCCGAAAAAGAACATACACTTCATCTGATCAAGTTCCCAGGTCTCCATCTCGAATTCCTGCCACTTGCCGTTCAGACGCTTGAAAGCGGTGTCCAGCGAAAGCTTCTTGGAGCGCATCAGGAACGTCGACATGGATCTTAACATGCAGATCACAAGGTGGAACGTCTTTCCATCCTCTATAGTGTGAGTTTCAGCACATCGGACGTACTGCTCATCTTCAGGCAGTTCGCGGTGTTGAGCTGCCAGTAGTTCCGCCCCTGTAAAAATTGTTCAAAGCCAGGCTCCCGCTCTCGAGGAGTAAACTGACCTTCAAATCCCGTACCCTTCGGAAATAGTACGTGCCGCAACTCATCAATGTAGCGCCGAACATGGTCTAGATTACCGAGCGAGGGATGAAGAGCGGCAAGGGGTGGGTCGAATGGCTTATTCCAACCCAGTGCGCGACGCAGACCACCAACAAATCCTGAATCAAGCATAAGTTTGCGTGGTGTAGTGTCGGCAAGCTTCCAGTCCAAATCGAGCAACAACGACCGGAACACTTCGAGGAGCGGTGGCGGGGTTTTGACAGGATGTGGATCGGCGTGGGAATGAGGGTGTCGACAGATGACGACCACTTGAGGGCATTCATTCAAATCGTACGGCGTATAAATGTCGAACTTTGCGTTGCAGCTATTCTGTGGTCTCTGTAGAACACCCCTAGCCAACTTCCCCGATTCCAAGCGATGCCAATACGCTGGTGGCTTGTCAGAGATGGAACTACAGCCCAAATGCAAATTTTCCCACTCACGGCACAAGTCTTTCTGCGCGGAAGGCGATGCAGTGAAAGAACATGGAGCACGCGGACCGTACCCGAACTGACGAGCTAATTCTTCGCGTACTTTGATCGCCTGGCTGTCGTTTTCAAGCAATGCCCGGAGGTAAGGAATATCGAATTCATCGAGGTTGCGTAGAATTAAATGATTCTTGTTGGTTTTACTACGAAACTGGCATCTAATCTACGTCAAAACGAGACCAGAAGTTCGATAAACCCACATACCGAACAAGTGATCTCCCATATTCGTCGAGCTGCAACGTGAGTTTCCCCTTGCAACGAGATCGAGGTTCCTTGCGCCGGCAGTCTTCGATAACACTGGTGCCGGTCTCGTGCTCATCGGACTCTGAATCAGAATCCGAATCCGACTCTGGATCTTCGTCAACGAGCCCCGTAGATCTCAGGCCTTCGCCGTCTTCCACCAAGTCAAAAGCGCAGCCTTTCTCAACCAAAGTGCAATAGAAACCGAGAGTCTTGAAAAAGATCTCTTTTTTGGCTTCCCCCAGGCTGTCTAGATTCAGTGGTATGACCGCGGGAAGCGATTGGGCTGGGCAGCACTTTAGCCCTTTGCCTGGAGGATTTTTCGGTGGGCTTTCACCTGAATTACTGAAACACTTACAGGAGGTTCGTTTATGGCTACAGGAAGCTGGATTGCCATCGCGTCGCATGAGAAGATCGCCACAGAAAACATCAGATTCCCCCCAACGAGAGTCGCCGAGTGAATATTGGAAACTCTCTTTGGGATGGGAAAACTGTGTAGGATCAATTGAAAATCGGTGAGCAATTGCAACATCTTGCACTGCTCCAGTTTCTGGATACTCGACGATAGCTCCTACAGGGTGCTCGACGATGGCATGGACATAAGTTTGCCGGTTGATACAGTCCAAGCCTCGTCGGAGTTCTTCAGCGGTGAAGGGACGAGAACTGGGCGCAAGATATCGATAGCCTTTGACTGCCGTACATGCTGAAGAGGAGAGAGCCTGCGAAATAATGTGTGTTGTCTCCAAGAAGTCGTGATCGAGATTGTGATTCTGATTTGTCGGCAATTGATTTGTTGTCGTCAAGCCAGCATCCTCCAATATCTTCTTTGCTTCGTACACTGCAGCAAGCTGAATATCGGTCAAAGGCATGGCAAACCAGCGGTAATTCTCCCCAAGTTCCCTACTTATTTCTTGGCGCATCGCGCCAAATTACTGCCGCAGCGGCGCAGCCCCAGAAATTCTTTGGCAGACAGTCAACGTCCACGGTGTCTTCAAAGATCCCTTTTTTCCCTCTTGAACGGCATTATATTCATCTACGTTGTCGCTCAGCGTTCCAACAAGCTCTACGAAGTGAAAATCTTGTTGCCGTGAGCCGAAGAAAATGCCCCGTACCTCAAAAATGTCGTAGGTACAGCCTGAACCTCTCGAAAATGGCAATATTGATATTTTCAGATGCGACAGAACCGCGATAGCACCCCTCGCCGAACAGCACCCAACGGAATTCGAGGGTCCGATGTCTTTCACTCGAGTGAGAATGACATGTCCTTCTACTGAACGGCTGTCTGCGGATTCTGTATAAAAGACGGTGTTCAGCCCCAGGGTTGCGCATTCACCCCAGCATGGATATCCACGAAAGCGAACTGAACCAATACCAACGCTCGTCCACCGAACTCGTGGTATTTTCACGTCTCGCAGAAAGAGCCGTTCAGGTTGCCTAGTGAGTTTTTCAGCTTGCTTGTGGTTTTTTGTTCTGGTTCTGACGCTGCTTCCACATTTTAGTCCTACCTACAATAACCGAAAGATTGTGCCCACTGGACTCTTTCATTACCTGCGTGCTCATGGCATCTTCCTAGAATGTTGGTGCGCTTTCCAGGCTGATGCTGGCATGCCTCGTTCTTGCCGTATTGTTGTCTCCAAAGCGACTGGCAATGTCCTCGCATTTTGTCATTTTGATCATGATCGATGTGGCTTCAAATGTATGTCCCCCCCTCCGATCTTCCAAACCCTTATTCAATTTCAACAACTTTTAGTGAACTTCACGGACATCTTCAGAACGAGCCTTCTGAAATCTTCTTACAGCGGTTTGCCTACCCTCGGTGAGTCATCCTTTGTGGACTTGGATGGATGGAATGAGACTGACCAAAAATTTAGAAAGCGGGCAAGCTCCCGCCGACACGGAGATTCTCCTAGTCGCGTTCACGCTGCAAGGATTTCCAGCTCAAGAGATTGCCCCGTATTTTGAAGGGTATCTCGGCGAGCATATTTTCAATTACCCAGCGGGTACCCATCAGCTGAGTGGATCCCTTCTTTTTCGCCGCCCAAAGAAAGGTGAGATATTCATCCATGACCCCCGCAATCTTGTCTACCCGAACTCACAATTGTTACGAAAGTAAACACTCGTGGAAGGCACGACACTCCTTACCACCGTCTGCAGAGACAGGTTCCCACTTCGAACGCGCATTACTTGGAAATCGACGAGCTATATCCTCGTTCAGCGCCTGCGCGCATGATCGCCGGCCCCTCACGTATCCCCATGGACCACAAGAGCAACAGTGTTTCCTGCGCTGGGCCGTCGAAAGCCAACCATCACAAGAATCTTGCCGCAGGGAAGGGTGTCGATCATAATGTGTTCAACGATATGTTCGAAAGGTGCCGCAAGTGCGGTCTAATGTTCACGGTGTCTGCACTTCAGCTTCACAGCGAACGCTGCCTTGGTTTCGTTGATCTCGATTAGATTGCTTCCCATCCCATATCTTGAATAGAATAGAGTATCAAACTAAATGTACATGAAATGCGCCAGCTCTGCTACCAATTAAATTGAATGCAAGAAGAGAAAACTGCTAGTAATGGTTCACAAAGACACGGGCGTAATGTATGGTTTGTATGGTGATAAGGGGTGATGGGGAAAAAAGGCGGCTCCCGTTCCTACGAGGGGCGAATACCAGCGTGAAAGGAAATAGTGTCCGTGGGGAAATATATATAGCAGGGGGCGGGTGGAATGTAATGTATGAGGGTGGAGGAATGGCATATCGCGCCGTAGCAGGCGCACGACCTGGATGAGGGACAAGTCGCAGTCTGATAATCAATGATAAGTGCCGCGGCGAGTTACTGATTGATTCCTAGCGGCCCCAGTAGCGATTGCGAGCGAATGCCGAGTGCGCATGTGTCTTGTCCTGCGTGCATGACGGCCTTGGGATGTCATGGTACTACAGTCTTCTTGCGTCCTCCCCAAATCCACCTATCCACGCTCCCCAACACACGCACCCCTGGGGATCGACCCTCCTCCGTCTCCCGACTGAGGGAAAACCGCTGCCCCTGCCAGCACCCGCCGCCAGCTGTCTTGCTCGTGTCAGCAGAACCGTCGTCCTGAGCACCGCGCTGGACACTCCAATCGAAGACGTAGTCGTACTGGTAGCCCTCGCGCACAAAGAGGTCGTGGAAGAGCTTGCGCATGATAGGAGCAGTCCGGCTTGTCGTCGAAGGCGGAAATGCTGTGCCGTGAAGAACCAAAAAAACATATCAGAATCCGCGCCGGAATATACCTACCTGGAGAATACCGCAGAGGACTTTGTGAGTTGAGAAGACGACAGAATGTGCGTTTTGCTTAATAGCACCAACGTTTGATCCAAATTCGGTATGTTTTCCTCTTTCTTTCGACCTTTCCGAGCTCGAAGTTGACCAGTTGTGGCATATATTGATATGAGCATCACTGAACAATGCAGGATGTCATCGGCGGTCCCCTGGGTCCACTGAAAACGCGCACTGATGGAGGAGGACAGAGAGCCGAATAAGCCCGGAGCGTCCAAATTAAGATGAGAGATTTGATCGGAGATCTACCCATCGACTCAACACTGACGATGCACTATACATGTGCCGTCACGATGGAAAGTACAATTCGCCAAGGGTTATGCAAGTGTCCGTAATTTGCGCCGCCCCATCTGGGACTGAATCCGGTCGAAGTACTGGGGATGGCTTCTCAGTAAAAGTGCCAAGTAAAGGTGGGTAGTCCTTTTTTTCGAGCGGGTTTTGAACGCGCGAAGAGGGAGTGGTGGGTAGAAAAGAACAAATGCAGAAACCTCGGAGCCAAGGCGAAGCTGTAAAGGTGGTTGAGAAAAGAATTCTATTGCAGTGACGGCAAACTTGCGCATAGTGACAATACCAAAATGCACGAGTAATTGTGTGAATTGGGGGACTCTTACGAAAAATCATTATGTACCCGACTCAACGTCCTGAAATTCCTGGTCAGCCAGGAAGGAGTGAATTGTGCTCGCCGCACCTTCCAAAAAATAAAGCTTCCTGATCAAGCACCCTCATAGTAATACTTCTCCGCATTCAAATACACCACGCTTTTGAGGCATGGTAGAGCCGGTAGCAACACCGCCTCTAACATCTCCAGACGGGGACCGTGCTCCCACGGGATATCAAGGCCGAGCCCCCATTTGAAGGTCCCCGTCCGCAGCGCCTTTGTAGAGGCAAGCGTCTGCGACAGACAGTCACAGAGGACGCGCGCGCGTCTGGAGGTAGGAGGCACAAAAACACTAATGGTCAATCAGGCATTTGAAGAACTGAGGGATTGCGTATCGGCGCCTCGCGATACCGGCCGGAGTACACGACCACAGTCAACCTGTCGAGCGCAGGAAAGAACGTGAGCGCGTTCGCGAGATCGGCGCTCTCCGCTATGTCGGGATACTGCGCCTGCAGGAACAGGGTTGTGACTGACTCGAACCGCGAACAGTTGCTTTTCCTCAGCGCGAGCAGGAGGACCGGGACCCAATCGCGCGTGATCTCCACCGTGTACGGGGAGGTTCCGCGGAGGATGAGGGGGAGAAGATCGGCGAGGCCGCGATATTGGATGAGATGGAGCGCAATTGGCGTCGCTGGGGAAGGTAGATCGCCCAAGGCGCAGCACCGACTGACGTTGACGCCCAGCTCACGGACAGCCGGGAGGGGCAATAGGCAAGCGTGGAGCTCGGCGAAAGTGGTTTTCGAGACCGTGATATTGACGACGTGGAGGTTATGGAATGAAGCCAGTGCGACTTTGTCCTCGAGGAAGTGCTCGACGGAGAACATCGATTCGGACCGAAGGTCGATGCGACGGAGAGTCGCTGAATCGAGAAAATGCGTCTGGGAGCTTTCGCCGGGCTCAGGGAAGGCCATTTCTGTGTACGAGAAGTACCCGATGGAGCTTGGTGGAAGGAGCTTGTGAAGAGAGCACAAGGTGTGCGGTGTGGATGTGCAGAAACTTCGGGGATGGGAGAGCGTGCACGCGAAGTGCAGGGAGTTCTAGCACAAGACCGCGGCGAGTGTGGCAGAAATTCTTGAAGCGCGAGACTGCTTCAGAGCAGGCCAACATAAGCGTCGAGGATGAGCGGTGGAGATTTGTGAACGACGAGATGACGTGGACAACGGCCAACACGAAAGGTGAGCGCGAGTTCATGAAAATTGACTCGGAGCGCAGTGAGATTCACGATACATCTGTGGACCAGAGGCGCAATTTTTTGGGAAGACCAGAATGCCAGTCTATTGAACTTGCGATCTAGCAGAGCACCTTCTTCTCCGTCGGGTACTTAGGGCGTGCAAGCTCCATGGGGAATAAATCGGGGGGGCGCGAGCTGCGTCTCGTGCTTGGTTCCCAGTGGCCCGAATTCGCAAGTCGTGTTCGGTCGACGGATGAGAGCGGTCCTCGGACTGCCGTTCGTTTGCGAACCGTAGGTGGTGGTGGCAAGAGCCAAGGGGTCAGTGACTTTGAAATTAAACAACAGCACACCGTGGCTATGCGCGCCGCGCATAGCCACGACCGTCCGCTCCTCGCGCAATTCACGACAACGCAATGCCGTCCGCCTCCGCCTTCGGATAGGGATCCGACTGGGAACAAGGCGTACCATCTGTGGGTCTGTCTCCTAGCTTGGCAGACCGATGTTTATCGAGTAGAAAAAGACGAAGGCCCATGCACGCCGTGGACACAGCCTGGCCCGAAGAGCAAGATGGCGCTCCACGTGTCGGACGACTGGGAAGACGACGACGATGACGATGATGATTACGATGGGGTGCGGATTGGGAAGGCGATGGGGCGCGGAGGGCGAAGGATAGCTCCAATCCGCGGACATGGTGGGATGCAGTCCTTGCTCTTCTACAACTTGTTCTCCCTTTTCCAGTCGCTACGAGCTCAAAATTCTCAAACGCACTTCTAATTCTCGTTTCTCATAGTCTCTAGCCATCCCTCGCCTCCAATCGTCGCTTCCAAAACTCTGTTCATGCGCGCGCCAAACTTGCCTATGTATAACCTACTCCTCTCTCGGAAAGTGGGCGCTGGTCTTCTGGGATGGGGTCGGGACCATCCTGAAAAGGCGATCTTCTGCGCTCGTGCAACCCGGAATTCTGGGCGGCGTCACGCTTTGGCTTTCTGGTTCCTTTCGTTTCTGTACGTGCTCTGCCACGATGTGCGATCCTCCCGTCTCTTCTCCCACTACTTACTCGCTTGAATTCTGCTCCACTACCGCTGTGACCGGCCACTCGGGTGTTATGCGAGTTTCGGTACAGCACATCAGCAAAAACTGGGTGTGTTTGTAGCGAGGCCCGGCTTACTTACGTAGCGCTGCGTAGCACTACGTACGGGAGAGTAACTATACAAATCACACCGGAAACTCGGAATTTTCCCCACTGCTGATAACGTTGCCGAAAGTCTTGATTTCGGCTGCATATAACACTGGGCTGAAAATGTGTTTGAAAATGATAGCTCTAGCAAAGCTGAATCAGTTACCGAAACTTGTAGATTACGTTACATTTTCATCGTTGCTGAATGTAGCAATTTTAGCTACATTCTTCTTTCCTCCGAAACCGATGCCGAGAGTTGTCATTTCAGCGGCAAACTCAGGATGGCCGAAAGTGGTAGTTCCAGATCGGCCGAAAGCACGGTTGAAACCAATAATTTCAGCTGTACCTTCGGACCAGTCAAAAGCAAAGCTGAATCTTGTTGTTTCGGTGTTTCCTGGCCGAAAGTGCAGCTGAAAATATTGTTTTCAGCTGAGAGCTGCCGAGACAATAAGACTCGGCCGCGCTTTCGGCAACGACCGGACGGCAACTGAAACTATTGTTTCCAACTACACCTTCAGTCGACCCGAAATTATGAATTTCAGCTTAACTGAAATAGTTCCCGAAATGACCACTTTCAGCTGCACTTTCGAACCGAAAGAAAATTTAGCTGAAAGCACTTCATTCAGCGGCCCTTAAATTACAACTTAATCTAACACTTGCGGTAACACATTCAGCTCGTCTGTAAAAGTCCGTTTCAAACACATTTTCCACCCAATTTTCTTTGCAGCCGAAACCATTGCTTTCGGCAACAATGTCAGCCGAGGGGAAAATTCCAGTTTTCCGGTGTGAATGCACCCTGTTTTTGCTGATGCGGCCGGCTCAAGCGTGGGGAAGCTGCGATGGAAATCAGATTTGTCGCCCTGACACACTCAAGTGCGTATGAAATCCGACCAGCTGTCGAAACGGTGCCTCATTTATGTAATACCCGGGAAGATCTCCGAGCCCGCCGATCTACAAGGGTTCCGTGAGTGTAGAATAAACCCGAAGCTAACTTGAAAAACCGCGGCGACTCGACTCGGAGGTGCTTTTATTGTATTATTATTGGATCAGGATTGCTTTAAGTGGTGAACTGACTGTGATGTCGTCCTCCTTTCGTGGCGCCGTCCAACACCGTCTATCATTCAGGTAGCCCACAATCCCAGCCTGGCTGAGAATCATAGATCCATGCATTTTTCGAATACCAGTAAGACCTCGCGTCACAATTTCAGCTATCCAAGCCCAATCTTGGATCATGAATATTTTCCCCGAGTTATTTTTGGGATTCAGCGATGACTAATTGAAGGAAAGCATGAGGTTCGCGGAATGTTTTAAGAGGGTCGCATTGCATATAGGACGTTGCTACATACAGAACCGTCGGAGATCACCCGTAGCTTTATCACCGCCCATTTCCTTCCAACACAGGATTCTCCCTTTCTCCCGTCTCGCAATCTTTTGATCCGCTTAGTCCTGGTTGCCCTACGAAGTCCGACGAGTGCAATTGGGCAGCGAATTCACCTCCAATATTTCTGGAGGGAAAGACCACAGATTGTTGCAACAGATTCAGTCTCGTGTACCGATATACGTGACACGCCATGACGTTGGTGAGCATCACGGTCGGAAGGACGGGGAGGAGGCGGTATGGAATCCCCATGTTCGGAATGCCCACCATGACTCCTGCGGCAATGTTGCCGAGTACGGTAATGCTGAAAACAAAGAGTCATTTTCAGTGAGGTCGCTGTGGCTCGATTAGGCTCACAAATAGTAGACCTGGCCATCAACGAGGAGGGACTTGGACAGGGACGGGAGGTACGCTCCGGTGAAGAATGCGCGGACTCTTTCGGTCTCGATATATGCGTTTCCGACCAGCTTGTACGAAATCGCGATGAAAACTGCCGTGTCGAACACCGCTGGAACCATGCCCACGGCCCCGGAATAGGAGGGCACCTCGCTGACAATGCAGTACCGGGTTGGTTCGATGTTGACGCCACCGGTCGCAAAGGGAACAATGATGCAAGTTGCAAGTTCGGTGATCCACATGAGGCCGAAGATAATGGTTATCGTACGTGCACCGTTGTACACGGCGCGCACACGGAAGAAGAAAAGCAGGGATGTCGAAGGGATAGCGACGGGATAGAGGCTTTGAAGCCCGAGATCCAGGGCCCGACATGCTCCAACAGGATAGGCTGTATGTATCTCAGCGGGACATTTTCGACGGGATGCTGCCCGCATACTCAGGAAAATTGCGAATCCAATCACATACACAGCCGTGGTGATTCTACCCCAACGTCGACGCAGGCAATCTTGGGGCAACTAAATGAACTCACCGAGACAGGAAATATGTCGCTACTGGCCAGTACACTCTATTGTTGAAAAGTAGCTCATAATCCCCTTTCAGGTTACTCAGGATGTCCCATATGAATATCTTCTCAGAAAAATGTAAGGTTGGGGCATGGAAGGACAAGCATGCAACCCACTGCAGCAGTTCCCACTCCCACGTATCGCCATAACTCGACCTGTTTGGCCACTTCGCCTGGTAGGAGCGAAATAGATTCACTTGGCGTAACAGGATCCATATACCGGGAATGAAGCTCGTCGATGGAGGGAAAGACCGAATGAGGCGTGGGAATGTTACTGCATTCCCCTCTGTACGCCATTATGTACCCTGGCGTCGCTGCCGAAAAGGCCGTCGAACTCGGCACTTTGATCTGTGGTCATACCTCATGTATTAAGATGTCCGAGATCAGCGCACCACTGGGCGCTCCCCACTTCCCGCAGCTTCTCTCAGATTGCTATCATTCCCGCAGCTTCTCGGATTGCTACCATTTCCGGGATTTGTCACTTTGTACTTGCTGGCGAAAGTAACAATCTCTGTTAAGAGCCTCGAAATCTATTCAATTACTGAATTATTCAATTCAATTCGTCGGGCATGGGTCACGGAGGAAGTGTCGGATTCGTTTCATGGTTCAAAAAAGGCTTGTAAACGGTTCTAGATCCCTCAAAAGGTGTACAAACGCCCTCGGCATCCTCAAGTAGACAAAAGAAATCCACAAACCACGAGTTGCAATTTTGGCTCTTCAACCTCCAGTTGAACCACTGGTTCAATTGTCAAAGCCACAATTGACTAGATAATAAGTAATAAACTCCTTCAGAAGTTAGATAGGCTACATATGACAAGAAATCAGCTGCAGAATCCGAGTAGTGGTTTCCCGAAGCCCTAGGAACTCATTGTCAAAGGTTTGGTGGGTGTCGAAATTTTTGGTTATGTCACGGTCCGACCCAGAACTTGTCGAAGTGTCGAACTGGTTTTTTCGGTCACGGGTTACACCCCCTGTCAAATTGAATTAAATAATCCAGTACCACGATCGAACTTCTTGCAATTTCCTCGGTCTTGGTTGAACATCAAGTTCAACGCAACCGAGACAAGTTGCCTCGAGGCTTGAAAGTCGACTTGGGACGGCCCTATGACACCGCATTTATGATTTAGGCTCCCATTTTAAACAGACAACGTGCCCTCTCAAGTTGCCAGCCATCGCGTGCTTAAGGCCCGCTCAAAAGAGCTCTCTCACAATCCCGAGGCAAACATCATCACCGGGTGGAATAACGCGATCGGCGTAAACAGTGGGACAGCTGTTTCGGTTGCCATGTGCAGTGATTCACCCATCAAGAGCGGGAGAAGAACAATCCCTCTGATTCCCTGGTGAAGGTGGGATGCTTGGGACGGGATCGATGCTCACTGAGTGCGAAGGCTCCGAACGAGCGCATTTAGGGATGTAGAGCAATGAGATTCGAAGACTGGTGTGTTGAACTAAGCCGGCACCTGCGGCCGGGAGGAGTGTTTCATTGATCCGATGCGTGCCGGCAATCAAGCTTGGTCCTGATGAGCCTTCTTCTGCTGTGCCACCATCTCACCAGCAACACTTAGTATCCAGCCGTCCGACCGAGGTCCGAGAATTTTCCACGGCACCATTGGCACATACACAATGGCTCTCATGACTCTGCGTCTCCTTCGTCCTCGGCACACGTTGCAACAGTGTTACACTCCTCACCAACTCCCTCGCAAATCTCGTGCATCAAGGTCTACAGGTATCTGGATCTCCAGAAACTCCCGCGTCGGTAAATTTTCCGATTTCCGTTTGCTCCTCGTAGTGATTCATCGCGCGTCCATAGGACTCGGTCATATACGACTCTCAATCATAGATCTGGAAAACGGGCAGCAACCCTTGTCGGGCGAGAATGATCTCATCCATTGTGTCGTCGCTGGGGAAATTTACGACCACGAGAGAATCTGCGCGGAGCTCCAGGCTCAAGGTTCTGTGTTCAAAACTAAAACTGACTCTGAGCTTGTCGTACGTCTGGAGGTGATATCACAGGATTTCAGTCAATGAGCATTCGGATCTCTGACGGGGATGTGTTGAGTGGATAAGTCCACAAAAACCCTCTGACCTCAAAGAAAGCAACGACGGGATCTGTTTCTTAACCGGCGTCGGAGCGAAGCGTAGGGCATGTTTTGTTCAATGAAGTTGTATGGTAACACGGCGTTGGCCTTATCCATGATGCCATCCTCACTTTCCGGGAGCGGCATGAGACTGAAAGATGGCGGACCCACATCAGCACACACCCATCAAGTCCGCGGGGCGCCGAAGACCGGCGCTTCCTGTGCCTGCTACCCACCATAACCTCCCGAATGGGTCAATCGCATGTGTTCTTCGCCGAAGCTCTCTACGTGGGTCCTAGTCTGATGGAACGGCAGGAGGTGATAGATATCCAATCCTGGAGGCCGCCGCGGCCGTTTGCTTGGGCCGTTCTGTTCAGATTGCGATGGACCTTCTTTCACACACGCGGCCTTCAGACTGCCGTATTCGCCATGTTCGCCCTCAAAAAATCGCTTCATCTCGGGCCTCAGCCTGTGATCTTCAGAAGAGTACCAGCATCATCTCCTCAACCTCCAGCCTGGATGTTCATACCCGACCTAATCGCTCAGAACAGCCAGAGGGACCCTTCGCGTCCATTCTACATATATGCGCAGCCCGACTCGAAAGAAATTACCACCATAACACACCTAGAATTTGGCCGCGCAACTCACCGTGCTGCCAACATCCTACGTCCGGATGGTGAGGGTCAGAATGGCGAAGTGGTCGCCATTATTGCGCTGTCCGACACCGTGCTATACCAGGCGATTGTGGCTGGCCTCATGACGGCTAATTGCATTGTATGTGTTTCGATGATTGTCTGCATCGTCTGTTCATGTCAATCCACAGCCATTTCCGATTTCTCCCAGAAACTCAGCTGCGGGAGTTTTTCAACTCCTGCGCGCATCGTCATGCCATCGCCTCATAGCAACTTGTACCACGGTCGAAAGTCTCCTGGGGGATCTTAACAATCACATATCCGAGGTCGACCCAGAATTTGCGTTGAAGGTCGAGGAGGTTCCGTCACTTCAGCAGGTGTATCCCAATCTGGGCGCTGAAACATTGGATTCGTTATTCCAACCCTACCACAGGCTACCATCGGAGCCAGAGCCAGAGCCTGACGAGATTGCCCTGTACCTCCATTCCTCGGGCAGCACCAGATTGCCGAGAGCTGTTGGGCAGACACACCGACTGCTCAAGCAATGGTTTGCCGCCCGTATGTGAACTTGCGTTGCCGCGGGTCCATTCTCTGACATTTCGACTGTGTTCAGCCGCAATCACCGAAATAGGAGACGATGGTGAACACTGGGGGCCGATGGGAGTCATGGCGCTCCCACCGTTCCACATATACGGTCTTTATCAACAGCTCATGCAGCCGTTATCCGGTACCTGCTGTGCAGTGTTCCCGCCTATGGCACTTGTCCCAAGTGCACTCCCATTGACTCCCTCGCCCGACAGTATCCTTGAGCATGCTCAAAGAACAAACTGTCGGTCGCTGGTCGCAGTAGCAGTCTTGTTGGTCGCTTGGTTTGATTCCCCGGCAGCTACGGGATACCTAAAGACACTGGATAACATTGTTCGTCGGACATTTCTTTCCTCCATTATCTGTTTCCTAACTAGCAATAGATATTTTCCGGCGGGTCGCCTCCTCAGCGAATCGGAGATGCTCTCGTGGACGCTGGCCTGCATTTGGTCAATGTCTACGGTGGTACCGAATTCGGCCCTCTTTCTACCATGATCCAAAATGAAGAAGACAAGAAGGAATGGGCCTGGTTCCGATTCTCGCCTCAAGTAAGGGTCAGGTTGGAACCTCAGGGCGATGATACTTTTGAATGTCAACTTCTGGTGCTCTTCTCTGTCCTCTCATTGCTGCCGACATCTTATTTGCGTTGCCATTAGACATGGGAGAATTACACTCCTATGGTGGAAAATTTGAGCGATGTTAGAGGGTATGCAACGTCCGACCTGTGCGTAAACAATCCACGCAAAAAGGACCTGTGGAAACTGTGCGCTGTTGCTCCCTTTAATCCTGTGCGAAGATCTCAATACCTGAGTAGCGTCGGACGTCTCGATGATGTGATTGTTCACAGCTCTGCAGAGAAGACAGTGCCCGGACCAATGGAAGATATTGTTATGGGCAGCCCTTAGTGCGTGGATTAAATCCTCTTTCCGCCCACATCCTCATGCAAAAGGCAGCGTCGCAACAGCTGTTATGTTTGGACAAGGGCGCGCGCAGGCGGGCATTCTCATCGAAATCCCACCCAATCTGCAAGTCGACGTTCGTACTGATAGCCAACTTACAAAGCTTGGGGACATGCTTTGGTAAGAACTGCCGCTCCGTGTCGAGCCCTGACTAACCGGGGAATAAATAGGCCTGTGATTGAGGAAGCGAACATGGATGCGCCAGCATTTAGTCGCATCTTCAAAGAGCTGATTCTGTTTGCCTCCCCGGACAAACCCCTCCCCCGCGCAGCAACCAAAGGAACCGTGTTGCGCAAGGCCGCACTTGCCTTGTATGCACCAGAAATCGAGTCAATGTATGTCTAGCAATTCTGCGGTTACATTACACGCCGCTGACCATCAATAGATACAACGCTCTTCAAGGGGACGACATCAAGATGACTGATGGGATTGAGGCGCCCACCGCACAGTGGGACGCTAACCGTATTCAGGTCTTACTGCTGAAACTTGCCGGGACGCTTTGCGGTACAGAAATTTCGCCGACAGAAGATCTTTTCAAGCAAGGCTTTGATAGGTCAGAATTCGCCTACTGGTGTTTGTTAATGGTCTGAATATTCGCACATTAGCTTGATCGCCACCATTTTTCGACTTCGTATCATGAAAGCCTTACGTTCTAAGAATCTCGCCAAAACAGAAAATGCGAATTTTGTATATTCACATCCCACCATCGCCAAGTTGGCGATTTATGTTGCGGCGATGATTAGCGGAGCCGCCGAGGATACGGGCCCAAAAATCCAGGGAATTAAGGTGGCAAGAATGATCACCAAGCACGGCACGACCGGCGTTGCACGCACGGACACATTCACGGACACATTCACGGGCCAGTCCGCTGTGGTTCTGTTGACCGGCTCGACAGGAAATCTTGGATCCCAGCTGCTCGCGTCGCTGCTCAAGGACGACAGAGTCATGAGGATCTACGCTTTCAATCGCGCCTCTGGACGGACTCTCGCCGACCGCCACCTGGACACGTTCAAGCAACGAGGCCTCGACATCCTTCTTCTGGCTTATCCCAAACTAGTTTTTGTGGAAGGACAAGCCGACCAGCCGAATCTGGGGTTAAGCCGAGAGCGGTACGAAGAGGTGCACCATCCTACTTGTGCATATTTCAAATTATGCTAACACAACCCTCCACGTAGATACGCACATCTGTCACACTTATTATTCATAACGCCTGGACGCTCGATTTCAATATGGTGCTGTCCTCGTTCGAGCCGCACATTCTAGGAACCCGCCGCCTCATTGAACTTGCACTGGCAAGCTCACACTCACCAAGATTCTTGTTCAGCTCCTCCATCGCATCTTCCCTCGGGTGGGATCTCAGTCTCGGTCCTTGTCCCGAGGATATCTTGAGCGACCCAAGCTTTGCAATCGGTGGATATGGGCAAAGTAAATATGTCGCAGAACAAGTAGGCTTTCGTGGTTTATTTGTTCTGTTACTGAGCGAATCTCACAGATTCTGGCAAAGAGCGGTTTGAACGTGACATGTTTCCGAATCGGCCAAGTATGTGGGGCACTACCAAGGGGTGCGTGGGCGACGAGTGACTGGTTTCCGATACTGGTTAAAACCAGTATCAGTCTTGGTCAGCTTCCGCTCGCCGACGGCGCAAGTATTTCCTCTGGAACTTAGAGTCGTGGCGATTTATCAATCTTGCAGATGGTATCCTGGATAGACGGTGAAACCGTCGCACGAGCCATGGTGGACGTGGCCTTTTCTTCTCTCCACAATTCTGAGCCTCTGCCCGTTGTCCTAAACCTCGTGCATCCCCAACCCGTTTCGTGGAATTTCGTGATTAACCGGGTCCGGAATGCCTTAAAAGAAATGGATGAAACGAAGGACCTGCAACTGACGACTTTCCCCGACTGGTATGGAAAGCTTGAAGGATGCGAGGATTGTTCCGCCGACGTCGCAGAAAATCTGGTCAGCACTTTTAACTTCTGTACCCAGTTCCCTTGAACTGACGCATTACTCAGCCCGGCCTTAAGCTCCTTGATTTCTTCCACCGCTTGGCCAACTCCTCTGTGGCGTCGGCGGACGGGGAGTTTGGAGGAATCACTTTCTCCGTGGGAAAAATTCGTTCCCTCAGTTCCGCCATTTGCAACGCGACGAAGCTCACGGACGAAATGAAGGCGTGGGTGGAATATTGGCATCAATCTGGTTTCGTGTGATGTTCCAGTTTCTGCGGTCCACGAATTTATTGCGCTTCCAATAGAGACTCGATCCCCCACCAAGAGATTCGTATTTCATGTTTTGAATCCCCAATTTTAATTAATTATCTAAATATTTTCTCTTCCGGCAATACTCCACGTGAGTTTTTTTTAGAACTTTAGTGACCGGTGACACGAAGTGTGACTACAATGAAACTCTCCTCTTCTCTCTGCACTGTCAGTCGAGCAACTCGTCGACACCATCGAAGTGTAGTGGCTTCCAGCCCCTCAAACGGCAATGTGAAGCGGTAGCTATTAGGGGAAGCAGCTAGGCCATGCGCACGCCGCACGGAGCATCTGGCAAGGCATTTCTGCGGCGGGATAGAACTGGCTGTTCTATATGGGCCAAGTACGTCGCCCACAGCCGGTACCCGCATAGACAGATAAACGTGTTCCCCAAAAGGTAGATCTGCGCGGCAACGTTTAGATCATGACAGAACACAGTGACCCCACATGCTTGTACTCGCCGGCAGGACTTCTCCGGCCACTCGCAACACGATACGCGGGCGAGACTGTATTGGCAGGAGCCTCGGCGCTTCTTTTCTGCCTAATTCTTCGCGGTGAACGGGTATTGATTCAAGGACCCACGCCACGTTGTGGAGGTCCCAGAACAGGAAGCACCACTGGACCGTCAATATCCACTGTTTTTTGCCTGAATTTCCACGCGACTCGGGTGTGGCGAAAGCAGGCACTGCTAGCTCGGTACACCGTGACCGTACCCCCCTTTCCGCGTACATAAGATAAACCTCGTTCAGGGTTTTTTCCTGATAGTCCGCATGTTTTGGATTCGCCTATCTTGGACCCACAACGTTCCATGCGTGCCACCCCAAAAAGTAGTAAGCACCACCTTCTTGCGGTCTTCCGCTACCTTGAGATAAACTCTTCCCATCCGCGATGATCGTTCGTAGCGCGGGCCGTGTCTAGACCGCGGTGAGTCGTCCGCGCTAAATGATCACCGTGAGTAGAGGAGCATATTCAGACCGGGCGTTGTAGTCTTGGGTCCACCCGTTACCCGAAAACCCCGCAAGCCGATGGTTTGGGTTACGCACTCCAATATGGCTACTGACTCCCACGGAGTGTAAGGTTTTGTTTGCCTACTTGTATTTCTGTGACCTTCCATTCCACTGACTCCATGGAATATTCTGATCTCCGTCAAAACCCAGCATGACTAGAGCGTGAAGGTCCACCGGTGCTTGCCTCCTCTCGATTGGGGTTTGCGACGAAACAAAGTAAATGCTCAGTGCACAACAATAAGCACTGACCCTCCCTTTTCACTTTCTAGCGGAGTCCAGGCTTTTTCCGATTCGCCTGTCTTGGACCCACAACGTTCTATGCGTGCCACCGAAAAAACACCGTCTTCTTGTTGTCATCTTCCTCCGCTTGACGGGAGCGAACTTCTTTCCGTTTCCCCCGGATCGATTTCCGGACAGCGGTGAAACCTGGCAAGCTCATGTAGGAAAACCATTGAACATGCAATTCAGAGTTTGCCGCCACTTCTTTTGGGTAATGCAACACCGTCGTGTCGGCTTTCTTCCATCGGCAACCTCGTGGCGTTGTATTCGCAGATTCAGATTTTACCCGAAAACCCGAAAGCCGAGACCGATGGTTTGGGTCTGAATCCAACAACGTCCAATGTGCCCTACACCACAAGCTGGTTTTGATTGTCAGCTCGTAATGCTGCGGCCTTCCATTTCACCCTCAATGGCCCTCAACGTGTACGGCATTTTGATCTCCGTCCTGGGCCTACATATTTCGAACGGGACAGGCACCAACGGTAGGTCGGTTTATTACAGCTGAAAATTTGTTGTTACCATTCTGATCCCGCAAGTCCTCCGGCAAATAACACACTTTTTTTTCGAGGCAACCCTCTTCAACCAGTTCAGACTCCAGTATGACCCAGGGTGAATCTACGACCCGACTTAATTTCGTGAGTCCTCTGGGCGCTTTTCGCTCGAAAATTCATGATGACGGTCCGACAGATAATTATAGGAGCCTCCGTATCAGGCAACATTCTCGCTATTCATTTCATGAACTATCCCTGACGATTCTTTGGTAGGCCTGGCGTGTGCGCTTTCCCTGCAAAAATATGGGCATAATGTCACTGTTCTAGAAAAAGACCTACAGCTCGGCGGCGCAGACACGGTACGTATCAATCGCCAGCCCTCCAGTCACGTACTCAGCTGTGGTGATCCTTTAGGGCCTCAATGGTTGCGCCCGGTATGTAGGCACGGGATCATTCAAACTGCTCTTATCCTCGCTTTTAGGATATCCCCCAATGGAAGCAAAATCCTCCTTGATTGGGGGCTGCACACGAAGGCTGCGGTCAAGGCTGCAGCGATGCCAGGCTTCGCATTTTACAAATGTGGGTTCAATAACTCGTCTTGTTGGCCTTAACTTATGCGGACCTTCTGCCTAGACAATGCAGGCGACATATCGGCGCCGGACCTCGTAGGTCAATCTTTCACGCTCACTTTTGATACATGGCAAAATCGCTGATGAATGAAGCTAGGGGAGAATCACTGGGACGAGAAACTGTTATTTGAGGCTCGCGGAGGTTACATGCAGCTACGTGTCAGTGACCAGTTGGCATCCTTGTAACGTCCTCGCTTAAGATCCGAAATAGCATCGGGACCTCATCCGTATTCTTTACGACGAGACAACCAGGACGGACGCGTCCCCACCAGTATCTGTGATCTTCGGGGCGGAGGTTCAAGCTGTGGATTGTGACGACTGCACGGTGACCTTACGATCTGGCGAGATGCACACAGGAGACGCCATTATTGGCGCCGACGGTGCGCGTGGAGTGGTACGCCAGACTCTGATGGAGGAGGAGGGCGCATCCTTAACGGACGATGCATCTACGGGCATGGCAGTATACAGGTGTGTCGTCGAAATTTCTGGGAGAGATGATAACTGAAATCCAAGTTTCACCAGTGCCATTATTCCAAAGGTAGCCGTTACTGAGAACAACCTCGCAACCTGGTTCTGCGATGGCCTAGGGGTAGGGACGTTCATTACTTCCGAGTTTGCTTCCGAGAATCCGCTTTTTTGTTTCATAGTCGGCGGTATGGATGGGTCACCAAAGAGGTAAGCGCCCGCCATACACATCCCGAGTGATCAATGACCTCCTCTTTTCCAAGGCGCCTGGATATTTCCTGTAGTTAGTCGTGTCCTGACCCTACCCAATGCCACACTCACTTGATCTTGTGCAGGGGCAAGAAAAAGACCTCATCCTCTCTGTCATCACGCCCGACGGCACCGAGGGCGGTACTTGGACAGAATCCCCAGACAAGAAGCTCATTGATGTTCTTGGTCAGTGCGATGTGCGGTTAGTAAATATTTTGATTTCACTTCGAAAACTTGTATCATTGTTCACAGGCTCCGGAGACTTGCGGCGCTAGCAGGTGTGGGGACTTGTGTTGAGATAAAAAGGCCGTATGCCCTCGAATCATGGGTCTCAGAAAGAGGCAGAGTCCTGGTTCTGGGGGAGGCTGCACATCCGTTTCCAGTGCGCATTTCAGGACACACTGTACCATATCTGACGCACCGACAAGCCTGGGGGATTCCACTCGTACTCCATTGCCCTGGAAGATGCCGCGTTTGTTGGGAAGATATTCTCCCACACCAGCAGTCACGATCGCGTCCCGGAATTTCTACGCGCCTTCGCCGAACACAGGCATGTACACATTCTCCGAAATGTCCCATTTCATTTTTTAATTACACCCTTTCTCAGAGAACCCCGTTGCTCTCGTATCCGAGATATAGATATGGAGTACTTTAATGACACGACAGTCCCGGACGGGGATATGCAGGCTCGACGTGATGCTGATATGCGCGCGAACCATGCAGCTGGCCGCAACGCGGTCCAGGGGTATTTCCAAGATGATTTCGCCATGGTGTAAGTCATCTCAATCTGCTTTTACAATACGACTTCCTAAAGGCCCTTATAGCTTTAATTACGACGCAATGGACGACGCGGATGAATGGTGGATGGCCTGGGGTCGCTATAAAGACGGAAGGAGCACAGGTGGTCTGCTGAACTTCTCTGACGCGTTTCTTTCGAGCATGATGAGCTCCGAGTCTGTCACCCATAGCGATGAAAATGCGGGTGAGTCGGAGGAGAAGTAGAGTGGGGCACATTTTTCGATGGATATGGACTGTATTTTGTTGTCCCTGTCGATCGACGAGATTGATGCAAGAACCCACGAACGAACCAGTATCAAACCCTCTCCCGGTGATAACCCTCTCCAATTTTTGCGAGTGAAACAGCCGCCATGAAGCCTTGAGGGGTGCCAAATGCAGGCAAAAGCGCAACAATGGCTCCAAAATGGGCTAGGAGTGGAGAAAACGCGAAAACATGTGTTGGGAGAATATTTGCATCAAAGTCGGTCCGGAATAGAGTAAATCAGAGGCTTGAGGATCGATTTTCATAGAGTAAATCTGTCCAAATTTCCGAAAAAAATCCGGAAGTGACCGGAGGCCTAGCACAAAGACAAGGTTCATTACACATCCGCGCTGTCTTGGACCCACAAAGATCTTTGCCATCTTTATGTAATTGATTATCCGGCAGACGAGAACGGGAGTAACGTTTTCCCATTCTTACCTACCTACCCGGAGGTATATTGGGACAGCGGCATTCCGTGTTTCGTCGAGCGCCGGTCGCTGCTGCGCAGCTGGGGCTGATATCACATCTGTTAGAATTGCACGCATCTAATACCGCCAAAAAAGGCCGAGTACCACCCGGCATTATGCTTCGCTCGAGGTCGATAGCTCTGCCGTCGCCAGTATTGCGGTTAATTTGAATGTAGAGTAGATATCAGACCGTAGACCCCCCTCGCAATTTGTTCATGGTTCTCTTCTGGCAAACTTGTTTGGGGTCGCGGTTAGTATATCGGACATCATTTGGTATATTCTGGCTTGTGGGCGCAGTGAGTGAAATCAGAAACACGCCTAAGTAATGTCGGACCGACATTGGTTGCGGTTCGCGAACTTCGATGTGACCCATGGAGTAGTCAGAACCACATTTGGTACGCGCAGGTGCACGAGGTAAGACCCGATCCACTGGCATCGACACATGCTTCTTCGATCGGGGTGAATCCTGGTGGCTCATATAGTGCAAGTCGGAGTGGAATCTGTCAGTCCTGTCCAAATCGACGACAATATGCATCCCTTGCAAAGCAAAATTGCAATCGTAAGTGATGTGGATTTAGATTCAGGATGGCCCTATTCAATGTTGATGCCCACTCTAGGTAGGCATTGCGGCCCAGCTGCCATCCGGAGATTTTTCTCGCGATGACCTGAACTACAAGAATTTTTGGGAATTCCTCGTGGCAAAAGGACAAGCTTACCAGCCGATGACTCCCGAGCTCTTCAGCTCCAGCGAGTACGTATGAAGTTTCGGTCGTGTTTATGCGACTCAGACCTTGACAGGTTTAACGGCTTCCAGGACAAATTAAATTTGCCTGTCAAGGGTGCATTTTTGAAGAATCACGACAAATTGGACGCTGTTGCTCTTGGAATAAGCGCCAAAGACGCACGGGTAATGCCTTTTACGGCACGGCGGTTGCTGGAACTGTCATTCGAGGCCCTCTCGGATTCCGGAATCGATTATCGTGGAAAGCAAGTCGGGTGCTTCATGACCGGCCCCAACAATTTTGAAGTTTCCGTGCGTAAAATCAAATGGCAATGTTAAGCATCTTCATAATCTCATTCAGGGAGCTGTGAACACGGGCGGCAGTTTCGCATCTGTGCCCAGTGCCATTGCAAATCGAATATCATACATGCTGGACATTACTGGCCCGTCGATTCAGCTTGATACCGCGTGCAGCTCCTCTCTTACCGGCCTTCATGTCGCAATACGGGCCATTGAAGCGGGAGATTGCACCATGGCGATGGTGGGGGCAGCTCAAATCAATCGAGAGTCAGTCCATGTCCGCACTAGTCAGTCTAAAAAATTGAAATAACGTCCACAGACTGGCTGAGTGGAAAAATTATATGCTTAGTGCCGTCCTCAGTCCGGATGGTACAACCAAACCTTTCGACGCCAATGCTGATGGGTAAGCTGCGACTTTGCGGTGCCAACTCAAAACCTCAAATTATGTTATAGCTTTGGGCGAGGAGAAGGAGCTATAGTGGTGGTGCTGAAACCGTTGGCGGAAGCTCTTCGGAATAACGACCATATCTATTCGGTGGTGAGTAAACTTCACTCACCTGACGCGGTTCAACTTCGCTCAGACGACTACCATAGGTGTTGGGATCCGCAATTAATTCTACTGGATCTGGGTTGCCTCTCAATGTTCCGAACGCGATGGCGCAGAAGGAATGCATTCGATTAGCTTACGCGCGGTCGGGGAAAAAAGAAAGTGACGCGGATTTTGTTGAGTTACACATCACGGGTGAGTCCGAGTCGTCGGATCAGCATGATCGTAATATTTCTTTCCCACACACTGACTTGCCGTTTCACATTACTTGGTGGGTAAGGCCGACGCAATGCGCGGCAGGACGAGTACTCATTTCTTTCTTTTGTACCTCGGCACACAAAAAGCAGACAGGTATAAAGATGAGGCAGCATACCCGTTTAGGCATCCAGTGAGGTCGAATTACATAGGCAGCGAGTCCAGGATGTTGAAAGTTTGTCCACAAGTGCAAAAAAACAGGTGCGGAGGGATTTTTCAGCTCCGAAAGGGAATGAGGCACAGAATATAAATATTGTTGATGATGAATTTGAGGAGCTACACGAGCCAAAAGAGGATCTCGTCCTACCGAGCCCTCAGCTCGAAAAGCTACCTGCATGGACAACAAAATGTGATCAGTATAAATACAGAATGCAGCAGCAAAGAAAGCGAGGAGCAAAAACCGTAAATGCATAGTGGGGGCAGAGGTCAAGGGGAGTTGAGGGTTAGGGGCTAACAGATATGGTCCCCAGGGGGGTATGAAACTGATCGCTCGAAAATGAAGTAATTCAGCCTAAGTTCTGTAAATATTGGAGAAGCGGCACCCAAAGAGCATGCTGGAAACCCTTCCCCCCGAGGCAGAACTATATAAACAGGGTTTCGGCTCTGAGCTGACTCTGGGGCTAAATCTGTGCGATCAAATCGGGATTTGCATACGCTGCTCAAGGACGTAAATCACGGCCAATGCATCCAGGCTCAATTTCTAACACACATACAGTTGTTTGAAGTAAACGGTGGGCGAACCGTGTTGACCTCTTGCTGAACGTGACGAAGATTTTAGGGATAAATTAGCCATGAATCGACGGTGCCGCCTTAGTGCTCAGTACTCGGCACATTAAACAAAAGGACCGATGAGAGCATAGGCACACATCTGAATTGGAGATGCAGCCAGGTTTAGTACTAGTCGCGGATTACTGAAATATCTTGTTTTGGCGCTCCCGTCAGTGAGAAGAAATTGAGTTGAAATGAAGTAAGATACCCGAAGCGGTTCACAATCGGCCGACGGATCGGATTCGGCCGACAGCCAGCAGCAAACACGTACATTGATACCTTTGGGCACATAATTCACGGACAGGCAGCGCAAAGGACGTGAAAGGCGAGCCGCAATGGAAGACATTGAAATTGACATAGTTTAGGAACAAAAAAACTGAAGGGGCGTGAAGAACAATGAAATCGGAAAACCATTACATAAGATAAATTGTACAGCCACTAAAAGTATCAGTACAACTTACTGATATTTCCGGTTCAAAGATGTACCGGCTAATGAAATAAAGTTTCAGGTCACAAAAAGCTAATGAAAATAGGCACAGCCACTATTTTCTGTACTTCAGATAAATGCTACAGGTAGTGGCGAGGTCCCCAAAAGTCCGCCTGCATAAATATTAAAAACGATTACATAAGTACTCGTAACTACACTACCTACCTACCGACCTACCCATCCAGGTACTTCTGTCGGCGATCCTATCGAAGCAAATGCTGCCGGCGAAATCTTCGCTCGCAGTGAATATCTGGATGTTGGAACCGTTAAAGGCAATGTTGGGTGAGTACCGGTACCGGATCGCTGTTGCTCTGCGGTCACCGATAGCTCTCTCTTAGCCATCTGGAAGCGGCCGCCTTTCTTGTTTCTCTGTTGAAGGCCTGTCTCATCTTGGAGAAAAGAATGATTCCTCCGACCGTGAATTTCTCCGTTCCATCGTCGGCGATCGATTGGGACAGACATCGACTACGCGTACCGACAGAGTTGGAGCCGCTGGAGTGTCGCTCCGACTCTGGGAGATCCATCGTCTCTCTCTCCGGAGCAGGTATCGGAGGTTCCACCGGGCATGTAGTCCTCGAATCTCGTCCCCTCATGTGCCTTCCAAACACTCAGAATTCTGGCGACGTTGTACCCACATTTGTGATCGGCGGCCTATCGCCTAAGGCCGTTGCTCTTATTTGCCAATCTGTCTGTGATGGGGATCTTTCCAGTATTGAAATAATGCGTGCATGTGCAGTCACTCTGGCTCGTCGCGCTCGACAACTTCCGTGGAGGACTTACTTTACTCCACCAATCCTTGCCCCCGCCGAAATTATGGCAGCCGTCCTCGTTCCGAGGTCTCCGCCTCCGATCTCATTCATTTTCAGTGGCCAAGGACCCCAGAATCTGGATATGGGCCGGGGATTATTTTCAGCTTTTCCCGCGTTCAGATCTACGATTCTGGAACTGGATGATGTGTATCGCGGGATAATGGGCGAATCGCTGCTCGAAACAACAGGTCTCTTCATCTCGCCTGCCTCACCTCCGTCTCTAGCCCTCTCGCCATCCGGATGGCCAGTAACGATCACCGTAGCGGCTATCGCCATGCTTCAAATGGCCCTGTTTGATCTGCTGCTCTCAGTCGGAATCACGCCTACCTCGCTGGTCGGGCATTCTGCTGGAGAAACCGCTATTCTCTATGCCTCTGGCGCTGGATCGAAATCTATGGCATTGGAAATCGCTGTAGCTCGTGGAAAGGCCATGACAGCTACGGAGAGCACTGATCTTGGGATGGCTTCCCTAGCCTGCAAAGCTAGCCTAGCAACTAATATCATCTCCCAAATTCATCGCAAAGAAGGCAGCGTGGAAATTTCCTGCTTTAATTCTCCAGATTCCGTCGCACTTTCGGGGTCTGGCGAGCTCCTCGAGGACGCGATTAACTTGGCTCGGGCTCACGGAATCTTTGCGCAAAGAATTAGAACGATGGTCCCGGGGCACTCTTCCTTTATGGACTATATCAAAGAGGACTATATGACGCGGATGACCGAGATATTCGCTCGTTATCCTGGGCCCCACATTCCCCAGGTTCCGGTGTTTTCTACGTGCACCGGCCAGGTGCTTGTAGACGAATTTACCCCGTCATACTTCTGGGCAAACTGCCGAAACCCTGTCTTGTTCAGTCCCGCCATCTCAAACCTGCTCAACTTCAGTCCGAACATCAACTCCGAGCCCATGTTCCTCGAAATATCATGCCATCCGGTACTTTCTTTCACAGTATCCCAACACGGCGTTGCTGCAAAATCGGTTTTATGCCCGATGCGTCGTCGTTCGTCCACGAATACCGAACATGGGTTTGGTTATGAACAGACTCTGTTCACGGAGACTTTGGCTCAAATCACACTGCTCGGCTATAACACCTGTGACCTCAGTGGACTCTACGGTGCCTCTATTTATAAGCCGTCGTTTATCGACCACCCATTGGCATCTCGGGCCATCCCTCCGCCGAAAACTCATTTCTCAGACGTATTGCGGAGTCAACAAGTCAACGGGCCTCTGTATACCAATGCGCCGATGAATGAACTCACGCATCCGCTCCTCGCGCAGCATGTTATCAATGGTCCGTTGACCACTCTACTACTGCTTATGATGATCCTCAACACATACCACTGCAGGAGAGCCAATTCTGCCTGCTACCGGGTTTATAGAGATTGTACGCATATAACTTTATTCCGCTGCCGGCTTTGGTTTGATGATTGTTGCGTAGCTTTTGGAAGCAGGCGCGAATGTTCTTTGGGACGTGGAGTTCAAGGCCTTTTTCTCCTTATCGGCCAGGAATTCTGCACGCATGATTCTGGAGCGCTCGGAATCCAGGTGGTCTCTCAAATCGATTGATTCCGATCCTGCTGTATCGGTAGGGTCAAGTGTTGTGTATGAGAACTGTCGCTCAAGCTTTCCCTCGCCAGACGACCAAGATCAGAGAACATGCTCACGGGCTCATGGATATTTCCCGTCCCGTTGTAACAGAAAGATCCGTCGATCTGCAGTCAGTCTGGGATCGATTACCGAGATTGGAAACGGAAGGTGAGATCTCCTTGCGTCCTTGTTACTTCAGTTAACATCCAGAAGGCTTTTATCGGTCCCTCACATCCGTGGCAAGTTATGGACCGATATATCAAAAGGTCCTACGGTGCCATGGTAGTCCATCCGAGGTCGTCGCCGAAATCCAGGGGCCCTCGTTAGATGAATCGTAAGTGGTGAACTGCAGATTTTCCCTCAGTTTTTCCGCATCTCATCACTGGTTCAGGTCGGACCAGTACCATTTGCACCCAGCGACCCTGGACGCTTGCATCCACATACTGCTCCACCCCGCCATATCAAAAGAGCATGGGAATCTGGTCATGTATCTGCCATCCAAATTGGGCTACTTTGCCTACCATAACCCTCCTTCGGTTGGTGGGAATTGGTATTCTCACATACGACGTCGATTCTGGTACCCAGGTTGGGTTCCATTCAAATAGTGGGACACTTTACTCACCATTTATCAGGAGCGAAATCGTACGACATCATTGTCACCGACCGCTCGGGAGGCGTGATATGCGAGCTGGGTAATCTGCTTGTGAAGAAGCTTTCCCTTCAGCCACCAGTTATCGGCCGTAGATTGGATCTCATTTTTCAGCCCGTGGCGGTGTCTACCAAAGTATTGAGCCCACAAGCAACGTATTCGCATCGAGACCACCAAAAGGACGAGGAAACCTTGTTCAAAATTTTAGACTCCCTCGCGCTCAAAATGATCTCAAAATCTCTACAGCAAGACGTCGTTGTTGGCGAAGCCGTAAGCCCTTTGTTAGTAGTCGTTCGCTGGTCTGTACTAAAGTGGCCGGTCAGCTTTCTCGGCAGCGCTACTTTGACTTTGCGAAGTGTATTCTGCAGAACAAAACGGGAAAAATGTTACTCGAGGGTGAAAACAGCACCGAGATGCGCGCTAAGTACCCGGCTTTTTTCGAAGTCACCACTCGGATTGAAAGCATTCACCAAACCATTTTCCACTCGTCAACGGTCCGCGACAGTTACTTCAGCCCTGGAATGCTTCTCACAGTTTCATTTAGAGAGCCGTTGAGGCACTGTACTCTGACGACCTGATGACTCGCCTTTATAGCCGTAGTAGCCAGACGAGCACGGTCTATCCAGAGGCCGTGAAATCGTTTTCCTCGCTTTTGGATTCACTTCACGAAAGTGGGAAACGCGCAATCAATGTGCTTGAAGTTGGCGCAGGTTTGGGTCTATTCCTGTCGCGCAGAATAATCCTCACCTTCCTGATAGGAACTGGACTGTTGACTAATTATCTTGTGGACGAGTTACAGCGGAGACCAGACGTCCTCGCAGAATATACCGTCAGCGATACTTCCTATGTAATTACCCCCTTGTTCCCATAGTTCCAACCTCTGCTTACATTCGCGGGACTTTATAGGCTTTGGCTAGCGAACTTGCCCGCACTATCCCATATAACAAGATGACTCCCAAGATTTATGATCTTACCAAGGACGCACATAGCCAAGGTTTACAGCCAGAGTCGTACGACGTGATCGTTGCTCTTCATGTCCTCCATGTGGTCCCAGACATTCAATCCTGCCTTCGATCTCTGCAGAGTCTTCTGGTCCCTGGAGGATCTCTCCTTGTCATCGAATTTGACGGAACTTCCTGGGAGGAAAGAGTCGGGAGCGTGTGGTTTGACTGCATCTTTGGCTCCTTCTCGGAGTGGTTCGAATTTGCAGACGGGCGTACGCACTGCACGATGTCCCCTCCCTCGTGGATGCAGATGCTACAAGATCTTGGATTCATCAACAATACCGCTAGCGTCGAGGCCGGAAATGTGGGCAACAACTTCCTCTTCACTGCACAGAAACCGGGCTCGTCTAACAAGCCCGACACCCCGGATGCCGAATCGGAAATTGATCCTAGCTGCGTTCTGCAGTACTCGTTCCAGCAAGAGACAGAACTTCGGTCTCGCATCAGCACGATGCGGTCAATGGACCACAATGAACTGTACGTAGTCGCTCTGGAGGGCCGAGACGGGGATTCCGCCATGGGTCTCTGTGCAACTCTTAGACGCGAGTTCCCGTTCTGGGACATCAATCTCGCCCTTTTCCAGTCGGAAACCCAGCTTTCGCATGCCATAGAAAGCATCTCAAATCACCGTGCTCTGTATCAGAGGGGGGAGCAGGTTGTCCTCTTCCGGGACGACGATCGGGCCTGCCTCGAGAGAGTAGTCCTCTCGCCGCCACCACTCACTACTCGGGAAGAGTATCCAATTGCGTTGGATGATGAACATCATGTCCTCGTCGAAATCATCGCTGTTCACGCGGCGGCCAGTTCCGTTCATGGTTTCGTGGGCCGTGTCGTCATGAGCCACTCGAAAACACTATCCCCAGGCAGAATTATTACGGGTGTCGTGGAGAAAGTCGAAAGGCCGATCGTCGTGGTACACGTTGGATGCATTGTTTCATTCCATGAAAGGCTCCTCGGCCAGGACGACCTCCCCGATCCGCGAGAACTGCTTAATCTGGTTGCGCCCATCCTGGTTTCTGAACGCCTACCGAAAAGACTCGGGCCTCCAGATGCGCGCCTCCAAGTTCTCGTTGCCAGCCTGGACGAGAATATGTCTCAAGCCCTCTCAGCATATTTTGGGGCCATCGAGACGGTCACCGTGGTGGAGTGCGACCTCAGAAAGGAGGCTTTATCCCGAGATATCGATGTGGTGGTCAGCGATTCCCTCACAAGCGCTCGATATCCCCACATCTGTCAATGGGCCCCGAGGCCGGGACGACTGTTACTTTGGGATACCATTATTGCGAACAACATCCGAGACGCTACTTGGGAGATAGCCCACGCTTTGAACTCTGTACGGTCTCAGCTCCAGGCACCGACGGGCGGTGTCCCGGGCTTGAATTTCATTTCTCGCGGCCACTTCCATGCCCCGTTGTTTCTCCACGACAGAAGCTACCTCCTCCTCGGTGGCATCGGCGGTCTTGGAGTTGATCTTGCGGTTTGGATGTATCAGGTCTGTCTATATGATTTCTCGGACACTTTTTTTTGACTCACCCCCATAAACTTTTAGCACGGCGCTCGGCATATCGTTCTCACATCTCGCAGGGGTATTGCATCCCTGGACCCTCGAACAGATGATGAAACCTTATCTAAGATTTCGTATCTTCAGAGCCGCGACGATCTGGAGCTGAGGCTTGAGAGATGCGACGCAACAGATGCGTGTGCGACATCATTACTCGTGAAAGGCCTCCACTTCTCGATTGCGGGTTGTTTCCAGATGACTTTGGCGCTTTCGGACGGACTTTTTGTGAAGCAAACACACACCGAGTTCTGTACTGCACACAATTCGAAGGTTAGGGTGTTCGAAGTGTTCGCCGCGGAAGTCGATATAAATTCACTCGACTTCTATATCGCGTTCTCGTCTTTCACTGGGCTTATCGGCCACGTTGGACAAAGCAACTATGGAAGGTGTGCACTTTCTCCAGCTTATCTATCACGTTGACGTTAGATTGATAGTGCTTGTACTACGTTGGAGGGTATTCTTTCTCGTTACCGAAATGCATTCTCGCTGGTGGTTCCGGGGATACTGGACGCCGGGCACTTGGTGAGATTTTCAAGTTTTGAGCGATGTCCTGTCTCAATTCCTCGGTAGGAACGAATTTCTGAAGAAATATTTTCTCCTGCGTCCATGTCGGTCGCTCGTATGTGCATTCCACTATTTAAATCATCCGCTGAAGCATCCACACAGGTCTGTGGGCATGCCTGGAGGACGGAATGAAACAGCTTACCAATGGTTCGCCGCCGTTCGCTCGGTATATCCCGGATCTCGACTGGGCCTCAATTCACTCGCAATATCCGTTGCCTCGCAGCTTCCATCATCTCTTGCCGTCGCATTCCCGTGCAATTGAAATCGATGACGGGAAAACCACCGATGTGCAGGAAGAAGAAATCTTGGAAGTGATGTTATCGTTCGTGGAGGTCCAGAAGGAGGATTTCGATTTCGAGCGACCGCTTTTATCCTACGGCCTCGATTCTCTTAGCGCGACGCGACTCTCTGCGGCCCTGCTGCCTTATATACAGGTCTCGCAAATCCAACTTCTGGCCGGCATATCCTGGTCAGATCTGCGTGCTGGTCTACAGAGTCGAGGTCGGCCAGGCGCCCTTGAACCACACACAGATCATAACAGGACGGACCCTTCGAAACGGGCGGACATTTCTCTGTGTGATACGGACAATTCCTTGTCGACCAAGGACAGTCCTATTGTGGAAATCTGCTCCGGTAGCGGGACCCCCCTCATTCTATTCTCGGGTGGCGACGGACGCCTTGTACCCCTCTTGGCCCTTGGTCCAATTTTTCCTGGCACTCTTTGGGGTGTCCAAGTCACTGAAATGACCACGACGAACTCGCTCCTCGCGCTCGCTGCATTTTGGGCGGAGAAGATCCGCCAAAAACAACCCAACGGCCCATACCGTCTTGCCGCCTTTTCTGCGTCGAGTGTCGTCACCGTTGCCGTGGCAAAATTGCTGGAGGAGAGTGGTCAAGAGGTCCTGCAGGTATCATTCATTGACCACTTTCCTCTCTTGTGGGCCCACGAAACGACCGCGCGCTTGCTACGGGAGCGAGAACTGTCCGCTTTAGCGGAGAGACCTATGAAGTACATGATGGAACTACTTCGCAAAGACCCTGCTCACATTGGTCGCGGTGAGCGAATCGCACAAATGGAGGCGGCGTGGGCAGGCTCACCTTCCGCGAGGGAGCCGTACATCTCGGCGGCCGCCACCACCAGACGGTTGACGGTTCCACTCCTTCAGTTCCTGGCGAATACGTTCTATCTGCCTGACCCCCACGACGAATCAGGAAACGAATTCGCCGGCTGGGTGTCGTCGGTCAAGGCCCCGCTCAGTGTATTGGTTGCTGAATTCGGGATGATAACCATGCTACCAGCTGCCGACCGCGGGCTCTGGGAAGGCCTCGGAGCGCACTTATGTCCGCTGCGAGTAGAGGTACACACCGTTGCTGGTGTTGGTCATTTTGGGATTCTAGCGAACGAGGGCACGGCCGCTTTCCTTCAGAAATACGATCGGAAGTAGTGAATCGGAAGTAGTGATTCTGTGTGCGGCCAGTATGCAATTAATCTATCGTTGACAATGTCATGTGGGGAGATCAAAAAAATGGCGAAACGCTGCAACATCCGACTTTAATGAAGAAAGAAAGCAAAATAGTCCGCACGTTGAGCAATTGAAAGCAAGAGTATTCATAGATTGAACAGTTTGAGGAATAATATTGATGCGCTATCCTGCCAGCGTATCCAACAACGCCTCCCTGACACCCTCCCATGAATCTAGGGGAAACTCAAATCGACTTACAAATCCGATCCTTAAGATGTCCGTGCCCTTCCACTTGGGAAAGTACTGTCTCAACGCCTCCCTCCCTCCATCACCAAAGAACGCCGGGACCAAGATCGTAAACTCGCCAAGTTGGGCGAACTGATCCCGGCTCATGACATCGACGAATTCGGCGAGGATAAGTCGCGGATCGCACATGCAGGGGAAGTCGTCGTAGTGGATCCATGGCAGGAACGAAACCCTGAGCGTGTCAAGGGTCTGCGGATCGCTGGGCAGCGACGCAAGAGCGGCGCACATTGCCTCGCCATTGTGGGTGCTCAGGCTGAGGGAGCGAACATGGGTTAGCCCACTGAGATCCACTAGGCTGAAGTTAAGTGGGATTCACAGAAATGGCACAGTTCACGCACGATCGCCATCGCTGGGCGTGGAAAGCAGAATCGTTTCGTCCACTTCCCGGTCGTCTTCGAGATGAAGACGCAACGCGAAAGTTTGTATGTGTGCGCCATTCGCGTCGAGGAACGCATTCATGGAGGCGATCGGTCCCCAGCCGTTGTGATAGAAGTGAAATACGTCCACCTCCAATGTCTCAAGTTGAATACGATCCCCAAACGTCTGAAGCCACGCCATGAATTCCGCGGATTGGTGGCTAAAGAGTCGCAAACGCAGAGTGTGCAAAGACGCGAGGGGGGCGCCGGGAAGTGTGGGATAGGGTTTTGCTTGCGTAATGGAGGTTTTAGCTGCATCCTTGGTATTGGAGTACAATGACAAGGTGTGGAGCTGAGGGAACGATGCCACGAACCCGAAGATGTCCAGCACGAAGCGATCTAGCGAGTTGTACGAGAACTCGCGGAGACCAGGGAAGTGCGGGGTGATCCAGGATAACGAAATGGGATCCCGGAACGATGTGGTATGGTCTATGAAGAGCATTTTTGATACCGGCGCACGGCCCAATATGTCGACCAGTTCCTTGAGCAGAGCGGGGACCGGATCACTGTCGACATTCAGGACCACCTCCCGGACGGAAGGAATTATAGTGCAGTGGGCGGATCTGCAAAGAGCGAGAAAACTGTGCGCACTGTCCTTGAAGAAATGGCCTCGCCCAGGAAAGAAATGGTTTATCGTAATCCGCCCGAACACGTGGTGGCGTGTAGCGGAGACCCATTTCTGGGCCACCATACTGCAGGAAAGGAGACTCGCATGATCGTCGTAGAGAAAATCGAGGATGCTGTCAACGAGCTCCTGAGCAATATCAGCGGAGACGGGCATTTGGGAGAAGGCAAGAGGGAATCAAGAGAAGCACAGCATTCGCACCGCCCCTGATGGAGGATCACGGAAATCACAGATCTATCGGACATTCCGCCGGAATACCCGCAGTTGAACGGGAGTTTGGAATCCCTTTGCACCGGGATATGGGATTGATGAGTACTAGTAGCATGATTGATCGTAGCAATTCACCACACAAATCGGCCAAGGACATCAACGGCAGGGTTAACTGGTGGCGTGGGCGAAGTGCAGCCTTTCGTTCTCGCCACACTTCCATGGCATCTCAAGAATATTATGAAGGCCCGTGGAACCTATGCTGGATCCAAATTCGGCAGATACACCTTTCTGGCATCTCAATTCGTTTATGATATCTGCGGTTGTGATGGCATATTTCAGGGTGCCTGCTACCGGTCCCATTGATGGAAGCTGCCAGATGAACCTTTGGTACCGTATATCGGCCGTTAACTTGTTGACAACGTTCAAATCATGTAATTGGATTGATTTTGTCAGCTTTCTAAAAGATTGGTTCCATCCGAAAGACAAAGCCCACTCTTACAGAATGCTCTGATGATGTTCGATTAAATTCCTTGATACGCGCACGATGATCACCACCTGCGAGATTATGCACCCCCTTCCCCCCTATGACAAGAACCGCAAAGCTAAGTGGTTTTTCGGGCGCCCCGGACATACAGAAATTCAGACATTTAAGACGGTGCATCAGATTTGCCCTTTCTTGTTTGAGCCCGCGACGTCGACGTCGTTTCCCCGATCAATGGTCACAGCCGCTGATGTTAGCTTCGTTCTTTCTTGGTGATGAATATCTCGCACACACAGAGCTAACGTCGGGAGCGACCTCAAGTGTAAATTGTGCTGGGTGCGAAAGGGAACATTCATGAATTTTAATTGGACGATCTAGACTAGTTTTGGTTGCTACCGTTCTTGTTTTCGTTCAAAAACGCTGAAAAGCAGAGAAATACAGGAGGGTGGAAGATTCGGCGGGAAATCAAGGGGCGCATCATCCACATACACGGTTCGAAGTTAGGGTAGAGAATGATGAACTCAAAGAACTACCTATTACACGCGGCGCTCCACTACCACCTATACGTCGCGTCGGCTGCTTCGGTCGCAATAAACATAAGGATAGAAAAAAGACTAGCGTGTTGAAATCTCTTGCGCCCATTCACATCTGCTGAGGCGCATTAGAGCATCGATGCCCGCTGTCAACATATTGCCTGCGCTGAGTCTCGAAGATCCTCTCTTTGGGTTGATCTACTCTGTTTTGGGGGGATGGGTGAGCACGCCAAATTATGGACAATATTTCCTATTGGCTCCTCCATCAGTTCATCGGATCGAGTGTTGTCCTTTTGCTTGAGGGCATCCTGATTGCCCAGGTGCGATCTCACGCCAATCTCTTGCCCCAGTCTCAAAGTTTGACTGACAGGTGGGCAGTCACTATTCATGGTACTCAGAAGACGCTATCGCTATGAAAATGGCAGTCACCGTCCTATTTATTCTTACGATCCTGAAGTCGATACAATCACTGCGAGTGTCTCATGCAGATTCGCGACATTTTCGAGCTAACATTCACTTCCAGCGCAATCACTTGGATCAATAGCGTGTTGTACATGCAGGATCCTGCCGGCACAGTCGCCCTCAACAAGGAATGGTATCAAGTCGTCAACATCCCAATGGTAGGCCTCTTCATGCTATATCGTGGATATCCTCATTCATCTTCCCTTCTCAGGGTGCTGTCATCGCAGCATATGTCCAAACCTATTATTGTTACCGACTGTATGACCATCATTCAGAACCGTTCTACAACTAAGACTACGTTTTTTGCAATGGAAGTTGAGCGGCAAGTGGTGGTATGTTGCACCACTTGTGACAGTCATGCTTTTGGGACTGGCGTCGGCGATTATCACTGTACGAGTTCAGGTATTTGGCTCATTGCGGTGCTAAATGTCCCTAGGGGTCCGTTCTTGCCAAAAGTGGGAAATCCAGCAATTGGTGTATGTCACTTGAGGTTGGTCGAATACGGTATTGATATCTGTACACAGTCGCGGTGCATATCTCATGTACATTCGGTTCGTTGATGCATTTAATTTCCTTCGCCCCCATTCAACAATCATAGCTACGGACGTCTTTATCACTGGGGCATCAACATTCTTCTTGCTCAAAGCTCGCCAAAAAGCGCTGTCTCGGACAAGAAAACTCACCAGCACTGATCTGATCAAAATATGCTGTCAGACTGCTTTGCCGGCTACTACGGCGTGCGTTATTGTTTTTTTCACTTTTGTCACGCAGCTTGAGACTTCATTCAACTCTCAGAACACTTATCGAACTGGTCTGTTTGCGCATTGGGGGCAAGTCGCTGAAGCTACAGGCAAGCAACTCCATTAGGGAGGTTGTGCAAAAGCCGCACGGGCTGCATGCGGCTTTTTTGCATTGTGCAAGGCCGCATGCGGCACCGTGTGGCTTTCGTTTCGTTATGTATTATGTATCCAGCCTTGTCATACAGTGCTCTGAAAGCTATTAGTGTCGATTCCGGCGTCGCGTGGGAGGAGGAAGTGTTGAAATGGCCTTTTTTGGCAGCACCACAGCCATAGCCGCACGGCAGCTTCAGCGAAAGCCAAAAAATGACGTCAAACATGATCCACATTACGTTTGGCAAGTGGTTTAATTTAATGCATAGCACCCAATTTACTCATATTTCATCAAAAAGAACATGAATCAGCTCATAAATCCTTTGGTTTATTGCAGGGCTTTGCACAATGCAAAAAAGCCGCACGCGGCCCGTGCGGCTTTTGCACAACCTCCCTATTATTCTGGTCCTGTTGGACGCGGTTCCGATCATCTATGCGTACGTCTTCGTCTTTAATATCCTCAATATGTAATACTCAGAATCTCCGTCCGGAACTGTATGCTTTAATCCTCAACACCCGTCGCTCGCTTCAAAGCGGTGGTGTATTCACTGGGCTGGGTAACAGCGACACCAATCACCCCAGCGGTAGCCGTGGCCACGGGCAGTGGCGCTCTAACCACCCTGTGGAATTGTCATCGATGGGTGTTAATGTCCACGTTCGCGCAAAAGTGGATGCGGGAGAAACTTCCTCTGGTGCAAGTCGTTCCTTATTAATCTGGGATGGGAATTGACCACATTACAGATTGAATTCGACACAAAAAAAAGTCGGAGCGAGATGTTCTGACGAATAAACTCAGTTTCAATTTGGGGACGCAATGTATACTACTATCTACTCGTCGCGATGCATCTTATTCGCGTACCAAGTGCCTGTACCATTATTCAGTTGATCCGATGAATCATGATGACTTCCCGAGCTGTCTGGCATTTATAAGATAAGGCTTGGGTCGATCTAGATCTACTCTAAGAAACAGAGAAAAAGGTCTTGGCGCGACGCTGAGCCTTCCGATTGTACATTTCATTTGCCCAGGTTTGACAGTCTCGTGACGGCGTGAGATTACGTACCATTTGCCACGCACTTCGCACGCGCCGCCTCCGTGGTCCGTTGTGGAAGGCGCACTCGAGCTCGTTGAAACTGATCTTTGACAGAAATGGGGGACAACTGGCCGGTATTCAGTACAGCACAAATAGCTCCCCTAAAGGTCGATCCATTATTCGTTCCAGTGATACCACCCATTCCACATCCTGGCAGTGAATCGCGCTCCACTTCTTATTCAAGACTTTGATAATGGCTACGTCGAATATTCAGAGAACAGCTGTTTGGAGGCTCCTCATGTCGAAGGAACTCCGGTCCTTTCCACCCTCTCCCACGTTTCCGCCCATTCTGGAGCAAAATCCATTTCAGCTCTGCGACCTGGGCCGCTTAACGCGACTCCTTGCATTCTGTGAAAGCTGGAGTATGGTCTGTACTGGTATAGTCAATTGTCTCAACCGCCAAATCTTCCATCCGCAACTCCCACGACTGATCTTCCCGCCCGAGCTCGCGACGGGCATTGATAATGAGCCGGGTCGTTGTGAGCGTCGTGGCCGCCCAGATGAAACTGCGTTCATATAAACGCAGAATTTAAAACGACGAATGAAGATATGCTTGAAGACCACCCACAAAACAATGACAAAAATCAAAGAGATTGGTGCAACGATGGCGATTACTGTGTTGGCGACACGTAATGCTAGTGTGCAGACGAGGAGTGAGTCCAAGTGACACATTCGCCCGTAAGGCGATATTGATTCCACATACTGAAAAGAATCTTGACTCCAAGTTACAGCGCTAGCGCGAAATCAGAAAAGAGTAGAATACGCACCACAAAATACACGGCTCCATCGCGGAAAAGCATGCGCGTGATATGGGAGTGCGAGTCAGGACCGAGGGCACGGGGTCGGTCCAACGTGTTCCAGCAGACGGTGAAAAAGACAACGACCTCGAACACGAGCTAATCTGGGTCAGTCGCGAAAGTAAGAAGAACATCATGACACACCCCAGGGACCCAGAGTCCAAAGACACTTGGCTTCGAATTGAACGTGCAAAGGCCGACAGTGGGCTCAAAGACCAGAACGGCTGACAGAAAGGGGCAGAAATTGGATGAAGAACACCTGACGGCGATAGACCACGCACGAATCATGTTGGAGACGACCCAACTAGTGACAGCAAGGCTCGCAAGCTGCATGAAAACGAAGAAAGCACGAGACCAGCGGATGAGGCGGTGCCCTCGGGGAAGCGTTGTCCAAATGCGCTGGAGAACAAGGAAGTTGGATATAACAATTGAGAGCCAGCCGACGTATGTCTGTGAAGAGCTCAGCGACAGAGAGGGAAGAGCAAAAGCATCCAATACAACGAATGAAGTCCAGACTTTGCACCTGAGGAGAATGGACTGAGCTACACAATTTCATATACGGTCCTGACTCACGCCTATACGAATTTGGGTCAGGTGAATGAAGCTAGCGACGGGCGCACTGCGGACGTACAAGATCGGACATTACGATGATCGATAAACCGCTTCGAGCTTCAAAATAGTCGGTAGATGCAAGATGAAAAAGGGATCCACGCACTAGCAGTCTGCGCGGCCAGGAACAGCGGTACCATGTACCGCAGCAGCAAAAACAGGACTTTCTCTAGCGTGGTTGGACCTTTCCATATGTATTCCACCTCGTCGTCCAAAGTCAGGAGGTGGTCGAATAACAGAGCCTAGCACATTTCGGGAATTTCGAAAGGACAATTCGATTCGCTCGCTCACCACGAAACCGATGGCTGCGGAATTTAGAACTTGAAGGATCAGCATGCAAGGTTCGCGAACTGGTTCAAAAGGACAGTCTCACCGCTGATGTAGCGAGTGATGAGTACATTCTGAAGTCCAACGATGGCGGCCTCAAGGAGGGCAGCACCGTCCATTTCCCACCACACGCGCGGTAGTCCTGTATTTAATGGTCAGATAAGAATCATTTTATTGAGTGCGGTGATGCGATCGGTCGTCGAATTTGTTATGGATAAACAGCATTAAATTTGTACTATACCTGGTGCCATATTTATGAGAAGGGTTCGATGTTTTTGTCGCGTGAAATTCTTTTGCGGCTCGAGTACGGCCTTCCAGGCGAAGCTACGGAATGGGAAAGGTGTCGTACCGTAGAGTCGATCTAGTCCTATGGCATGAGATCGAGTTGCATCAGCGCTTCGGAGGCATTAATCGACTGTCGATATCGCGACCAATCTCGGAATTCTCACCAAAAAAATCATTTGCAAATGCCCTCAAGGCACTTCCAATATCTCGCGATGGAAGGAAGGTCGGCAAACATTGTGGGACTGCTGCCGTGTCCGCCAATACATATTGCTCTAAGACACTGATGGTTGGCACGGCGATATACTCCGCACTCAAAACGTTGACTATCAGATTCAAGAATGCATGGTTAAATTTTCACTATATCACCTGCACTACAATAGCCCATTGCTCATTTGGTCTACGCACCACTCAACACCAAATTCGCTCGCGTCTCGCCACCCTCAAGCCGGATCCAGGTCTCTACCCGATTCGATTGAATATCGGGGTTCACTACTGCGTCCGTCAAGCTCTCCTTTGCAGAACTCGACAAGAACAGCACATTGCGCACGCCGTGCCCCCACCCCGGCTTGTCATAGCCGCCATACCTTGAACGATCAGCGTGCAGTTTGAGAATTATGCAAAAGACCCGCACCCCGAATGCTTATTGAAGCAAAATCTCACGCCCTCAGTGCGCGTGCACCATTCGTTGCCGTGCGCTGCCCTCGAGAGATTAGCTTTTCGTGCGTAGGAGTCAAGACCCACCATGCCCAGAAACCACTGCATGCAAGTTCGGGATCTTGCCGAGTGCAGTCCAGAACGGAGCATCTCGAGCGCTGGTCACGTCGGCAGTAACGCGGACTTGACTACTTTCAGCTTGGAGGGACTCTTCCGCAATATTGTTCGAGTCCTGGACGGAACCTCCACCAAGCGGATCGTCTTTCCCGTAGTTAGAAAATCATAGGACAATCGAGGGAGAACAAACCGTTCAGTCCGAGGTCTACGCTAGAGTCCAGCGGTGGCTGCATCGCTTGGATTGCATGACTTGATAAGCACTCGCCTTAGTAGTCGATCGAATGTTCGAAAATCTGCCGTACGGCGCAATATGCACGAAGGCCAACGCGCCACGCGGAGCCGTGCCCCATGCAACCTTCATACGTGCGATCTCTTGGGTGATCCACGGGGCAACCGATGCATCCACCCAGTCAGGAAGAGGAGTCGCGGTCGGTGAGACACCGCCTGCCGTGTGTAACTTATTATGAGTCAGTGTGAGAATATCGAATGAGCGCACCGCGAGAGTCAAAGAACCACAGCACCAATGCTGGGGCGGTATCTGTGGGTTCCTCATAGATCTATGGTGAAATGCCCGCCTCGTGAGCCGATATCGCTGAGACGGCGCATCTGACTCGGACACGCACAGGTACCCAATAGTTTCCGGGGCCGCCGACACCTCCGACGCCCGAGGGTGCCACTCGTGTATAGCACAGATTCGGTGCAATTTCCTGCTCCCGTGCGATCTCTTCCAGATGCGTGATGTTTACTTGGTTGTCGTGATTCTAGCGAGCCACTGAACGGTAGAAGGGGGAACAAGGAATCCGAACCCACCCCGTGGGTTGAAGAAAAAGGAACCTGCGCATCTATAAGAGGTGCCATGATCTGATCGACGAGCAGGGTCGAATTCTCCCGAAAAGTGTCTGTAAATGTTCATTGATCACGAGCCACGCGTTCATGCAATGCAGAAACATACAGTCGCCGGTTATAAGGTCGCCATTAAATACCCTGGATAATTGGCCCATTTATCACCGAAATAACCGTGGAACTCCCTGGAACGTACACATAATCCGGTTCCTCGTCGTTCAGGATCGCGCGCATGAGGCGTGTGCTATTTACATCTTTCATCACGCCTACACCGTCGTCCGGGTTCTCGCCGAAATGCAGATCAGAGAAAACGGTGATCTTGAAAGTTCCGTCTGCGCGAAATGTGAGCCGTGGCTTGTCTGAATATGGGTCAAGCGACGAATGATAATCAGTAGATCCAGGGAGAGCTAGGCCCGTCCAGGTGAGTTTGGACGCTTCCGAGGCGGACTGGACTCACGGTGCTGCCAAGGGACAGCAAGCACTGTTTTCAGAGCCCAGAAACTGAAGAGAGCGGGCCTGAACATCGAAGTCAAGAGCAGACGTGAGGAGCTGTGGCGGTGTTCCACACACGTGCGTCGACGATCACCGCAATGATCGCCGGGAATTTGCCGACGCGGTGGTTCAATTATGCAGGATTGAATCAAGCTGGGAGTTTCTTTCATGGCGTGCGGGGAGTTCTTGATCTACACTATGCTTGGAAGGAGCGTCCGAAATAAATGGTATAAACCGAGCCGACAGTGGGCGACAGCGTAAACGATGCCCATTTCCGGAAGAATCTAAGATCAACAATGTACCAGCCCACTACGTACCCTTTTCAGCCGATGTAGAATCCGAGAAAAGAGCACAATAAACTGGCATTTATTCAACTTTTTACTGAATCGCAGAGGCGTTGCATCCATTATCTCCAGCTGTTGAGCATCCGTGCCACTCTCTGCCAGTCCCGGAAGAGTCCGTAATGGCCCACTCCTCCGATATAATGCACTTCTGCTGACTGTGCCAAAGTGGCTCGTTCCAAGATCAGGAGCTGCTCCGCCCGGCGCGGAGTTTACCATCCCGTGTTCAGCAATAATAACGACTAAACGCGCTTTTATGGAGGAGATCCATGCCTTGTAATGAACCACGAATGAGTCGTGGGATTTAGGACCGTCGTCCAGGTAGAAATGTTGGAGAAACTGGAATATGATAGTCATCACGGCTCTCGTTACTCCGACCTCCATGAGCGCATTAGAGGGGGCATCGGCCATACCGCGGAGTGCGGCCTGGTAATTCGCAAACGCTTCGGCCCCTATGGCGGGATCGTTTCTGAGCATATCCAGAACAGATTGGTCGGAAATGCCTCGCAGTTCAGGCAGCGCTTTTGTGCGTAGCAGGGCCTCCGATTGTTCCCTGAGCCATAGCGTCGGACAGTGGTCGATAAATGTAAGTCCCAAGACTTCTTCCCCGGCGTCCTCCAATATTTTCGTCAGTGCGACTCCGAAAAGGGTGGACGCCGAATAAGCGGCAAATCTATACGGTCCATGTGGTCTCTTGGCGCAGATCTGGTGTTTCCAAAATGCGACTAAGCCATGAAATGTGTCGAGAGGGGTCGCGTCGGTTATCTGGATCGCCCAAACGGATCCCTGAAAATTTGGCCGCAGGCCAAAAAAGAGCCCTATCGATCCATTCCCACCAGGCAAGATGATGAGGGGGATTCCAGACCCGCCACAAATTTCCACGAGAGGTTGTGCAGCCGGGTGAGGTAATGGCCCTCGTCGGGGATGATGATCGAGCTGGAGTTCGCCCCAGGTTGTTTGGCCCATCAACTGCATCTGGGTTACGGCCATGAAAGGCCGGAGTGCCGTCGCTAATCGGGACGCTCCCAAAGAATCCAACCCGTAAGAGCTGAGCGGAATATCTGCCAAAAAGTCCGCAGGAGAAATGCCTAGAATATCAAGGAGAATGGTCGTGGCTGACTGGCCATCTGCCGGAAGCGAGGATGCGGAATTAATCTCTGTTTCGATCTGGGACCAGTTCAACCCTCCAAGGAGCTGCATTTGCGAAAACGATCCGTATGGGCGGAGAATCGAAGACAGCTTTGCCGCACTGATGGAATCGAGGCCATACACAGCCAACGGCTGCGTGACATCAAAGTCGCCCTTCGGAACCTCGAGGAAGTCCAATACCCGATCAAGTATCTGCGCCTGGTCGTGCGGCTGTTTCGAATGGGACTGGCGCAAGTACATCGGTGGGAGGAGGTGCCGGCAAGACCATGGTAGAGTGAAGTTTACGTCGATGGAATCCCAATCCAGGTCCGGGATGTACTGATTGAATGGAGCATCATCCAATTTTCGAAGCCCATCTTCCAGGCAGACCCAAAGAGCTGTGAGCCATGGTGAGTCGGACCCGTGTTAAGGACATGTTCGAACTACCTTCTGCCGACATGCTAACATACACGCCCTTCCGATCAAGATGTTTTGACCTTGCGCGATCCTGTAAAGTGACCATGAGACCGCTGCCAGAACATGTTGGTAAAAGACTGACTAAATAACCGGCGTCCGAAATTCCGGGGGTTATCATCGAAAATGCGTTCGGATAAGGGGCCAGAATACCATCGAGAGCCGTGCAGGCACTGAGAAGGATGAGTTGACTGTCTCAAACAGCGGAATGACGGACCTGGCATAATTGGACTGCCCCACCAACCCGACGAGGCCACTGAGCGATGAAAAAAGCCACGAAAAAGTCCAGCAACCCGATATCAACATGGGTTGAAAAAGCGTCGAAAACCTTCAGCTTGGAATCGTATACAGATTTGAATGACCGTTGACTTTGTCTGAAAAAGGTCTCGTCTGCCAGCACCAATGCCATGTGGAAACAACCGGCCAGGGGCGCAGGTAAGTCGCGGAGTAAGGAATGCATTTCGTCGACATCCGTGGCATCACATGCTTCCATCCGAAGATCGAGGTCGTCTTGACCTTTCAGGTACATAATTTTGGCCAATGATAGCGCGTCTATGATGGGGTCGAGAGATTTTAGTCCCCTGCGCGATGTCAAGACAAGATGTCTCGCTCCCTGCTATATTGCTGTTAGACGATGATTATTACTCGAAAGCAGGGAGATACCTGATACATCCACACCGCAAGATCCACTCCAAGACCGCCGATTCCCCCAATAAGAGTGTAGGCTCGGTCTTCGCGGAATGGAGGGGAAGCCCGCCGACCGTTGCACAGGGATGGCGTTACGGGCGGTATATCTTCGGGCACGGCCGAATATATCTTGAAAAGCTCCGAGAAATTTGGTTGAATCTTTGTCAGGATGCGCTGCAAATATGAAGGATCATCGGCGAGCTCCTTTGTAAGAAGTTGATCCCACACAATTACTCTCCCGGATCGGGGAATCCAGCGATGCAGATGATGATACTCTGTGTATGTTTGAGAGTCGGTGAACAAAATATCGAGACGCTGGTGCGTGTGGGGATCCGTAAAATCCGCGACCACGACTTGAATTTGGGGCAAATCGGAAACGTGTTGCTCAAGAATTTTGGCCAAGGAGGGGTTCTTGAGAGCAACCGCTAGGCGAGCTTTAGTCGAAGGCAGATCCATGATGGATATTAGGATGGCGATCAGTATGTCTCTGGCGGATTGAACACCCGCGTTTGGCCGCAATAAAGCAATGTTGGTCCTGTGAACCCGGAAAGTTTTGTCCGAGGATGGCTCCGCAATACCACAGACTAAATGATGAGTCGAGCTCCGCGAAAGACCTTCCTCGATCTCCCCCACAAGGCATCGTACTGAGGAGACATCCCAGCCCAATGAGGAACGCGAACCGTAATGTAGTCCGGACTGCGCGATGTATTGGCCAAATTGGATTGAACGGAAGGGGGAGGAGAGAGGACGACTCGTTGGACGTGGGCACAGCCGCGCTGGTCGAAGAAGACAACATTGTCTCCGCTCTCAAACGTTTGAGCGTACTGAGCGAGCATGGGCCCCGGGAAAAAGCCGTGTCACGCCGTGCCGTGCCGTGTTGGCGTGTTGGCGTGTTGGCGTGTCCCGGTGTAAGATTAGCACACTTTGTAAGTGGCTCTTGGTTGTCAGAAGCACTCTCAAGCTGCACTCAAGGGATCTCTCCCACCACTCAATGCACTTCCTACCTCCAAGTGTAATCAATATTGTACAGTACTTACCCACGCTATATTATTGACGCGGCGGCATTGCCGCATACCCCTTAGCTAGTTCGACAACAGCTATTGTGACCAGAAGCACCTTGAATCATGTTGTGGGGGCGTACATACATCGGTTAGCCCCCCCAAAATTCCACTTCACACACGGCGTATCGACTATTTGAAATTCTTCCGATGTTTGCCGAAATCCCCATGCTGTGACCTACTCTCGTGTGATTTCCTGCAACCCCGAGTGAATTCCCATTGAGTTTGAGGTATGAAGGTATCAGGAGGCCTCCATAGACCATGAGCTGCAGGGTTATGTGGGCTTGGATGGTTAAGATGATCAATAAATTCTATTCATCTCCAGAAAATTATCTGCTTCACTAAGTTGAGGATGTGTGTAAGGGTATCACAGAGCCTGTGAAACTTCGAGAAGAATGTTGGTCTTCCACCGAGGAAATCTATTGCACATCATCGAGCTCATTGAATTTAGGCAAATAATTATTTCCCGCGGTTGAATCGGGCGGCCTGTCACTTCGAACAGAGAGTGCCACGTCCATATTTTTTTCCACAGGCCTTAGGGTATTGCAAATGAACTAGTGGAGAGACCTGGGTATATCAGTGCATCTCGTGGATGCAGGACGTCCCTTCCAATGACTATACCTGATTGTGCCCAAAATTTATCCCAAAATTTATCCCAACGTTTCACTGAAAGGGATTAGCAGTGTCTTTTCAAATACAATGAAATGCAAAAGAGTGTACCACAACATCGATGGGTGTACGGTGATGCACGGTAGACGCCACGGCTCTGCACGGCTCATGCCACGGCGGTGCACGGTACGCCACGGCAGTGCACGGCACCGTGTACCTCTGCCGTGCCGTGGCGTGCAGTGGCGTGCAGCGCCGTGCACGACCGTGCTGGCCCAAACCCCTTATAAACTTATCCACATGGACTATTGTTCATTGAATAACATTCCTGAATCATATTTTTTACTTCCAAAGTCAACCAGTTGAGATATCCCGGAACGAGGCCGAGGTCTTCCGGCAACACCCGTGCTCGTCCTCCCGAAGCTATTTAATCACGCTGGTTCATAATGTTCGCAGATTCACCTATATTCACCACTATTCATCCAGTAATGACCCTGGAGGTTCTTCTTACTGTCAAGCTCAACGAGTTATCGGACACATTGTATCCCCGAGTGCCCCGACAGAGGCTGATGCCTTCTAACAAAACTCGTGCTCACTCTCCCAATATATTTATCATCAACATTCACAGGTCCCAGCATGTAGGTATCTAACCTACAACTACAAAATACGAAAAAGCTCTCCACTTCCACAATTCTGCTAGTGGGTGGAATTCAAGTGTCGCCGTGTTAGGAAACCTCGATCGCGATTGATTACTTTTTCCTCCATCAATGGTGAGCGCCAGACCTTCGACTCAGCAGCACAATAGTCTTTGTATGTATTTGCCTGTCTTCCATATGAGGGTCCTGGTAATCTGTGTTTCCCAGGGTTTCCTGCGGCATATGGTCAGGGCATTCAGTATTTTGCCGCACCGCTTGCGCCGACATTTGTCCATGAAGCACCTGTACCTGCGAGGGGTAAGTTGCCCGGCGCGTTTCTGCATGTTGCCTTGAGCTCTGGACTTCGCCCCAGCGCTTGTCCACCACACCACGCCTTCACCTTTGTCAAATTTTACCATCATAGATATTACAGGCCATATGCAGACCAGAGGGTCCAAAACATACTTTTTACATTCGGCCAGTGTGTGTCTGTCAATATGTACGAATTAAGTTGAATGCAACCGCTGCAAGTAGGGACACAAAATTATTTGGTCCCATCCCACCCTCAACAGACCCTCAGAGGTGAAGCTGGGTTTACAGAGTCGGGCGGAGATAACATATGCGTACTCTGGACTCCTTCGTTGAAGAGAATGCAAACGAGGCACTGCAGAGCGGTCAGCTAATATCTCTCGAGGTCCAATTAACCGCGGGAATTTAAAACCTAACCACGAATTTAAGTGTAATGAAATCCGATTTGAGCATTATTATTATTCTGAGGGTTAAGGACATCCTTCACAGTCCTTTTACCCAAGAATATGGGACTCCCAAAAAGTACCTGTGTAAGCCTAACCGTCGCACGTCAGGACACGCCAGCACTGCCACTGCGGCACGCCAAGCCACGCCAAGCCACGGCATGCCACGGCGAAAAACCGGTGCCCAGCGAGCATAAGAGCCGGATTTGCCATATGTGAGGCGGATTCGAAAATGGCAAGACGGAGGTCCCAAAGTGGTGTCTCCTTTCTCAAGGCCGCACACAACCCTACCGCAGCATCTGCATTTCGGCCTTTTGAAGCTAGAAGGTAAATCGTAGTTACTAGTCGATGCTGCCGGATCGTGGACACTGAGCTTCGTTTGCAGCTCAATCTCCTGCCCATACTCGTACGCATACAAGTAGCGTGGGAGTGCGGGCGGTGCAACGGTGTGGGGAGCGAATGACAAGGATCGCTGGGCCACAAAGAAAAAATCGCGACCATGGCCACCATGCTCCACACATGTCTGAATGTTGACAAAATTCGCGGCCTTGAGCTGCTCTTTCCACGAGGAGGGCGTCATGGCGCAGTGATCCCGACCATCGGCGTAGCCAAACCATTCGGGGAAAGAACCAAAAACGCAGTCCAACCACACACTACCCGGATTTTCCGTCCAGGCCGTTCCATCCAGCTCGACAGTGAGCAGACAGCCTCCAGGAACAAGTAAATCGTGGAGCCCAGTAAGGCATTGTCTGATTTTCGTGGCTGTGTGGAGGACATGAAGCGAGACGACGATATCGTACGCTTCGGTGTGCATGCCTTGGGGATCGGGATCCTTGCTGATATCGTATGCCTTGGGGATGACCGATCCATATGCTATGTTCCGCGCAAGATTGGCGACGAGCTGACAAGAGGACGAGTGAGCAGTACTCATTTTACAAGCAAGGCTAGAACATACAGCGTACGAAATATCTGTGACCGTGTATTCGACCAAGAGATCAGGATTCCGTTTCAATTCCTCAATGATGTAGGATGTCAAAAGCCCAGTTCCTAGAGCACCAACTCAGTTTTGGGGTCAAGGCGGTTAGACAGCCACAAACCTGCTCCCACTTCCAAGATCTTGATGAATCTTTTGCCGCTTCTGCGAAGTGTTTCGAGGATACCCGAGAACGCCTCGGCTGCTGAAAAGCATACATTGCTCGTTTGGCTACTTTTCGAGTAAAATTTGGCCATGAGGTCGTCTGAATATAATGCATCGACCGCGTGCTGAGTAGAGATATTTTGAATGAATGCAACAATGTTTATTGTGGTTGGTTACCTTGGGTGTGTGAAAGAGGGATTTATGGACAGCGGCAATTCGAGTCGTAATTTCGCAATGGTGGGGCCAACTGTCCCGTAAAATCTGCACGACTTCCGGAGCCAATTGGACTTCTTTTCGCCTTTCAAGAGCACGCCGCGCGGAATGAAGGTATCTGCCCCGCGATTCCTATGAAGAAATATTACCACTAGTCGGATCCCAAAACGAGCGCGTACGTCTTCCCCCAGAATGAGGTGTTGGTCCAAAGACCTCGATATCATATCCGCCGCAAGAGAATCCAAAATACTGTACAGGAGCTGGATTTGAGATTTGTCTGCAGGCTCGGGAAAGGAAGCATTGAGTGAGGGGATGTTGACATCAACTGCTACCGGTTGAAAGATTGAATCAAATCTGCGCTCCACAGATGATGGTTTGGCATCGAACTTCTTCACCATTAAATTGTGTAGTTTCGCCAGCGGAGTCCCCGACGAATCAGTGATTAAAATGTCGTAGCATCTAGAATCTGTGGAAGAATCAGATTCATGGCCGAAAGCAACGAGGATACTGACTTGGAGTCCATTGGCGAAGGTGAATGTGAGAGAACCAGTTACCAGCGCCGTAGTTACGACGATAGAATATGAAGTATTCGAGCCGCGATGGAAGATACATGATATCATTCGAGTATTGTTTTGAGATATCAGCGTGCAGCACTACATGTAGACACGCGTCCAATATCACTGGGTGTAGCAAATACCCCTGCGCTCTGTCGAGGGAGGCAAGTGAGGATAAGAAAAGGAAATTTATAAAGGGCTATCACACAATTCATCTGGGGCAGGGCCTGTAATCTCGGCGATCGCTTCCAAAGGACTCCCGTGACATCTTACAACCCTTTGGAAGCGAGGGCCATAGGCTGCGAGCGGCTCCAGTGATGAGTAGAAACCTACGACGACAGATTGACATTATCAAGATTCGTGAGCGAACGGTGGTGCAAAGTTACCCACCTTGGAAGTCCAACAAAGGAAGTCGCTCCCACAAATCCTGAAAATCAACTGGTGGCGGTGTTGCGTTCGGACACGATTTATCCGGGAAGCCACGGGCATGCACCCGCTCTCGAGAGGCCTGGCGGAATACTCGAGCTCAAGACAAGGTCAATCGAACGCATGAGACGAGTTAGCGCACCAGTGGAGTGGTGACCGACCACGAGGAACCCATTCTCTGAAGGTTCATTTCAAGACGCGAACTGGACCCAAGGGAAAGAATTGAAAGGAATTCCATGTCCCAAAGATAATTGGCGTCGGCCTCGAGAAGCTGCACGCGTTAGCCCTCATCTGCAGCTATAAAATGGCCACCTACTAATTCGATGAAGCCAGTCGCAGGAAGAATCGGTTCCCCTGGACCCGCAGGTTAAGTAGTCATGTTAAGCACTGTGAAAGTAAAGTGCACACCGTTAATTACGTGTTCCGCCAAGTCCGGATGACTGAACTTGTCGATTGTGAGGTTTGGGGACGCCAGGGGGTGGCTGTGGTCGGATTTGGAATGAGGTCGAGAGAAAGTCGAGTTCGGAGGCGGGATGACACGCGTAGTGAGAGGATGGTCAATCAGTTTCGGTTTTGCAGCGGAAAACCCGTATAGACCGCTGAGGTCCAACGAATTGATTCCGAGAAGGGAAAGACGGCCCACAATATCCAAGAAAGTCACTGGCTCAGTCGGAGACACCGAGGAAGGTTTCTTACCCGAGAGTCGGCGCATAGGACACAGCACACGGTTCTCTGGAACTCCATGCTCCAGAATGGACGACGATAAGACAGGATGACAGGAGACTTCCAGAAAAATGGGGGACGAGTGCACAACAGCTGACATCGCGTCGCTGAAAAGGACGGCATTCCTGCAGTTGTCCCAGAAATAACTGGGAGTAAACTTTTCTACCAGGGGTTTGTGTCTGCAGGTCGAGAAGACAGGGATCCTGGGGACATGGGATCCTGGATAGCGAGCAAAAATATTATTCATTTTGGCCCGATAGTCTTCTTCAATAGGTCCATGAACGAAGAATGACCGGGAACCATTGTGCGGATCCGTTGAGCGAAGAGACCCTCGCTTTTGGCGCGAGCGGCAAGTTTGTCGAGAAGTGCAGCAGTACCCGAAACCGTGATAGATTTTGGGGCGTTGAAGCACGAGAGCTCTAAGACACCTGAGTTTTCGCCGCGAATGCGTGCCATGAGCTTTGTCGCATGCTCGGCGCTACATGCCAACATCGCCATCCCGACCTCTTCACTCTCCGTAGGCGTCATGGCCTCTCCCCGGGCGATTGCAATCTCCATGGCCATCTCCTTTGGACCAGCACCAGATGCGTAGAGAATTGCAGTTTCTCCCGCTGAATACCCCAGCATCATATCTGGTACAATTCCAACAGATTTCAGCAGATCGAACAATGCCATTTGGAGCATCGCAATCGAGCTGACAGTAACGGTGACCGGCCAGCCCAAATCAGGCAGTATGATCGAGGGGCTGGTTTGCGATTCAGCGGCAGAAAAGAGACCGGTCGACTCTATCAGGGAAACGCCTTTGATTCGGCGGTAGGTGTCGTCCAATTCAAGGATGGTGTTTCTGAAAACCGGATAATCGGAAAACAGTTGTCGTCCCATCTCGAGGTTCTGGGGGCCCTGCCCACTAAAGATGAAAGCGATAGGAGCAGGGCCATTCGGAATTAGAGTTGGCGATGTTATGGCTGCGCATGGTGAGCGAGGAATTGTAAAGTACGTGCGCCAAGGGAGCTGGCGGGCCCGCCGGGAAAGCGTAACAGCAAGGCTGGGCAAATCTTCGCCATCAAATTCTGATGCAACCTGCGAAATCCGCTCTACTGCGCTTGAAGACAGACCACCGACCAGGAATAAAATCGTAGTCGAGGACGGTGTAACTGCCTGGGGAGCCGGGGGAGGCGCCTGAAGAACAACGTGGCCAGTCGCACCGCCGAGCCCAGAGCCGGATAGAGAGATCGTCGATCGCCCAGAGGAAGCACGACAACCTAGTGGCGTACACTCGACGGGCACGACAACGTGAAATGCATCCCAAGTAATGGTGCAACTGGGATTGGCAAAATTGACGGTCGGGGGAATGATCCTGTGCTCGAAAATCAAGCATGCCTTGACAAGAGAGGCCAGAAAAGAGGCGACTTCTAGATGACTTGAATAATGTCACTTATACCCACTGATAATCGATGGGAAGCTGACACGTACCCAATATTTCCCTTGACAGTGCCAATTGTGGTAGAAACGTCACTGGCGAAGATTGCGCAGGCAGCATTTGTTTCGATAGGATCGCCGACTGATGTCCCTGGCGATTTGTATTAGAAAAAAAAGCGAGAACCAATCCAGCGGCGAAAAACCTGTTGCATGTAGTTCCACATAATCGACATCTGTAACACTCAGACCGGCTCTAGAATACGCCTCCCTGATGCATTCTTGTTGTGCGACGCCGTTGGGGACATTGAGAGGCAGGTGCGACCCAGTGGCATTGATGGCAGACCCTACGACCTGTGGAGTGACATGAGAGATGCCAGGGCACAGGTGATTGCACTCACGACGGAATAAATGTGGTCGTTGTCTCTAATGGCGTCCTTCAAAGGCTTCAGGACAACGACGATGGCCCCTTCGCCACGGCTGAAACTGAAAGGCGGATCAGTCAATTTTACATCATGATGATGGATCAAAACACCGACCCATCGGCTGAGTCATCAAATGGCCTGGTGACTCCGCTCGGCGACAACACTCCGCCCTGGACGTAAGTTATCCATTCGAACGGGCTGAATAATAGTCAGTTGCTGAGCTGTATCTACAAACCGGCTTACTCTCGGTTTATTTGTGCGGCCCCCACAAGTGCGGCGGTGCAATCCCCCCTCTCGATCGATCCAATGGCGAGGTGAAGGGCTGTTAAAGACGAGCTGCAGGCTGTGTTGAGGGACACAGATGGTCCCTTGAGATCGAGTGCGTAGGATATACGGTTTGCTAGCGAATATTGCATCCAAGAAAAACTTCCATCTGCGTCAATTCCGTTCTGAGACTTGAAGAAAGCGCAATTCGTGAATGGTTTAAATTGAAACGGTCATCAGGATCCATTTACCTGTCTATGGAGAGTACTATTACCGCTCATGAAGCATCCTATCTTGCGGCCTCGCGACTCGATCCCAGAATCGAATAGGGCTTGGAATGACAAGTCCAACAGGCGCCGCGCGCTATGCGGAGTGACGCGAGCGTCTTTAGCGCTGATTCCGAACGCAATATTGTCGAAACCAGTTGCATTCTTGAGAAACGCACCCTGGGAAGGGAATTTGACTCGGGATTCCTCGCTGGCGAACGTCCTCTCTCAATTTCAATGAGCAAAGATCTGGCCATCATGCACGTACTGAAAAAGCTCGGGTAGAACGTCCCTCATCGGTTCATGTGCTTTCTCTCCTTTAGCAAGAAAGTTCCAGAACGTTGTATAGTCCAGGTCGTCAGAGGATGACGATCCCGAAGGTAGTTGCGCCGCGATTCCAATCTAATTGCAGTGTTAGCTTGGTGATTGAGTTCACTCGAGAATTTACAATGGCAATTCCGTTGAGCTCCATAATCTCGTCCTACGGCCACGAAAAGCCTGTTTGATTTTATCAGGCCGTGGGTACTATCACCGACTCTCTGACCTTGTTATATTTCCCGGAAGCGGGGCTGTGCTGAGCGAAAACGGGAACGGAACTTGACTGGAATGCAGGTGGACACTCGAACAAGCCGAAATCTGAATACCCTCTTGCAAATGATAGATCCGCGGCCATAGACCGGTCATCGCGGAGGCGGGGCTAGTTAGTCAGGGAGAGGACGCGTAACTGCATGCTTCACAATTTATAAACCGAATTCTGAACCCATTCAGACGCAAGCTCGGACGAGAAAAAAATACCAGGTTTCGCCACGGATATATTTGTGGTTCATTTCGTGGCCCAGATGATCCACGCAGCAGTTTACGTATCTCCTTTTTTATACAAAAGTGCACTGGGGGTGCATTCACACATGCAACCACCAAGCCTTGATGCCTCAGTCTCTTGGGGAGGAGGTCGTTATTCTTGGCCTAAGGAGAATTTACATTCCACGCTGTTTTCTTTTGTGATGGGTTCCGTCAAGTTTAAAAATTCCACCCGATCGCAAACTCGGTGAATAATTGTCGACCATTCCGGTTGTAGATGCAGCATGTATCCGCCCTCGTTGACACAGCAGTGACCGAAGTTAGAGCGGTCCAAGGCAGGCTGTGCGTGGCGGGAGCAGAACCAATCTTCTGTCGTAAAACCTGTGATAGGAGCCATCACATCGCGTGCACTTTGTTACCTCGATAATAGACACCGTACTATAAAAAAGTGTGCCAGAAGTGGATTTTGAGCTCTACCATCCAACGTGGCTTTCCCATCAACGGAAAATGGCCCGTGAAAGGGGTGGTTCTGTGGGTGAAGGATCTGAACTCTATTATCGAACGTTTGCGTCCATCGGCGGTGTTCGCTCACATAGTGGAATCCGGGACTAAAGAGGCTGGAACCACTCAGGGCCGCGTCCAGAAAAGCCCGGTAGGCACGGCTATCGCCCCGCATGAAAGGTCCGCTTAGCCGCAAGCGCAACATAAATATAACATAGATGGAATGTCGAATCGAGCCTCAGATGGGCGCTGATGGCCGCACCCACAGCTACAAGTCCCAACCAAATGGGTTTCCGCCAGTGCCTATAGTCAGCCGTGTGTCTCGGCCAGCGTGTGCAAACGGAACCCCCAAGACCCAGCGTGTTACTGCGTCCAAAACTGCGGTCCATCTGATAGCGTGGCTGGATTCGTAGGCGGGGACTTGTGAAGGGGGATGGAGAGGGGAACTGGGCCGGAGATATGGTCCCTGCCAAAACACTAAAACGACTGGGGTCGCTATCCCATGTATGTCATGAGGTCGGGCCAAGATCGACAACACGAAATTTCAACGGACTAAGTTCAATCCTGGTTCATACGTGTACGCAATCTATCTACCCATCAAGAGACTTCACTCCCAGCTCCGTGTCCACATTTATCGCCGCGAAACGAGAGTATTCGTCCCGGTTAACCTCGACTAGTCTTGTAACATTCACCGCCAGCTCGCCGCGCCCAACCGGTAGGCGTACAGACTCAGAATTAGTGCCCTTCGTCGTAAAATAGGTCCGCCCAGTGGAACTAACCCCGAGTATAACGCGGATTATGATCATCGTGAAAGCGATTCCCTGGAGCCTCTGAGCAGTGAAAAGTAAACCTAAAACAAGGAACTTACTATGACTGGGATGCTCTGCGTCAAAGTAAAAGCAAGACAAAAACTGGTTAGAAGTCGATATATATGATGAGGAAATTCCACTACCATGTCAAGAACAACGAATTGCCCGTTATTTCCGCATAGGTAGGCGATCATGATTGCGATTAATGTTGCTGAATAAATGGCAGCGCTTTCGACAATGACGATCAAAGTCGCGGAGAGGCGATCCCGTCCGATCCTGAATTCTTTGACCGCACGCGTAGTGCCGATAATCCTATACGCGATGAGACCTAAGAGAACCATTAGGACCTGGAACCAGATTCTAGGGTGAATGGGCACACTGGTGCAAACGATATTGGTCGAAAGTGTTAATGCGATCCAAGAAGTGATCCAAGGGACAATTGGAGCCTGGAAAATCGGATTTCCGGGCTCCACCGTCGTGAAAACATAGGTCGTGCCAAATCCGGCCACTGCAATGTATGTTGGTATCCAGTCTGTACCGTCGGACCACCAAGAAAACTTTCACCACCTGCGGTAGCCAGGAGCAGCAGTGCGGGGATCGCTCCAACCAACCAATTTCTTTTCCACACAACATAACAACGGTAGCTCTAAGTTTCCCAGGTCAATAAATCCACGCCAGGGATGGGTAAACTGACCGCAAAGCTATCAGCTACCAGCGTTAGCATGGTGTATGAGATATTTCTCGCTGTGTACGATGGCAGCCTCAACGTGTTGTAAAAGGCGCTAGCATCCGGAGAAACGAGAAAGGCCTGGTAAGCCCGGTAAGCAATAACGCACCAGTGCTATCGTAATCGTCAACTGATGTACAAGTTGACCATTGCAGCAATTACCGTCGCTGATAGAATCCAGATCATGACCAGCACCACGAGAATGCCCTGCCAGCTGGAAGCTCCCTTTCCTTTTAAGATGGTGTATAAGGCGAAGCCAGCCATCATGGAGAACAACCCTGACGAATGAGAGTTGAGGACAGTTCAATTAAAAAAATTTACTGGTCGTACCGAACCCCAAAGATTCCAGAATACACCCTAGTAACTGTGAAAAAGGATTCTCAGGAATTAATGGCACAGAGGAGATCGAGAATACCGACGGAGGCCGCAGCCAAATTCATCTGGGGCATATCAATGGTTTGTGCTCGTTGTGCCCTGCAGCACCAAGTTTATATATCACGGGTCAAAAATATCTATACTTTTCCAGTCGCAGTGACATGGGAGCAACTGCGAGCAAGTGATAGCGCATCGGAAAATACTGAACTAGCGGGGACTCTGGTTTAGGGAATGGAATGGAAGAGTGTCGGCTAGTACTCAGTAAGAGCCATGAATACACTTATACAGTCTGGATTCGGAGCCAACTGCATGTGTTCCCCCGGGCTGGAAAATTCGGAACCCGGCAATCTCGCCCAACACAGAACATTGACCTGTGCACCGGGTCTCTGTGAACTCACCGTTTGATAAGAGGAATGTCTTGGGAGGTTCCATTTTGAGTTTACAATTGCCGTCGCACACGGGAACCCGACCATTAGACCATGTGGAACATTCGAGGTCCGCTTTCTATAACGGTTGATGCAGATTCGCCGTCTTGCAACCGCCGAACACCCCGAACAGTCTAGGCCGCAGGTTCTCGTCACCTCAGCAAGTTTAGGAAGATGTTTCTGCCTGCGTTGGGTTCCAGTGCCCTTTTGCGTATAGTCGGGAGCGCAGCGCAGCACAACGATGAAACACGACGGCAATCTTTGATTCATTTTAGACTGAGTGTGGGCTTTGGTGGGCTTCGAGCCGGCACTTATGACATATATGTCTGACTTTTTAATCCTGGTTTTCCCTTCATTTTCAACCTCCGACTTCTCCATATTCATGTTGTAGGTCAAGAGTTCAGGGTCTGTAACCGTTCTCTTCAGACTGATGTATTAGGTAGACCCGTATACTACGCACCTGTAACCGTTCTCTTCAGACTGAAGAGATCGGCTACAGGCTCACAATAATACATGACCCCGCTGATCCAAACACGACTCTCGTCCCCATCGGGACTCGACGCGTCTGGACGCGAGGTCCCAAACTACAACACTCCCACTGACCTCGCAGTCCAGCAACTACTCCAAACCAATCATACGCCGGCATCGTAGAGTTGTATCCCGTGGAAGAATCTTGGTAAGAAGGTCAGCGGGGTTCGCACCGGATTGACAATAATGGATGGTGAGGTCCCCATCCTCAATATAGTCTCGGATATTGTGATATTTCAGTGCAATATGTTTCGCCTTGTCGTGCATAGCCGGGTTCTCGGCGACAGTTATTGCCGACTGATTGTCGCAGTGCATGGGCGAGGGTTGGTCCAGCGGTTGTCCCAGGAGTTCGCCGAGCACGTTGCGGATGAACATGAGCTCTCGTCCCGAGTGGCTACCTGCTATATATTCGGCCTCCATCGTGGATTGAGCTGCAACACTTTGCAGACGACTGATCCACGAGACAGCTCCACCTGCGAGGAGAACAACAGTCCCCGATGTTGAGCGCAGCTTATCTTTGTCACCTGCCCAGTCCGCGTCGGTATAGCAATGCAGGGTGCCAGGGAAAGGTGTTGCCAGATGTCCCGGGCCGCGGTAAGTAATCCCCAAGTGGAGTGTTCCTTTAATGTAACGGAATAAATGCATCAGTGCATTCCAGTGCTCAATTCCTGGATTAGAGCTGAAGCGGCTGAGTACTCCCACTGCATAAGCCAAGTCGGCACGCGTGCCTAGCATCCCGTACATGACACATCCCAAACCACCCAGATAGTCCTTCCCGACCATTAGTTCTCGCTCCTCACGTGTCTTTGGGGACATTTCCTTGGTCAATTTTGTGCCAACAGGGAACGGGGTGGACACGGGCCGGCAGTCTGCCATCCCGAAACGCTCAAGCACCCCCTCGAAATATTTCCTCTGCGAGATGCGTACTGTCTGCGCTTCAAGATCCTGAGAAATTTCAAGACCAAGGCAGTACGACGCGACACCAAGATCTTTCATCTTCAGGCGTGACGAGAGCTTCGCTTTGAGCACATTCCAGGTGGGTTCGTCATTGGTAGCTCCCTGGAGGTCGTCGACATATAACGCAATTACGACAATAATTTCCCCGCGCCGGCAGAGATAAAGACTGTGATCGGATTTGAGACGAGTGAAGCCAAGGGATTTAAATATCGAGTCGATGAGCCGGTACCACTGGCGTGAGGCTTGCTTGAGACCATAGATAGATTTGTGTAGTTTTAAAACCATCTCCTCGCCATGCACATTAAGTTTCAGTGGAAGACCTGGTGGTTGTGACATGTAAATCTCCTCATCAAGCTCGGCATTGAGGAAGGCCGTAACAACATCCATTTGGTAGATGGTGAGACCGTAGTGGGCGGCGAGGGCAAACATGACACGGAGAGAGGTAAATTTGACGACAGGGGCGAAGGTTTCTTTGTAATCGATCCCGTGAATTTGCGTGAATCCACGTGCAACGAGCCGAGCTTTGAAGCGCTCAAACTCGTTCCATTGGTTTGTCTTCACGCTGAAAACCCACTTGCATGTTATCACTCTCCTCCCCTCTGGACGATCAGCATACTCGAAGGTCCCAGTGTCCACCAGCGAGCCAAATTCGGTTGCCATCGCGTTTGCCCATTCCTCTGACTCAGCACTCGCCATCGCTTGCCTGAACGTTAACGGGACAACAATTGGAGGCTCTGGCACTCGTGCAGGACGAGCCTGAGCTTGGAACTCCTCCTCCTCCTCAAGCTCAGGTGCGTCTTCAATTTCTGGTGCGGGTTCCATAATGGGAGCCGGTGGCTTATAACGGCCTTTCGGGAGCTTTGCACGCTCATCTACCATCCCATCAAAACGACCAGGGAGCTTCCGCACCCGCGGTGCCAGCGGCTCGTCCACAGCAGCAGCCGGTGCATAATTTTCAGGCACCTCTTCTTCCGGCTCCTCTTCCTCGCTTTCGACATTGTCTCCTGTAACAAAATCGGCATCCAATTCGGGCAGCGTGGCTGGATTCTCGGGGGTAGAAGGTACCTCAGCTGTAGGAGGAGGATTGGGAACGGTGGGCGGCAGGTTCCGAAGGTCCGTGATAACTTCAGTCCAGCCCGATGATTTGCCGCGCTCAATGAAAGTTACATCCCGCGATTTGTAGACTTTCTGCTTCACGCGGTCATAGCACTTGTATGCTTTCGACTGTGTACCTGGCAGGTTGTAGTACCCCAATAGAATGCATTTCACTGTCGTATCTGCGAGCTTCGGACGTCCTTTAAGCAGCAAGACCGACACATATACTTGGCAGCCAAATGGGCGTAGGTGGCTGACATCCTGCCGTTGCTTTGTCCACGCTTCCTCGGGGATACGCCCATCGAGGGAAGAATGTGTTGGACAATAGTTCCGCGTATTCGCCCCATACAATACGGCGTCAGGCCAGAAGCCCACTGGAAGCCCAGCCTCCTTGAGATTTGCCCGGGCGCTGTCCTCCAGTGTACGGTTCATACGCTCTGCAACGCCGCCTTGCTGAGAAGTATGCGGGGCGGTTGTCTGATGGATAATACCCTCGGATTCAAGCAGCGCCTCGAACTCATCAGATGTGTACTCGCCACCGTTGTCGGTACAGATCTTTCCAATCTTTTGGCCTGTCTCCTTTTCCACCCGTGCCTTCCACACACGGAATCGCGCTAGGGCGCTGCTCTTAAGCTTCATGAAGTCGACATCAACGTGCGCCGTGTAGTCATCCGTGAATGTGATGAAGTAACGGCTCCCGCCGATTGACATTGGCAAAGGTCCACAGATATCCGAGTGTACTAGCTCTAGAACGCGAGTGGCACGTTTCCTTCCTCCTTTCGGGAATGACTTGCGCGGAGTCTTCCCAAGCAAGCAAGCTTCACATGTGAAATCATCTCCTGCAATCCCCATTTCCAAACCATCAACCATCCCGGATGCGATGAGTTTTCTGAGATCGGAAATATTAAGATGGCCGAGACGCCGATGGAGCGTGAGGATGTCGAGGCGCTTACCGGCGGGCGCGGGGGTTTTAGCCTTGAGAACCGATGGGAGTGTACTGTTCAATGAAATAGAATTTGCAAGGCCGAGGGTGTAGAGACCGTTCTTGAACACAGCCTGGCAGAGGGCTTCGCCGCGTAATTTGATCAGGCATAATGTGCCCTCAAATTCGACCTTGACTGCAGGGACAGCTGTCAGCTGTCCAACCGACAGTAGCGAGCCCGCGAGCTTGGGCGCATGCAGTGTCCGTGTGAAGTCCATGGTCCGGACTCCCGTCGGAGACTCGATTTGCCTGCGACTCGTACCGCAGCCGATAGCGTAGATTTCGCTGTTATCGCCAAGCTGGATTGGGATTGGGTTCTCGAGTATGGTGTAGGTGACAAAGGATGAGCGGTCCGAAGTAAGGTGACGGGACGCGCCCGAGTCGATAAAGAGCGCGTCGATACGAAGGGCGTTGGTGGTCTTCTTCGTGAGAAGGACTTTGACCTGATTATCATCCGTGGTGTCGTACGCAACCTGGGCGAGGCGGAGCCTTTCCTTGGCTCGTTCCTTGGCGGTGAGTGTGCAGTCACGGACGATATGGCCTTTCACACCACATCCGTGACAAGTGACGTCCTTCTTCCAGTCACTCCCACCACCATTGCCACGTCCTCCCCGTCCTCCTCGTCCACGCCCCCTCTGTTGCGCAACATAGGCCTTCACGGCATCGGCCGCCAGTTCGTCATCACGAGCTTTCGCCAGCACAAGTTTCTCTGTGTGCGCCTTGAGCGCGTGTTCTTCGCGAAGGCGGGCCGCAAGTACTTCGCGCTGCCGAACTTCGTCTTCCAGAAGGATAGGAGTGACAGTGAGAATATTGGTATGGCCAGTGAGGGAAATGCTCTGCACAAGAGAGGTAAAGTCGGCCGGTAAACTTTTGAGAGTGTACTGAAGAAGTTTGTAGTCGGATAGCGGGTCATTTCCGCGCTTCAAATCACCTGCATAGCCCAGGATGATATCCAGATGGTCCTGGAGGGGTCCACTCTCGACCCCGGCGTACTTGATCACCGAAATCTTGTCGTGAATCGCGATCATCGATTGCATCCCTTGGCGCTGGTAAACAGTGCGAAGATTACTCCACATTTCCGCGGCAGTCTGTGCGTCCCGAATGTACGCAACTTGGTCGTCACTGACCATCTCGATGATTCGGCGCCGTGTTTTCTCGTCGCCCTTGCGCCAGTCCGGGTATGCTGCGTTGGCGACCTCCACATCAACAGTTCCTGTCGCCGGGGGGACGGCGGTCTGCTGGATAACCGTGGTAGGAAAAACCCATGGACCGGTGATGTACTTCCAGCGCTCTTCGTCTTCCAGCTTCGACTGAACCTTAAAAGACCAGGTGTCCCAGTTTTTGCTGTCGAGCAAATTGAAGGCGTAGCGCGTTGAGCTGGAAACAGCTTGGGTGCCCATAACCTGTTGTAGGTCAAGAGTTCAGGGTCTGTAACCGTTCTCTTCAGACTGATGTATTAGGTAGACCCGTATACTACGCACCTGTAACCGTTCTCTTCAGACTGAAGAGATCGGCTACAGGCTCACAATAATACATGACCCCGCTGATCCAAACACGACTCTCGTCCCCATCGGGACTCGACGCGTCTGGACGCGAGGTCCCAAACTACAATAATTCAGTCTGATCTGCTTGCCAAACCACTTGGTTTTCTCATTTCGAATAACTTCAATATCGAGGTCGGGTTCGCCAGGAGCACCATCCAAGGCATAGCTTAGAGATACTCGGCTCGTCGGACTTCAGTGCCGACCGCAGTTCGGCGGACTCTGCCGCTTCCGCCACATCATTTGTGTCAAGTAGTGGGGTCCGCGCCTTTATTCCTCGAGCAGAGTGTGGTCCCCCATTTTATGACGCATGTGGCTCTTGTGTTCTTCGGTGCTTCTTCATTTTATTCATGGCTGTCCTTCCAATTTGACCGGCACACGGTATATTTCATGCAGGCCGCCAGTCTGGACGTCTCTGCAAGGTACCTTCACTTTCATTATAGTTTACCCAGAACAGACTAGCTGTATTAGTGAAGATACGCTGCGGCGAAGAGCGGTGACCGTTCATGCAGGTGATGGAAGATTGCAGTTCTGTTCTGATTGGACTTCGACCCGACCTCCGTGCCCACTGGCATGGCCAAATGGGTTATTGGTACATGCGGCTCCCATGTTCTTCAGTGGGTCCAAGGTTGTTCGAGTCAGAACTCTGATGCCAGGTCGTTGCATCGCGGAGATTCTGGAGCGCGTGTTTCCGCGGATCATTGCAGGTCCCAGGACCCACGAAGTAAAATTGACTGGGTATAATAACATCCCAGAAATCCGTCCTTCGGGCAGCCTTGCATGGATTTTCACGCTCCTCAGGAAGGGTTCAAACGGCCCCCATCCGATCAATGTATCTTTCTCCCCGAAATTCTGGTCAATCATGCCACAGAAAATCCGACGCATTCCCTTTACCGTTACGTCGAACTCGACGGTACTTTGAAAACAATCCTGTGGGGGGATGCTGTTCGGGCCATTCACAGGGTTGCCCAAATTGTTCAGACACACGGTTTAACGAGTAGCGGAACACGACCGGTGGTCGCCATTCTAGCTTCCCTCGGTTCGCGGGATCATTTTGTGGTTGTACCAAATGATAACAACCGTTTCAGACCAAATCACATATTTTTCGCTCATCGCTGGAGCCATGTGTGCAGGGTGTCAAGTCTTTCCGATATCACCTCGGAATTCGAAAGCCGCAACGGTTCACTTTCTTCAATCCGTTGGTTGCTCCCACTTGTTTGTGGGCCCCGATATTTCCATGCAAGAGTCGGTGAAAGGGACTATCAGCGATGGCGGCGGAACTCTGGAATTAATCCAAGCCCCGTCCTTCGAAGACCTGTTTAAGGTTTCAGCTATCCCTGCCATGCCTCCGATGCCAAAGCCAGAGGCTGAAGACGTTGCGCTGATAATGCACTCTTCAGGTCAGTCGAATTATGTTAAGCCATCAAAGAACTTATTCATCAGTCTACCGGCAGGATCTGTGGCATTTCCCAAAATTATCAAAATATCGCACCTCTCCCTGGCACTATTTGGTCGCTGCCTAGGTCAGTCTTTTCCAATGAAAATCCGCTGGCCTCAAATTCAGCTCCATAGAATATGGCGAGATGGATCTCTCTGGACAAATTTGGTCCGCACATACTTTGCCAACGTTCCGTGCGTGCTTCCCATTCCCAGCATTTTTATTCTTCTCAATTCCCCTCCAGATCTGGCCGGAGCAATACAGCTTTTCTGGGCGGTATAAATGGATTCTTCCAGTTGAAAGAAACGCAACTAATAATTTATGCTCAGGCAATATCCGGTATCACACTCGCGGTGTTTCCACCAGTCGTGCCGCCAACGATCCCAACCGCAGCGAGAGTTCTCGAGGCCGCCATTGCAGCAAACGCCCAGTTTGTGCTTTCTGTACCAGCATTTTTAGAGGTAGGAAGTTACATCAGTCCCCGCACATTGTATTGCCTCACGCTTCGTTGGTCAAGGTTTGGGCTCGTGATGCCAGCCAAATTCTTGATGTTCAAAAATTCAAGAGCGTGGTAAGCCCTCAGTTTCCAAGACAATGGCAGATTTAAACCGCGAATAGCTGTCTGCGGGAGGCCCTTTGCAGCGTGCGTCGTCATCCTGTTGGAAAAAGCATTATTCATTGTTTCTAACAGCCGCGGCGGGCGATATCCTGAGCAAGAATCATGTCAATATTGCCCACATGTATGGCATGTCAGTCCCTCAACGTTTTCTTTGGAAAACTTGATGTAAAACGACAAATACTAGGACGGAAGTTGCGGGTCTAAGTTTACTTTTGCCAAGTAAGTTTCGTCCATCCCCGTGTTACGTCTTCCTCATTCATATCCGTAGAGCAAGCACCAGAGGAAGGCTGGGAATATTTTGAGGTACCTTTGCGTCAAACTCCCCAGGACGTTGTTAACAGTTGTCCGAGTTCTCCCCTCATATTGATCCGGTGCTATTTCCGCTCCAGGAGATTCCTGGTGTATACCGGCTGGTTGTGAAGGTATTTACCCTGCTTTGCATGTTTGTGTTCGGTTTTGATCTCGGTAGCAATGTGCCACCCATATTCCCGCCGTTATCAACACGATGGTGGAGGGGGTTCCCGCTTTCGACACAAACGATCTGCTTGTTCCTCATCCCACGAACAAGAAACTCTGGAAAATATACGGCCGCCAAGGTGAGCAGAGGCTGCAGTATCACATATCACGCGTGCCTGTTTTGAAATTCTACGTAGACGATCAAATCATGCATTCCAATGGCGAAAAGGTTGGAGATATATGCCTCTTTCGACCTGTTGTTGAAGGTCTCTTTCCCTTGAAAGACGAACCCAGGGCCTCTCGGTATGCCCAATCGTTGTCGAAAGATTCTTTCATTATATCATGGTTTCTAGAGGCGATCGTAATGAAAGATTCTAGAGTCGGTCATGCTTTGATATTTGGACGAAGCAAATTCAATGCCGGGATCCTGATATTTCCTGCGGAACCATTCTGCTCGATGGAACCCCTGAAGGTTATTGATTTTCGCCGAAATATTTGGTTAGTGACTCTCCAGGTTGGACTTACCCAATGTCTTTCATGTTGTATCCCAGGCCTGCGGTACAAGAAGCCAACCAATTTGCTCCTTCGCATTCAAGGATATTCAAAGAGGTCAGATATTCAACTGTGCCTGTTTTCACCCAAACAACTCCGGTTTAGTTGATACTCGTTGCTGATCCTTTGAAGCCCGTTGAGCTCAGCGTCAAAGGAACTCCTCGTCGAGAAGCCACCCTACAGAAGTATCAGGAAGAGATACGAGACATATACGATAGCGTGAAGAGATCGTCTCTGACACATCTCATTGCGCCAGACAAGTTCGATATTTCTTCCGCTCATGATTTCGTCAGAAGCGTGGTGGCGGAGATCATGGTCCAGACGCCAGCCGATGATGAGGACATGTTCCAACATGGATGCGACAGGTACAGCCACAGTATTCCTTTTGAGAGAATGAATTTGCTGAATTTCTCAGTTTGCAGGCAACTTGGATCCGCAACTCAATTCTCCATGCGCTTAGGTCTTCTGAAGAGACCCGAATTGTAAATCTCCCGGATGAGTTCGTTTACTGTACTATTTCGATCAATTCGGCGGTCACGCGTCACGCCCCCCCTGTGCCGCGACGAATTTTGGTCTCCGTCACTGGTCACGGCGCCCAGTGCCGAATGTAAAATCCGTGACATCTGGGCCAAATCTTCCTTAGAGGTGCAAAAAAGGCGGAATTTGCGATTTTTTTTGGTCTCGAGCGCTGAATTTTTGAGGATGTCACGCCAAAATTGGCTGATTGCCGAAGTGCCGAATCGGTGTTTTCGGTCACGGGTCACAACCCATGCCGAATTGATTGAAATAGTACAGTACTCTCGGCCAACTATTCGATTACTCAGCGAATTTTTGGCTGGAATTTCGTCGGGTTCATCGGTTTTAGTGCCCGATCTCGCTGGGCGAGCATCTGAGATGGACGCTATGGTCCTCAAATACACGAGAAATTTTCCCAAGTGTAGTCCTACGGCTGGAGTTCCCACCGACGACGAAGTTCTTCTCGTTACAGGCACCACTGGGGCTTTCGGCAGTCATGTACTCGCCCATTCACTTGCGCACAGCCAATTTCGCATAGTTTATGCACTCAATCGACCAGGCACAGACATACAGGAGCGCCAGCGCAGTTCCTTCATAAAACATGGGATCAAGCCTGAGCTGTTGACCTCTCCGAAATTACGGCTCCTCGAGGGGAACCTGACAAAACCGACGTTTGGACTGGCGGCAAGTGAGTTTACAGAAATCAGAACACAAGTGACCTCTATCATTCATAATGGCGAGCAATACTGTTTAACGTGATTATATTTTTACGATCCTTAACGCCCTACTATAGCATGGCAGGTGGACTTCAATATATCGCTTTCATCCCTGGAACCTTGTGTCAAAGGAACGCGAAATCTGGTGGATTTCGCGCTTACAAGTCCCCAACCCACCTCGCCCCGATTCATTTTCGTGAGCACTGCGGGAGTATTCAGAAGTACGCATTTTCAGTTTTCTTGATTGTGCGGGAGGACTCAACAGACAATGAGACTTCCACGAGGCAATCGCTCCGGAGGCCAGAATACTCGACTCGATGACGTCCGCTGGAATGGGCTACGCCGAGTCTAAATGGGTGACGGAGCAGGTGCTCGACATTGCGGCCGAGAGGGCAGATTTAAAGGCCGTGATTGTACGCCCTGGACAACTGTCCAGTGGAGTTGGAGGCGCCTGGAAAGAGAGCGAATGGTTTCCGACTCTCCTGCGGTCGAGTCAGTTGTTGGGACATTTACCTGGAATTCATGGCGTACGTCATTTGAAATTGGCAAGCGACCAATGTACTGACAGGTCCTTTCTCCCAGACTATTTCGTGGGTGCCGATTCATGATGCCGCCAAAATTCTGGTCGAAATGCGCACAAGTGGGAAGCGCTATTTGCACCTGACGCATCCGCAACCTATTCCCTTCTCTGACGTTCTCCTCCCAATTGCAGAGGACCTTGGAGTTCCTGTAGTTCCCTATTCACGTTGGCTGGAGTCTCTGGAGATGGTGGCCTCCCATGGATCCGACAATCCAGGTGTCCGTTTGCTCGAGTTCTTTCGCCAGAGCGAGGAATCGTCAGAAGACGAAGCATTTTTCCCTGCGCGGCTCTACAACATGAATGGTCTCGAGATATCAGAAACCTTATCGTCCCTCGGCCCCTTGGGGAGTCGGGATGCAAAGGAGTGGGTTGGTTACTTGCGCGAAATTGGATATCTTTCTTGAGAATTTAACCCTGTAGTCCTACGCACAAATATCGTGTCGTCTATTATCAGAGACTGCCTTCCCGGCCACCTTAGCATTCTTCGCCACAGCCCCATACGTATGGTCGGACTGATACATGCATGTAGGGTCTAAATCAAAGGCATACATCCCGCGAGTGAGTTGAGATATTTTTCGCAAATTTACATCAGCATTTCATGGCATGCCGAATTCTTTTAGCGGCACGATGCCCAACACGGGAAAAACGGCCTAACCGGCCACCCGGCTAAATCCTTCACTGGCACTCATAATATTCACCCCAGTGCAGCCCAAATCATTTGTTGGATAGAAATACATTATTCCACAACCTCAAAGTGTAAATCTAACATGCATAGGGACCACGACTTTTTCCGTTGCCGGCCAAGGAGAATGACCGGATCGAGTGCGGAACAAATGGTGTGCCCTACAAAGGACAGAGGGCATTGAGCGGGCGAAATCGAGATCCACATGCAGCAATGAGGTGAATAAGGCCGTACCTGTTAGCAAATGACGTCTCTCATGTCCCAACAACCCCTCCAAAAAAGTCCATCTGTACGCGTCGATGAAATTGGGTGGTTTTCGGTGTTAGCCCGCCGTGAATGGGATGTCAGACAGTTAAAAGCCCAATCAACATGGTAAGATATATTATGAGGTATTTTAAGTGACAAGGTCAAATCCCAGGTCTCCAGAAAACATGGCTGGTTTGTTACAGAGGTGGCCGGCTCGTGACACTCGAAATAGAGTTAAGGTCTGCTTGGAGAATCAAGTCGGCGAGTGGGAGCTCTTTTCACGGATACTTCAGCCATGGGTCATCGCCCCGAGCCATGGGATGAGAACGGACTCCCGCACTTGTGAATTGGCCAGGAATTGGGAGAGCAATAAGGAAAAGACAAGCGAGAAGGCCGGTAGGGGATAAGAAATGATGTCCCCACGCCGGCATCTTGTTCGGAACCTTCTGATTGCCGCCTCCCCTCGCCTTTGAATTTGACATACGAGGACCCTGTAGGTCGTGGTTCAACCCACAATCACCAAATTCGGGAATTATGCATTGCACCGGCTTATATTAAGTAAGTGGCCGGTTACCTAGTCTGGCCGGTTAGGCAGTCGTTGATAATAATAATAGATGGTCTCCGAGACGCCTTGACTTCTGGGATGGAAATCGAAGCGAAACATGCTTGTTCATAACGGGACGAAAAGAATGGGAGACTCGCACAGGAGACAAGGAAATGGAAATGAGGCGTTGGCATCTCCTGATCGTGGAAGGGTGCTTCGCCGATACTGGAGACGCCACCCGCACAGTGAATCTTCGTCCGTCCGAACTCACCTAAATCCCAGGCAGATCTCTCCGATTCGCCGACCTATGTTCTGAGACGTTACGAATCCAGATGCTAGCCCGGTAGCAAGACTGAGAAGGCATCTGCCAGGGGTACCAGCAAATGCTATGTTCAGAACCTAAAAACTAAAGAGAACTGTCCTCAGCGAAAGCTTAAACATGGACGTCAAGAGCAAGCGATTGGCAAGCCAACCGTTTGAACCGTAGGACTTGCACCCGCCCGCATTACAGCCACGGCCGTAAAAATTACACACCCACATCCCGAATGACACCTTCTTTTCTGGAGTCGACCTCGAACTTATGAACACCATTCATGCAAGTTGAAAATCTGGGAACATTCCGTGATGGACTCTTCACGAGCCGATCCTACCGCTGCCGGCTTGTCACGCCCGCCGCCCGTTGAAACGTGTGCCGGCGGTCTATGGGTGAAATCCACTACAATGCAAATCCGACAGGCTGAATGCAATGGAGAAGTGCGCTCTAGTTCAGGATTTGTGAATCCTGAAACCAACACAAATCCCTAAAACAACAACCAACCAAACTCCACTAGCGGTTCTGGATGCGGTCCCAGAGAGTGCGACCGAGTACGGGTCTTTGTGTACCGATAGAAGATACATGGGAACAGTTGTTTAGTATCTGTGGATCGCAGCAAGCAAATCCAGGATCATCCGCAGACAATGGTTCAATTTATAGTTTTGCAACTCTGGGTCACCCACTCTGACCTCGTAAGACAGGAGCAGTGAACCAATTTGACACGCAACACGCAACAAATCCGGAACACATGTAGGACACGCAAAACACGTAGGACACACACAAGTAACACACAGGACACGCAGGACACGTACACATACACGCAGGATCACGTAGAACACACACACACACATACACACAGAACATGCAAGGGAATATCCCAAAAAAGCTGATAGATTGATAATAACTCAAAAATACAAGCACGTCCCCAAGGACAGCCTCGATGAATCAAGCCGGTGATTCCGCCCTTCTGTACTCGCTGGAGCAGACCACTAGTCTCTCCACTTTACGCTTCCGGGTAGGAGTCCGTGCCTTCTCCCTACAAGCTGCCCACCTTATATACTGTACATCTAAAAATAACTCTGCAAACATAATACATTAATCATCGGTATAACCATGTCCGTGACTTGAGAATATGAAATAACAATCACCAAGCTTGCTGACTGATTATTTTAGATCCTGAAAATGTTAGTTCTGGATTAGTCCCTCAAGACATTGTGGTTGGATTGGATAGCCCTTCAAAATGCCTCTTTATAGACACCTTGAACTTGTGTATAACCCAAGAGCTACCCTAGACCGTTTACCTGTCGAGGTTGAGCGGGCTCCCTATTTGTCTGATTTATTTCTGACGTGATCAGGGCCCTGACTTGGCACCCGAGCAGTCCTAGTATCCTGGATTTCTTGGGCGCACTACTTGTGCTCCTCAAAGGATTCTTGGAAATCCAGAACCTTGGGTTTTTTGCCTACAATTAGACGCCCTGGTCCCCTTCATAGCTCAAGTAAGGACCTTCTTCCTAAATTGGGTTCGAACTCGGTTGCCATATTAAGCCGATCAATATTTGATGGATGTATGACACCACATCCGGATCTGGCCCATTCCAGTCTGAAAGGTTCTGGGTCATCACGTGATCGAATGTGTCGCCTGATTGGTACAAGCATGGACAAACAATGTTGAAACTCATTCAAGATGAACTTGCTTTGAGTTCCACAAATAGGCACAGAATGGATGTTTTATTCCCCAATGTTCGTTTGGACTATCCGCAACCTCCTGCCCATAGTACGACAGTAGGATCCAGAACCAGTGGCATATTAGTCGGAGGCACCCAGTATGTGTGTATTCTGGATACTCATCCACAGCCGGTTCCGGATTTGGTTTCTAGTGTGTAGTTCCAGGTCTACTGACTTGGGACTTGTCATAGACCCTGATGCGCGTGTATTCGCAATGGAAATCCAGAAAACATTGATTTTCAGGTGTTGGCGAATTCACAGCTTCTCACTGTTGAGAAATTTCAATTCCGCCTCCACGTGCACTTTCGATTAGGGAATTTTATGGAGGCAGTGTTGGGCCTGCCGAACCTGCCGACGATGCCAAAAAGTGTTGCACAAGTCCCTCGCAGAGTGTTTTGGACTCACACTGTTTCATCAGTGAAGTATTTCGAGGGGACGTTATAGTATATTGAAATACATCCTTGCTCCTCAGGTGCGCGAAGAGGACCGACCATTCGAGGCCCTCCTCTCCCTCTTTGCGCTCGGGGGGTCCCCCAAGCTGAGCCTGCCACCCCTCAGGTCAGCACTCTAAAGCCTCGTTTGCGCTTTTCCCTCTGTCCTTCGCCCCCTCGCCCAGCCCCCCTAATCTATCTCTAACCCAAATCAGCGAGGTGGGACGACAAGGTGGATACCCGGGAGCAGGGGATAGGCATCCCTGGCGGCGGGCGGATTCTCTGTTGTGGTGGGTGGCCTATAGGACACATAGCAAGGCAGTGAGCCGGTGACGATGGTGGAGGAAGAGAATACAAATGCCACCTGTAATCAAGACAGTTTTAATTGAATCTGCCCACTATTCTCACAACACTCACGCATCTAAACGTAAGTGGCCTCCACTAAATATAGCACGAGGTTAGAAAAGCACCAGCGACGGGATTGCCGCCGAGGAGAGTGAGACCAATAATTAAATACAAAATGCCGATTTGCAGTCTGTCACGGTCGGGTCAGAGATCTGCAGTGAGGATATATCTTGGTTGGAACCCAATATCGTTCATTTTGGGGCTGGTGAAAGATCACCAATCAATGATGCCGGCACTTTGGTCCGAAGCTGTGTTACACACCTGTTCCGCAAATAGCACTATTCCCCTGACACCGGGGGCAAACACCAAGGCATATGGAATTCATATGCCTCACAGGCATGTGGTTCGCATGCCATCACATTGTGTGACAAAGGTCTCAGTTCCCTTTGTTTCACCTTTGTTTTTGGGGGTGGCTCAGGGGCAAAAACAAAGGTGCAAAAAAGGTGATTGATACCTTTGTCACAAAGTTTGACGGCATGCAAACCACATGCATGTAAGGCATATGAGGTTCACATGCCTTGGCTTTTGCCCCCGGTGTGAGGATGGCCTTCTTACACTCACCTCGTATGTAGCTGTACAGTATGGATGTATTCTAAGGTTTCCCCCCAATTTTTTTTTTCAGAACCAGAATTTTTTTCCAAAATGAGTAATGTAACATTTGAAACGTGTGTGACATCGAAAACCAATTGGCCCATTCGTATGTCGGCCTGCAACTGATGTAACTTATGAAATTGTTTGTATAAAAAAGCCCTGCAGGGCCACCTGGAGCGTTTTTTTTGCAGCAACCTTTCGTATTGAACCTTTGTGACCATGTGACTTACGAAAACTTTCGTAGATTTTCGGGCTTGTGACCTGTGACCATACAAATTGAATGAAATGGGACAGTACGACCTCTTCCCAATACACATAGCGAAATTTCACTTTCCCCAACACAAACAGCACTTTTTAGCTCAAGATTTTATGTCTCCAGAAATATAAAATGTGCACGTTGAACATCATACATTTTTACCGGGGAAAATTTTGGTTGATTGTGACCTAGAATTAATTTGAGGAGCAACATAGATTCTTTTGAAAAAGTAGTATGAGATGTGAGGGAGTGTGAGGACGGGAACAGGAAACTACAATCCATAATGTATGAACGGAACCCAGCGCTTGAAGGGGATATCAGGCTCCTTTCTCAACTTTGCCACAGCAAGATGGAGCACTTTGGCTGCTTGTGTTAGATCAGGAAGGACTGGAGGGTTGGAATGTGGATCACAGTTTTTGAACAGATGCTCATAAAATGTGTCTGCAATTTTGGGTCCGTTGAGATCGTTCATGGTCCTTGCATGATACGTCAGATTTTCTGAACAATGGTAAGTCAGTGTTACAAGAACAACCCTTACTCGGCCGTCCCGACTCGGTAAGATGTAAATTGAGTAAGCAATCCAAGTCCAAGATTGTTGAGGGAATCAATTTCAGCACTGGAATCTCGCCTTGTGTAGTCCAGTGCCTGTTGGTACAGTTCAATTTCCCTGTCAATGTCTGTCTGGTTGCCTTGGTATTCAAATCGAACATCCAATGCATGGGCAAGATCGTTGAGTGCAGTGTAATAGGCGGGATCCGATGCTGGGCAACACACCAGTTCCTCGGTGTATAGGTCAATAGCTTCGGCACGATTCTGGCTATCCGGATCCAACTTGAATCGTTGGATTATCAGGGAAGCAAGGGTTTGGTGATGGGTGCTATAAGGATGCATTGAGTGAATTCAAGCTCCAGTTCTTCCCTGCATAACTGGATACATAGATCAAGGTCCGTCGCATTCTGTTTCAGCTCAAATCTGTCTTGGTAGAGCTCTAGCAGTAAATAAGCTAGAATTCTTCGTATTTTGTTCGATGTTGGGATGAGCGCAAGGAGCCCCTGGTCACAAATGATACTTTTTTCAAGCATGTCGACATCCCATCGAGCCGAGCCAAACACCATGAACTGATGCCATGTTGACCTGTTCTTATTAAGCGTGTTGTCACTGATATACAAACCATGCTAACTTTGTGTGTTCCAATCTTTCTGGATCCTGTAAATCCTGCCTCAAGGCAGCAATATCCTAGGGTGAAAACCCGGTGATCAGAATAGAACATGACCGAGGGTGAGTGGTTGTTTACCAGTCCAGTCCTACAAGTAGATCGTAAAATCCGGTCAGTCTTATTGCACATCAGCGGGTCTATCCTTACATCATCTGGTCCATTGTCTCTCCGCCCGGAATATCAGATGTCAAAGTCTAATTAAGGGGGTTCATCAAATTGAGTTTTCCGAAGACAGATAAAGTGTACCATGACATGATCAGGAAAAAGTTCGGGGAGCTTTCATCCTCCTGCGGAGACTCTTATATACGGTATTCCTGCGCTCCCACAGTCGAGATCTCATCATTCTCATCATTACCTCCCGGAAGATTAACACTGAGGGAAGCCCACAAAGGGGGATCGGGATTAAAATATCGGATATAGGGAAGGCGGGGTCCAGGGTGGGCCAAAAAAAACTTTTTAGTACATAAAGTTTAGAAGCTCAAAAGGGCTAGTAGAGTATGAGAGACGTGTTGGTTGGTTGTAATAAAGACATATAAATGTCCAGGGAGTGTTTAGAGATGATTCATCACTCTGAACCCACACCTTCTGTGATCCAAGCCAACGCGAAGCCAAGTGTAGTTTGTTCTTGGGTCAGAAATCTTTGGGCTGTTGGAGTGCTCATTAGATGGTAGAAAAAATCATGATTCATTTTAAGAAGGTGGTTGAAGGTGAGTTGGAGAGCGGCGGCTGGACGCGGGAAAAGCTGCCCGGCCTAGGGGGTGGGAAACTCTTTCCCTATAAGGCAGGAGAGGGGGGGGGGGGGCGGAAGGGTCAGCTTGGGGTCGAAAAAAACTTGTCGACCCTATATCCGATTTTTGAATCCTGACTTCCCTTTGGAAGTCGTCGATGAGTTGTTGGCATCCCATTTCGTAACAAAAGTCCTTGCGCCCTTGTCCTTTAGCATTTGGACCATGGGAGGGGGAAAGAAGGAGATTTATTGTTCTCCATTCTCCCTGGTAAAACAGTTGCCGCGCTTCTTTCCTGTGTATCCACCTCTCGGTGCACGAATAAAGTAACTCCGTGGGATTTGATCACTTCGAGTTCCCACGCTCAAGGACATTGCTCAGCATTGCTCTCGCGAGAGCAACACCATGATGTATCGAAGCTCTCGCGAGAGACGCACCTGATGCGGTCATCCGCAGTGATGAAGCATCTGGGTAATTACAGCTAACAAGACCAGCCGCCGTTTCGCTCCGGCAATAAGAATCATGGCAAGAAAAGATCAAAAAAAATACTCTATTTTTGACATATAATACAATTAGAAAATTTCCTTTTTTGGTATGGGCAGCAATTTTTGCCGTGACTGTAGTTATATCCAAGATCAATCGAGGGAATCTGGAGGAATAAGATAATGCTCACGATTGCTGATCAATGCCCGCTGATACCGATTAATCGGTTCAGTTCCGGCTCTGGATTGTGCAATTCACAGCAACGGCATCTACGCGCCAGCGCCAAAGTTAAATGTTCCTCCCATTCAACCTGATCCTCGTCTTATGTGAGCTGCCAGATGCAATGAAGGCTGTTCTACGGACTGTGTCGCGGCACGGCACAGCTAAGGCAGGAGCCCGAATCGACGTCTTTCTTTCTGTTGTAGCGGCAATATCCTCTCAACAGGTTTATTTTCCATTTGCACGTCTCATTATTTCCCACAGATGTCCTGGCCGATTGAAAGGGGAAGCCTAGACAATGCCATGCTATGTTAAATTATTTTCGAGGTGGTATTGATCACGCTGGAACGTTTCGGGACCACTGTCCGGAACTTGCAAGTGGAGTCCTTGATAGCAAAGTTAGTGGTCCAGCGTGATATCCACGAGATCTTGGTCTGCCCCGTGGCTGTGGGACAGCGGATACATCGATACCACTAACCCATTGCAACAGATGCATTTGATACCCAGTAATGCGGGCATGGAATACCTTACGAACAGGGTGCTCCTTGCGCCACGCCGCACATAACCCCCGGCCTTTGGATTCCCAAGACTCTGCTCGTATCTACTTTGCCATCGATGCACGTTGTGGCGCAGAACACTGTGGATACCACGCACAAATTGCGACAGTATGTCCCACTTTCACGTGGCTGAATGTCATTTTAGTATGATTTTACCCTCGCCATCAACAAACCGCTCTGTGCCGACAAGTTCCGGGCATGTTCATGGGACATGTCTTCCATGCCATCATGTTGTACGCATATTGTGGCGCAAAACGGCGAAGCCCGGAGGATACCACGCTCTTTTCTCGACTGCCGTGTCGATGCGAGCCCAATTCCGCAGATCTACCACGTACAGAAACAGGAATCTGCGTTTATTTACGCCGCTGTCCGGCCATAATCGGCCCATCAGCAAGGTCTGCGCCTCACTTGTTCCCAACATTTCACGTTGTGGATTCAATTCTCAAAATTTTCGCTGTCATTGCAGCACTTTGGACGGTCGGTGGCAACGTGTTCTTCCCACGATTTTGGGATACCATGCGAACTTCGTCATTACCAAATATAGTCCAGAACGGCAAAGAACCGCGCGATCTTTTTCAATCCCCGCTGTCCCTCGTGGACTGTGCTGAACAGGAACAACTGGGTGGAACGCGAATTGCACTTACGCCACGCTGAATGCTCCCTTTGCCTGTCTCGAGGCGATTAGACGCCGGAAACATCAACCCTACGCCCTTGCGTTGCTGGCTGTCTTCGTACCCGCGAGATGGGAATGTGTTGCCTCTCCTTTTGAACCAGAAATATTTTTGGAATCCGATGTTGTCGTGCTATGACAGCGACATGGGAGAAATTACGGGGTCCATTGTTGCGGAAGAATTTGCATAAAGCTAGTCTCCATGGACTGAAAGTCTTGCTTGCACCTTCAGTCTTTGCTGTGACTCCTGCAAACTACACTCCTCGTGCCACTATCAGAGCACAATGTTTACAGATAGATCCAATCGTCGCCCCTCCCCGCTAAATGCGCCCCAGGCTCAGCGTCCTCCTTTCCTCAGCGCCGAATCGTCCTTCTTGGATGCTGGGTGCGATATTGACTCCCATCAGTGTTCTGTGCACCCACTAACGACGTCCCTTTAGCGGACAGCAGAACGCTGCTTCCTCAGGTGTTTATGAGAGTAGCCGCACAACCTTCCAAAGCTCGTAAGTTGTCAACAGCACTGCTATATTCGAGTCCGTTATTGAATATACGTCCCCAGTAGCGGTGGTACGCTTGGCATTGGAGGTGGATTGCAACGTGGTCCTTCCCGTGGTCCCGGTGGCGGTGGACCTCCTGGACCTCCGCGTGGACCTTCTGGTCGTAGACCAGGCGATGATGGCGATGGACCTGACGTTGGACCTGGCTCCATCATCTCACGTAATGGCGGTGAACTTGGCGAGCAACGGATGGATCTCATCGAATTCCTGACCTCCCAATTGCTGAAGCTCACCGTCGTCGCTCAGCCCGACCTGCAAAGCCTCCTCACGCATCCTGCGCTCCGGCGGCTCATCATGGATATCGCACTCCAGGCGTCGCACATGGCGACGACGGATGCGCTGGCACAGATGCAGGCGGAGATGCAAAGGATGCAGGAACAGATGCAAAATTGGATGGAGGACGCTATGAGGTTAAGTATTACAAAGACGATGGACATCGAGCTCAACCCGCTGGCTCGGAACAGCGCCGCTTACTCGTTGGGCGCACTTACGAGGATGAAGCGGAAACAGATCGCAGCCTACAACAGCTTTGCCCCAGAAATTGGAGCTCCAGAAATCGTGTCGCCGCACGAGGATATAGATTAGTTTTCGTTTTTTACATGCATTCTCATTACCTACCTACCGTTGTGATCGATTTCAATTGAGCCTCATTTTTGCACAGGCGGAGCGATCCTGAGCGCAGGGTGAATAAAGATCGAACTCGTTGATCGTTTTCTGATGGTAAGAAGAAAGCTGTGCCAAAGTTGAACTTGCACTCCCGGAAATTCGAGAGCAACTGGGATATGGGATTGATGGACCGCGTAGCATGATCGGTAGCATCGATCGTAGCATTTAACCAAACAAATAAGCCAAGGCCATCAACGGCATGGTTGTGGCGGTGTAGGCGAAGTTCAGCCTCGGTTTTCTCTCGCCACGCTTCCATGCCCATCTCATAAAGTTTACCAAACTAGTGCGAGCCATTCTGGATCCAGATCAGCTGGATGCAACTTCCAGGCACCTCTATTCATTCATAACATAATTAACAAGCGCGAAAGGAGTGCGGTCACGTCATGTGACACGCCGTGACAACTTGACAGTCTCGTCGGATTCTCCTCAGGTATATCGCTGATGAGATAAATATCGTAATATTAAAGAGTACTCGCAACATGCATCGATATTTATGAGTTGCAAGATTCCATTGATACAAGCACTCTATAGAACCCCAGCACACTCCAATTGACTAAGGCCGGATCGCCACAGAAAGAAAACAACCTGCAGAGCAATATTGTGATCAATGACATTTCCAGCCATATGAATCCAGGAAGGTTATTAGAGGAGACTTGCTACACAGAGGCGCTCAGATGCAATGTCTGAGTAAATTTCAAACTCCGCCAAAGCGTGCCGGCTGCCGGTAGCATTGATGGGAGCATTGATCATGGCATAAACCATAGCATTCCCAACTCCCAGTTTTTGTGGGAAATTCGTTGTTTCGGGCCGTCCGGAAACATTTCCGAAACTCAAAGTTCCGGAAACGGATCCGGGAGTGTCGAAACTAAAGGTTTCTGCAACAATTCCGGGACCCGAAACTAAAAGTTCCAGGTCGGCCAAAACTGTTTTCTGATTTCGACGCTGCTGGAAGTAATCGGCCGCTCCGTCCCAGCCGGGCCGCCTCCGGAAACTAAAAGTTTCTGGAACAGTTCCGGGAGGAGCCCACTAAAATTTTCGGAACCCGTTTCCACGGACCCGTTCCAGAAACTTATAGTTTCGGCCAGGCGCCCTGATTCAACGGATTTCCCCGAGTGTTGCCCCGACCTGATGTGACCGTTGTGTGACTCGTAGCTGTTCTTCTTACCAGGCTTGTACCCGGCCACTGCCAGACTGTCACTTCGCCGAAGGCATCGAAACCGCCTACTTTTCCCCTATTTCACGCCCTCCTTCCTGACTCGCTCGCATGCTTCAGCTCGCCGGCCTTGCCGTGTACTCTCTTTTGTCTTCCCCTATGCTACCCACTGCCAGTGGTCGCCTGCATTTCTCTCTCTCGGTAACTCACTCGGTCTCGGCTGCGTCCTCATCTCCTTGATCCTTGTTGATCACCTTGTAGGTATTCTATCCTAACCTTCGGCGTCCTCCAGAGCCAAGTGTGCGACCGTAGGCTCGTGCACGCTGTTTGTGCACGCTGTCGTATCTACTGAATCTCAGCATAGACATTCGTATAATGGGTTTGTAGTTAATCCTCTCTGGCCTCTCCCTAAGTCGTTGACTTGGGCCCAATAGGCTCGCGTTTCAATCCTCATTCCCACCGCTGCCGCCGGCATCGCATGCATACGCTCTAGCCCACGCCATTCCAAGCGTGCTTGAAGCTAGCAGTACCGTTACGCATCGTCTGGCTTGGGATGTGCGAGATGCTGGGTGCCGTGCTCGCATGACATCTTCAACCAGCAAGTGTGAATCCATCGCTTGCGAGCGGGATATGGGTGCGTTCCTCTTGCCTTCCTTTTTCTTTGTTTGTCCCCCCTCGCCTTTGTACTCCATATACTCACATCCTCATCAGCCATCCTGTGTGTGCCCACCGCATCCCTATCTTAAGAGATCCTCGATGCCCCGCATTGGATCGTAGTAAATGATATGCGCTACGACTAGCAGCGCCCCTGGCTGCCGCACCGACCATCTGCAGTACTACTCGCGTCGTCCTCGGGCCACCTTGCGCTTCTTTCAACGACTGCTGAGTGGTTGAGCCCTACACGGACGATTTGACCAGCAACGTAGAAGCCTCCACATTCCCGCTATGCGATGTCCATCTGCCCCACACCGTCCCAGCGGGTACGACCCGCACCGAAAATACGACGTGCACCGCCATTGCCATGTGGAGCCCGCGCTGCACCTGTCCCCCATCGCCGGTACCGTCTTGGTCAGGTCCTCGACCACCCCTAGCGCCATCCTGCCCTGCCGCTGAACTCCGGCCCGCGTCGCGCTCCCCGATGCCACGCGACACACGCGTACCACCTCCACTGCCGGGGTGTGCGTTTCCGCTCTCAGCGCCACCGCGGTGTCGGTCCACGACTCCGCCTGCCGCGCGTCTCAGTATGACCCGCATTGCCGCCTGCATGTGCAGCGTGTGCCACGGCCGTTTCCCATTGCCAGCGCCGGCTATGTCTTCCACCCCGACACGACTGCGGGCCGGCAGCGGACGCACGACATGAAGGCGATGGCACGCGATGCGCATGCCGCCCTTCCACAAGCACCCGCCCGACGCTCAAACTCTGCGAACCCTCGTGCAAGGGAACTTGCCGCCTACGCTGTCCCCGGAATATCAGATTGCACCGCGACTCATGCAGGTAGAATCCCGGGCGAGCGCCGCGAACACAGGAACGTGAAGTGCCCATTCGGATGGATGCGCATTACTTATACATCCTGCTTTCTCATTTTCCCTGCTATCTTTTCCGACAGCTACATTCATTAGTTTTAGGCTAGCTATGGCCTTAAAAATCATTGTGTCAGGCGGTCTTTTTCCAATAGAGGAGGTACTTAGGGGAGGATTGAGAACACGGACTCGAGATTAACCCGCAACCCTCGGATGCATAGTAATAATCAAATGAAGAGCGTATGAGGGAGTTGCATGTAGAACATTGGAAATACAAGAACTGTGGCTAATTGAGAGTGCTATCAGAGCCGATACCTTCCCCGTCGTCTTGTTTTCCGCATCTGCACCATACACCATGCAGCATAATCTCGCTGGGACATAACGTCCGGTTTGGCCCATTTCTCCCCACTGTCGGTGTCGGACTCATCTGAATCGTCGGACTGGTCAGAATAATTAAGACTGAGCACCATCCTCGCACGAATTGTGTCGACCCGAATCGCTTTGCCCAGTTCGTGCTTCCACCGCTCATTGCTCAGCGGCGCCATCTTGTAGTCGTTTGATCATCGCGGGCCAGGCACACCCAACATCATAAGGAGCCCTCAGCCAGATACGGGCAAAGCAGTTGCAAAATTTTGCATCCGCCCCTATGCCTTTTTGGGCAGTCCTTCCCAATTAGGGTTGGACCGGCTGAACACCGGCAGTGAAATGAAGCCGAGAAGCCGCTTCGTGAGATTATACCAAGGTGCACAAAACGAAGTCCGCGGATAAGGGGAAGGTATGGGCAGGACAATTATCATTCATTTCTATGTATAGATGGGATACATGTCATGGCCGCAATCCAGTAGGATACAATACGAAATCGAAAAGTAACAAATAGTGCCAAAATCAACGGCGCGGCGATCTCGCGTGCCATGTCGTCAACGCCCGTAGCGAGGCTGCCGAGGTTGGCGATGTGCTGTGTGGGCTACATGACAGGCCGGGAGTGGGGAGTGTCTGTGTGATGACGAGTGTTGCCTGAGAAAGTGGAGGGGACAGTATTCTGAGGTTGGGTGGTGCCCAGGTGACGTGACAGTATCATGGCATTGGGAGAGGGATGTGTTGGAATATCTGGAGCAAGCCTAGTCACAATGACTCAGAATGTTGAGTCATGATGACTTGACTCACTATGACTCAGATGAACTCGGACTTTTAATATGACTTACCTATGACTCAACCCGAGTCAAATGGACTCTATTGTAGTGACTTGGTTCGGTTCCTGTAGGCCTATATAAGGCCACCACTTTTTCGAATTTGAACAACCAACTTTTGACCCACTTTTCCAACTTGGCTTCCAAGTGCTGCTAAAAGGTTACGGGCCCCGGCACATACACTGGAACGACTACTACTCTCTTACAACACATCCTAGTCCTCTCTAATCTTTGAATCTATGTCGACAAACACTTTTTCATCAACGGCCAAACTTGGCGAGTACTTTGCCAAACTACCTGCTTGTAAAGACAATGGTACCAACTGGGTCTTCTTCCGCGACCGTTTCTTGTTCGCCATCGATGCTGCTGGTCTTAGCGACCACCTCGAACCTGGCCCACTTGGAACAGCAGCCGCACCTGTCGCACCTGTGATTGTGAATCCAGCGGCACCAACAGCAGATGAAACAAAGGCCAACAAAGATTACTTGGCTCGCCGCCGATACTGGAAATCGGAGCAGGCAATTATCAAACAGGGACTTGCATCAGTCATCCCAGACTCCCTATTCCTAAAGGTGAAGGGAGCGGAGACAGCAAAGGGGATGTGGGATAAGATCAAGGACGAGTACGAGAAGAAATCCAAGATGGTCACGGTGGATCTGCGCCGCAAGCTCCAGGACGAGCGGTGCGCAGATGGATGGGAGGTGAAGGAACACCTCACGAAGATGCAATCCATACGCGAAGACCTCATCGCGATGGGTGCTGACCCTGGAGACGATAATTTCGTCGCAATCCTACTCGGATCACTCCCTGCCAGATTCGAAACATATCTTTCTGCACTGACAGGTGCAGCCACACTTCTTGGCAAGAATCTCGACCCAGACACGGTGCTACAGGGCATCAGTGACGAGGCTGACCGAAAGAAGGTCCGGGCCAATGGAAAGGGCGAGCAAGAGGCCACGTTCTATGGGAATGGGGGCTACAAGCTGAAGAAGACAATGGAATGCTACAATTGCCACAAGAAGGGGCATATGGCAAAAGATTGCTGGGCAAAGGGAGGCGCAAAAGAAGACCAGAGCCCATATAAGAAGAGGCATGGCAAAGCGCATATTGCCAAGGTGGAACCGGATTTTGATGCTGCTTGGACAGCACATTGGCTGGAGGACAACATTGAGTTCGATGAACTTGATGAAGAAAAATGGGATGCGGACGATGAATATGCGGAGACGCCGCGCCTCCAGGACATGTCAGATAGCGACAAAGGGCTGGAGGAGAATAATGAAGAGCCAATTGGGGCAACCTCATTCACGTCACAGACTTTGGTCGCTGCCACTGTCACCACCACACCGGAGTATGAGCTCGAAATATATGATTCGGGTGCTACACAGCACATGACACCCTCCAGACATCGTTTGACGAATTATCGGGCTATTGAGCCACGCGGAATTGTTGCAGCAGACAACAGGAAATTCCAGGCCCTAGGAATGGGTGAAATGTACGTTCAAGTTCCCAATGGCAGAAACAAGTCAACAAGAGTCCTCTTGAAGGATGTCTTATATGCACCCCAGATGGGAGTAACTCTCATCTCTATTGCTCGGATTACGCAGGCTGGTTACGCACTCAAATTCCGACAGACAGATTGTCGGATCTTTGATACCAAACAACGCTGCATTGGGATCATCCCACTCGTTCGCGGACTCTATCGAGTTCAGGTTCCAATTTCATCGCTGCAAGCAAATGTGGCAGATGATAGACCACTGGTTGCGACCCCGGACGAACTACACAAGTTAATGGGCCACTTACCCATTGATGCAGCTAGGAAACTTGTGAAGAACCAATTGGTCAATGGAATCGAATTGGACGAAACAGTGCGCGGATCGGAGGAGACCTGCAAATCTTGTCTGTATGGAAGAATGACGCGGAAAGCGATATCAGGAACAACAGAACGAGAGGCATCTGGCAAAATTGGTGATGAAGTTCACACTGATGTTTGGGGACCTGCCACAATCGAAACTCCACAGCACAAGAAATATTATGCCTCCTTTACTGATGAGGCATCGCGCTACACCGTTCTGGTTTTGATGCACACCAAGGACGAGACTTTGGAGTCATTTGAGAAAGTAGATATGCGTTGGGAGAACGAACATGGTATCAGGATCAAAATCCTGCATTCGGACAACGGCGGTGAATACAAAAGTCACAAATTCGATCAATACCTCGCGAAGAGAGGAATTCGACGCCGATTAACGGTCCACGACACGCCCGAGCATAATGGAGTCGCTGAGAGGCTAAACCGTACGCTTCTTGAGAAGGTACGAGCTATGTTGCACTCTGCGGGATTACCATCAAATCTATGGGGCGAGGCATTAAAACATGCCGTCTGGTTAAAGAACCGGACATCCACGAAGGCACTAGGCGGACGGACACCATACGAGGTCTTTCACAAGACCAAACCGGACTTGCGAAACATCCATGAATGGGGATGTAAAGTCACGGTACATGTTGAAGACAATTCAAAACTCGATGGACGAGCTCGTGAGGGGAGATGGGTAGGCCATGACCTTGAAAGTATAAATGGCCACCGCATCTACTACCCCGACAACCGATCTATTCGCGTTGAACGCAGTGTCAAATTCCCTGCAGTCAAACGGAGCGGAGGAATTTATAGGGTGCTGAATGAGGGGGAGAAAGCAGATATTAAAGCTGAAGAAATTTCAAAAACCATCCAGCACGCACCTGGAATAGGTCAGCAGCCAGTCGCTATCCCTCCACAGGCACAGACCCCACCATCTCCGCTCACTACACCACCATCCACTCCACCGAACTCCAAACGCCTTGCACCACGCGACATTTCAAGTGCTCTTGATCCAAAGAACATTATTGAAGGCTCACGAACACGTCGCTCCGCCCATATTGCGGACAGCGAAAATGATCATTTACCGGAGCATAATCCACTTGACATAGACTTCGCGTATGTGGGCATGGGAAATATGTCGGACTCACCCACAGTTGAAGAGGCTATGGGACGGCCTGATTGGCCACAATTCAAAGCAGCAATGGATTTGGAGATGGATGCGATGAGCAGAACCGGCACATTCGGAGAAGGACCAGTGCCAAGGCCACAGAATCGCAATGTCGTCGGCTCTAAATGGGCATTACGGATCAAGCGCAAAGCGAACGGCGAGATTGACAAATACAAGGCACGTCTTGTTGCAAGAGGCTTCACACAGGTACAGGGAGTCGACTACTTCGAAACATTTTCTCCCACTGCGAAGCTGTCATCGCTCAGAACAATTTTGTCCATCGCAACCCGATTTGATTGGGACATCAAAGTCTTTGATTATTCAGCCGCATTTCTCAACGGAGAATTCACACCGGAAGAAGAGATTTACATGGAGCAGCCACCTCACTACACGAATGGCAATTCACAGGAGGTCATCCGACTCCGCCGTACAATCTATGGGCTTAAACAGTCTAGCCGCAAGTGGTATGAGAAATTAACTTCATCACTTGGTACTCTCGGCATCTACCCTCTTCATTCCGACCACGCGGTATATCGCCTGATTCGAGGCAATCAATTTGTGATCATGGCTATCCACATTGACGACAGTACCATCACCGGAAATTCACCAGCACTGATTGATGAGGTCCAGGAAGAAATTGGGCGTATCTTCAAGATTACGCTACTGGGACCTATCAGCTGGCTACTTGGGATGGAAGTCACACGAGATCGAGAGAAGCGCACCTTGACACTATCACAGACGACTTACATTGATTCACTCCTACGGAAATTCAACATGGCTGATTGTAAATCAGTCTCAGTACCACTGGATCCCACGGTTCAGCTCAGTCGAGAGCAATCACCCACAACTCCAGAAGACATTGCAGAGATGAAGAACAAACCCTACAGCGAACTAGTTGGTGGACATGTCTGGCTAGCTACAGCTACACGACCAGACTTGGCGTACACTGTATGTGTTTTGTCACAGTTCCTCAACAACCCGGGACTCGCACATTGGAATTCAGCAAAGCGAGCACTCCAATATTTGAAGGGGACCCGAACTCACGGAGTCACATACCGGGCATCCGATTCCACACAGGGACTGGATATTTTCGCTGATGCCGATGGCATGACACTTGAGAACCGAAAGGCGGTATCAGGTTATGCTTTGATTTTGAATGGCGCAGCAGTATCCTGGTCATCAAAGCAACAGGAGATTGTATCTCTGTCCACAACGGAAGCCGAATATGTTGCGCTTACCTATGCCTCAAAGGAGGCAATATGGTTTCGCTATTTTCTAGGAGAACTCTTTGGGCACATTACCTTCCCACTCACAATCTACAATGACAACCAGTCAGCAATCTCACTCGCACATGCAGAGCTTGGACAGTTCCATGCACGTACCAAGCACATTGACATTCGGTACCATTGGATTCGCGAGAAGATCGAGAATGGGACCCTCGAAGTCGTTTATTGCCCTACAGCTGAAATGACAGCTGATGTTCTCACCAAGGCACTCGCTGCCTACAAGTTCAAACCCCTGGTTCAAGCTCTAGGATTGATTCCGGCTTGAGGGGGAGTGTTGGAATATCTGGAGCAAGCCTAGTCACAATGACTCAGAATGTTGAGTCATGATGACTTGACTCACTATGACTCAGATGAACTCGGACTTTTAATATGACTTACCTATGACTCAACCCGAGTCAAATGGACTCTATTGTAGTGACTTGGTTCGGTTCCTGTAGGCCTATATAAGGCCACCACTTTTTCGAATTTGAACAACCAACTTTTGACCCACTTTTCCAACTTGGCTTCCAAGTGCTGCTAAAAGGATGGAGAGATGGGTTTCTAATAAGCGCGGAGTAACCGAGGGATTCTACAGGAAACGGGAGTTTGCGCTCGACCGTGGCCTCGGCAGAAGCTCGTCTTTCAAAGCGTATCTGCCGCCTTGGGGCAGTGAGTGCATGCGGTTCTTGGTGAGTTTCGATGACGTGAGTTTCGATGAGTAGCCGTGAGTTTCGAGGTGGTGGTGGTGAGGCTTGGGACAACAGCGGTTATAGTCGAGGTCGATGCCAGACGGAGCCGAGAAGCATCGGGGACGACACCGGGAGGCCAGAATTTGTAGAGGAATGAGTCTCGCCAAAACATTTTAGACGGTCGGTTAGTAAAGGGAGAGGTTGAGAAAGACGTCTTTACGCGCAGCAGTAAAAACCTTTGTGGTTGCGGCCACCATTGGTACACAATTTGGCGCGGGAAGAAGCTGATTGCACTGTACACCACGTGCATTGGTAGATATCCATGGTGGCTTCGTTTCGAAAGAGCATAGCGGGCAGCAAGGGTACTTATTGCGAGGGGAGGATGATGGTAGAAGGAGAAAGACGAGTTGTTTGGTCATCCACAATTGCCGTTGATGCCAACTTCCGGCAGGCCCAACCCAATCGGGAAAGACTTACCAAAAGGCTCAGGGGTGGATGCGAAATTTATCGAGTGGGGCAAAGCGATTTTGCCGTAACAGTGCTGCAACAGTGCCGCTGCCGCATGCTGCGGCAATTATAGCGGCAGTCTGCGGCATTCAAGTTTGCGGCAAATGTTGAACTGCCTCGCAACCCCGGCTTGTCGATTTATAGCACGTCAGCATGTGCTATAGTACTCAATACATTATTAGCTATTGAACTCAGGTTCAATAAAGGATTGTGCACGATGTCAAGAGATGAAGTATATGTCAATACAGCGGCAGCCTGCAGCAGTCAGCGGCAATCTAGCGGCAACCAAACACATGCAAACATTTTGCTGCGGCACTCTCGCCGCGGCAATATACAGGTTGCGCAAAAGCCACTGGAGCCACCTGTGGCTCTCGGCCCGTGCGCAAAAATAGCAGGCGAGTGGCTTGAAATAGCCACCAACGAGCCACTGACGTCAGATTTTGGCGGTGGAGCCACCGGTTTGCGCACGGTAAAAATGCCACCAGGTGGCTCCGGTGGCTCCTGCGCAACCTGTCTAATTTATACTTTGCAGCGGCAGTCATGCTGCATACAGCAGTACTCTAGCTGCCACTGCCACATTACTCCGCTTGTCTGCGGCAGTCAGCAGCAGCAATGTGACATTGCAGCGGCAGTTCAGCAGAAGTTGCGGGACGAGAGTGAATAAAGTAACTTGTGACTGCTAACTTTAACTTTGATTGCCCCTTTGGCTTGGCGGGGCTAACTGTACTTTACTTTACTTTTCCCACGCTTGAAAAAACTAACTTGTTGACAGCTTAACTTATACGGTTCTGATAGGACAATGCAAGGACCCCAATAAATGCTTCCTAACACATCAGGCATACTATACACATCGTTAATTATCATTCTCACTGTACCAGAGAGTCTGTGAATGCTTTGATTGTTGTTTCCTCGAACTTCAATCATCATATTCCTTAGTGAGACACGACAACTTTAGTAGCATTAGGCATTCATGAAGGCCTATACCATCGCCTGAATGCCTATTCTGTCACCTGGATGTCTTCCAAACACCTATTCTGCACCAATCAATATCGCATGCAGCAAAATCGGACCGAAGATTTCTTGAGACCATGCAAAATGAGTCGCTTAAGCTTTGCTGGTACAGTCCAGGTTGCGAAATACCCAGACCGCGGTGGAACGCCGTAATAGACCGCTCGACCGCAGATGCCTACTAATATCTGTCCTTACACAAATGGTAGGATACAAAGGTTAATCTCGTGGCATGTTGTGTTGTCAGGATTATTGAACAGACAAACAATCTCACCAGTTCATTTCCAAAGTGCAGGCACATGTGGCCGTGCAACTGTGGATGATGAATAGTGAAGATCAACGGCATTATGCATTGTTGCAGCCGGAATTGAAATTCATTTGGTATGCCCAATGACCAAACTCCGTCATGTACCGTAAGCTCACACTTCTGACTCCATGATTACCTTGCCGCCATCGGAAAATTGGGTGAGTCCTCATCGAATCCGTTATTCTCCTGTTGCTCTTCTGTCACCTGCCTCCTGTGATTCAGGAAAATCATCGGGCCGCCATCAAAAGTTCACGGACCTCTTCACATTGTAAATCTCTATTCAGGTGTTAGGCTTCTTCAAGGGTGTATAACAGCCCGCTGTTAAAGCGCTGAGCGAGTTCTAACAAAGACCATTCATTCCTGAATCATCGAGGTCTTCTATGACAGTTCTCCATGTCAGAATGTTGCAGGAATATATCGGTTCATTGACAAGCATAACTCACGCCTCATGAATGGCTCAACCTTCAAAGGACAACCGACTGGCCCAGATTGATTCCGAGGTTATAACTTATCAAGGTAGAGAAAGATATCGAGTCTAAGCCCTGTCTGTCTATGTGCCAACTCTGTAATGCGTGATAAACGCTCGTCCTGAGGCACCCATTCTCTATGCTAACTTAATTCTTTTTAGTTCCTGTAGTTCTTACCGCGGTGGGTCGAGAGACTGCGGCTGTGAGTTCGCCTATGGGGATATGGAGAAGTTCAGGGACTGTAGTGTACAATAGTGCTAGTACACACTGTTACTTCCTGGGCCCCGGCGTTCCTAAGCGGGACCGTGCCGTGTAATTCTACTTACCTGCCTGCCTGCCTGCCTGCCTCAAGTGAACAACTATCTGCATTACATTGTCCGCCCTAAGTCCTGGGGCCTTACCCTGTTCCTAAGGTCTAAGGCCTTAGTTAAGACCTTAGCCCAGGCCTTAGACTAAATCGAAAATTTTGGACATTTGAGATAAGGCCATAGGAATCACGTGCTCCTTGGCAAATAACATATTTTATTTTATTTAATCTGATCACAATTTTGGTTGCACAAATGCTTCACAGGTCAAGCCCTTTGGCAATGTTGGCTACCAATTAACTGGTTAAATCAAAGCCTGGAAGAGCTCAAACAGCTGAGCTTGCAGCAATTTGAGAATTCCCCCTGGAATGGGCATGGGCCAGGCTTTGTTTTGATTTTCCATGTAAATTGTGAGCTGGAAGCAATGAGTTAGCACTCCATGATTGTCCGCATTATCACTTTTGTAAGTCCTAGAAAAAAAATCTTTTTTGGACCTAAGGCCCGAGGTCCAAGGCCTTAACTCACCAGAAGGCTCTCATTTAAGGCCTTAGGGCGGACACTGCTGCATTAGGCAAATAACTAGTCTGTCAGGTAATATATCAGATCTGCGGCGCCTTTGGATAGATGGCTAAGCACCGATCCAATGCGTGCAGTCGTCGATCTCTCTCTTGGTACATTGGACTATGGCAACAAGGATGAAGGCTTCCAGGGCGCAGCCTGATATTTGTAATAACTACCTATTGAGTGCTACAGGGTGCGGGAAGCCAGAAGATTCAGATACAGGTGAAGAAACATTCCTTAGACATGTTTCAATTTACTTATTTACATCTAATTACACATTTATTTACTGTTACTTGAAGTTCCTTGAAGTTACTTCAAGTTACTTCAAGTTACTTAGAAGTAACTTGGCCGCCAAGTTAGATCAATGCGATCAGACAAAGTAACTTATGCCGTCAGATGGCATCAAATCCCGCCAAGTTTGTCAAGCTATATTCACAAGAGCGTGAATTGACACTTGTTATGACCCCTAGAGTTGTTAAATTACTCTAGCATGCTGGTACTTATTCTAACTTGAAGTTACTTACAAGTTACTTAAGTTACTTTACTTGTCTGCCACAAGTAAAGTAAAGTTAGTTTTGTAAGGCTAAGTTAATTTTGCCAAGTAACTTTGTTAACCATCAGTTGCGGGACTGTTCGATGGCTCAAGTCTGCGGCACTTCACCTTTGCTCACAGCAATCTCAAGCACTTTTCGGTTTGAATTCTGTTCTGCTTCTTACGCGTTCAGATTTTGCCATTTCCAAATTCAAAATCCCTCCCACCCAATCGGTGACGGTGAATAGTGTTCTCCCAAGTGTAAGCCCAATCCTTTTTGGGCAACATGGTTACCGAAAAAAAGGATTCCTACTTGCATCTTCATCTTGACTGCTAACGGTCTCCCCTCCTCAAAAGAGCCTCAGATTCTCACTCAAAATTAATCCACCCGGCTAAGAGTTTATGTAAACCCCCTGCCCTTCAGTTTTTTGTTCCAATGTCAACATGCTCTGGCCTTATGTGTGTTCACCGTTCAACTCGGCCAGTTCTCAACAATTCATGTAAAGATTCTCTCCTAATTTATCTCTAGTTGCTGGATTAGTCATTGCATTCCGGGCCCCCATAGCTGCACTTACGGCTAGCTCTTGCTAGCTGTGGCTATCCTTTGGCTAGCCATGGCTATCTTTCGGCTAGCTCCGGACAGTTGTCTAACCATAGTTGCCTAGCGACATGTATGGCGAGCTCTTGCTAGCTATCAGCAGCTGGCCCTAGAGAATACCACGAATAGCGAATATCGCGAATATTCGTGCCAAGCCATTTGTGAATGTGAATATTTATATTCGCGAATGGCTGTGGCTGTGCTATTCGCGCGAATGCGAATATCAGTTTTCAGGAAAGTTGATATTCGTGAATATTCGCAGCTGTAATGCACAGCTAAAATTTTAATCAAGCATAGTAAATTTGTGTCTGTTTAACACATCTCCTCTCTGGAACCATAACACACTTCATTTACACCAACTAGATCTGTGGTTCATATGCAAACCAACCACTTTGGAGACATCTTTGCTTTGACAACTGCTTGACAGGTTGAACATGGCAAGTGTGATGGTCAATCAACTGGTTGAACATGCAAGACAAGGGCTTGTATGAGTCTTCAACAATGTTTAAACACACAAGATAACACAAAAGTGTCCTCAGCAACTCATTGTTGGCTGCCAAACCCCCGAATTCTCAATGTGTTTGCTGAATATTCATATTCATGAATATTCGCGAATATTGCTGACTAAGCAACGAATATTCACCATCAATATTCGTACGAATGCGAATATCAATTTCTAGGTTTTGGTGAATATTCATATTTGCGAATATATATTCGTGGTATTCTCTAGCTGGCCCAGCCATAATCTGGGTAGCCAACCTTCCCCAAGCAAGCCACACTAATGCTGGCCTTGCCCAACACTGACCTCTTGGACTGATCTTAGACCACCAGGTATGCTCGTTACCACTGCAAATCCATCAGTCGACGGCACTCTCTCTGCCGACGTATCGCTATCAAACTCAGCCCTGGCCGCACATGCCATGATGCAGCACCTCCGCAATGATCGCCGCACTTATTGCGGCATTCTCCCACACTGGCAACTCTGACGCCAAGAAAAATATTGTACCTCCAATTTTTGAATCAGAAGGAGAGAGCTCAGTGGGAATTACCTAGTTCTGGCTAGTTGTGCTAGCCATTAGCTAGCTGTAGCGAGCTATGGCTAGATCACATGCCGGACATCGCCGGATGTGACCATGTCAGCTGCCATCGGCTAACCGCAGTTCGGCTAGCCGTGGCGAGGCGGTACAGCACGATGCCGTGGCTAGGGACCCCCGGAATGCAGTGAGTCACCTGTGGACCACTTCATAACTTGCTAATGGCCAATGAGCACATTTGAACCAACTCGGTCCCCGAAATAATCCAAGAGAATCGATATAGGTAATTTTGGTGCAAAATTAATGTAGACCTGTCTGTTGTACTGTATAATTTGGGATCTACCGTCCCCATTGTGCTAATCTTGAGCACATCTCATGTGGTATGCGAGCTTGGCCTCGCCCCGTTGCTTTCCCCGTGGTTCACTATTTTGGAAATATTTTGATATCAACATAATTTTGATGGTGTTCTGCCAGTGTGTCCATGTACTATCCTTCCCCTAGTGCTCGGACACTTAAGGAAAACACGTGAATATCTTTACTCACAGGTGCATTCGTATCAATCTGAGGAGACAGATCGCTTGCAATTTGGACAATACGTAGGATGAACAAAAAAAATGTTCACAACTGCTTGAACGAGGCCGATTTCTATGACAGGTCCGAGTGTCTGAGTAGTGGGTATCACGTCATTTTCTGGTTGCCGCCCTTACCTTGATTGCCCCTTTTGTCGCCGCAGGCCGAAACTTTGGAGGATGAATCTTGCATATATTCCCTACGTCTATGCACCAAGACGAGTTAGCCCGAGTTCTAGAGAGGTGGCAAGACACTCCGAATTTTTGAACTAAAGTTGGATCAAAATTGGCTCAAAGCTCGCATCTTTTTGATGCACCGTGAGATACACAGAGCACCTGGAGACCTGAAATTTTACATCGGGCCTTAGAAAATATGTATGCATCTTTAGATGTATTATTACTAATATATAGCATGATAAGTAGCTCTATAGAGCTCTGAAATACCGAAAATCGCCGGAAATTACACCACTCCCCATTTCTCGGGGGCTGCTAATTTGGAACCACGCAGACCCTGACGGTTTGAGGGTATATAATCTTTAGGGCATATGATACAGCTCATATGAAACCAAAAATCATGAGAAAACGTTCAGTATTGCGCGAGAAATTCTTGTGTGTCCGAGTTGTAGGTATGTCCGGGCCGGTGGGGGAGCATAGTACTAGACACATATCGTTATGCATTTACTGCCTCAATTCAATGTGCAATATTTTTGGTTGAGTGCGGCACTTGCAGCAGCGTGACACAGTGGCAGTGTGACATTGCCGCGGCAATCTAGATTCTGCTGCCGCAGTCTGCAACATTTGCAGCGGCACAGCGGCACTTTCACCCTGCCCGCCAGATACTTACTATCCATAGTTCCCGAGCGGTAGTGTTAGGGTCCGTTTGACTTAGTGTCAATAATAGGACCGCTTGATCACATAGAGTACGACCTGATACCAAAGGTCTGCATTTCGACTGCACAAAGGAAGAGTTGTGCGAATATCCCATGATGGGATGCGCTCCGCGTCGAAGAGTGGATCTTGTGACGGGACTTAGAATTTGATTCAAACCTGGTCAGGACATTAGCAAACGGATCCATCTCCAAAAAGTTCGCAGTAATGCAAGACACCACGGATGGGTGAGCATCGATCGGCGCGAAGAAGAAAGTATCGCGCTGCAGTTCTCTACATTTGTCGGAGAGTGTGTGACCGTAGGCCGGGTCTTCAGGTACGTGGAGATCAGCGTTGCTTGAAGCCTTGTCATGGTGAGCTTCTAGATCATGATGCGTGGAACTTGAATTTTTTTTCACGCGTGTAATTGTACTTCGAAGCCTGTATATTCCGAGTCGAAAGGCGGAGTTTATTTTTGGTGATGACTCACTGACGATGAGTCAAGTCCCACTGACCGCTCGTAGTCTCACTAATGGGATTTATCCGAGGGCTTGAGTCCCACTATCGGCCGTAACTGAGTTCCGCTCCCACTGTTCTCGTCATTCCTCGGAATATTGGCAAAAGGTTTCACAGAAATTGGAAAAGAAATGACACATGTACAGAACGGATTTTCGACTCGCCAACTTCTCACCCGTGCTATTACTGGCGCACAATGCTCACCCTCGTTGGTCCTACATGTCATATATTACGCCCGGTACGGGACCCAAGTTCGAGCAGTGACAGAGGGTCGGTGTGGGATCCGTCTCGAGTGCGTAGACGTGTGCTCGACACCAAAGGTCTCCTTGGGAAAGGCTTTGCCGCCGAAAGCCTCGGCGGTGAAGGCCTCGAGAGCCTCGTTGGGAAAGGACTTATTATTCAAGGCGTCGCTGGGAAAGGCACGGCCGCTGAAGGCCCCGCTGGGAAAGGCCTTACTGTTGAAACCATTGTTGGGAAAGGCGTTGCCGTTGAAGGCCTCGCCGGGAAAGGCCTTGCGGTTGAAAAAGGCCTTGCTGTTGAAGGCCTCGCTAGGAAAGGCCTTGTCGCCGAAAAGGTCGCTGGCGATGGCTTCGACGTCGAAAGGCTCGCCGCCGAAGAGGTCGCTACCGAAGGCCCTGCCGCTGAATGCTTCACTGGCGTTGAGCCGCCCAGGGGGAGACTGCGGAAATGCGGATGGTGCCGAAGGTGAGTTCGTGTCGTACGAAACCGATGTGCGAGATATGAGATGGGGTCGGTTTTTCAACTCCGTCGAGTGCGCGGACGTATGCTCGCGGCCGAAGGCCTCACGAGGGTGGCGCTTCCCGGGCACAGACTGTGGTTGTGACGGGAATCCGGCATCAAATAAGGGTGGCGCACATGGAGCTGACTGGAACGCAGAAGATGGAGAGGGTGTCGACTCAGACTCAGATTGCATGCCTCTCGTCGATGACTGGAATGGGGGGAGTGGCGAATATGGGGGTGGTCCCGATGGAGGGTCTGTCGAGATGGAATTGGACTCCGGCTCCCTCTCCTTCTCCGAGGATGGCGAGCGAGGAGGGCTAACTTCACCCGCTACACTCGACTGCGGGCCCGTGGTGCATTCCACCGATACGTCCTTGTCAAGTTTGAATTTCCAGTGATTCTTCCGGTCAGTCGCGCTTTCCCTGAGCACAATCTATGCAACGTAAAATGGATAGAAGAATGACAGTGCATCCAAGACTTACGGGGGTTTTCATCTCACGATCCGGTAGACCCCAGAACAAGTCTGTCGCATCTGTGGGTGAGATCCTGAAACGAGTTGAAATGGAGTCCGCAGTGATTGCATTTGTTGAGGCTCACGTGAAATAGTCTGGAGTACGGGTTTCCTTGATGATCCACTGCTGGTCAGTGCGGCGACGATCTCCCACGAGGTTGGTGTCCCGGATCGGGCGATGCTCGCATGACGCGCCGCTACTGAAGCCATGGTTCTTCATCGTGTATTTGCCGTTGTTGAGCTGCGTGATATTCCACTGAATAGCAATAGATAATATTTTATTGGAAGAAATGCGTTCAAAATTAGTTGGATGAATACTTTTTCGCCATCGTGCTCTGGCTCCGTTCCGGCGACGATGTCGGACTCGTCGTCCGCGTCTGGGAGGACAGCAAAGTTTCCGAACTTAACGTTGATGATAGTGTATCTGCCGGTGTCGGGAAGTGGCATGGTTATGGAAAAGAAGGGATTCGGTAAAACTGGGGACCTGTGAGCTTGAAGCTACATATTTATGGCTGGGGTGATACCCAGTCCAGTGGCCCAGGTATACTGTGCCGTGAAGGGTGGCATGCGCCATACTTTGAGTCTTCCGGATCTATCGAGGTATTAATAATTTGGGGTTGTGATAACCAATCTCAACGCTGACGCTTGTGCTCAACTTGTTTGACGCCGCGAGAAGCGTTTTCCTCCGTTTCAAGTTGAAGCGGGCATACTCACACGCCCATTGAACGGGATCTGGTGTGCACTACATTTCAGTCTTGCAGACGGCCACCACGATCGGAGCATAGCAACCCTTTTGAGTAGTTCAGATCCAGTAAATAAGGACAAGGTAGAGCTCCGCCGCAACCAATCATTGTATAGTAACCCTTTCGAGCCGTTCACATTGGTATTTCAAACATTAAAGGTAAGCAGGAAAAAGTAAGACTCAAGTTGTGTGGACAAAGATTGTGTCAGTAGAGGCCGCAGCAAACGCGGGCAGACCTTTGGCTCCCGATGAGCCATGTGTCTCCACCATTTAAAAAACTCCGTACCACTTGAGGCAAACTCGAGGCACAGTTCAAAATCCGTCAACCGATCAACAGTCACTGGATGGAATCCGTTTTATCACCACGCGGTGAGGGCGAAATGAGTTCTCAGATTGGAATAGATAGTATGTGCCACACGAGTTTCGATACGTAGCAGAAACCAATCTTCATGTCTGTCCTCCGGCCATTGCCGCGGCGGGATACCTGGTTCCACATTATTGGCGCTTACGTGGGGATTGTGAATACCAGAGCACTGAAAACATCGAAGAAGCATGGTTGGACTCTGGAGCAACTTTCAACATCGGTGACTTTCGGGAACAATCGGACGTAGCTGGAGACAGTTGTGGAACAGCAATCATCCACGGAAAGAAGTTCCAAAGCCGTCCATGTAGCAGAGAAACTCCCTGGGTAACGATCAGTCCCCCCGGAGTACGAGCAGCGAGGTACCTAGAAGACAATGAGGCAACAGCGTTTCGGCATTTATTCGGCACTCCCCGGGAGGCGTTCTCAAATGAAGGGCCGAACCTCATCAACATGCGGATGTCTGCAGGCCGTCGCATTGAGTACGCCCCTCCTAAACACTGTGGCACCTACAAAACTGGGTGCGACAATCTACGCGCCCGCTGCTAATCAGTAAAAGCCTCCGATATTACGCCTGTGAATTAATGTGCGCGCCAATAAGGGAAGTCCAGGCGAAGGGACTAAAAAATAGGTGCCGATGAGGCGAAGAAAGGACAGGGCGAAGAAAGGACAGCCGACACAAGTGGAAATCGCTGAGCAATCATAAGAAGTAGCTATGACAGTACGGTCTTGAACTGGGAAGCACAGCACTCTGACTTGTTTGGCTATTATCGAGACCAAATCTCCCCCAATTTGAGAAAAGTGGTGTCTAGATGCCACTCGCCTAGCAAAACTCACTCCCGGAGACAGTGTACAGTGGTTGCTGACAACGAGACCAACTTTTCTTGTAAGCCAAATAGCATAGAAGCACAACACTTCAACAACATGGATTGTGATTCTGGGGGATTTTCGGTCCTTAACCTCTATGGCTGCAGTCAAAGCCCTCGAAAAGCTCCAATGCGACGAAAATAGTTAATTGTACCATCAAGAATACCGATGAATGGGACGGTCTGCTTGTCGGGATCAATAGTTATTTGATACGGCCACAAAGGTTGTCAGTTTGAGGGCCTCGCAGGTACTTCTGAAATGAATCCATTTGTGCACAGGATAAATAAGATCTGGCTTCCCCACGCAGTAGAAAGCGTCATTGAGTGTGCCAAGCTCCTGGATTTTGGGCGCGCTATCTCCGACCCCGTTGACTGGTGTATCAAGTCATCGGGTACTGTGCCTTGCCCTCTACTCTTGCATTCGCTTTGAACTGGATCGCTCTTTTCCTTGGGTAAAACACTCTTTTTGTTCGGTTTAATTCACCCAAACTGTACGTTTGCGAAGGTGAACTACTCTCGGCCGAGTAAAGGCTGCGGCAACCTTCAAGTCCCACCTCTAACACATGTCTTCGACATCAGAGTTTTACTTTGTCACGCTTAACTTGTAAAAACATGGATCTGAATTACTCAAAGGGTTGCTATGCTCTGATCGGTGGTGGCCGTTGGAGCGATCGAATACATGATCGACCTGATTCCTTTTTATTGATTTGGCGCATGAATATGTCCGCTTCTACTAGAAGCGCCTGAAGATACTTCTCTCGGAGTCAAAAAAGTAAGCGTCAACCTTACTTATTGTGACCGTACCCAGGATCCTGGAAGGCTCACGGGCACTTTCATAGTATGGCGCGCTGGCGCAGTTCCTCCGACCTTCTGGCAATGCGACTGAATGGGGTATCACCTCCAGCCATAAATACATAGTCTCAACTCAAAGCCCCAAGTCACTAGCCTTGCATATCCCCGAACTTCATCTTCATAACCATGCCATTCCCCGACACCGGTAGATACACCATCACCAACGCTAGGTTCCACAACCTCGCCGTCCTCCCGGATGCCAACGACGAGTCCGACATCGTCGCCGGAACAGATGTAAATGCCGCCAACGAGAAGGTATTCATCCCACTCGTCATCCAATATTAATGCCGTGTCCTGATTCCACAAATGATTCAATTGCGATTCAGTGGAATATCACACTGCTCAACAACAAGAAGTACACGATCAAGAACCACGGCTTCAGCAACTTCGCGGCATGCGAGACGCGTGCGGACTCGGGTGCCTGTGTCAACGGACGCAACCGTCAACAGCAATGGATCATCAAGGAAACCCGCATCAGGGGGCAGTTCACGTGAGCCTTGACGTCGCCGCTCCAGACTTCTTATTTATCCTGGCCTTGGCCGGTCTTAGAATCTCCCCCACCGATGCCGATTTGTTTTGGGGTCTGGCGGACGGCGAGATCAGCACCCCCGTAGGGTTTTTCCCCTGCTCTTCTCCTGCATTTCCGCATTTCCTAATTCCAGGCACAGATCGCCCTCGCGGGTGTGCCGACTGACACCAAGAATCAGTGGCTCTTTGCAAAGGCGGACGCGTGAAGTGCAAGAGTCGTCGAGCCGTAAGGCGCAAGAGGTCCGGGTCCCGTAGTTTTCTTTCCCTTATACAGTAGCATTTGAACACGTTGTGTGGAAGAGTGGCTCAAGCGGCTCGTTAGAAGTTGGTATCTTTGTCTGTTGAACACGTGGCACTGGAGGCGGAGACAGTGCTGGGTGAACCTTATTGATTTAGTTTGGGCGAGGAAGAGGTAGTTAGGGTAAGACGCAGAGCAGCGTAGAAGACTACGGATCCGGCGGCGTAGCACATATACGTGAGAGGGGTGAATGTGGAGGTAAATCTTGGAAATATTCGTGGGATAGAGCAGGTCCCAGAGGCATGGGGTCCCGCTCAGCAGTGAATGCATCGAGGAAGACAGGACATGTGCTGGATGCAGTACGATACGCGCTATATCTACCCACTAGGAGAGTCTGAGATGCGGAGATGCTGATGAGAAAGAATGAGCACTGGATTTTCCGGTTGGATTTGAGCCATAGGTGTGTAGACTGGCCGTAGAGGTTACCGAACGGAGAGGATGTCGGGGTGAAGGTACTGTACTATTTCGACCAAGTGTTCGCCCATTGTGACCTGTGACTACAACTGTTCATTTGCCAACAGTTCGAACTGCCTTTTAAGGAAGTTCTCCGGCGCAGCCGGTGCGAAAAATTCCCTATTCGGGACACAAAAGCTCAAAAACATCGATCCCAAACCACGGTGACCTGTGACCCTTTTCACCAAGTGTTCTGTTCGATGGTCCTTGTGACCAGTGACCGAACACTTGGTCGAAATAGTACAGTAGTAGACTATGGAAAGCCGGACAACCACGCTCGTTTGATGGACGTCGCTTACCCGATTGGGAAGTCGGACCGCGGCCACTCCTGTGCATTATTCATGATGCCATCAGTTTTCGTCCGGCAGTCGATTCACATGCAACTGTATGCGAATTTGTCAATCCCTTTGAGAAAATTGCAATGTGGTCTTACGTCATTCTGTTTGAAGTTTTCTAACTGGTTAGCTTGAGAATCTGTTGATGAGCCGCGCGCGGGGCGAACCAAAATGTAAGTGTGAGTGAGAAAACATGAGCCGTACATCAGACTTTTGACATTTTTGTTGTGGCGTTGTACAACACGTGAAAATGCCAAAAAATGCCGCAACGGCCCGCGAAACCCGACAACCGCACAACTCCGACAACTTTTAGTCAAAATCCGACAACGCCGAAACAACTTTTGATATAAAACGGGAACTGCTGATCCAGGCAAAAACCTTTGACCACACACTTAACCACTATGATTGTCTCAATGACTGTGGATAATAACACCGTGATTCCCTCCCTCCTTATTACACAAAACACGAATCTATTTTGGTGAACAACGCGACAACGCCAAACAACACATGAAACGCCACAACAAAAATGTCAAAAGACTGATGTAATTGGGTGTAGGACCTCCAAGTTGCCGTATTCATATTGAGAGAAGTCGCGTTCTGAATTCAAACGCGTTATACTCACCTGGTTGCTGACATCAACAAATGCGTCAAATCCCAAATTAAGCACGGAAGAAAATGGCATACACATAGATTCTGCATAACTCCTACTGCATAAGCATGGCACATATAAGGTAGCATAACATCAGAAGGCCTAGCTCAGTCAGAGTCACCAACATTCTCAAGCCTAGGTAGTTCAAACCACCAGCAGAATTTATTGCAAATGTGCTCTGCCGGAAAAGCTGCAAATGCGGCGGGTACATTTCCGTCACCAAACAGGTCAACACCGTCGCTGATCGTGCTGTAGAAATTGTCAGAACCCCGGGCTCAACTTAAATCACGAAAACACCTACGGCGAGGTCATGATTTGAGGGTCAGTCAGCCTTTCCATTGTACCTGCACAAGAAATCAGAAAACACAACCACGAAACGACTTGATCTCACCCTGAAGGTCAGAGATAAACCAAGCCTTCGCTTTTGTAATATTACAAATGTTGTGTGAATGATAAGAAGTCAGCAAGGTTATGGAGTGATGGCTCTGCGGCGGCCGGAAGTGCGGACGCTGCACTGCCGTTGTTAATGAATTTCTCAAATCCATCTGTGGTTTTATTGATGAGTTCCTCCACTAAATATGAACGGCAGATAGTGAACTGGGTCTTTGCAATAGGACCCAAGGATAGTTGATGCACAAGTGCCACACCTGCATGGACAAACCGGACATCGGGAATGTCGAACGGTGGAGGATGCTGGGATTTCCCGATGAAATGGTGGACGAAGGAAAATGTAAATGTCATGAGTGACACTGCCCACTGCAGAATGATCGCCTCAATCAAGCTCTTCTCATATTTGTCGGTTGGCGTCAGACGAGTGACTGCCCAATGATCGGGATTTGTGGTTGTCGCTCTGGTTCGACGCACGTACATGCGTTTGACAGCCACACTCTGGTGTCTTTCTGCTCCGAGGCCCTCGGACGCAAGATGCACTAGGGTGTGGTACCCCCGGGTGCGCCGTTTTGAAACTGCCAATTCCAAGGTAGTTATCTTTTTCCATGAGAATGGAACCTTGCTCAGTGCATGCTGGGTTGCAGATGAAGCCCTGGAATTGTCCCGCTCCAACAGTAGCAATGAGTTCATTGAGAGTGTGATTTGAGGTTTGAAAGAACTCAATACGCTCAGAGATGGTGAGAGCTGTGGGATGTTTGAGCAACAATTGCGGCAAATTTAATTTTCTTGCCCGGACCAGAAATCAATGCAAAAGACGAGCCGCCTTCCGTAAGTGGATTGCACAGCTGTTCACGGCTCGGAGACTCATAAGCAGGAATAACACGTCGCTTAGAAGGAGGAGGGGTTGTGGGGGCGGCGAGAGAATCCTGAACATAGCCACACCGCCCGTCCGCCCGTAGAACTCAACTGCTGTCCATGCTTAATGCTCGTTGCTACTTAATCCCATCGTCCCTGCCATCCTTAAGCTTAAGCCTCACCTCCTCAAGGGAACGCACTGCCTTCCTCCGTGCGCGTGCGGGTAAACGTAAACGTAACCAGCACGGGATTACTTACACGTCGCTCCGCGTTCCCGTGGCCGCGGGTCATGATGAACGCGCTCTGGCACGCCTCAGGGCGGACACTGGAAAAGGTGGTGATGGGTCAGCGACTGGATTGGATAGCGCACCGGAGAGCATCCGAGGAGAAGAAACAGAAGTAGAAGCCAGACGAGAGGAAACGAAAAACGAAACTGAAAACGCGAGCGCCTCTAAAGTCTAGATCTTTCTTCGCTCGCCAAAAACAAAACATCTCGAGTAGCCCTCGAAACAGCTGCTGGACCTTAAAAAAAGTAACCTGCGCCTCAAAAGTCGAAATCCTTGTGCGACACTCACTGGCGGGGGGGTCGCCAGCCATCCCATCCCGTACGCATGCGCATTCGCATTAGTTAGTTAGCTAACAGCGGTGCGGCGGGTGTAGACCGGCAGGCAGCCGCCCGACGGACGCATAAACGGGCAGCAGAGTAGCGGAACTCCACGCGAATCGAGACTCGGACTACGTACCCGGCCCGCCGTCCAGCGCCCAATATGGAGGGAATATTAATATAAAAAAACTTGAAGGAAATAGGCTTACGATATGCAGCGGCGGCGGCGGCGGCGCGAGATTTGCACATCCGGCTTGCTTGCTTGCGCCCTTGGACTGGACGCTCGCCTTGCCCAGGGTGCCATGATTGGTCTATGGGAGAGAGGAGCGATGAGAGATGAGAGAAGAGAAGGAGGAGGAAGAGGAAGAACATGAGGAGAAGAGGAGCAAGCGACGAACTTTGGGAGCGAGCTAAAATGATAGAGCGCTCACTTGCCCGCAAACTCTTTCTCGTCTCGACGCCCCCGTTGGAGAAGCTGATGTGTGAGTATTTCTTGGCTCTGGGAGGGAAGGGGAAGAGGGAGTCAGCGAAAGAATGTGACGTGGGAGGGCAGTGAAGACGAGATGAATGAAAAGAGGGAAGGAGGGGTGTCAAAGGTTTGAAGAAAGAGGGAAAGGGATGGAAGGAAGGGTATGTGAAGGAGGGGGGGTGGAGGACGGGCACGAGTGGAGAGCAGAGGTTTCTTGATAAGGGTAAGTGCATGTCCAGCCGAAGAACGAATGGGTAGGCGTGGGCGCGAGGAAGGTGTCGAGGGAGCGACAAGGAGGAATGACAGAGACAGGGAGGTATATATCAGGAGGAAGAAGCAGCGGCTGACTGGAAGAGCAACACGTATAGTGATCAGCGTAGACAGCAGAGACGCAAGAAGGATGGAGCATAGAGGAACGAAGAAGCGTATTCGTGAAGAGAGTGGGGAGGAGAATGGGAGGGATGGAGAAGAGCGGAGATGGAGAAGGGGGATAGGCGAAGATAACGGCGAGGGGAGCGACGAAACCGCGACGTACCAGCAACATGCACCTGCTCCACGTCGTACTTGGACAGCCACTCCACCAGCACGCTGGTCATGGGCTGCGGCGGAGAAGGGAATTCGGCGCTGTAGCGCGACATGGTGGTGATACCCTCGAACCAGGTGTCAGCACGGTCGAAGACGCAGACGACACAAGATCCTTTGGGAGGGTAACATCCGAGCGGGGATTGAAGAAGAACTTATCGCCGTCCAGAATGACAGATATAGTCAGCCAGGCGTTAAGGGGAGCGCACGCAAGAACGGCGTACGCACTACGTCCCCATTGACATTGAAGATGATAATCTCCTTCTCATGATCTTGTCGACCACACCATGCTCCCCGCCCACCGGCCCATGAGTAATCTTGGTGCGATCCCGTCGCTTGTCACAGTCCGGCCCACCACCGTCACCACCCGGCCGTACAGCAGCCTCTGTATGAACGCGGGTAGGTCGGAGGCGCAGGCGGTGATGTCACGTCCGTCGTGCCTATCGCGGAAGAAGAGAACGTATATCTCGGGCTTGCGGCCCGTAGAGGTACATGATGTGCGAGTGGACCCCGCCGTCTGGGATTTATCCCGGCGTCAGCGAGGAGAGATGTTCGCGCTTGAGGCCCGCGAGGAATCAGGATCGTCTTGTTCTTGGGCGTGTGTGGAACGAGGCGTGACCTCGGCTTCAATCCACGTCTTTCTCATTGATCAAGAACCCGACTCGGAGAGCAGTCCATGGTTGACTTGCACGTCGAGCGAATGAACTGAACGTGCACGATCGGTGAAGCCAAGAAAAGACAAGGTTTGTTTGGCTGCACCATTGATGAGTTCGGCCGCGGCTTCGGCATCTCTTGCCTTCTACCCTCATCTCACGCTACTGTTCCTGCTGCCTCTATCGTGCTGGTCTCCGTACACCGTCTTCAGCGACCTCTGGGGCCTCTCGTCGCTAGTCGAATCGATCTTTTCTCTAGATTTTCTAGTAGAAGTCTTTCTTCTCGATATGGCAGCCGACACCAAGGGGGAATCAACTTTAAAATTTTGTATATCCACTCCGAAAGTTTTTTAAGCCAAGTTTCAGACCCCCCCCCCCCCCCCTGACGGCCATCATTTTTGATGGCGGCACCACGGCACTGGCGCGGCATTAGCGCAACACCGTTGGAAGTCCTGCCCACAGGCTTTCCCGCGCAGCTTACTGTATTCACCGGCTTCCAGAAGTCAAGAGAAGTGATCTGTGATGCATGTGGGAAGGCCAAGACGTCTCTACTCTGATTCTGCTTGTATTTACAATGTATTCACCTCCGTTTCTTGCTAGTACACTGATCTGTACAAACCTCGCACTTCCAATTCTTCATGTTGAGGCCATGGCTCGGGAAACAAGCACGATGGTGCTAAATCAGGTTCAGCCACAAGACAAAGGAAAGAATGACAGAACAAAAGCACGCACCCAACGTGTCTCGCAGCTGACTTGGGTGCACTCAAGAATCATCCCTGCTTTTTCCCGGTCTCCTTCTGCAAAATAGTCGAAGAAATTGCAGAAACCGTCAAGGCCGTATGAACCGCGGTTTAACAGAGGGTAGATGTCAAAGAGGTCGAAACATGGAACCTCGGATGCGCCCGAGATCCTCCCATGAAAAGTGTTGACGAGAATAAGGTTCAAAGTACCAGTCCAGCGGCTATCTCCCCCGTTAAAGAAGGTTTGGGGGTTGGGCGCAAAAATTGCAAGTGAATGCCCGATAGTGGCCTGAGGATGCATGCGTGGGATGTTGGCCATTTTTATACGCAAAGAAGCTAGCAAGGGATGATGGGGAGCAGGAGACAGTCCGGAGTCTGGTGCTATACTGGGAACAGGATCCTTCCGAGTGCTGAAAATCACGTTGACGAGCGGTGGGGCCGTAACGGTGGGAGGCACAAGCGTAGCCTTGGGTACCCGGGTGAACATGTTATCAATCTTGTGATTGGGCCGGCGGGTGCATTTGAGTCTATGCTGGTCCAGGTTATATTGGCCAGCAGTGCCAACCTTGATGGGCATCTGGCAGAGGTCGCATTCCATGGTGCTGTCTGCGGTGAAAACCGTTGCGGAAGCCTGTCAATGATATCAGTGAAAAGGAAGGGTGATGGGTTGAAGAGCCGTGGACATTTTTCTTCTTCTTTGTCATGTCCGACGTAGTACAGGATCAGCGCCCAGCGTCAGGTAAGAAGATGTCGAAGGCAAAATTTACGCGTCTGATCTGATTTATGCCATCGCGATCAAAGGCCAGATTAGGAAATTCCCATCAATGTCAACGATTTCTCTGCGCCGACCGGTGGAATTGCCTTCCTAGAGTCACTGAAGCTTTGGATATGATCAAACCCAGCTTCTGAGCTCATTTCAGCTCGGTTTGAAAAGTATGTCAAAAGTTTTTTTAAGCCCCTCCCGGGACCCCCCCCCCCCCCCCACCCTATATACAGAAATTTATTCTTGAGTCCCCCTTGGCCGACACTCTATCAGGAGACTTGTAACTCGGGCACTGCCACCTGCCTTCCCCCTTTTCTCTGTGTTAGGTCCCGACCTGACTCCTTCGACGAATAAGCTAATACGTCGGCCTATCTCAAGCCACCCATACTCTCGCGAATCTATTCACTCGTCATCGGATCGGGTCGAATGGCTATCCCAACGAAACCGATGTCGCTCGATCTGCTCTTCTCTTGACCCCGATTCCATCGCAAGCCGACCCCCCGCCCTTTGGGTCTTGCTGCGTGGATGGCCGTCCCCCGCACATCCGTCGATCTACGGCTTTCTCGACAATTTGACTCCGGCTGCCCTGATTGCTCCTTCCTTCCTTCCCGCCTTTCTCTCAAGTGCTAGCTCTGCCCCTTCTGCCTCCCCCTTCTTCCTGGAAATCCGGATCTATCTCACCGTGCCGTAGGGAAAAATATTGGCGCCTGCCGAAGAGTCCGCGCTTCCGTCTCTCTCTCTCTACGTCCCACCACCTCGCGACAAAGGACGACGTTCCATTTCCGATTTCGCCCTTCGGGCTGCGACTGCGGAATCTTGGATTCTCCGGTCCATCCTTCCAATCCTTCCAATCCAGGCAGAGTGTATACCGCCGGAGCCGCGGGTTGGTGGCATACCTTGCGATGCACCGCGCGGATCGACAGAGAGGTATTTGTATCCGCTTGAAATTCTTGGTCTTCGCGCGCGCGTTCTACTATTCATCTTCGGTAGGCACTGTCTCTGATCGAATCGCAGCACCGTCCCATCAGTTCTGGTAAGTTTTCATCGCGGTTCGTAGATTCAATCAACTATAGTTACATCCAGATGACCTCTTCCAGCGCCGCTCGCGTTAATTAAGCGGCGCCCGTTGTAGGCACGCACAGGTGCTAAAACCCCCCTGTCAGAGCCGGATTCCCGCTGAGAGCGGTGCACAGTCGTGGACTCACATTTTTATCCTCCGCATGGGCCTCTTCCTCCACCATCGTCTTGCAGTCATAACCGTCACTACACGATCATCAGCTTCATATTGGCGAGGAAAGTAGGTGATAATGTACCAGCACTCCTTCGGGGGCACCCACCCGCCTTACACGTCCACAACAATCAGTATTACATCAGGAGGGAACTGGAGATGAAAGAATCACACACCCTTAATCTGCTCCGCGAGGAACCACCGCCAGACATTTCCATCCACAAACCTCTCCAGGCATGCACGGCAATACGAGCGCTCGATCTCGCATCCGTCCCACTCGCTCCTGCCTCCCGTCGTGGTCTGATTGAAACTGGCCTTCGTCTCGGTGTCGGTGTCGGTTTGGGCGGAATTGTACTTGGTAATTATAATGCTGGCAGCAAATGCAAATATCCTGGAAATCCACGGGCCCAGCTCACGCCGCCCGACGTACTCCACTCCCTCGAAGAGTTTCATTACGACCTTATTGTTCTTCAGCTCGCCTTTAAGGTACTGGGAGGGAGAGAAGTAGAGTCGGTATAGAGTGGTACATCCTCCTGCTCGTCCAGGTGCCCGAAATCGAGGTCATCGCGTTCATACGATTGGTCCTCCCACACACGGACGGCGCCGTTGGGCCCTGAAGTCAATAGGAGATTGATGAGGCCGGGTTCTGTCATTCATTCGCGGGTTAGTAGCGAGTTTTGATATAGCACAAATATGCAAACCCACCCAGATCCTCGTTACAGATCTCCCTCATAATCCCGCGCATGAACTGCACGACGGCGTACAGCTCACACAGCTCATCGGTCGGGTACTCGCTCGAGTCTCTGGAGATGGTGGCCTCCCATGGATCCGACAATCCAGGTGTCCGTTTGCTCGACTTCTTTCGCCAGAGCCAGGGATCTTCAGAAGACGAGGCATTTTTCCTTGCGCAGCTTACAACATGAATGGTCTCAAGATATCAGGAACCTTAGCGTCCCTCGGCCCCTTGGGGAGTCGGGATGCAAAGGAGTGGGTTGGTTACTTGCGCGAAATTGGATATCTCCCTTGAGAATTCAACCCTATAATCCTACTCACAAATATCGTGTCGTCTAATAATAGATGGACTCCGAGGCGCCTTGATTTCTGGATGGAATCCGAAGCGAAACATGCTTCGCATCTAAACGTAAGCGGCCTCCACCAGATATAGCACGAGGCGAGAAAAGCACCAGCGATGGGATTGCTTCCGAGGAGAGCGAGACCAATAATCGAATACAATATGCCGATTCGCAGCCTGTCACGGTCGGGGTAGAGATCTGCAGTGAGGATAGTTCTTGGTAGGAACCCAATATCGTTCATTGTGAGGCTGGGGAAAGATCACCATTCAATGATGCCGGCGCTTTGGTCCGAAGTTGTCTTACACACCTGTTCCGCAAATAGCCCTATTCTCTGGGGATGGCCTTCTTACACTTGCCTAGTATGTAGGTTTACAGTATGGATGTATTCTAAGGTTTCCCCCCAATTTCTTTATTTTTCAGAACCTGAATTTTTTTCCAAAATGAATAATGTGACGTTTGGAACGCGTGTGACATCGAAAACAAATTGGCCCATTCGTATGTCGGCCAGCGACTGATGTGACTTACCTTGGTGACCCTGTGACTTACGAAACTAAAAAGTGCTCAAAAAAGTGCAATTTGTGGTGGGAAAGTGAAATTTCGCTACGTGTATTGGGAAAAGATCGTATGTCTTAAGAAATATCAAATGTGCACTTTGAACATCCTACATTTTTACCAGGGAAATTTTTGGTTGAATGTAACCCAGAACTAATTTTAGGAGCAACATAGATTCTTTTGAAAAAGTAGCATGAGATGTGAGGGAGGACGGGAACAGGAAACTAGAATCCATAATGTACGAAAGGAACCCAGCGCTTGAAGGGAATATCAGGCTCCTTTCTCAACTTTGCGACAGCAAGATGGAGCGCTTTGGCTGCTTGTGTTAGATCAGGAAGGACTGGAGGGTTGGAATGTGGATCACAGTTTTTGAACAGATGCTCATAAAATGTGTCTGCAATCTTGGGTCCGTCGAGATCATTCATAGTCCTTGCATGATACATCAGATTTTCTGAACAATGGTAAATCAGTGAGCTTACCACAATGTTGCCACGACTCCACAGAACCCTGCAAACAGCAGAGATGCTGCAAGATGCATGGCCTCGTCTGGTACATCATTATCACCCTTTGCAGTCTCACATGCACTAAGGAAAGCAAGTGACATTGGTTTTTTGACATCCAATGCATTATCCCTCTGTGGGCTGCGCATAATCTCAGAAACCTTTAGGCGACCATCAGTGAGGATGAGCCCACTAGCAAGCGGGCGTTCAAAATCTTGAGTCCCATGGCATGCAAAATGCATTATTTGTGAATCTTCCAGATGTAAAAGTGCGGGTTTTATTGTGGCGGGTGTGACATCACCTAGGGCAGTGAGCCATTGACTGGGGACCCTTTGTACAATTTTCTTCAACTCTTCTCTAGCTCCGGGCAGCATATGAGAACCTGGTGTTTCTGGTTGAATAATTGCAGTGATTTTAAACGAGGCAGTTGCATGAGGAGGATGGTCAAGTAATGCAGTGAGGGTAGGTGTGTAGGATGAAACCACATAATCTGATATGCAATCTGTTATGTCTGGGCCATATATGCCTGCTGCATGGAGGGGAAGGAAGGTCAACTGTCCAGTAGGGCACCACCATAGCCTTGGTGGATCAGCTGATTGCTACAAAGATGTAAGCCTTGATTTATGAATACACCAAAATTGTTTACTTGCCTCTAAATTCAGAACATCAAACACAGGTTTGACAATATTTTTCCAGAGTTCAGCCAAAAGCCTGCGCAAGGCATCATCAGGGTCTACATTTATGTACCCTTCTGGTCCTGCGTGCAGTCGAGCTTCAGATTCTGACAGGTCCTGTAGATGATCACCATGTTCACGTGTTGGAAGAAATGTGCCCAAGTTAGAAATTGAGTTTGAAAGTCCACGCGAAAGGTCAGCTAAAATGTGCACTTGTGGAAGCATCAATCCGGGAAGCTCAAGACATTGAGCTCCCATGGTTGATGTTACAATGAGTGCAAAGCACGTGGAGTCGGTGGTGGTGAGAACTACGATTGGGCCAGCAACAGCTGCTTTCTTCAATGTACTGATACTTTTTGGTTGCATGAAATCTTCAAACCCGGGCAACAACTGAATACATTTAATAACGTCCTCCCACTCTTTGTTGAGTTGGCGGCAATGGTTACCCTCAGATTCCATGGATATAACTTGAATGTCGGTTAATAGATCCCTAGAGGTATCTCGGAAGGAAGCCTGCTCCAATTGTCGGGATAATTGTGCGAGCTTGGCAGATAGATCGGGCCGGATAGTGTCTAGAACATCAAATGGCGTGCGGAGTCGCAGTGCTTGGGACCAGAATATTGAACGACCTGCCTCCAGAAGTTGGACAGCATCTTCGTACTTGTGGGCACTGATTGCACAAATGGCAGCATCAGACAGTAGATTGTCCTGGGTTAAATTTGCTAGCATCTCCTGACGGTATTGTAAATTCAAATCGAGTGCAGCAAGCATCGGAAGATAATTGATCGCCATGCTGTATGCTTTCAGAGCTGATGGATGGTTATATTGGTTTGCAGTTTTGGCCCAGTACTTTGCATAATTGAATCGTGCCAGTGGAGGACATGAGGTATATTTTGCGGCCTCCTCAAACACCAACATGGCTTCCGCAATCACAGAGTCATGCGGAATTTGTTGATAAGAGACCATGAGAGACTGCCCAAGCTTTCCAAGAAGCCTCCCACGATCTGGGTGTGGAGATGAGAAAAGTTGGAGGATGTCTCTGTGCAATTGTATAACCTGATCAATGTCACTGTGAGTACTTTGAGAATCAATCTTATTTTGCTGTGCAGCAGTGTAGATTTCCAGTGTGCTCCTGTAATAGGGATGTGGAGAGGGGAAAATTCTCATCCCTTCTTTAGCATATTGTAAAGCTTCCTCATTATCTGCTGAATTCCTTTGAACATCAAATCGATTTAGCAAATTATTTGCAAGACTATTGAGGAACAGCCCGTGCTTGGAATGTGTGGGCGGACAAAGGGAGAGTGCCTGCCGAGAGTATTTGATGGCCTCATCCATGTCTACCATGTTCCCCAATTGCCGGAAGTGTGTTTTCAAAACACCTGCAAGGTTCAGAAGGTATGTGGGACGATTAGAATGATTCTCTGGGAGAAGCAACAGTGCTTCTCGATGCCGCTGAATCGCTTCGTCAATATCTCTCTTCTGACCTCGGACTATTCCTCGAGTATGAACGGCGATGGCCAGGTTATTTAAGAGCATAGGCCGATTCTGGCGATGAGAGTTTGAACAAAGGGCAAGTGCCTTTCGGTTTAGTTCAACCGTTATGTCAATGTCCCTCATATCCCCTCTCTGTTCAAAACGGCTTTTGACTGCAAGGGCAAGGTTGGTAAGAGACATGGCACAAGCAGGATCTGTAGATGCATGCAACTTCAATGCCTCTTCATAAAGGTTGATAACATGGTCAAGGTCTTTGGAGTCTCCGGAAAGCGTAAACCTAGTGTGTATGATTTTGGCCAGGGTATTCAGGCACATGGCACGCTTAGTATCCGCACGAGGGCAAAGGTTCAGAGCCTCTTGGTGCAGATTCACAGCTAAATTAATGTCTGCTCGATCTTTTTGCTGCTCAAAACGAGTTTTCAAAGCCTGTCCAAGACCATCGAGGGAATTTAAACGTTGATGGTGATTTGCAGAGCGGAGGGATAGTGCCTGCTCATACAGGATGATGGCCCTATTCAAGTCTACCTGATCTTGTTCTTGTCCAAAATTTGTAAATCGTATAAGCAATCCAAATGCAAGATTGTTGAGGGAATCAATTTTAGCACGGGAATCTGGCCTTGTGTAGTCCAGTGCCTGTTGGTACAGTTCAATTTTCCTGTCAATGTCTGTTTGGTTGCCTTGGTATTCAAATCGAACATCCAATGCATGGGCAAGATCGTTAAGTGCAGTGTAATAGACGGGATCCGAGGCTGGGCAACACGCCAGTTCATCGGTGTATAGGTCAATAGCTTCGGCAAGATTCTGGTGATCTGGATCCAACTTGAATCGTTGAATTATCAGGGAAGCAAGGGTTTGACGATGGCTGCTATAAGGATGGGTGGATTCAAGATCCAGTTCTTCCCTGCATAACTGGATGCATAGATCAAGGTCCGTCGCATTCTGTTTCAGCTCAAATCTGTCTTGGTAGAGCTCTAGCAGTAAATTAGCCAGATTTCTTCGCATTTCGTTCGATGTTGGGATGAGCGTAAGGAGTTCCTCGCCACAGATGATACTTTTTTCCAGCATGTTGACATCCCATCGAGCTGAGCCAAAAGCCATGAACTGACGCCATGTTGACCTGTTCTTATTAAGCGTGGTGTCACTGATATAAAACATGCTAACTTTATGTGCTCCAATCGGTCGGGATCCGGTACATCCTGCCTCAAGGCAGCAATATCCTGGGGTGAGAAACCGGTGATCAGAATAGAACATCACGGAGAGTGGGTGGCTGTTTACCAGTCCAGTCCTACAAGTAGATCGCAAAGCCCGGTCAGTCTTATTGCACATCAGCGGGTCTATCTTTACATCATTTGGTCCACTGTCTCTTCGCCCGGAATATCATATGTCAAAGTCTAAAGTAAGGGGGTTCATCAAATTGAGTTTTCCGATACCGGATAATGGGTACCATGACTTGATCAGGAAAAAGTTCGGGAGTTTTCATCCTCCTGCGGAGACCCTTATATACGGTATTCCTGCGCTCCCACAGTCGAGATCTCATCATTCTCATCATTACGTCCTGACAGATTAACGCTGAGGGAAGCCACCGAAAAGTTGTTGGCATCCCATCTCGTAATGGACCATGGGAGGAGGGAGAGAGATTTATTGTTCTCCGTGATAAAACAGTTGCCACGCTTCTTTCCTGTGTATCCACCTCTCGGTGCACGAATAAAGGAACTCCGTGGGATTTGATCACTTCGAGTTCCGACGCTCAAGGACATTGCTCAGCATTGCTCTCGCAAGAGCAACACCATGATGTATTAGAAGCTCTCACGAGAGACGCACCTGATGCGGTCATCCGCAGTGATGAAGCGCCCGGGTAATTACCCCACACCGGAAAGTGAAAAAAAAACACCCGCTGTGAATTTGGAAATGAATTTTAATAAAAGATTCATACCTACAGTGAACTTGTTATTGAATCTCTGAAATTTGTATTGTTCTAAACTGTAATTGAACTTCCAAAATTCAAGCCATGATTCATCGAGTTTGAAATCCAAAGATTCAGAAACAGTTTTGACCGACCCTATGTAATGTGTGGACCAATTTTATATAAAGTTTCAAATGAGTTTTAACAACTGGGAAACTAAAAGTTTCAGAATCAGTGCGCGGTATGACGGTCTAAACGTTGCATAAATCAAATCCAAACTTTTTTTTTTGCTTTCCAGAACTTTTTTGGAAATGAACTCGGGTGTCAAATCTAAATTCTAAAAACAGGTACGACGTTGGTTGCGGGTTCAAGAAGTAGAGTCTGCGTGAAAGACCAACAAATAGAATGCACAATGCTAGAGTCCAATGAATATAAGGCTCGTGTCGAAAGCGCGTGTCAAATCTCTAAGTCCTAACAAGGGGTCCAAGAAGCATGTAGAGAGCCCGTGCATAAGATGCAGAAATAGAATACAACATACATATGCCCCTCGGGGGCGGCAGGCTATTAGTCGGAAGCCGCTCAAAGGTAGGGTCACCAATCAGCGGATCATCAGCGTTTCAACGATGGTTTCCTCTGACGAGGCTCGAGATCTGCTGGCGTCCTTTCCGGAAGCAGCAGCGTCGTCCGCTGTGAGGTCAATAATAGGCTTGCGCTCAGATCCTACCCTGAGATTAGCACCAGAACACCGAGTGGAAAGGGTACCATTTATTATGCGGGCTCCCCAGCCCAAGTTCGATGGGCAGGGTCTATGCAGCAAACAGCATGAGCATTCAAGGCTGCTGAAAACCAAAGGGTGCGCATACCCTTTCCTTTTTTCAGAAGGTTCTTAGGTGGGAGAGTTCCTCTTCGTATCTAGATGCCTTGGAGAATACTCAGACAGTGTTTGTTGGGGCGGGGAATTTGCTCCGGGCTGGGCTTACCATTCACGCTCGAGTCTGCGTCTGAATCCGCATTATCAGTCGATGGGTCATTGATTACCTTCCATATCTGCTGCAGCTGTGTGTAAATTCTGGACACACCCAGAGCAATGAGAAGAGACAAAGTTGTTCCAATGGTGTTTACCCAAATCCCGTGTCACGTGCCCAAGTTCCAGAAATGTCTTCGATATATGGAGGAGATTATTAGCAATGACAGCTCTTCCTTGGAGCAAGGAAGGGGTGGTTTCCGCGACGGCACGCGCCATTCTCCCATTCTAAAATATGATTACAGTGTAGATCCATTACAGTTCGCACCAGATTGTACTTGAAATATTTTGAATTATGAACCGTTTCGAAACTGTTTGAAAAGTGAAAGGAAATGCATAGAGTTGGAGTTTGTTTACAAGTACGGTACACTGTGCCACGCCGTAAACGAGCACGAGTGTGCTTAGCACCTCCCCGTATGGAAAGCCTCGCACGTTTGCTCGTCGGCTCCATGCAGTGGTACCGTTTATAAGGAGGAAAAATTGAGTCGGAATGACAGAAGAATATTGAACGCGTACCTGACTGGAGCCACTCTGCGCTGGGTTTCTCGGGCAACCTTTGGGCTGCTCTGTGATACAGCTTAAATATTGAGCCGACTTGTATCGGCTTCTCGAAAGGCTGCGGGTGAGTTCCACGCTGGCAGATACTGATATACATCTGTCTTCCATCTAGGTGTACATGGGCAAGAATACGAAAAACGGTGCACCGTTTGGGATTATACAAGCAGAAGGAGTTCTTGCGGAATCTTCGAGTCTCGGGCACCGAGAAGCCTAATAGGCAGCGAGGGAGTGCAGACTGCACAGAGTCTTGTTTCAGCATGCATAAGTTCGGAATGCAATCGGGAAGGGACCTCAGCAAACATACTATTTGGGGAGCGCCCCTCGGTGACTCAGTAGTTCATCTTCAGGAACCCACTTATCAAGAAGGCCAACCTTGCACGATCCGTTCAACGCAGCCCGCATCCAACGAGAAATTAGTGGGGCCAGTGCCAGTGAAGAGCGGCGGCGGCCCAGGAAGTCGTGTTCTTTGCAAGTTAAGGGACTGGTCGTTCTCGAAAGCCGCGGGAACCAGAGGACAAATTCAATTGAGGTGAAAGTAGTAAGGGAGACAAGGGCAGGTGAGAGTGCTGGGTATGAGAACGAGTCGAGGCGTAAAGCAGATGTTGAGCAGATGTCCAAATTGGGTGCATCGGATATTGTAGCAACACACGTGCAACCACCGGTCCGGCGATCCGAACCTTTTCATGCCCTCCGACATGACGCCGCGACCGCCCAGCCACCGCCCATCATGCTAGACGGTGGGCGGCTAGTTCCCGTCACCGTTCTGAACGATATCCTGAAAAATTGTGATATGGGTCCAAAATTCGTGTGCGCGAAAAAATATCTTCAATGTCTTGGCAACCAAACTTTCGATATATTGCTCCCGTAAATTAACGCGACGCTATGAAAACTCACGCTATGTTGTGATGAAACTCGCGATGTGGTTATGAAACTCGCGCGATGTTGCTCAAAAACTCCCGCGTGTTGCTAAAAGATTCGCGTGATGTTCCTTCCCTCAAAATCTTCGCGCGTTGCTCAAAAACTCGCGCGCGTTGCTCAAAAATTCGCGTGATGGTCCTGTTCGGAAAAACTTTTGCGATTTTATTGTTTTTACAAAGTGAACAGCATATTATCCAGAATCCACTTCGACGCAGGTTCCGCGTCATTCGGCTCATCCACCCCGCGAGCGTCCCAAACGCTCTGGAGCGCAAGGGCAAAATACCCCTCATAGAGCGGTACATCCTCCTGCTCGTCCAGGCGCCTGAAATCGAGATCATCGATGCATTCATACGATTGGTCCTCCCGCACGCGGACGGCGCCGTTGGGCCCTGAAGTCAATAGGAGATAGATGAGGCCCGGTTCTGTCATTCGCAGGTTAGTATTTGTAGCGACTTATGATGTAGCACAGAGACTCACCAAGATCCTCGTCACACTGCTCCCGCATAATCCCGCGCATGAACTGCACGACAGCGTACAGCTCACGCAGCTCATCGGTCGGGTACTCACTCAGCACAGCCGCGCGCTGGCGCCGGATGAGCCGCACATCCTCCTCTTGATCGTCGATGTCCGAAGAGAAAAGGGTACAGTAGAACATAATCCTGTATGCCGCGCGTTGGAACCGGTGCGACTCGGCCGGAGTGAGAACGCTTGTATTGGAGGTGCGGTCTTTTTGCCTATGAACCATTGTCAATTCACGACGAAATAGTGAAGGATAAGTTGTTTGCCATGACCCATGGGTCGGAGCCGAGGATACGGACGCAAGACGGAGAACGCACGATAAACTATAAATATCCTCCAAGGTCTGCACGGTGTCCATGTTATCGTATAACTTGTGTTCCTCCTCCACCATGATGCCATTAGCAGCGATCATATCTCCCTCCGGACACGCCTTCGCCAGCGGCTCTGTAGGAATAGCGTATGACGCGCAAGGCCTGTGGGAGCGCGGGGCCAACGACGTTGGCGGCTGCCGCGTAGGTGATGGACTGCAAAGCAATCAAAATCCTCCCAAATACAAACGAAACAGGGGCAATACACCTTGGGGTGCGTCTGATATACACGGTAGAGCGTCTTTGAGACAAGTACGATATTCTTCAGCGCATCGAATGAGGTACAGAAGGTCATTATGAAGTGGACGAGGTTTTGTGTCAAGGACCGAATAGATGCGTCGACCATGAAGTAGTCTTCTCTAGTAGGTTCGCGACGGAGTTGGGGGAAAACAAAGAAAAACGTGGTGTGTGAAGCGACGAGGGAAGAGACAAGGCCAAGCCGCAAAACTCCTGTATTAAAAAAATGGCAGACATTTGACATGGAGTAAAAATACAGCCTCAGCCTGTCATTATGGCTGCCGCCCGTGACCGTGGCTGCGGTTACACGGGTCCCGTGCCCGTCCCGTCAGCCATTGCTTTAATTTTCTGCCACTCATCGACGGCACGGGTACGGCACGGGTTTGAACCCCGACGGCCCGTCGAAACACGGCAGTCACGGCCGTGATACGAGTGCTTTTTTATCCCTTCTGCACTCTGAAAGAGGGTCTGCAACCCACAGTGTGTTCGTATCCTTTTGCCGAAGGCTAATGAACATCCTGCCTTCCCTTTTACCATTTTTCGTTCAACCTGTGCTCAATTGTCGAGCTTCGTCGCAGTTGCCGGAAATTGCCGACACTGATGGCCTTGTTCATTTATTCATTTCTTCGCGGTTTCTACATCCCATCCATCTTATAGCTTTATAAGACGAAGTTCCAAGCTCATTTATTATCAGAGTTGCGAGTAGTTCATCCGAGGAAGCGAATATATACCTTGGTGAGTGTCTGGACATCTGCTACGGCTCTTGACCACGGTCAAAATGGTTAACTGCAGCGTCAAAACTAGTAATTCATGCGGAGGGATACTACTAGTAAGGAATGTTGTTTTGAAACTGCAAACCTGCCTATGAACCCGTGACGGCCGTGCCGTTTACCATCCCGTCCCGTCCAACCTTTTCCAGTTACCTCAACGGCCATGAAAGCCACGGCCGTACCGTGGAACACCCGTCGATTCCACGGCCGTTGCCGTTACGGGCTCATATTCCACATCGTTTGCAGGCGGCCAAGTGTATAATATTTGCAGCAGACTGCAGTATCGACGCGGATCGTACACCGAGTCGGAGAAAACGAATCGTGATCCAGAGAGCGCACCCAAGGCCGGGGGTTGACAAGTGTTTGTACTTTGGATTACACCCGGGGACTTCACCAGATTGTTTGACCAAGAGAGTTTAGCTTTGAGGGGCATTGCAGCCTCATAACTTGTTACTTTGGCTGGAGTCAACCCTCCTATAATATGGAAATAATATGATAATACAGACTGACCTGTATCATCTCCCTCTTTATAAGATTAGCGTGTCTATCTGTCTGTCTGAAGCTTTTTAAGCTCCGACAACTCCGCTAGGTACAAACTTGGATCTGCTTGCCAAAACCACTGTCCACTTCTCCACACCAACTGAAGTTTCACTACCGTCCTCTTGAGTTCAGCTTCATAAAAGAACACTGTCCGGGATAGCTTCGTCACTCAGCAGGTGGACCTAAAGATGTTCGGCTCAATGTCGGCCCGCATTCGGCAGACTGCGCCGCTCCACCCAAAGTCCCTACATCACCTTCTCTGTCAAGTCGTGGGTTCCGCGGCTTTAGTGAGCGGGACGGCTATTTAAACTATTAGAGCGAAGTGGTGGGCCGCGAAGCGGCCCGCCACGCTCTTGTATTATATTATATTATATTATATTATATCAGATCTACCTTCACACTGTATCATATATGGGTGACTTCCCGTAAGGATTTTTAATTCGAGCTGAATTTCTGGACAATTTCCGCCGAGATGCCGGGGGTGCGATCAGGACCCCATCGGACTCAGATCGCGCTTAGACCGTCGAATAGAACATGGTAATCCCGAATCTAGACGAGGGGTAGGTATCTTCTAAAGTTTTCAAGTCGAAAATAAACCGGATTAGGAAGGTGCCCGTGTGACTGTGACTGCCCACTTTACTTGGTGGGTAAGGCCGCTGCTTTGCACGGCAGGTCCTCATACTTATGGTTTTAAAATGTCTACGGTTTCACCGGTACTGTATGGATACAAGAGGCTGAAGAAAAGCTAATATTCTTTGCAAAAAACGCTGCTTGAGAGCGGTAATGCATAGGCACATAGGGTACTGGAATGTGTGGGTCTGGTACAATCAAGTATTGTCTTCCCAGTGGCCAATTCCTTGGCTCTTCTTGCCTGGGCGTATTTTTTGATATGAGGGCCCGGAGTTCACGCCTATTGTCCTGTCTCAAAATAAGGTCTCCCTTGGAGAGACTATATATCAAATTAGTAAAAATATGTACACCAGAGATCATCTTGCCTTGACACCCACTCACACCACTACTATCTCAAGGGAAATATATTCGGACCAAAACACCTGCTGAGCTGTGCCTACATTCAGCTTATACTGCTTGCGCGCCTGTACTGTGTACGCCTTCGTAATGCAGCACCTATTTGATTATAAATTCCATTGCCCTTTATTCTTGAGTTTGCCCAGCCCACAATTTGAAAACCTCAATCAATGAAGCCATTCAGAATACAGTTTTCTACCGGTCACGTGAACATCACCACTCAGTGGAACAGTCAATATCTCGAGACTGTCTGGCACTGCTGTGCTCAAACATACCTCAAACTATACCTATATACATGAAAACTCATTCTGTAAAGAAGAAAGAACCACATTTGTATCACTGAAGACACAAGAGTGATAGATCAATTCCCAATTTGCCACTGGCCAGTAGAACAGCCAATTTCAGGTATAATGGACTCAGTTCTTGCTCAATATTTCTGGAAATTTGGGAGGAAAAACTTATAAGAAATTGCATGTATCTGGCTGGATCAAAGCTTTCGAAATCTGTGTCAGAAAATTAGTATCAGCTGTTCAATTTTGGAGTACTAGTGACCGCTGGAAAGCTGTAGGAGGCTTCAAACTTTGTAGATAGGCATTTAATCTGTTTATTTGGAACCACTAACCGTCTTGTCTTCTTCCCTTACTCCTCAGGTTCAACAGATAGCATGGTTGTGGGTGTTAGCGACATTGATCGACAATTGATGGATGAGGTATCCTTGACTGTCAAGGAACGTAATCATCAAACAAGGTTGGACTCGTATATTTTCCAGCCCAGCAAAAGACTTTGAAATATTCTGCAAGCACACTTCTAGCGGTGACCCCTCTTTCACGCATTCACAACATTGGCACAAATTGGCCACAAGAGTAAAAAGACGTAATGGCTGAGAATCGAACCTACGTCGGCTGCACTTCTCATTACACCAGCACCACCGCCACTAAATTCATTAGAAAAAATGTAGTTCTTTTCCCTCAAATCCATTAGAAACGGTGTCAACACAGCCACTATTGCCCGTTGTCAGAAAATCTCCGGACAAGTAAATCATTTGATGTTCACGCTGCTTTCGATCTTGAAAAGAACGACTACATATTACATAAGTATTCATAACTTCCACTCGGCTCATACGCCCGCTCTCTTTGCACTCATGCCTTTTCCTCTGAAGATGCTCCGCACTCGCTGCTCAACCATGCTCCACTAGCGACACATTGCCCACCCACGAATCAATGGACAGGCTGACATTTGTACTTCTCTTCAAGCACCTTGAAATATGGCGCTACCTGATGCTACAGCGTATTTTTGAGTGCACTATGGTGATCCAGGTACCATCTCTGCTGCCTCTCATCCAACAATGTCTCAGTGTTAGCCGTCTTGTTTTTCCTACAGCTCCGAACAATTCCGACACCAACTGTGCTCCCAATGATTTGTATTGGCTACTGGCCATGTGCGAACCTCGTGCTTGATGTCTTGAAGACCGACTCTCACCGACAAGGGAGGAGATTAAAAGGCTTGGAGCAAATTTGGTGTAGTACACTCACTGGTGCACTTAAGATCTTGTTCTTGACTTTATCTCACAGAAACATGTCGGACCAACCCCCTCCTCGTACACCCTTCACACCTCTCTATCCACCAGAACTCAGTCATGATGCTAACGGTACCATTGTGTACCGAGATGCTCAAGGCTGCTGGTTTCCTTACAACGGACCTGTTCCGGTACGTGCTCCTGAATGTGCCAATTAGATTCATACTTAATAATAAGTAGACCCAGCAGGGAATGCAAGAGCGCCCCACACCCCAGCCTAGCCACGTTCCTGTGGTATATGTGACCATTGATCACACTTTTATCCTCTGCTAATCTTTCCTAGAACGATCAGAGCCACAGAGGACCTGGCTTTCCTATCGAGCATGCATTCGCACCTGAGGTACATGCTTCTTTTAATCTTCATATTTTCATTTGTTCATATTCCTCAGTCGGAATCCTGCCATTGTCTATCAAGATATTGTGTTCATTCCAACTGTTCAGTTCTCCTGCTGGTAAAGGCAGTCAACTAATGATGGTTAGTAGTCCCCTGTTGGTCAACTCTGATGCATAGAGACACAGCCGAACTGCATCCTATAGCCCAGTGCAGCGAGTTCATGCCAGAACGCAGAGCCTGTAAGAGCCTTTGTTAAGTCTTCGACTCTTGTAGTTGTTTAGCTACTGGCTTTCAGTCATCAACAGTGTAGCCTAGGAATATATTAGACAAATAGGGAGCCTGCTCAAAACTGTTACTGTGTATCTATTGGTACACAAAGACCCATACTCAGTCACACTCTTTGGGATCGTATCTGGAATCACTTGTGGAGTTGGGTTGTTGTTGTGTTAGGGATTTGTGAATCCTGAACTGGAGCACACATTGTTATTGCATTCAGCCTGTCAGATTTGCATAAGGTTATATTTCACCCTTAGACCGCCAGCACATGTTTCAACGATATCAAAGATATACATGATAAGTGTGAGAGCTGTTGAGAGCCAATGGGACTGCTTACTATGTCGTGAGATCTTCCAAGTAATTCTAAATAAACTACCAAACCTGGTTTGTTGTATCACCGATATCAAAGATTCACATGATAAATGTGGGAGCCATCGAGAGCTCATGGGACTGATTAATATGCATGCGTGAGATCCTCCAAGTAATTCGACATAAACAACCAAACCTGGTTTGTTGTATCACCGATAACAAAGATTTACATGATAACTGTGAGAGCCATCGAGAGAGATATAGAATCTTACCCCAAAACTTGGACACTGGTCCATGATTTGATCGTGATCTTTCCTTCCGAATAAAGCACTGGTTTCCGTTGATGTTTCATGTGTCAGTCCTGATATCCGACCAATATTTGCTCTGTGCAGGTCACTGTACAGAGCTACGTTGAGCTACACACAGCTACACTAACCTAGGCAGAGCTGGCCAGAGCTGGCCATAGCTATACACAACTACACAGGGTCTGTCCAGCTCTGTGTAGGGACCTGAGTGAAGACTCTGTCCAGGTCAGGGTTGAACATAGCGTCTGTAAAGGTTTGTGGTCACCTGATTGAGTCCGATCAACGGCATCTCGGCAATCGGCAAACAATATCCGGTGATCATCGTGCGGTTTCCGCAAGACCTCATCGACAAGTGACCGGTGACTGCTATGACCAAAAGATGATTTCTCTCGCAGAAGATTCCGCTCTCCTCTTCCGCAGAGTCGCTCATTTCGTCAATTCTTCCCCACTTCCAATCCACTCTTTCATCAAGCACTGGACACGGTCCGCGTCCTTCATGCGTCAGCCTCTGCATAACCCACTCAATCAACAGAGACAATATACATTGTACCACCCGGTATCGGAATCTGCCACATGAAACATCTTTCTCCGCTGTCGTTCCTGTCGACGATCACTCCCTGCTCAATTTTTACCACAGTATTCTGATATCAGGCCATCTATGCTCTATTTCTCTTTCGTGCGGGAATTACCGACCGATATCATGGCTTGCCGTCTTTTGCTGATCTCTGGTTGCAGATATATTCGGGTGAATCATGATTCAGGCTTGGAAAGTGTGTGTTCCCGCCGTTCGCGTTAGTACCCACCAGGTTTTGATGTGCACAACTCTGACGCGAATCACTGCTTTTCTTAGGTATACCCAACGTGTAACTGAAATCCCCAAGTAGGGCTCCACATATCACCTGACACCACCCTCCATTTCCCGAGGACGGCAGTCAAGCTCTGCACATCACCATCGAAGATCCATCCCATATCATAAAGCGTCTTCGCCCGCGATTGTTCTTCCCTATTTCCCCTCACTCTTTCCGCTCTCTCTACCTCTTTGCCTCCTTTATTATTTTTCTCCATTTCTTCCCTTGGAATGGACGGTAAAGAGACACTTACAGCGATGGTGCTTGGCCGGTAAGATAACTTCCAATGTCTTGGGATATGCATAGTTTTCCGACGTACTTGCAGCCAGCTCACTGATGATTTCCTACTTATTGGACCGATGATCTTGTGCTACGACCACCTGCTCACTCTGCGGTCCGAAATCCACTTCGTGTGGGGGAAGGCCAAACGACTCAGCTTCTTCCTTTTCGTTGTTCTTCGCTACGGGTGTCTCTTGACCAACATTGGAATGATTGGGCTAAGATTCGGACCTGTGCCGCTTGACGTATGGATCATTCTATGGTTTCCTGGACGAGGGCTGATAATTGCGCTTTCATTGAATCAGAGGTAGAGCCACAATCCATCAACATCTCCTCCTCCTCTCAAATATGCCTCAGGTGTCACGCAATGTTCCTCACAAATACAGTGCTGCTTATTCTTCAAAATGTCCTTGTTGGAAGTAAGTTTGAACGGTGACCAAGCTCATTTCAAGGTTCAAGTGACTATTCATCTTTCAACGACTATCAGACATCCTCGGACTCCGTGTCTATGTCGTGTACAATTTCAGCAAGCTGGTGCTTTTGTTTCTCATCAGCACTGGAGTGGTAACAGTTGCTCTTGCCGCGGTACGTGGATCACTCACCTTTTTCGCTTGAAACCGCTGATTTGGTCCAAATTTGAGTGGTCTATCTCTGGGGAGACCTGGGTGGCGACACAGACTTCTGGCTGTGAATTTCAATTACAAAAGGGAAGGTTCGCTGATTAACCACTATGAAAAGACGCCGCCACTGATCACTGGCACTCCCCAGCGCGATCCGTAAGTCTACCCGGATAGAATCCCCACTCGATTTAAAGCTGCGTTCACTGAAAGGAATGGCTGGTGCATGGGAAGCACAGTGCGCTCTTCCCCAGCCTTCACTGTAGCCTGCCTGGCTCATCTCGTTCACTTCTAGGTTATGTTGTGACGTGGTTGTCTTTGTATTCACTGTGATACGGTCGTACAACCAACCATCCAAAATTCGCCGCTCAATTCTCAGCTACATGCTGCGGGATGGTCAGTCCGTGCGTCTGTGTCTCTCGTCGATAACATTTATCTGGCTCGCAGGAGCGTTGTACTTTGCGTAAGTCAATGATCCGCATCCCTCTAGTAAAAGAACACATAATCTCTCTCAGCATTTTAGCGCTTGTCAACCTCGGGAATATTCTTATGTTCTATGCGAGTAATTTTTCTTCTCGTGAGCGATGCGACTATTGAATGTTCTCTCTTCTTTAGCTTGGTGATGTAAACGTTTCGCTGCTCGTTGACTAACAAATCAGTCCAGAAAATTAACGGTTCTGGATAGCCCTGGACCGCATCTAGCCTCTCATGGTTCACATCGACGTAAGGAATCTTCACTCCATGGGGCTAACCCACTTATTGGTTCACAGACTATCGGTGACAATGGTTTCCCGTCTCATGCTTCACCTGCATCAGGTCGCGGATCTCGGCGTATTGACGCAGCACGATGAGGAGACCTCTGTACACTTCAGGCCGAGTGATGAGGAGTCTGGGATCTGCACACAGGATTGAGGAACTTACATGGCACCTGGGAAACGGATGCTTGGCTTTGGGGGGAAATTGGACACTTGCGCTCTTTAAAAATTCAATTTGTCCGGAGCTTTCGAATTTTATGATTTGGGCGTACTGAGATGAAATCCGGCGAGAAGGTGTACCACTAACTTGCCGGTGTTTCGAGGCTTTTGTGAGTTGTTGGGATCCCGTTTCGTAACAAAAGTCCTTGCGCCCTTGTCCTTCTTACGCTACTGGTCCTACTGCCTGTATCGTGCTGACCTCGACCGTCTTCAGCGATATCTGGCATCTCTCGCCGCTCCCAATCGAATCGATCTTTTCTCCAGACTCTAGATTTTCTAGCAAAACCCCTCTCGATCGAGGATAGCTTGATAAGTACTCTCGGACTCCTCTCGTATTCTGCCCTTCCTCCGCCCCTGTCCGAAATATAGCTGAGTAGTAGGCTCGTATGGTCTTAATTTCATCTATATCTTGGTGCACCAACCACATCAGCCTCTCGATGAACTTCTCCTCCATTTGGGCGAATAAATTGAGATTGTCTCCAATATTCATAGGCTCCGGAGGTGGAAAATACACGGAAAGACGCCCCGCGATGGCCTCGCTTATTGTGCACAAGACTCAGATTGTCGCGCTGGAGGCTTGAAAGTAGGTACAATCACCGAGTCCATTGCTAAAAGGTTTCTGGATTGAACAACCGTGCGCCCGGTTCCTTTCACGATATGAGCGGTTCCCTCAAGATCTCTCGTGGCTTCGGGTCCTGTCGGCCCCGCGTTCACGTTAAGCGCTGCGCCCCTGCCAAGCTAGATAATTTTAGTTTCTTTCGCGGGTCGTCGGCAGTGCAAGTAGAATGGCAGCCGAAACTCTGTAACTGCTCCAGGCCCAGGAATTAGTGAGCACTTTGGGTTTTTCTCTTTGTTAGATCCCGACGTGACTCCTTCGGCGAATCGAACCAACCGTACCGTACAGGAATACGCTGCTTGAGGTAATAATAATAATACGTCGACCTATCTCAAGCCACCTATACTCTCAGTCATCTACCTTAAACTTACCCATCATCGGACTAGGTCGAATGGCTATCCCAACGAAACCGACTTCTCTTCCCACTCGATCTGCTCTTCTGCGTTGTGATGCAGCCGGTTCTTGACCCTAATTCCATCCCCCTTGACATTGCTGGTCTTCCATTTCCTTCATTCTTCCTTCTAGTACTACGCAACCTTTGCCAGTCACGACGATCAACTCCGAGGCTCTTCGAAGCTGTTTCGAGCCAATTACTACGGTATGGTCGTCCGCCGTCGCGCCACCAGTGCCGCATCGGCATCCATTTCTCTAGCTTGCTCCACCTCCAGCTCCATCTTTCTCTAGTCTCGAACCAAACCCTCGCGAAATCTCAAAGCACGTCAGGGTTCCCTTTAGCTTGTCATGAGGATTTGGTCTGAGACTGATTTTCCCCCATCCGTGGCGGTTTTCACGGGAGATTCGTCTCGTCCGTTGATGGATACATAGATTATCTGGCATATGAAGCAATGAACCAACTAATTTACTATTATCTAGTCTTCCACAAAGTCTAGATATATCCTAAAGGAGCACCCCGTACGCCCAGTGGCCGCATTGCGAGACTTTCACCAAGCCGCCTTGGCGATGAACGACTGGATCGAGTCAGTGCAAGATCAGGCCGCGAAAAGACGCAACTTCGTACCTTGGGATAGGACCTCACGATAAGTTTCCGTGTCTCGTCCATACAGAGGATGCAGAACGCGAACGCGAAAGGCAGGCCCCAGAACATCCCAGGGATCGGCGTGGTCGCAAAGACGTGCTCAAAACCAGGTCCATATAGGTTTACGATGGCGATGAGCATTGTGAACACCATGCCGATGGGCACCGCTATGTTCCTGCGGGGGCCCCAGAAGGGGTTGGATTGGAGAATGGACATGCGGCGGTTACGAGCAGCGAGCAGGCCGCCATATTGCATGAAGACCATGGTGACATAGCTCCAAGGCTTGTCAGTACAGGCGGAACAGATGTAAGAAAGGCCCAAAACATACTAAATGCATTGTCCGACGCTGACGAAGTGGGTCAGCTGGGCGAGCGAGTATCCCTTGTATCCCTCGCCCCATTTGTTGTAGACGAGAATGACGTCGTAGAAGGCGAGACCTTGCTTGCTCATGTAAAAGAACCACATCCCCATGGCACATGGCCACATCATCAATCCTATGAACTGCAGCACCAGTCAGTGCGTCGCTTGAAAGCGGACAATTGAATGGTACAGACGAGGTAGATCTGGACGAAGAAGCGCCAGTCAGTCAGCCGGTCAGTCCGTGCATTCCGCGGCTTGCGCAGCATCAAATCTGAGTGTGCAAAATGTGAGTGTTGAAACAGAAGCGCAAAAAAATGTTCCATACCCGCCTCGGGCTTCTCAAACATGAGGGAAATGGACATCACGACGTCGTTGGCAATCGAAAAACAAACTTGAAGATAGGAGCTGAGGGAGAGCTGCATGCCCAAAAAAACGTTGGCAAAGACGGCCATGAACTCGGTGTACGTTCCAGCCTTGGGGATGAGTGAGTTCAGACACATTGCCGCAGTGTTCAAGTACTCACTGGCATGATGTATAAGACGACCTTTTTAATGTTGTCGAAAACAAGGCGTCCCTCCTCGATACCGACAGTAATTGACGAGAAATTGTTGTCCAGCAAGATCATAGCCGCTGGAGGGACACTGTCAGCACAACCAAAAATGATCCCCAAAAGACTCACCGGCTTCTTTCGCAATATCGCTGCCACTCCCCATTGCCACACCAATGTCGCTGGCCTTCAGAGCGGGAGCGTCGTTGGTTCCATCGCCAGTAACGGCCACAATGTTGTCCCCGCGAGCCTTCACCTCGTTGATGATACGCAGTTTTTGCTCGGGAGTCGTACGGGCGAAGATTATCTCGGAGTAGATTCCGAGGCACTTGTCCCACTCCTGAATACCGAACGACGCGATTTCTTCTCCAGTCAAAACCACGGAGCGGATCCCGTCGTCTGAAGGCTTGATCTTTGGGGCAGCAACACCGGAGAAGTCTTGCGGCGAAGACAACAGGGACCCACAAGTATCGACGAAGTCGGTCGTTATGATTCCGACCTGGGACATAACTCAGACCTCCACTCTCAAGCAACTGAAAGAGATGATGATGCGAACCTGCTTTGCAATGGCAACAGCGGTCATCTTGAAGTCGCCCGTAACCATGAACACCCGAACACCCGCTCGCCTGATGGTTCCAATCGTGTCCTTCACGTTGGGACGGGGCGGGTCGCGGATACCGATGAGACCGACCAGGGTCAGTCCATGAAGCTCGCGACAAACGCTGTCCTCCGCGGTCTCCTGATTATCGAGATCGAGATGGATCCCGGGCAGGGACCTCTTGCACAACGCCAATACGCGTTGCCCTTCGCTGGACCAGTCCGATTGGAGCTGGAACAACTTCTCTCGGACCGACGCATCTAGAGGTACCTCTGTGCCGTCAGATTTCATGGCGGCGACGCATTTGGTGAATAGGATATCGGGGGCCCCCTTGACAAGCATATCGGGTGGGACCCCGGGGGCGCCGCGAGGGCGAACGATGGTAAGCATCCATTTGTTCTTGGAATTGAACGGGATTGTGTAGGCGGTTTCGTGCGAGGAGATCAAGGCGGGCACGTCGATGCTCGACTCTGCTGAATTGAACAGTTCGGTGAAGCGCAGAACGGCGCTGTCCGTGGCGTCACCTTTGACCAGGCGTTGGTCGGGAGTGTCGGCAAAGTCCTCTTGGTCAATAAACTGGGCTCCGTTGCAGAGACGCCCGACCTTAACGACAGAGGCCAAGGCGGGTCCGCCGGTCTCCTTTTCGGTCTCGACGAGTTCCTTCTTCACGTTATGGTAGGATCTATCCAAGAACGCCAGGCTTTCGACAGACTAAGGTATTTACATGAGCACCAAGCGGCTGGAGACCGAGAACTTAGAACGCACCATGACTCCTGTCGTCAAAGTTCCAGTTTTATCGGAGCACAGGACGGACATACAGCCAAGAGTTTCGATGGTTGCCAAATTCTTCACCAAGACGTTGCGCTTCGCCATGCGTTTGGCGATGATTGTGAGCGAAAGGGCGACGCATAGGGGAAGACCCTGTTCCACCGCAAGTCAGGAACAACGACCTACCGAAGCAGGCATCGAAAGACGAACCTGAGGAACGAAAGCTGTCAAGCAGCCGATGGAATTGATGATGGCGGAGCTCGCCGTCAAATAGCCAGGGAATGCAACCCGAAGCCATGCCCCCCAAATGATGATGGAAAAACAGAACAAACTTAGGGCGAGTGCCGAAATTATTTTGGTGAAGAACCAGACTTCCCTGGAAAGAACCTCTCGTGAGCCGACACGATATGACAAGAGACAGGGGAAACATGCTTTTGCATAGGAGTCATCTTGAACTTGGTTTCACCTGACATGGCCACGATTCGACCCATAGTAGACTTGTCGCCGATCGCAAACACGACTCCACTGCAAGTTCCTTGGGTGACGAAAGTCGACGAGAGCGCGAGGTTGTGGGTTTCCAGAGGGTTGTCGGATGTTGCCGTGAGACTTCCTGGGATGGGCTCACTGGGGAGGTCTCGTCAGCGATGTGCAAAGGCGAACGGAAGAAGAGTACATACCTTTCGCCGGTAAGGAGCGAGCGATCGAATTTAAGGTCGGAAGACGCGTCAAAGATTCTTAGGTCCGCGGGGACACGCTCGCCCATAGACAAGAGCACAATATCACCGACGACAAGATCTGCGGCTTTGATGACTTGGTGAGTGCCACCGCGCAAAACAGTAGCATCCTGGGCGATCAGGGATTTGATAGACTTCATGACCCGGGATGCGTGGAAATCGACCAGAGAGTAGAAGGTGGCCGAAATGGCTATGACGAGAAACTAAGGAACTGACGTGATTATTGGATGGGATGTGGGAGACAAAGACAATCTACCAGAAGGACAGCAACACCGAGGTTGAATACAGCCGGATCGTCACCTCCGAGCGGCTGATACGACAGCTAGCAGAAGCTTTCAGCTATACTGAAACAAACGTGCTGCATCCGAGAACGTACTATTGTAACGACGAAGGCAATCCACATCAAGAAGTTGAATCCGCCGAAGATGTAGTTGAGAACCTTCTTCCAATATTGAGTGCGAGGTGGAGAGATCACATTCTTGCCATCCGGGGCCTTGCGCTCGACGGTCTTGAGGTCAAGGCCCAGTACTGGGTGGCTCGAATACCGGGTCCAGAGCTCTGATATGTCGACAATGTGAGCATCGATTTGGCGGATGGCCTCTGTGGGTTCCGGAATGGGCTTCGGGAGCGTCTTGTCTTCCGTTTGGATGGACAGAGTTCGGAATCTGGTTAACCACCGTCAGGCAAAGTGCACAGTCGCGGAATTTTGAGCACTTGCCCAATAGTGATGGACGCTCTATCGCGTCGACTCACGCGCTCGATTGAAGGCGTTCTTCTGGATACCCGAGATTTTGCCAAAGCACTGGCGGCAGACATTGTTCCAGTTGAGAGGATGAGAATGAGGGACCGACTCGGACGTTATCTCGAGCCTCATGCCAAATTTATTCTATCCGCCATTCCCATGCTCGTAAATCTACGTCAATGGCATATTTCGCGCATCTCTTGAGCGCCGGTCTTATCTGCGTGAACAGCGTATTTCGCGCATTCTCATAAGCGATACCAATTTGGCAACAGAGAATTTAGACCATCGCCATTTGGTAGGTCTGTCAACTGCGGTAGGTCTGTCAACTGCGGTAGGTCTGTCAACTGCGCAGTTGACAGACCTACCAATCGTGCGAGCGGGCAAGGAAAGATGTGCGTATGTGCGCGGTAGATTAGGCTAGTAGGGTTTCATTGGAGTTCGTCGATTCAGTCAACTATGGTTCTATCTAGGTGACCTCCTACATGGCTCCAGCATTGTTTTACATTCCTGACACAGACTCGTGATATCTATCTGCCGCTTACGTCCATTGCGCGACACCCGTTGTAGGCACGCACAGGTGCTAAAATTTCCAGGTCAGAGCCGGATTCCTGCTTAGCCCGGTGCACAGCCGTAGACTCACATTTTTACCCTCCGCATGGGCCACCATCGTCTTGCAGTCGTAACCGTCACTCCGTGATCGTCAGCTTTATACTCGTGGGGAAAGTAGGTAGTAATGTACCAGCAGTCCTCCGGGGGCACCCACCCGCCTTCAACGTCCGCAACAATGAGTACATGGGAGAAGAAGACCGGAAATGAAAGAATCACACACCCTTAATCTGCTTCGCGAGGAACCACCGCCAGACGTTTCCATCCAAGAATTTGTCCAGGCACGCACGGCAATACGAGTGGTCGATCTCCCATCCATCCCACTCGCTCGAGCCTCCCGTGGTCTTGGTCTTGGTATCCGTCTGGGTGGAATTGGCCTTGGTACTGGCAGCAAATGCAAATATGCCGGAAATCCACGGGCCCAGCTCATGCCGCTCCATGTACTCCACGTCCTCGAAGAGTTTTTTTACAGCCTTGTTGTTCTTCAGCTCACCTTTAAGGTACCGGAAGGGAGAGAAGTAGAGCCGGTCCCAGTCTGTGAGGGAGCTGATCAGCCTGCTGCACCGAGAGCTGTAAGGAAGGAAGGGAGGTAGAAAGGAGAAACGAAAGGTGGAATCACACGCACTGGCTTCTGTGAGGAGGGCAAGCCCGCCGGGCGCAGCACATTGCGAACCTGCGCAGGGACATGGACATGAAGGAAACTTGGAGCCAGAAGGAGCGAGCTTACAAGTATCGTCCGCGCCGATAACGGTATCCAGAATCCACTTTGACGCAGGCTCCGCGTCATTCGGCGCGTCCACCCCGCGCGCGTCCCAAACACTCTTGAGCGCAAGGGCAAAATACCCCTCATAGAGTGGTACATCCTCCTGCTCGTCCAGACGCCCGAAATCGAGGTCATCGATGCGTTCATACGATTGGTCCTCCCACACACGGACGGCGCCGTTGGGCCCTGAAGTCAATAGGAGATCGATGAGGCCCGGTTCTGTCATTCGCAGGTTAGTATTTGTAGCGACTTATGATGTAGCACAGAGACTCACCAAGATCCTCGTCACACTGCTCCCGCATAATCTCGCGCATGAACTGCACGACGGCGTACAGCTCACGCAGCTCATCGGTCGGGTACTTGCTCAGCACAGCCGCGCGCTGGCGGCGGATGAGCCGCACATCCTCCTCACTATCGTCGATGTCCGAAGAGAAAAGGGTGCAGTAGAACATAATTCTGTATACCGCGCGTTGGAACCGGTGCGACTCGGCCGGGGTGAGAACGCTTGTATTGGAGGTGCGGTCTTTTTGCCTATGAACCATCGTCAATTCAAGACGAAATAGAGAAGGATAAGTTGTATGCCATGACCCATGGGTCGGAGCCGAGGACACGGACGCAAGACGGAGAACGCACGATAAACTATAAATATCCTCCAAGGTCTGCACGGTGTCCATGTTATCGTATAACGTGTGTTCCTCCTTCACCGTGATGCCACTAGCAGCGATCATATCTCCCTCCGGACACGCCTTCGCCAGCGGCTCTTCGCCTTGCTCATCCCGCGCTTTCCTATCTGCGGGGTAGGGATAGCGTATGACGCGCAAGGCCTGCGGGAGCGCGGGGCCAACCACGTTGGCGGCTACCGCGTAGGCGATGGACTGCGAAGCAATCAAAATCCTACCACAGACATACGAAACAGGAGCAACACACCTTGGGGTGCGTCTGATATACACGGTAGAACGTCTTCGAGACAAGGGCGATATTCTCCAGCGCATCGAATGAGGTGCAGAAGGTCATTATGAGGTGGACGAGGTCGTCGTCGAAAGGAAGAGAGGTTAGGGCACGCATGGCGGTCCGGTGGATGAAGGATATGCGTCAAGGACCAAGTGTAGATGCGTCGACAACGAAGTAGTCTTCTCTAGTAGGTTCGCGACGGAGTTGGGGGCAAACGCAGAAAAACGTGGTGCGTGAAACGACGAGGGAAGAGACAAGGGCCAAGCCGCAACACTCCTGTATCAAAAAAATGGCAGACATTTGACGTCGAGTAAAAATACAACCTGTCATGGAGCTCCTGTTGATATTTTTACAAAACGCCACATTCCACATCGTTTGTAGGCAGCCAAGTGTATAATATTTGCGGCAGACTGCAGTATCGACGTGCATTGTACGCCGAGTCGGAGAAAACGAATCGTGATCCAGAGAGCGCACCCAAGGCCGGGGGTTGCAGGATGTAAGTAGACGAAGTGTTACATTGAGCAGGCAGACCGGATGAAGTAGAAAGCGCGCCTCCAAATGATACGGCGAAAGACGTTGCCAGTGGCCAAGAAAGGCTTGTCGTCAGGCACCGCATTCAATCAATCCATTTTGATTACTCCGCCGAAGCCGGACCTTTTTCGGAGAGTTTGTGCAGGAAGTCATATGACGGCGATGGAGAAGAGCCAGCTGCAAAATAGGCGCAAAGGCTGTATCGGTAGAGGGAAGGAATCTGCCGCGCCGAGAGTGTGCACATCGTGATGAAAAAATCAGGTCGTACCCGGAATCGAACCGGGGTCACCAGAAATCTTAGTTCAGAATCTGGTGTGATAACCGCTACACTATACAACCGTGTTGAAGGGCCCCAAATTCCAACTCCCGTTCCGTTGCCGTCCTCGGCCTCCCTGATACTTGCCGGAATGCGCCACTGCAGTCATGCACAGCGTGGCAGAATGCCGAGCAATGGCGATCGGCCGGTTGCAAACTTTCAGGCTCGGCAACAACTCTTCGCTGGCCGTGCCCAGATAGTTATTGCAGTGTTTCTTTTTAAGGCGACTGTCAGTCAAGGCCGTCAGGTAGTATGTCTAGGGCTGCCAGCACGCCGTGCCCGTCGCGCCGGTTCTACGGAGTCCGGCGACGGGCATGCCGTCCCGTTCCATGGGCTCTTTGGCGGCATTTTTGAGGGCTGTTCCCGTCGAAAACGGCCGTCGACGGGTCGACGGGTCCTGAAAACACGCCATAAACACTTAAATATACTGTCCAGGCCTTTTGTAAGGCATATTCTGTACAAAGGTAAGTTCAATGCACAATTTAGGGCACATCTGATGAACTTACTTGTGAGTTTGAACTGGCGAAATGACGGCCGTCGCGTGACGGTCCGTGCCCGTCCATTACAAACAAGCGAGGTACGAGCTAAATATTGTTTTTAGCGTCTGTCTACGAGAGACTACCCTCCATCGCCCGTCGAAACGACTGCCGTGCCCGTGACGGGCGCCCTAAGTCTGTCATGAGCTCTGTTTTCGACCGATCCACAGTAGGCTCGAATCCGCCCCAAATTCATCGCTCGAAACGACTTCGCCCATGTTTCATGAACTTGTAGTGTGGAAGACAGAACCGATCTCAGGATGTATGTGCATAAATATCGAAGGACCGAGTCCCCAAAAATACGTCGTAAAGTCCGGTGCTTGTGGTAGGGCGCACAAGAAGTCGCCAAGACCTTCCAGTCAAAGGAAGGCTCTGCCCGCTATCGGTGAGAAATGCGCCTTACGAGGTGGCAGAAGGGCTACACGCAGCAAGAAATCCTGAATTAATGGACTCGAAGGCATCCGTGGAGGAGGGAAGAAAGATATCCGACGATAAAGATCATGATTTTCTGTGTTACCGACGCAACATTGACTTGAACCACCTCCAGATTCAGTACTGGAGTACTTGAGAATGTGGAAAATTAAAAGGAATCCAGTCGATTGGAGCAAAAAAACACTGGAGCGGAAAAGATTGATGGTACGGATCATGAAGTCGTCGGTCTCTATGCTCTCGGAGGCGAGTTTGGGAAATAGATTATCTAGAGATATATTATGGTACTACGGCTCACTTGACCGCGATGCAACTACGCCCTCATCGGCGTGTCTGGGAGGGTCCAGTTCAACCAAAAAAACGAACGACATTGCCAAACAGGGCAACGCCAGCCCGATCCCGTACCGAAAGCTTCGCCCACCGTCGCCGATAATGTAGTACTATGCACAAAAAATTTCAGAATAAATCAGGCCAAAAAGATCGTCGAAGAACGCAGAGAGAGGATGGACCCACCGAAAGATACTCGCCAAGCGAAACCCACGCTGCCAACGAGCCAAACGCCGCGCCCAGTTCGTCTCCGCGCCCAAGGGAGGTGAGGTACGTCGCGGCGAGAGAGTACAGCGCCGGAAGCGCGCCCGCGGTGCCGAGGGGGTACAGGATTAGGACGAGGAGCATCACGGTTGGGGCGAGGAACCCCGCGAAGAGCCAGAGCCACCTGCCCCAGAAAAAGACGAGCGCGAATACGCAGAGCGCAGCGAGGAGGAGGGAGCGCTGCGCCACGCGTTTGGCAAATAGGAAGCCGGATTCCGAGCCATCGCCATGGATGTGTCTGAAAAATGAGGCAGCGGCTGCAGAGGGATGATTCAGATGTCGGCGGAGAGGGAACGTACTCTTACTGGGCATGATGCAGAGCCAGGCGAGGATGTTAACGATGGTTGGAATCTTGAGGAGGAGCTCTTTCTGAAGGAGATAGTATTCAGTGAGTGGGCACTTGGTACGAAAAATTTGCTTACGGGGACTGAGAAGAGGGTTAGGTTCGGGTCGGATAGGAATACTTCAATCTTCGGCATGAATGCCTGAAAAAATTGTTACATTCCACATCAACTTCAGTCAGAGGTGGACGGACCGACGCCAATGAGTACATATATATCGAAAGTGCGAGGCAGACCAGTTGGCTGCGCCCTGGAGCTCGGCGGAGAAATACGGTCGCCGGGGATGCAAGGTCCACCAAAGCGGACTTCCATGTACGCGGCGGACGTGAGGGCAGAGGTACCCAGGATTCGGGGAGGAGGACATAAATATATGCCATGTTTTAGCACGCAAGGAAGGCGGAGGCAGCAAAAGCTGCATTGCTATGCGCCGGATCGGCAGCTACGCCCAGCTAAAAGTAATGAAGTGGGATTATCCAAATGACGCAAGGAGCAGAAGGGAAACTGACGAAGGCACCTAATCGGAAAGAAACAAAGATCGTGGCCTGCAATACACAGAAGTTGACGGCTCTGTTCGCACAGATCAGTGGGTGGGGTCAAGCCTGCAACCGAAATGAAGTGAAACCTTGAGACTGAGTCGGCGGATATATCAGACACATATCTGCAGAATGGTCAAGTCACGCGGCCCGACTTCGAACAAGGGCGTACGCATGAGCCACGCCGCTAAATGTGGCAAATCCACCCAAAAGTGCCTCAATAACGAGCGCCACCCAAACGCCGCTTTCCTGAAATTCGCTCTGCGCTACAGCCAAGTAAATCACGTCCCTGGGCGTTGAAGTGGAATGGATCAAAGCTGAACCTCTAAGGACATGACAGCTACTCACCGGAGTAAATCACCCAGCACGCAAATCAACAATACGAATTTTCGGCCGCGCCGGTCGCCCATTGCGCTCCACCACCCAACGCTGATGAAACTGACCAGGGTTGATACCGCCATCTCCACTGAAGAAAGTGAGTCCTATGTCAGCCCTGGGTCAAGCGGGGACAACGTGAATAATCCATACACATGTCCACTCTGAGCACCACACCCGGGATTTGAAGCCAGGTATCGAACCGTCGTGAAGTGGAGTCTGAACGCTCGAACAGTGTGAGTGAAGGAAGGCAGAGAATGGCGATGGCGTACGGGGTGACCAGCGATTTTGATAGTCGTATCGAGCGAACATGGACATTCCGCGCTACGGGCGGTATTGATTCAAGCCTATGTGAAATGGTGTACGCACGCAAACCGACGCCAGGATTACTACAGGCAGGAATTTCGCCAATCTGGGAGCGGTTGGAGATTCAAACGTGATTCGAGCCGAGATGTATGACATACGCATTTTTATCGTTTCTGGTCGTAGAATTTCCCGCAGACTGGAGTAAGGGTTCCCTTTCGGTGGCCGCATGAGACGAAGACATGAAGGGGTACACGCCAATAGCTATGCAATTTGGAGGGGACTGGACGCTTAATCGACAGGTCTGGTGGCGTCCTCTAACAGCTTGTGACTCGGACTTGACGCACTGATTACGCAACATCCTTTTCGAACGGGCATTGTCCGCAGCCGTTTGTCATTCGTTGGTATTTTGGGAGGACTGTAATCTCTTTTTAATGGCGGGTGTTGCTGATGCTCGAGCATCAGCATTCACTCCCGATGTCGTTGTGCAGGGCCGGAAACGCACACGGCGGGTCCCAAGCAATGCTCACAAGAGCAGGCGCTTTCTTGAAGCAGGAAATATGCTTGATCCGAGGGCGGAGTGGGGGGCAAGGTGATGGCGGAGAACAACGTGGGATGAGATCACTGATGTCGGGAGACGCTGATCCCATCAAATCTGCCCTTGCCTCGTGCCTTCACCTTCACCGCCCGTCTGAGCGTACCTTCCACAGGTCCCTACATTCTTCAGGCAAAATTCCCTGCACTTCCCTCGACAGCTCTAACTTTTCTCGTAAATTCTACCCCATTCCGCGTAGCGCCGGCAGTGCTCCATCACAACTTTTGCGGATGACCACGACTCGCCACACCTGATTGTGCCTTCTGCGGTGATCACTCCCTGTCCAATCTTGTCCCATCTTTGGAGCTCTCCTTGGAATTGCCTTTACAGCCACCTTCTTGTACTTTCCTTTTTCGGCCATTTCATCCACATTCGTACATTCCTTTGTCTCGCTACCTTCGTGCCCCGTCACGGTCTCCCCACTCACCGCCCGGAATTATTGAGTAACGCCCTACCTTGTGTCGAATTTGGCCACTCAGTTGTCTCTCTGGTCTTCACATCGGCACCGGCAACGAGAATGCGACGCCCATCAGCGTGGCCCTTGTTTTCGTCCGTTCTAATATACAGATATTCCCGTCCCGTCCCTTTGAGCCGCCCCTTCACCACTGTATCCACCACCCCCGTCTGCTTCACTGCAGCCAGCCTGACTACGCAGGGCGCCCTAAACACCAGAAAAAAGAAATGTTATTAGCGCTCCCAGTCCTCTCGTTCCTCTGTACCGGCCTCCTCGCTGTATTTTTAATCATCCTGATCCGCCGCCCGACGGTCAACACCTCTAACGTCTCCGTCGTTGTCTGGCTCCTGCTTGGGAATCTCGTGCATGCTATCAATGCGCTCGTCTGGTCCTCCAACGTCGAGCCTCGAATTCCCGTTTGGTGCGACATCGGTATGTGAGCTACGACATTACTCTCCCCTTCCGTTTTGAGCTCACTTTGTTTCTCCTTCCCATAGTAACGAAACTGCTGGTGGGCATCACCGCCGCGCTCCCCGGCGTCTGCCTCTGCTTCGCGCGCTACCTGGAGCTCCTCTCCTCCCACCGCAAGATATACCCCAACACGTACTCGAAACGAATTCACACGCTCATAGACGCCGCTCTGTGTTCCGTCCTTCCGCTCCTTTATATGATCCTTCGTGAGTCCCCCTTGCCTTCTCATCAATCAATTATATCGCTACGGCCTCTAACTGAACGCAGATTTCGCTGTCCAGGATCACCGGTTTGACCTGATGCAGAACTTTGGCTGTTCGGCATCGATACAACGATCCACCCCCGCCGTACTTATCATGGTAATTCCCCCGTTAATTCTCTGTAGCATATCATTGCTTCTCTGCAGTGCGTTCCTCCTATTCTCTGTGGTTCACCGTAACTGAACTGATGCTTCGATTCGTAGTGTTATCCGTCTGGAACTGCGCCCGCCTTTCATCCGAGCGCTTTATGTTGCACCTCTCTGCCCGTTCTGCCCTATCTGTTCCTCTGTTTGTTCGCCGCCTCGCAAAGTCCATCCTCCTCACCACGACCGTCACGATCGTCACTCTGTTCCCTCTCCTCGGTCCGCGTACGGAGCTGTGGTCGACATTCCACGCCGACTACAGTGTTATATACATTGTGCAAAAGCCAACGGAGGTAGTCGCCGCGCAAATGGTGTGGTGTTCCATCCCAATTGTTTCGCTTGTCTACCTTGTACTTTCGCTGGTCCTTGGGGACGAGCCCGTCGACGTTCTCGCCTTGATGCGGCGAACGAGTCGTCGAATTCAAGGCTCGCCGCCCACGACGCGTCCGGCGCGCCCCGAGCTGAGGCTGCTGACACTGTAAGTTGTTCGATTTCTACCACTCCGCTCTTTGCATACTGAATATGCGCGACAGTCCACACGCGATGATGTCCAAGTCGTCCTCGCTCTCTCTCGTGACGCCGACGCTGGCAACACCCCAGCCGGTACAACTGCGTTCTGGGTGGGACGACATGCTCGACGTGAAGAAAGGCCGACGCGGATTCCTCCCGAGTCGGAAATCCGTGGTCTCATCGGCATCTTCGGAAAGTTCCCCAAGCCCGAGTCCAACCTCGCCGGAAGAGGATGACGACGCCTTCACGTCCTCGACCCTCACGTATCTCGCGTCCCCCGTTGCACAGGCCCTCGGCCTCGGGAGCCCCGTCTCTCCCCCGAGTCCAAGCTCAAGCCCGGTCCCAACCAAGGTAATCGTGACGCCCCCGCCGCTGCCCTGGGCCCCGCTCCCGCCGTCGCCGTGCACCCCACCAACCGCCCGCCGTACGCCATCTCCACCCTTATCCCCGCCACACCTGCACCCCCCGCGCCAGCCCATCCCCGAGGACACCGCGTCAACGATCTCCTCCATCTGGGATGCGCCGTGGCCCCTCCCGCCCATGTCGCCCACGCGCCTCGGCGCCGCGCCCGCCCGCCCGCAGTCCCCCACACTCCCCGACGGCGGCCCGCGCGGGTTCGCGATCTACGCGACGCCGCCGGGAGTCCCGCCGTTCGCGGGCTCGAGCGTCGACGTTCCGGGACGCCTTCCGCCGCGGAGAGCGCAGAGCCTCCCGCGCAAGCCTGTGGTGCGTGGTTTGCGGCGGACGAGGAGTCGCGAGGCGCTCGCGCGCGGGGGCGCTCCGGGCGATGTGATATACATGACGCGCACCGTGCAGGAGACGGTATCCGCCGTGTAAATGAAGATTGCTCAACACAGCTTCGTTTGCATCTTTTCTTATTCACTTCGGCTAGTACGAACCATACCATACGACACTTTGCATCCATTACATTGTTCGCTTGTGCGGTGCCTCCTAATTATTTTTCACTGTATCTACCACGCGCCTGTATTTTTCGTTGTCGATAATCCGAGCATTTCCACTGATAGTTTGAGCCGGAGAGTGGACAATCTGATGGTTAATAAAGTTACTTGGACAAACTAACTTGTCCTGCAAAAACTAACTTTACTTTACTTGTGGCAGGCAAGTAAAGTAAAGCGAGCAAAAGTAACTTTAAATGATGCCATCTGATGGCATAAGTTACTTTGCCTGATCTACCTTGGCGGGCCAAGTTACTTTAACTAACTTCAAGGAACTTTAAGTAACAGTAAGTCAATATGTAATTAGATGTACATAAGTGAACTGAACCAAATCTGGGTCTTATTCTTCGCCCGTATATGAGCCATTCAGGTTTCATGACCAGTGCTTCAGCTTTTCACACCCTACAGCACCCTGTCGGTAATTATCGGTAATTATTGCATGTCCAAGGCTGTCCCGAGATGCAGTTATATTCACGAACTCAGTTTTCTTTCACAGAAAATGCAAGCTTGGCGATCCCCGCTCCATTATCTTAGTCAGTTTATCATTCGGGATTATACCAAGCTGAAACCGAGCTTCAAGACATCACTGAACATCTGCGGGCTCTAGTGGGCCTTTGGTTGAATTTTTTTGTAGTATTGAATCATTTCCTTCATCCAAGCAGGATCGAGATTTTCAAGACTTCCTTAGCAGTTTAAATTTCAACATAATGCTGCGAAAGTGTTGAGAAGCACCATCAACTTATTCACATTTGGAACCTGGCAGTAACATTTTGGCTTGGTCCCAGCTATGTATATACCTCTCGATAACACCCACTAAGTTTGATAGTAGTGAGGGAACCTCATTTCTAAAAGAAATTCAAAACCTATGAAACTTAGGGACCCACTGCTGTCAAACTATTGGGCGCTATTTTGATGGCATTGTATCAGGAAACCATCCTATTGCCATCCCGTAAAACTTCATTCTGAACCCCTTGACGGAATGGGTCGGCACCCGTCAGAAGGAACCCGTCGAACCGGTGCAACGGCACGGCGAACATCAATAACGCTGAAGGTTCTCACGATGACTCCGGTAGAGCGAGGATGTTGATAAGTAATGTTCAGAGTACTCTTCAGGTGTTGGGAATCATTTACTGGGGTCCTTGCACTGTCTTCTCAGAATCGTATAAGTTAGCTGTCAACAAGTTAGTTTCGCCACGTGTGGGAAAAGTTAAGTAAAGTTAAGTAAAGTTAGCCCCACCAAGCGGAAGAGGCGATCAAAGTTAAAGTTAGGTGTCATGAGTTACTTTTTTCACTCTCTTCGAAACCCAGGTCGATGCTTCACTTCACGTCCCGTCGGCGCCAGTCACATCCCTGGCTGATTTAAATTCCGTATTCAGAGTCGTCACCTCAGACTGTGCCATTCGTGATGACTCAAAATGGAACAATCCTCCGGAATCCCTGTCATGAGGGGCAAAAGTGAGTGCCTGAACCTGTCTCCTGAAACCCATGACCTGATCCCGAATCGAACAGGCATGCTCTACTGTCAACGACTTGTCTGTTTACTTTGTTCTTTGCAGACGCGGGCTCACCCGCTAGCAGGTCTTACTTTACCAGAGGGCGAACTCCTGAGTTGTGATACTTGACACCGGGGGCAAGGACCGACGCACTTGGGTGTCAAGCACGTGTATTGGTCGGTGTAACAAATGTTCCAAACACCTTTGTTGCATCTTTGTTTTCGGGGGTGAGTCAAAGCCCAAAACAAAGATGCAACAAAGGTCCTTTGAACCTTTGTTGCATCAACCAACGAAACAAGGGCCAAGTGCGTCGTACTTTGTCCCCAGTGTGAGTTGAACCACATGATACATCCAAAAATTCGTGGCCATAAAAACCGCCAAGTTTAATTGTTTCCACCGCCGAGATCGGGGGAAAAAACGGTGCATTTTTCGAGCAGAAGAGAAACAAGCTAGCCGGCCTTGGCCCGGCGCTCTCCCAGTTGCTGTACTCGGCACCTCGCGGGATCAATGATCTGCCAACTTTGATCGCGAATCAAAGATTGATCTGAGTCAGCGCTTGAGCTTGACCACCAAGCAAGTGCTGAACCCAAGCTGGATCGTTCACAGATTCGCATGCCTAAGCCGGGCTCTTCCTCGAGTCCGCTCCTTTACCCACTCTCTCCTCTCTCCTCTCCATCTCTCGAGCTTTCTTTACACTCACAGCCTTCCTCACTAAAATGGTAAAATCCTCATTCAGGAATCAGCCCCTAGTATTCCTTGTCCCATTCCCAGTAGTGGTTCTGCTTTACGTGCTAACCCCGGCGCTCGTCTTAATGTATTGATTCCTCGTTCCTTCGGATGCGGTATTTCTTAGCATTACTAGGGCTTAGCTGGGCGCTCCATCGTTCGCCTTGCCGCACTGGTACCACATTCGAGATGCAAATGCTTCCAAACGTGTCCCATAGATCGCATTTTTTTCCGTCCACTGCCCTTGTAGTGCAATTCGGGGAATGCGTTATCGCCTTCTCCCTCATTCTCGGGATGAAACCACAGGTTCGTCGGTGCGGGCTTCAATGCTGTGTCCTCTCGCTTGCTGCCTCGTCCGCTCACCATCTTCTCGTCCTGGGTAGGCTCGTGAACCAGCCGGTCCAGTGGTAAGTGATGGCATCGTAGAACTCTGATCCCATCGCAAACTCAGGGCAACCACCTGGACACGAGGTGACCCTCTGTTGTCGTTACCATCATTAAGATAGGCCGCATCCATATGCATCCAAGTGACAATCAGTGGCGGTGCCATGACTGATAAGATGAGATAAGGTGGTTTTCACATCAAACACCCGATTTCTCTGGAACGAAGGCGAAGATAAAAAATCCATCCCGTTGATCGATGCGAATTGAGTGTAGCTCAATAGTACCAAATTTCCAGGGAAATCGGGCTAGAATTGAATGAGTTAATACATTTTTCGTGCTGATTTATACCTAGAAATTCATTTGGTGCGGTTTTTTGCTTGCAGGTTTTTTCAAGCTCGAGAGAGAGCTCAGAAACAACTCATATCTGTCAGAGAAGACAAACAATTTGAATGAGTCCAAATACTCTTTTTTGCGCTTCGCCACTCAATGTGAATAATGTGGATAGTGGAAGTACGAGGATCATGATCAGCCGATCATATCTATTTGGTTTTGGGCATGAACCCCATGTATAAATTCACTATATGGCTCATCACAATACCAAATACAACTCTACCCAACCACTCCAACTTTTTTCATTCTGGATGCTCTCTGCTCCCCCTAAAAAAACCGCACCAAATGAATTTCTAGGTATAAATCAGCACGAAAAATGTATTAACTCATTCAATTCTAGCCTGATTTCCCTGGAAATTTGGTACTATTGAGCTACACTCAATTCGCATCGATTAACGGGATGGATTTTTTATTTTCGCCTTCGTTCCAGAGAAATCGGGTGTTTGATGTGAAAACCACCTTATCTCATCTTATCAGTCACGGCACCGCCACTGATTGTCACTTGGATGCATATGGACAAGGGGGACTCAAGAATAAATTTCTGTATATAGGGTGGGGGGGGGGGGGGTCCCGGGAGGGGCTTAAAAAAACTTTTGACATACTTTTCAAACCGAGCTGAAATGAGCTCAGAAGCTGGGTTTGATCATATCCAAAGCTTCAGTGACTCTAGGAAGGCAATTCCACCGGTCGGCGCAGAGAAATCGTTGACATTGATGGGAATTTCCTAATCTGGCCTTTGATCGCGATGGCATAAATCAGATCAGACGCGTAAATTTTGCCTTCGACATCTTCTTACCTGACGCTGGGCGCTGATCCTGTACTACGTCGGACATGACAAAGAAGAAGAAAAATGTCCACGGCTCTTCAACCCATCACCCTTCCTTTTCACTGATATCATTGACAGGCTTCCGCAACGGTTTTCACCGCAGACAGCACCATGGAATGCGACCTCTGCCAGATGCCCATCAAGGTTGGCACTGCTGGCCAATATAACCTGGACCAGCATAGACTCAAATGCACCCGCCGGCCCAATCACAAGATTGATAACATGTTCACCCGGGTACCCAAGGCTACGCTTGTGCCTCCCACCGTTACGGCCCCACCGCTCGTCAACGTGATTTTCAGCACTCGGAAGGATCCTGTTCCCAGTATAGCACCAGACTCCGGACTGTCTCCTGCTCCCCATCATCCCTTGCTAGCTTCTTTGCGTATAAAAATGGCCAACATCCCACGCATGCATCCTCAGGCCACTATCGGGCATTCACTTGCAATTTTTGCGCCCAACCCCCAAACCTTCTTTAACGGGGGAGATAGCCGCTGGACTGGTACTTTGAACCTTATTCTCGTCAACACTTTTCATGGGAGGATCTCGGGCGCATCCGAGGTTCCATGTTTCGACCTCTTTGACATCTACCCTCTGTTAAACCGCGGTTCATACGGCCTTGACGGTTTCTGCAATTTCTTCGACTATTTTGCAGAAGGAGACCGGGAAAAAGCAGGGATGATTCTTGAGTGCACCCAAGTCAGCTGCGAGACACGTTGGGTGCGTGCTTTTGTTCTGTCATTCTTTCCTTTGTCTTGTGGCTGAACCTGATTTAGCACCATCGTGCTTGTTTCCCGAGCCATGGCCTCAACATGAAGAATTGGAAGTGCGAGGTTTGTACAGATCAGTGTACTAGCAAGAAACGGAGGTGAATACATTGTAAATACAAGCAGAATCAGAGTAGAGACGTCTTGGCCTTCCCACATGCATCACAGATCACTTCTCTTGACTTCTGGAAGCCGGTGAATACAGTAAGCTGCGCGGGAAAGCCTGTGGGCAGGACTTCCAACGGTGTTGCGCTAATGCCGCGCCAGTGCCGTGGTGCCGCCATCAAAAATGATGGCCGTCAGGGGGGGGGGGGGGGTCTGAAACTTGGCTTAAAAAACTTTCGGAGTGGATATACAAAATTTTAAAGTTGATTCCCCCTTGCATATGGATGCGGCCTATCTTATTTGCTCTGATGTTGTATGTATTTGTTCTCTATCCCAATTCGTCTCGCCCGCTTATATCGCCTACTGTGTCTTGTCGCCGAAGTGTACGTCGACTGGCTGGCGAGTCTACGTCCTGGGCTCTAGAACTTGCGGCTCAAGCCATCACGTTACCTGTGATCCCATCGGTACGCCTCATCTTCTTGCATCTTGTGACCGCAGCATTCTAGCTTCCTCTAGTGACCTCCACACGTCCCGCATGTCTTCTGATGCTTCAGCCGCACTTGTGATGCCTTAGCCGCATCGAATGAGCGCATGACCGATTCGCGCTCATCTTCGACCACCATGGCAAGATTCTCTGTCTCGGCGTACTCCCTTGCGGTATGGGCTGTTTCTTTGGCCTACGCCCATGGTTCTTTGGTTCAGAACTTGGATCTATATGGCGCTCACTTTTCATCAGACCTCCGTGACAACCCTCCGATATCACTGTCCTCCCTCCTCGTCGAAAATAAGGTCGCTCCCATCGGCATCGACGTCAACCCCCGGTTCTCCTGGTTAATTGCCTCCTCCGAGCGCAGTGTCTCACAACAAGGATATCGTCTAACTGTGTCAGCAGTCACCCCTGGCGCCGCGGACGTCTGGGACAGCGGCAACATTTCCTCCGCGCTGCCCTATCTCGCAGAATACGCAGGGCCTGCACTGCGATCTGACACTGTGTACTTTTGGACAGTGGTCGTCGCCACTACTCTCGGTGCTACTTCTGCATCGTCGAATTTTACCACAGGCTTCCTGTCCCAGGATGACTGGAGTACAAGTCTGTGGATCGGTAAAAACACCTCGGTAGTGCCTGTAGCCTTGTCCGCCGCATTCACCGCAGCATCTTGGATCTGGACGTCTGAACTAGACCAACCAAACGCACCGCCCGGAGACTACGCCTTCCGGCGCACCTATGTCTCGCCTCCAGGCAAAAATGCCGTATCCGCCACCGTCGTCATCACCGTCGACGATCTCCTCACTCTGTATGTCAACGGCGCAGACATCGCGTCCTCTCCGAACGTCACCGACAGCTGGCAGACTGCGCAGATAATCCACATTCCAACGCTCAACGCCTCCAGCAATCTCTTTGCTGTCCTGGGCATCAACCTCCCCAATGGCAACGCGGAAAACCCCGCGGGCCTCCTCGCGGCGGTTCAAATTACCTTCGACGACGGGACGCAGGACATATTCGCCTCCGATTCCACGTGGCGCGCGACAGGGAGCCCGATTCCAGACGATTTTCAATTCCCCGCGCTGGACGACTCCTCATGGTCGCCTGCCTCGTCGCTCGGCACGTACGGCGTCGATCCCTGGGACACCCAAGTCGTCCTCGCGGCCCCAACCACCACTATTCCCTCTCTCTCAAAGGCAAGTTGGATCTGGGCAGCCGAACCAGATCCCCCGAACGCGCCTGTCGGCGAGGTCGCGTTCCGCCGGACCTTCGCGACTCCGCCTGGAAAGACAGCTGTGTCGGCGATTGTCGTCGTCACCGCAGATGATTTGTACACCCTCTACCTCAACGGCGAGATGGTGGGCAGCGCACCCAACGAGACGAATGCCTGGGAGATCGCGACCCTGTATCGCGCGCCGCTCAACGAGACGTCTAACCTGTTTGCGGTGCTTGCAATGAATGTGGGGACGGTGGACAACGCCGCGGGGCTGCTCGCAACAATTACCATCCAATACGCGGACGGATCGGAGGATTTCATCGTGTCGGATTCATCATGGAAGGTTACCGCCGCAATCCCCATCCCCGCTGACTTTGCGCAGCCGGGCACGGACGACTCCGCTTGGGACTCCGCGGCGGAGTTGGGTGTGTACGGCGTCGCGCCGTGGGGCACCGGTGTCACTGTATCCGACCCGCTTGGCGAGCACCCCGCGCCGCTACTCCGCAAGTCATTCACCCTTGACAGTAACAAGATTGTCGCCTTTGCACGCCTATACTATTCCGCTGGCGGCTTCGCGAGTATTACGCTCAACGGCCTGCCCGCGTCCGACTACGTGCTTAGCCCGGGATTCACGAAGTACGACACACAGGTGCAGTACGTCGGGCTCGACGTCACGGCGCTCTTGGCCGCTGGGGAGAATGTACTAGCTTTGGAACTGGGCCGGAATTATTACGGGATCACGCAAGTGGCGTTGAGCGAGTGGAACTGGGTGGATGCGGCGTGGCACGGGGAGCCGGCGTTCCGGTGCGTGTTGAGTATCGGGTATGCGGATGGGACGACCCAGCGCATTGTGTCGGATACGTCGTGGAAGACCGTCGAGGGGCCGACGAGGCTGGATGATATTTACGGCGGGGAGAATTACAATGGTAAATTCGCTTCCACGCACGTCGTTGAGTTCACTGATTCTGTTGCTGCGCTCCAGCGAGCTACATCATCCCTGGGTACGAACTCGCCGGATTCGACGACTCCGCATGGGAGAATGCAGGGATTATGTCCGGGCCAGAGGGTGCGCTTGTCAACGCGCGCCAGCCCCCCACACGCCTCCTCGAATCGCTGCGCCCTATTTCAATAGCTCAACCCGTTCCCGGGATATACGTCGCGACTTTCGAACGGGTCGTAGCAGGCTGGGCACGGATCACCGCCTCGGGTCCGAAGGGGACGCTCATCACGGTGCATTTTGGGGAGAAATTGAACCCGGATGGGACGGTCATATACTTGGGTAAGGCATTCCTCGCATCCATCATTCTTGAGATCTGCTCAGTGTTTAACACATTCGGAACAGATGTAGCGCACAATTTCGCGAACAACTGGCAAACAGATCGCTTTTGGCTCGCGGGGACTGGGGGTGCAGAGACGTTTGAGCCCAAGTTTTCTTACAAGGGTACTATGAAATCCCCCCACCCATATCTTTGCACTAATCATCACCTTGTGCTGTTTTCAGGCTTTTTGTACGTGCAGCTTGAGGGCTGGCCTGGACCGTCGCCCCCAACAGCAGACGACATCATAGGTCAAGTGGTGCACGACGATTTTGAAACGTACGGCGACTTTAACTCCTCGAGCGAGCTGTTCAACCAGATGCATGCGGCGGTGAGGTATACTATGCTCAATAACGTGCATTCCATCCCTACCGACTGTCCAACCTTTGAAAAGAAGGGGTGGTAAGTGAACAATAAATTTTGATTCTGTGCCGAGCCATGCTTACTTCTATATGCCAACCAAGGTCAGGGGATGCGATGCTCGCAACCGTGCGTCTAATCAATTGTCTTGTCTTGCACAGCTGACCACCCGGTGTAGGAAATGTTCTTGTCGAACTTTGGCAGCTCAGAGCTTCTGGCGAAATATGTGCGCGATTTGCACGAGACGCGCGTGGATGGCGCAGGTCCGCCGGATGTTATTGGCCCTGACACAGGATTTGGATGGGACACGCAGGCCCCGACGTGGCAGTGAGAATCCATGCACACACCAGTGTTTCTGCGATCTCATCCTGCGGTCTCTAGTTCGGCTCTCATACTCACCCCGGCGTGGATCTACGAGTACCGCGGGGACAAGCGCGTGTTGACCGACCATTACGATTCGATGAAGAACTATATTGAATTCGAGCTCGGGCGTTCGCCGGGGGGTATCAGCACGACGTGGTTGGGGGATTGGAATACACCCGTAAGATGCTTCTCAGCCGCATATTAATCTATTCATTCAATGTGTGGTGAATTCAGGAAACCGACCCCAATGGCGCAAATCCACCTGAAGACCTGCGCGTTTCTGCAACAGCATTCCTGTGAGTATTTTCTTTTTCGGGTCTGTAAGAGAAGCGCTCATACATCTGTAGGTACCATATGTTTGTGACTATGCAAGAAATCGCAATCATTCTGTCCGAGCCCGATGATGCTGCATCTTTTGCTGGGAGTGCTGCTCAGGTCAAAAGTGCCTTCAATGATGCGTTTTTTAACGCGTCCTTGGGACATTACGCAGGCGTCGGCGATAGCGGATACCGCCAGTCGCACAATATTCTCGCCCTGGCTTTCAATCTCACGCAAGATAGTGAAACAGCTGTAACCGTGGCCAAGAGTATCATCACCGACGTCACCAGTCGCGACATGCATCTGAACACCGGAGCGCTGAGCACCAAGCATTTGTTGCCCGTGCTCACCGCGTACGGCTATGTTGATATGGCACTTGCACTCGCCCAGCAGACGACCTTTCCGAGCTGGGGGTTCTGGATTGAGAACGGCGCCACGACCACGGTGAGTTGATCATCGACTTTTTTTTCTGGGAAGTGCTCAACATGTATTCGGTAGTGGGAGCACTGGCTCGTGGCAGCGCGTTCGCACGATCATGTAAGTTGACCCAGAAACTCGCTTCTTTTGCTAATCGAGGTGTAGTTCTTTCTTGGGACGTTCGAAGATTGGTTCTTCAAGTCAGTCCTGGGCATCCAATCCACCTCCGTTGCCTTCCAGACCGTCGATATTGTCCCGGTCGCCACAGGAGCACTCGAATTCGCGAGCGGCTGGATGCTCACACCGTTTGGGAACCTAACCGTTGCATGGACACGCACTGCAGCGTCTCTGACGCTGGACCTTAGCGTTCCTGTCGGTGTAACCGCAACAGTGAATTTCGATACTGCCAGCGAAGTGACTGAGAGCGGGGTCAATGTGATGGGGCTCCAGGGCATCAGCGTTTTGCCTTCAGCTGATGGGCAGCCTCTACGACTCGTAGTCGGGTCTGGACGGTACATTTTTGTGGCCAGCTGAGCCGTATGCATGTGCAGTTAGCCGAGAGAGAATTTGTTTCCACCATGAAAATATGAGAATTGGAATGCAAAAGGAACGAAATCAAGATGATAGGAAGAATTCTGTTAGGTGTACTTATCAGTAGTGATACGATTGTACGCAGAGTTGGTTTTTTGCGTGGCGTGACCTGCGCTCGGCTAAACTATGCATCTTCTTCATTGTATATATTTGGTGCATTTCCCGGACCATCATCGAGCGGATTAATCGGTCGCCGGTTCCCGGTCACATATCCTTCAGCCTGTTTTTTTAGTTGAACAGCGTCCGTCACAGGAGCAACAAGGACATCGGGAAAAGGACATTCTCCAGGATAAGTATTCTGATTGTCGTAGTGGATCTTTGCAAGACCCGTCGATGTCCAATAACATCAGCTCTTATCGGCCTGATAAGGTTCAACGCCGTAAGTCGTTGTGGAGTTTGAGCCCAAAAGATTTTATTTCCCCTCCCAGTGAGAATCCCAGCTAGGGAAATCGAGACAGCTCGATTTCCCTCGAGAGATTTTTGGGCTCAAATTCCACGACGAACGGCGCTGAACGTTGAACAGTCGACACGAAAGCATCGAGAAAAAAACAAGGTATTGTGTCAAACCCCACAACTTAATCGAACGGGCGTTCTAACGACGGCGGTTGGTTACAATCGTTTGCAGATGCGGAACCACACCGCTGCCAGGTCTTATTCTGCTTGAAAAGGTCTCCAGAGTTGCATTACCTTTCAACTTGCAAGAATGGGCTCTTGATCGTGATCTAGGGCAACGCATCCAAAAAAATGCGGGCGTGTGTATACTGGTTTTTTGTACAGTAACTACCACGCGTGTAATTCCTCCATGGCCAAAACGCGAAGTCCTCATGCAGGAACAGATTTCTCCCCGCGCCGTCAAAAAAGACAACACGCTATCCTGCATAGTGACCTAGTCCCGAATCGAACGGGTGTACTCTACCACTGTAAAAAGTAAAAGCACTGCATTTTAGTACCTAGGCACTGATTTCTTGATTTCAGCACTGATATTTAGTGCGTTGGGAATCAGTGCTTTTTTGCTCGCTTTAAATTAGTGCCTTTGAGGTACTGATTTTCAAAGCACTCCATATTAGTGTGCAACTACCTTGCACCTCCGATTTTCCTCTCATCGGCTCTGGCATCCGATTCGGTGGTATATAATGTCTCATATTACGCCACTTATGTAGGTTGCTTCGCCTCCTGAAATTAACAGGATGAACTCGTGCTGCTTCGCTCCCTATTCAGGAGTCCGAGACGGACGGAGCTTTCAATCCCGACACTGTCCACATTGGTAAGTGATTTCATTTGTAACCTCTTGCCATTCTCCATCTCTCTGGTGTCTGAACTGTACCGTGGGGCGCGGTAAGCCGTGGGATCTGCGACACCATGAGAATCCCTGGGACCAGTGTTCGTTATTCGGACCGTGCCGTGTAATGCTACCTACCTACCCACCTACCTACCTTGATGTGATACTTAGTTGTGGTGTATTTCCCACTTATTCGACACCCGGAGTCTCCTGGACCTCTCTGAGATAGGCGCTTCAACAGCGGGGAAACTCGTATCTCTTTTGTTGTTGGAAAGGGACAGTTTGAAATGGAACTGAACCACTTTATAAAATTGCGTGTGTCCTTGGCAGCCTAGGAGTTTTCCTGAATGGGGCGGGGACTTGCACTGGTTGCGGTTTTATGGTGTCGGACTTCTTGAAAAACTGGAGGTAAAATATTCCCCCTCCCCGTCAAATGGTCTGGCCCCAACTGTACTATTGTTCCCTCTCCGGATGCGACTCGTAAATCAAATACTTTTTTTGAAAGTTCCGGTGAGTAATGACATTGAAAACCGAAATACCGATTGAATCGCTGAGGCTTCGAAGTTCGACTTCGGTATTGGCATTACCCCCAAAAGCTCGATTTTAGAACGATAAATAATGCGATACAGCTTAACTGCTTTGGCATCTGTGGTGAGATTGCGGTCGCAACATGAGCGCGTTATCGCGTTATCATTGATTGCAAGTCAGGTTGGTCCCGGGAACGAGTTAGTGGAGGTAACGATTGGGAGCAAATCCTCTTCTCCCACGCGACTACATGATCATAACAGAGTTAACGGAAGTTCGCAGTCCATCCGTCAAATATCTAGCCGTCATTATTTTTTACCGCCCACATCTGATACTCATTGCTCCACCCGGCACGCACCCCTTTGACGCCCTCCTTGATTATAGTTGGGCGGGTGTAGATTTGGCTGAAGGTTTCCCATATGCTGTTCGCGACTACGTTCTTCTCCCGGAACGCACTGCTCTCGGCCATAAGCTCCGCATGCGCCTTCCGCAACCTGTAGCAGGGTACCTGGCTGTTCAAATGGTGCGTGGCATGAAGGCCGTCGTTTAAGGGATGGATCCACCATTGCTGGCAGAACCCGTCGTTGGTCCGGGAGTTCCCGAAATGCCCGGTCATATCCATCCCGAGATGCTCGCCCAACTCTGCCCACCAGCGCGTCACCGGCGGGGTCCCCAGCCAGGGGATGACGTAGTACCATCCAAAGCCCACCCAGTTGTCGAAGAAGCACCTATAAATCCCACAAAACCCCTCTAGTTAGAATGGGGGATGGCGCGCTATCCCCATTCTAACTATAAAGGATTCAGGCCATTTGCCATATGCTGCAATAAAAGCTGTGATAAAGCCTCAATAAAGCTGCAATATCTTGAGACATGGTAGACACAAGACAACCTGCTGCAATAAAGCTGCAATAAAGTCACAATAAAGCTTCTATAAATGTGACACTTCATGCATAGGTCACAGAGAACAAAAGCTGTAATAAAGCTGCAATAAAGCTACAATAAAGCTGCAATAAAGCTGTAATAAATGTCATACTTTACATAAGGGTCATAAAGAGCAAAAGCTGCAATAAAGCTGCAATAAATGTCATACTTTACGTAGGGGTCATAAAGAGCAAAAGCTGCAATAAAGCTGCAATAAATGTCATACTTTACGTAGGGGTCATAAAGAGCAAAAGCTGCAATAAAGCTGCAATAAATGGCATACTTTACGTAGGGGTCATAAAGAGCAAAAGCTGCAATAAAGTCACAATAAATGTCATAATTTACGAAGGGGTCATAAAGAGCAAAAGCTGCAATAAAGGTGCAATAAATGCTATTATGATGGTGTTAACCAAGGCAGTTCCCAGTATGACAATCCAGAACGGTAGCTGCAATAAAGTCACAATAAATATGACCTTCTACATGGGGTTTAGGAGCCACATATACTGCAATGAAGCTGCAATAAAGCCACAATCAATGTCTGTGACTCTAGTGCTAAGCACCCACCGCCTAGACCCACAAGCTGCGATAAAGCCGCAATAAATACTTTGTTGGCATGATGTGGCACATGAATGAATGCTGAGAGAAAAATGCTGCAATAAAGTCGCAATAAATACCTGAATCATCAGATTGATGGTCTTAGTTATTGCCTTGACATTGATCACTGCTTAGATCAGCTTCCAGCCTCAGGCATCACCTTGGATTTGAGGGCCTCCCACTAGCTTCAGGTCTTGCCCTGACTTTGATCACCAATCAAAGATTTACTGGAAAAAGTGTCGTGTTTGAAAAAGTATTTTGCATTTCACGGGCCAACAAGGCCACTGACAGAAAAATGATGTAGGTGACTCCTGTAGCTCTGAAAAGGGTCTACAACTTTGTCCTTGACATCAGTGGCTTATATGGGCAATTTCCTTTTTGGGCTACTACCACCTTCGTCCAAAAATGGGAATTTCAAGTATATGTACTCTCTCACTTGTTATCCAACTGTTTGGTGGATCCAAAGTTGCGTGGATCTTGTCTGAAGAACCCCAAAGGATGTTGAAATGGACCCGGATGCATTACCTGTCCCCAAAGACCTCCATTATCATTTATCTATAGCTATTATGTGTTATCTTGCCTGTCCCATGTCCTGAGTACGCATACTAGCCTTCATATTCCTATCATTGATGATCCAATAAGCCAGATCACTTTAAATGAATATTTTCAAATAAATATTCATTTATTGCCAGGGTTGGCCAAGTATTTTGCATTTCCTGCAACAGCCAGGGCACTGATTTCAAAACGGATTCAACAGCTAGATTGAGTGATTTTTTCTCTACAACTTTGGTTTTGACCATATTTTTGGATTTTTTGTGTCTCGGAGTCTCCCAGGCTGCCATATTTCCTTTTTTGGGCCACTACGCTTTTTGCCCAAAAAGGAAATTACTCGTTTTTGCCCTCAGTTGGGCGCGAATTGACCGTTTTTCTTGATTCAACTTTGCAGTTGTCATCTTCTATAGGTGTGGATGAGACTTGGATCATATTTTGGGCTGGGGAAACAGTGTGACACTGAGATAATGTCTGAACTTGCAAAATTCGACTCCTGACCTTACTACTTCACACAAACTGAGTATATATCAGTTCAATGACCCTCCTCTGATATACATACCCTATCTCAGTCATTTGGAAGAATTTTCCCCTTGTTTCAGGTGCATATACACAGGTTAATGACCAGGTGGGAAATTTCGATATTCCCACCATATTGTATAAATCACACATCAACTGGCTGAATACATGGTCCTAATGCATCCAGGAGGTATTCAGACACTTCTGATGGACTTGGTGGTCATAGTGACATCAATTACATTGAGATCTAATGAAAGTCTGTAGCACATACATGTTTACCTCATCTGCTTCATCCCATTATGCTCAACACCCATCCAACTACATGGAGGAATTAAAAATACATGCCCCATCATCCAGAGACCAAATTTCCCCCAATATATAGGCAGAATCATGAGAACTATGAAATGTCAGTTCTGCATCTATTTATTAATTGAAGCCTAAGGAAGCTACCTAGTGCCAGAAAAACATTATAAGTGAGAAGCCACAATCTAAAACAACAATCCCAAGCTTTATTTCATTGATTTTGGTCAAGATTTGAGCAAGTTGTGTTTTGGACAGTGATCAGGCTAGAGGCTATAATTTGGAGTTACGCCCTGACGCCCAAAAGCACCATCTAGTGAAAACCTGACGAAATTCCTTCAAATAAAGCTCAACATTGCTCATTTACAATAGGAAATACTGTTTATATGTTTTTCTATGCATTGTATGCAGTGCTTCAGGTCCTATTTGAAAAATGATCATAAATTGTCACTTCACATATCTCAGGTTCTGGTCGATGTTTTCCCCTGCTTTTTGACTCAAACAATGTGGGATACCTTGGTTACCTCTTGGGAGGGTTTGAATCTTGTTCTAGTGTTGCAAGACAGCCTAAATAACACAAATATTCAGCCAAAGGCTAAACATCAACAAAGCCAATGTGTAGTGGACTGAGGAAGAATAGTTGTTTAAAAAACAGGTTCAGACACCCCATATATTATGTATGACAATTTGAAAGGCACAATACATAAGGAAAGGCAAGGAAAACCATAAATAGGTGAATTGTCCATGTGCTCAGAATTCATTTGTGTGAGGTGTGGAATAAGGGAAGGTCATGTGCAAACACTGTCTAATGATGCAATGATATGGTCGTAGCAATGCTGATACTGAGCCGAGGCTATGTGTGAAGTAGTAAGGTCAGGAGTCGAATTTTGCAAGTTCAGACATTATCTCAGTGTCACACTGTTTCCCCAGCCCAAAATATGATCCAAGTCTCATCCACACCTATAGAAGATGACAACTGCAAAGTTGAATCAAGAAAAACGGTCAATTCGCGCCCAACTGAGGGCAAAAACGAGTAATTTCCTTTTTGGGCAAAAAGCGTAGTGGCCCAAAAAGGAAATATGGCAGCCTGGGAGACTCCGAGACACAAAAAATCCAAAAATATGGTCAAAACCAAAGTTGTAGAGAAAAAATCACTCAATCTAGCTGTTGAATCCGTTTTGAAATCAGTGCCCTGGCTGTTGCAGGAAATGCAAAATACTTGGCCAACCCTGGCAATAAATGAATATTTATTTGAAAATATTCATTTAAAGTGATCTGGCTTATTGGATCATCAATGATAGGAATATGAAGGCTAGTATGCGTACTCAGGACATGGGACAGGCAAGATAACACATAATAGCTATAGATAAATGATAATGGAGGTCTTTGGGGACAGGTAATGCATCCGGGTCCATTTCAACATCCTTTGGGGTTCTTCAGACAAGATCCACGCAACTTTGGATCCACCAAACAGTTGGATAACAAGTGAGAGAGTACATATACTTGAAATTCCCATTTTTGGACGAAGGTGGTAGTAGCCCAAAAAGGAAATTGCCCATATAAGCCACTGATGTCAAGGACAAAGTTGTAGACCCTTTTCAGAGCTACAGGAGTCACCTACATCATTTTTCTGTCAGTGGCCTTGTTGGCCCGTGAAATGCAAAATACTTTTTCAAACACGACACTTTTTCCAGTAAATCTTTGATTGGTGATCAAAGTCAGGGCAAGACCTGAAGCTAGTGGGAGGCCCTCAAATCCAAGGTGATGCCTGAGGCTGGAAGCTGATCTAAGCAGTGATCAATGTCAAGGCAATAACTAAGACCATCAATCTGATGATTCAGGTATTTATTGCGACTTTATTGCAGCATTTTTCTCTCAGCATTCATTCATGTGCCACATCATGCCAACAAAGTATTTATTGCGGCTTTATCGCAGCTTGTGGGTCTAGGCGGTGGGTGCTTAGCACTAGAGTCACAGACATTGATTGTGGCTTTATTGCAGCTTCATTGCAGTATATGTGGCTCCTAAACCCCTGTAGAAGGTCATATTTATTGTGACTTTATTGCAGCTACCGTTCTGGATTGTCATACTGGGAACTGCCTTGGTTAACACCATCATAATAGCATTTATTGCACCTTTATTGCAGCTTTTGCTCTTTATGACCCCTTCGTAAATTATGACATTTATTGTGACTTTATTGCAGCTTTTGCTCTTTATGACCCCTACGTAAAGTATGCCATTTATTGCAGCTTTATTGCAGCTTTTGCTCTTTATGACCCCTACGTAAAGTATGACATTTATTGCAGCTTTATTGCAGCTTTTGCTCTTTATGACCCTACGTAAAGTATGACATTTATTGCAGCTTTATTGCAGCTTTTGCTCTTTATGACCCTTATGTAAAGTATGACATTTATTACAGCTTTATTGCAGCTTTATTGTAGCTTTATTGCAGCTTTATTACAGCTTTTGTTCTCTGTGACCTATGCATGAAGTGTCACATTTATAGAAGCTTTATTGTGACTTTATTGCAGCTTTATTGCAGCAGGTTGTCTTGTGTCTACCATGTCTCAAGATATTGCAGCTTTATTGAGGCTTTATCACAGCTTTTATTGCAGCATATGGCAAATGGCCTGAATCCTTTATAGTTAGAATGGGGGATAGCGCGCCATCCCCCATTCTAACTAGAGGGGTTTTGTGGGATTTATAGGTGCGAAGAAGTGCACGGCGGCAAGGACGACTATCCAATAAATGGCTTTCGACGGATAGCAGCTGGGGTGCATCCAGAATTCAGTGAAGAGCGTGTTGAAATATTCATAGTGGAACCAGCCCGTAAATGGGAGGCCAAACATACGCCATGTCCTGCGTCCCGCGGACATCTGGGTATCGCCGATGACCCCGTAATCGATGAAGCGCACGACGTCGGCGTCACGGACGGGATCGCCCAGGTATTTGTGGTGCTCGAGATGGAGCGTGCGGAAGACCTAGAAAGTACCCCATGAATACAATCAGCAAGGCTATCTCCGCAAAAGTTCTTTTTGAAACGAGCCTTGAGAAGGCGAAACACTGGAAACGCATAGGTGAATTCGAACCATTCATGCGCTCACGGTACTGTGAACAAGTTGTTGTGGGACGCTTCGTGCACCAGATGCTCAAAAGCCCGCAGACGCGAAGAGATGATGAGGGCCATCAGGAAATACCTAGCGCATCCGGCTGTGCTGTTGAGGCGCGCGCAAGAATACTCAGAGACCGCGATGCAGCCAGCAATGGCAAGGTAATTTCCCAGAATTGCGTAAACCCCCCACATATTGCTCCTCTGTGCTTAGCAATTGACATCACGAAAAGCGGGGGAAGTTGACAAGGCCAAACAAGGCCTTATAAAGGCGACAAGGCACGCAAGGCTTATCAGTCTGGTGAAGAATACAACTAGCCTTATGCAAGGTTTAATTTCTGTGTAAGGGTAATAAACTTGGTGAACCCGAGCACACTTGGTCTAGTTTGACAAAGCTTATCGAGAGTTTTGATATTGATCCATGCATATAATGTCAAGCCGAAGCCGCAATTTCAGAAAAAATTCACACAAATGAAATAGAAAAAACAGTATATTAGTGAGTGGAAAAATAATACAGGTCATCAACGAGTATGGGAAAGCGAACTTGGCAAGGAAAGAAGACGACACAAAAGCCAGAGATTTGAGAGACTGGAGGGAGCAGGCATTGAGGGAGATCCAGCTTATGAGTTGAGGGTCTTGAGGCGTTGAGTGACGTCGAGCGCGTTGAGGCCTTTGAGGGTTAGGACTTGAGACATGAGAGACTGGATGATAACGGTTCTCCCAGCTTTCGGGGGAGCTTGAGGGTCTTGCAGGTGACACAGGTAGACATTTTGAAGATCATGCACTGGCTTGAGACCTTGGAGCAGTAGAAGGTATCTGCGAGAACATTGCGGATGCTAAAGGTATTGAGCTATGCTAGGCAGTCGGACTAGGAGAACTTGAAGAATAGATTGAGGGCAGTAGAGCAAAGGCTTGGGGAGAGCATGCGGCAGGAAGTGCTGGGTGGTAGGAGGGAGAGACGGAAAGATGGGGCGATGGGGCGATGGGCGCCGGGCGTCCGAGATGGTGGGAGAAGACAAGAGAGAAAGATGGGATCAAAAACAACCATCGATGTGGAAACGTGATGCGCACGGGCCTCCATGCGTGTCGATCATGACACTGACAGGCAAATGATGGGACTCAAACCCGAGACCGCAACGACAAAATTAATCTGAGAAGACTTTCTTCCATAGGTTTCCTCCTTCCCAACTGCTCCAGCTTGAGGGGCCATCCAAAATTTAAAGATTCTGCGCTAAACAAAACAAAAAAGTGGGTTGACACGCTGTACGTAATCTGTCCGCCTCGCGAGCTCTCTACTTGAACACATAACATCGAGATCTCTGGCTAACTGACTTCAAGCCTTTTTCAAATATTTTGGTTTACACCACGCTGTTGATCAGCCTGACCCTTTATTAAATATAATTTATTGCCGTGGATCAAGTCTACATTGCCATATATATTAACACATGCCTGACAAAGGGCATACCAGACTGTTGAGAGCCTTGCATTGGGCACATCATCCTGGTCAATGGCTTATAATCTGAAATCTGGTTGGTGAGGCCTTTATATGGTGTGATCAACCTAATCAGGCAAGGCGGAGATCACCGAGCCATAACAGATGTCCCCACTTTTGGTGATGTTGCGGTTAGGGCGAATGCATTATAAGCGAGTGATGCTCACGCCTTTGTGCCGGTTAGTTATAGCCAACGCTTCCTTGTAGGCGACGTCGAGGGCTTCAACCTCGAGTTTGGCATTTCTCGTTGGTTCGGATTCGACGGTTTCGTCCATCATAAGTGGGAGGTCCTAGTGGAGGTGAGGAGGTTTCTAGGCCGCATTTTAAGGGGGAATGATATCACCCGCCCAACATCCTAGATACCGGGCTGTTCGTTACAAAATTTCTGTACACACATCAAGGTTCGGTTAAGATGATGCCTACGGGGATCATTTTATGTCCAACAATATGGATGTGCGGGAGTGGGCGCCCTGTTCAATATTAGTGTTCATGCGAGGTGATTGAAAAAATCCCCGTATCCGCCGCGCTTCAGAGTTCGGAGCTCAACTACGTCGGTTTAGTTTTTTCAAAAAATCCACATTCTTCAACACAGTCATTACTCACGTTACCCGATATGATACGGGAGCGCCACAAAATTACTCTGTAACCATTCCAATATTCTCCCAGTGGTTTCTGCAGACAAAGATGTGCTTCAGTTCATAGGCACGTGAGTAAATCTTTGTCCTGTGCCTGCCTTCATTTACTGTCTTATTTTGTATGGTCAGTGATCACACAGGTCACAAGCCCGAAATTTCCGAAAATTTTCGTCAGTCACCGGGTCACAAGGGTTCAATATGAATGGTTCCCACCAGCACAGGGCGGCCCTGCGGGGTATTTTCATACCAATTTTTTCGTTGTGGCCGGTATACGAAAGGATCATTTTGTTTTATGATGTCACACACCAAGTGCTGTACAAATTGAACGAAATGGCACAGTACGCTAACTCTCATGTGGATCCAGGATTGCCCTGCGCTAGCCGCGAGAATAATTATCCCATTGGAGTTATTCTGCCGGAGAGCAATGACACAATAGCTCAATCTGAGCACTTCATGGCACCTACCATTACACAAGTATCAAACTCTTTATAAAATCTTTCGGTTTTTTATTTCCTTTTTCGGAGATGCGAACTTTATCTCCGGATAATTTCAAATTTCTAGGTCGGGAACAACAGGATCAAAACAAGGAGGGAGACGGCCGCAGGCCGTCGACCACCTTGTACTTCAAAAAATCCTACCATTTCTTGCATGTATGACACATAGGCGGCAGCCATCATGGCTTATTGAAAAATACACACCGGAAAAAGCGAACAATTTTGACAAAGATGAATGAGTTGCTGAAATGATAAGATTCAGTGGTGTTTTCTGCCATGCTGAATTCAACAGTTTAGGCTACAACTTTTCCACACCCAAAAGTGAGGCCTAAAATTATCAAATCAGAAAAAGTTTCAGCTCAATCAAAGTCAATGCCAAAACTGTTGCTTAAAACGATACTTTCTTCTGCCATTTTGACAAAGCCGAATTGACAGCCAAATATTGTACTTTCGGCGAACCAGAGCCGAAATGATGGCTGACTGTTATTGTTTCGGGGAGCCGGGGCCAAAACAATAGCATTCGGCCGTCAATTTGGCCCAATTCTATTGTTTTGGTGCAGCCGAACATGCAGCTGAAAACATAGCTTTAGTCCTCACTTTCGAACATGGAAAATCTGCTGTTTAAAGGGCTACATTTGGCACAGCAGAAAGTGCTACCGAAGCTCTTTGTTTCAGTGACTCATTCAACTTTGCTGAAGTTGTCGATTCAAGCCCCCTGATTTATTTTGAACCTTAAACTACTCTTTTCGGCAACATGTTCAGCCGAGCGGAATTTATATTTTCCCCGGTGTGATAAGCCACATGGCCCGCTGTTGGCTCGCTGATCTTACGCGGCAATCAGCGAGCCAACAGCGGGCTATAAACCACTGTGACTTATTTTTCAATAAGCCGTGATCCATCGCCTGTGCATGCGCGCATGTTTAGTGCATTTCCGGTTCAGTCACTCTCGGCGGATCTCAATCGCCGTGAGTCCGTCTGTACATCCATTCATATCCACCGTACACACCGGGGAGACCGAGTTCCTGTCCGTGATGCCGGACACTTTGAACATTTTCAACAGTACCCAATGGGGAAAAGGTGCCCACACAGGGTTGAAAACGTGCACGAGGCACCACTTTCTCAGTACGCCACAGAAGAAGTGGAGGTACTTACACAACATATCCGTTACAGTCCGTCTCTGCACTTTCCACTTTCCTTCCACCATGAATGTTGTCAAACTTCGCTCCTCGAAATTTATTTCCACGTTGGTAATCCGGCTGTACCGGATACTTACCGCGATTTCTCCCATCACCGCGAGCCTCAACAGCAGCCGAATTTTTTCAAGTTGCCGTCGCGGACATCAGCGGGCCTACACAAAACTGTCTAGTTCTGCGGGCATTACGATCGGATCTCCTCTCCCTGTCCTGCCACTTGCCTGCCATGGATATCTTCAAACTTCGCTCCTCGAAATTCATTTCGACGTTGCCAATCCGGCTCTACCGCGCCCTCCCGGCGGTCATACTAGGGTTCCTTTTCAACATTCTGGATTCCGGTGCGTGTGCAAAACGCTCTCCGTTCATAGTGTAACTGAATCTCTGCTCAGTCTCTATCGGCATTCTCCTCTTTCCTGCCACGGATGGTGCTTTCAGGACGCTCCAGTTGCAAGGACTGTCGATGTTCATTATGAGGTCGCTATTTTCCATTTTCGCACTTGTCCAGAGCTCATGTCGATTGCAGCACGCTCGCCTCGCAAGTCGCTATGACGCTTGGTGGCTCGCGCTTTCCAGGTGCTCTGGGTGCCATGTTGATGGAGATACTGCCATTTCTCCGAGGGGTGGCAAGCGACATTCGCGGTGCTCTTGGAGACGACCATCCAGGTTTGATACCGACCGTCATGGCGGCCTATGCATTAACCTCGTTTCTGACCGGATGTGCCTTCTTCGTCCTGGGATTACTGAGGTTGGGCACTGTTGTAAGTTATGCCACAGTTGATGCCCGTCCATTCTGACCCGAAGCTAGGTGGCGTACTTCCCGCAAACCGTCCTTACCGGCGCGATCGGCGCGATCGGGGTCTCCCTCTTTGTACTAGGGCTGGGACTACCATTTCCGTCCACCGCAACTCCCCTCTCCCTAGAAAATGCGGCTTCCACGCTATTCGCCAAATCGCATCTGGGTCTTCTCGCTGCATCCTTCTTCCCGGCTTTCGTGCTGTCTGTTACATTGCGGTCTCGGCGCCTCGAATTGTGGACGCGAAGCCTGACCCGATCAGCATATTATATTCCCATCTATCTCCTCTGCATTCCCGGCGTGTTCTGGGTCGTTGTTGCATCGTTACATGTCTCCAAAGACCATCTAGTCGCAACAGGTTGGCTCTTCACCGTTGACTCAACGGCAACTTCATCTGGTGGAATCGTGTCGAGTTGGAACTACTGGACGCTTTTCAACTTCGTAAGCTTCGAGCGAATTATATGCGCCACGCCCTCAAATACGCAATAATATATCCAGAAATTGGTAGAATGGCGGTCGCTTAATAGCGCCGTTCAAAACATCGTTCTGCTTGTGGTCATTGGGTACCAAGCCGACACACTTCATTGCAAGCAGGAATTTTAACGTCCCTTTAGGGTTCTCAACCTTCCCATATTTGTTCCGTCCCTTGCATTCTCGCTCGATGTTGCCTACGACATGAACCACGAGCTATTGGGTGTGTCTCGGGCTGTCACTTGGAATAATGTGTGTACTCAAGAGCGAACGTCTATCAGGGCAAGGAGCGGCAAACATCCTTGCAGGCATTGTCGGCACCGTACCCAACATCCTCGTGAGTGTTCCACTATTCTGGTGATTTCTAACCATCTCCAGCAATTCTCGTACTCGGTCTACGTCACTCGCGCAAAGGGCGGGCGTTTCGAGCTCTGTCTCATCATTCTGCTCACGGGCGTACTCTTCCTTTGCGCGGGCTCGTTGCTGCCGTACATCCCCACTATCCTCGCATCGGCGATGGTGCTTTTCCTGGGCATTGAGCTGTTCCTCGGGGCGACCTGGGAGGCCTCCGGTTCGTTCACCGCCATGGAATTGGCTGTGGCGATCGGGACTCTGGTGGCTTGCACGTTCCTCGGATTTGCGGAGGGCTTTGGCGTAGGCATCGGCGTGGCCGCGGTGGTGTATCTGATGTACGGTTTCGTTGACTCGGTGGGAATCCATTCTTTCGTTATCGGTTCAGTCCAGCTAGTTAATCGTTACTATTCGATCTTTCACCAGCCCGCGAAGAAAGAGCGATGGGCCGAGTGGCGCGACGTGCAGCAGGAGAAGAACGACCCCGTGGTGGTGTCAGAAGCCCGCGCCAGCACCACTCGGGCTGTTGAAGAAGAAGAATCCAATTCGCTGCACAGCATGAATGCACACGTCGTGATCCTCTCCGGGTACATCTGTACGCTTGCCCACACCGATAATACATTCTCCTATTCGCTGACAATGATTGTATCCCCGAAGTCTTTGCGTCCATACCGTCGATGGAGAAGGAGTTTTTCGAGTCCAAGGTCACTGCGGAATTGATAATCCTCGACCTCACGCGCGCGCACCGCATCGAGACCGCAGTGGCACGCTGTATCACCCGCTGCGTGCGTGAACTTGAGCTCAAACAGAGGACTTTGGTCATCTGCGGATTGACGAGGAACAGCGGCCTGCACGCGGACTTTGCGCGGGCGGAAGTTCCGCTCGCATTTGATGTTGGGGAGAAAGTAGGCGAGAAGGAAATACGGGTGTTCGCGACGCGAAGTACGTGCATGGCGTGGTGTCAGGACCAACGGAACAAGTGTTTGCTCTCAGCTCCCGGTATTTCTTTTTGGTTTCAACGTGCGGGACGTGTCTTCTGACGGGCCGCGGAGTAGAGATGGACTCCCAGGCGATGGAGAGCGCGTTCAGGAAGTTCTGCCACTTGTTCGACTTCAATCTGTCCGACGTACTTGGGACCTCCATTGATGGCCATCCCCACGCCACACCATCTTCGAACCTGGATCGGTTTGTTCAAAACGGCGGACGCATTACTGCCCTCCGCCCGGGTGAGGCACTTCATGCAGGTGCGGAGCCTCTGTACCTATGATATTTGGGTGATTTTAATCTGTTAGATTTAGGTATAACATTTGTGGTCGACGGGCAGATAACCCTCGTCAATTCCACGCGTACTCCCGATCCCGAGATTCCAGGGACGCGCCCCTCATTTTGAAATCTTCTGGCCATGATCCCTCGTCAGACGGTACATGCTCTCGGTGTGCCTTTCTCAGGATGCTTCCGGCGCTGGCCGCGGCACACATGGAGATCGGGAGACGTGTTGGACCTGCAGAGTGGTTCAAAATTCGGTGTGTCGGTAACACAAAGCGTCGTGGTGCAGGTAGAGGGGGAGACACTGAGCGCGTGGGCGCAGATGAGGTGCGAAGGATTGATAACCGCTGCCTAAGGTCTCGCTGCAAGTTTGGTAGTGAGGACGGGGCACTATCAGCTTGTGGAGCCAAATAGCGGGGGGGCGAAGCCGCCGTCGTGCGATCACGCTAGTGAAATCTAGACACCTGAATTTCTTGACAGAGTTATGCGCCGGCGGCATCTCGTCTGACTGGCGGGTATTATTATTTTTGGCCATCATGCCAGCAGTGTAAAATCAATCGTTATTTTATTTATATTCATCGGTTACAAGAGCGCGCCCCAACGCCTCGGTCCACGTGACCGCGTTGAACGCGTGACAGAATGTGAGCCGGCATCGCCCTTTGTCAGTCTGGGGGCACGGAACAGAAATGTCCAATCGAGACAGTATGACTCTAGATCTCAGAAGCCAATTTGAGGAATGTAAATACGCAGAACATTTTGTATGGTAATTCGGCAAGTCGATCCGAGAGCGGGCTTAGCGGAGTTTAAAAAGCTTCAGACAGACAGACAGACAGCGTGATTGAAAAAAAGGGAAAACCGGTAACTCCTAAAGGATACACACTTGTAATGAGCGGATATCTCTATTGTTGATAGTGAACAATTGACCGTAACCCACAGAGAGCGGTACAAATATCTAGGGCTGCACGCCGTGCCCGTCGCACCGGTTCTACGGGTCCCGTACGACGGGTAGCCGACCCGTTCCGTCAGAGGTTCCGGGAGTTTTTCGACGGGACGGTAACGGGACGGCTTTTCAAGACGACGGCCGTCGAAATCACGGCCGTCGACGGGGGTCGACGAGCGATGGATCTTTGCACAGCAAATCGACGAATCTTGCATATTTCCAACATATTTCGACCATTTCTCGTGGGTGATACACTTGCATTGGCCTTATACAGTAATTTGTACTGATATGCATCATGCACGGCGGCATTCCTACTTCTCAAGTGAACCCAAGTCTTAAGGACATATCTTTCCCCGTATCCTGCTCAACAGATTTTCCTGATCAGAATGCAGTTCTTTCCTCAACAAGAGAATAGAGAAACACCTCACCACCTTAAAGAAGTGTCTATCTCACAAGCAAGTGCAGGAATGGCAATGGAGTGGACCCACTTCTGATTTGTCCGTGAACAACGGCTTGATTCAACCTACAGGACCCCGAGGTAGAGAGTTAATCAACGTCGAACTCGCAGGAATGGTATATTTACATGTGTGAATCACATGCACGAGGTGGGTCCGGCCAATTGGCCTTTGAAGAGGCAGGCTACTGCTTGGTTCTGGCGGGCCTCCGCTTCAAAGGGCCTTTTATTTATTCTTTTTTGCATTGATATAGCACGCCGGACCTGTTCTTCTTACTTAACTGAGCTGTCGTCATGTTGAATGATGAATTGAACGTGGGTGACCGGACTCACGCGAGGAACCACGGAGAATCTGAATTCGAGTCTGAAACTGGTCGTGGCCCTGATACAAGGACCAGAACAGCGGAATGGCGGTCTTGGTAGGTAGGAGAAGATCCGTGTTTCATGCCAAGGTCTCTGGCTCCTGAGCTAGGATTCCCTCGCCGGCGTTGGCTTAGTAAGTAGTCCGGATGCTTGTGGTTCGTAGGCAAACGCAGCACTAGATGGATAGAACCGTATGAAAGTGAATATATAGAATATTCAGACGTGTCGTATTTTTGGCCAACGCTGTGTCGAACCGGTACTTGTGGTCTTCGGAGAGATGGTATATACTTAGTAGTATATTCAGCACGATGAGCGGGGATTGATCCCATAAAGCAGTTTCTCGTATCGACCTTCTTGGTTGAGCCCGCCCCAACCCCCCCTCCCCCCATAAAATGAAAAGAGGCAGGGTACTGAGGATGCAGCAACTTGGGTAGGTTTGAACTTAACATTCAGGAACTTAAGTTGTGGTAGACCAGTGGAGGTATGTTTATTAAGGAGATATAGTATGGCCCATGTACAGTACTTAGCAAAACTTAAGAACTCCTCGGACTTGAGCGCTACTTTTGGTCTGGACCACATCGAACTTGAGTTGAGCTGCTTAAGCACTTGCTCCCCTGCTGATTCCGCAACTAATGTAATCCTGTCGAAAATAAAGATTCCACCCCTCATACCTCCCTGAAAGAATGTACGTCGACGCCTTGGCTTTTTGCGTGTCAAATCATATTAACCGCTACCATACTCAATCAACTCGTTACCAACGCTGCCTTATCCGCATAAATTTGAGGTGAGGGGTTCGGCGTTCTCACAACTAAAATAATGCCTGTACCAGATCAACCGGTGGTTCCTGCGACCGAAACACACTTGGACTTGGTCCCCTCGACGCAGTGGTGGTTCACTCTGGACCAAGCACAGGAAGACACGAACGCGGGCGCGAGTCCATGAATTAATCAAAACAAAATGCGAGACGCCAGACAACACCAGATCTTGAGCTGAAGGAAGACGTACGAGAAGCCAAAACCGCACCACAAAATATTGATTCTTGCGGGTACAGAAAGGCCAGTTGAACCAAGACCTAGTAACACAAAACCCAGATAGATACATTAGAGCAGCACTAGTACCACGGCGTGTTCGTGTTTGACGACGCACCTGCCGTCGTGAACAAAATACTAAAATTCAGTAGTCCAAATCCCCAACCCCCAAATCCACGGCGGAAAACTGTAAGGTAATCAAGCCTCTCGACGAAAAATCTCAGCACGGGACGAAATCGAAGAATTGGTGCGGGCCAAGCAGCTTTCCACCGCCGTCGACTTCCGCGCCGACGGTGTAAAAATTGAATTGCTGGTCCGAATTTAACTGAACGCTCCAGATGGAGTACGTCGCATTGGCCGTCGTGGCCTGGGAGGGGCGCGGAACCTCGATTTCCACGACGATCGGGCGCCCAGAGTCATCGGACGTTTCCGCCTCTATGAAGACGCGCGTCGGTGTGATGGTGTTGCGCACCTATGTCGGCGGTGTCAGTCTTCATGATATATAAAATGCTTCAGTCAAGCACCCACCGCAAGGTCGAGGTGTCCGGTAATCGAACCGTTAAAGTTAAAGTCGATGCACGAGGACGTAGAGATGACCACGCCGTCCTGCAGAAGGAATCCAAGGCCGCCTTGGTCTTCCAGCTTGTCGTCCACGGTAAAGCGCATCTGTGTTATGCCGGCGGCGGCTTCGATTGACAGGGGTGTAGCCGAGAAGGCATAATACACCCCAGTGTTCCGCCCGCCGCTATTGGTGAACCCGCCGTCGAAGGGCAGAGTGATGTTGTTCGTACCCCCAACGTGATCATCCCAGAGCATACGAACTGTGCCAGTTGTATCTTGTGACATGTTCCAGAGCTACGAAATCTCTGGCTCAGTGGTGCATCACGCGAGACGGAGAATATGCAATCATACGCGAACTCGCCCGCCCAACCGAAGCGTGTCTCCGTCAAGGTTAAACCCTGCGATTATGGGCTTGACAGGCAGCGGGGTGACAACGTCGGTGAGCTGGATGCCGCTTGGCACTGTATCGATCATCTTCGCAAACAACTCTGCGCACGTCGATGCGAAGAGTTCTGGTGAGTTGGCAAATCTATTCGGCAGGGGTTAGTGAAGGTTCCTCGTAGCTCATAAACTGGACAGCTTACGCGCTCATGGTAACGTTTCCGTCGCTGCCAAAAATCCGCTTGTCAGAGTTTGTGGTATCGTTCAAACCTACTACCAAGGGATTCTGTGTGGTACCAGAAATATACTCGGTTGCGCTGCGTGCGTCAATGAACGGCGCATGAATTTGTGAAGTAAATACATACATGTTGTTGTCAAAATTCACGAAACTGGAGTCAAAGTGCGCGACAGATTCGGTGCTGTTTGGGTCGTTCAGCTCCGGAACGATATCCGGGAACGGCACATGTTGCACGCCGCCGAATGTGTGCCTAGAAAGACTGAGTTACGGTAGCGACTTTCTGGTGACAGTACGCACCCGCATGCTACGAGGCCGATCATCTCCGTTTGTGTGAACCCCTGCCGGGCAAAGGACGCAATGTGAGAATCCAGGCTTTCTTGCGGTTGAGGAACGCCAGGCGCGTTCGGCTCCGTTGCATCTACGCGTCCGCCGCGGAATGCAATTTCTGGGCCCCCGCTTGCACGGAGTTCAGCATACTGAGAAACTCGCAGTGGACTGAATTTCACCAATTCTCGACAGCGATGACTGCACCAAGGGCAACAACGTCGGCGACTGAAAGGGCTTAGTGGAGAGAGTTTGAACTACAAATACAGACGTACTGGAAACGTAACGGTTGGATTGGCCTGCAAGCACGTTAATAGTGTTCTGAAAACCGTCGCCAGCATCCTGCAAGAATATGGCGCATTAGCATTAACTATGAGTTGCATCCACTGAAACGCACACCTCTGGTCGCGCCATCTCTTCCAAGAAACGGATCGAGCCGTCCAAGCCCCCCGTCCCGTCTTCGACATTGTGCGTCGCCATATCGTGATACGCCTGTAGAAAATCAGCTAGTTGTCGGAATTGCTGAGGACTGGACTACATCTCACCGTGCGGATCCAGTCGGCCGAGTCGGCCCTTCCTGAGTTGCCACTGCCATCGAAGATGAACAGATCACAGGGATTGACGAAGCCCGCAAGCGATTGCTCAAAACGCATTTCGTCGAGCGCTTCAAATTGGGGGGCAGGCCAGATGTATGCGGTCGCAGTCGCCAAGAGGGCAAAAAGGGCAAGTATGAGCATGACTGTGAACAAGAATGCCCTTGCCGCGTGCCAGCGCTTTTTAAGGCCACAGATTGCCGCAACACTGGCAGTTGACCGGTGCGAACAAAGTATTGAATTGTTTACGGCATCTTACAGCTGTTGGGATCATACAGCTATTCTATAAAATCCAGCGAACCAACGGCAAAGGGGCGCGTATCACTTCGGGAGAGGCGCCTAGCCTCGCCTGTCGTCAAGGGTTTGTTGGGTTCGTATAAGTTGGAAAATGATGAATACCATCGTGTGGGTGGAAGAACCCGAACAAAGGTAGCACCACGAGAGACCAAAGATGTTGGTCTCGGGCCCAAGATTAATGCAACTTATTTTTTGAATGTTTAACAAATCTATGGGCCACTTGTGCACAAGTAAATCGGCTGGTCCCAACTTGGAATGATAAAGGTACCGCAGGAATCCAAGATCAGCCAGATTTGCGTCCCTTGATCAGTCGCCGAATCTGTCTCAGGCTCAATAATGAAGGAGGAGAAGGATGTATAGCCGCGGTCCCGTTGAGGAAGCATGCGGGCATGTATGGCACATATACTGTGCAAAAAGTATTTACATGTTCACTCACGGAACCAAGATGCAGCTTGACCAATCAGCCACAAAAATCGGACAACTTACACTATGCAAAGCGCCAGATGGAAACGGGTGAAATTTCGGGAAACAACAGGTTCCGTATGACTAGGATGACACTGATATCGATCCATATTAACAAAATGACAAAAGTCTTGTGACCTGGCGACCTTTTTTTCTTGTGTGAAAAAAATGAAATCACAGAAATGATGCCTAGACCAAAATGGGATGGGTCCCCCAGAAAAAAATTTGCGCGTCTTGTGGGATTTTTGACATGACCTGTGGTCTTGTGGACTTTTGCCGCATTTGGGCCTGGTACAAGCTGGTACAAGCACAAACAAGTCAACTGTCAAAAACGTGCCAAGAAAATTGAAATACCAGTAACTCCTTGCCACTTCTCCAGAGCGCTGCGACAGTGGAAGCCGCCTCCTTCCCCTTGGCCCTAAACATGACTCGCTGCATTATTATGAGGCCAAATCGACTGACCCTGCCGGGCTGTGCAGATCTTGGTCGAGCTCTGCCGATCTGCCTTGGCAAGGTTGCCGACGTTTGCTCGACCGAGCTTGGCAGAGCTCCGAGTCTGTCGATTTCCCCCCTGTTGAGCTCGACCTCTCTCCTTGATCGGTCTCAAATCTGCTTCTGTGCGTTCGATAAGTAGTATCCGTAGACTGTGTAGTTTGAATTAGATGCAGAGTGAATTGATTAGGGAAAGTTTAAAGCCGGTATCTGCACCCGTGTATCGCCAAGCTGCCACGTGCTGGCTCAGTAACATCACCATTATAACTAAACCTCATGGCAACCGCTAAGAGACTCCCACCGTCGAACTCAGGTCTACACGGCCAAACGGAAATCTTGTGAAATCTTGAATTTAGTTGAATTATAATTTCGTACTGCGAGGTCCTTAACGTTGTCTTAAGACTTGATCTCGGCAACGGCGATGATATCGCTGGATGTTACCCGCTGTTGACTTTGTGTAACCGGTGTCTGGAACTATATAAGCGCTTACGCCAGAAGGTCCGTGCGCGGCCAACGTAAGACCACGTGCATGTTGGTCGTTAGACAGCTCTTGCTTCCGGCGCCCACCTCACTTTCCACTGCCCAGTGTCCGCCGTTTGTCCACCTGCCCTAAGTCTTGCCCCTCGGCTCCCATCCACTTACCCAAAGCACATTTATGCCAGTCAAAAGTCAAATATGAAGACCTTTAACTACAATACAAGACTACTTCATCCAGAGCTTCAAGCGAAGAGATCTCTAATATTTTCTCCTCCTGCACTTCAAAACACAAGAGTTGGTATCTCCGAACCCTCAAACAAATCTAAGATGTTTTCAAGCCCAAATGTTTTCAAGTCCAAGATGTTTTCAAGGTTATATGATCAAGCACGCTGTCAAGAGGCACCAAGATGCATTCAAGTTGACACATTCAAACATGATGCAGCGGCCTCAAATTTTGTGCCTGGTATTCAAGTCCAAGATGTTTTCAAGATTACTGGCCCTCATTTCTTGCTGTCTTCCAGATAACTGTCTCTTCTTATCTGTGGTCTGATAGCTATCCGCTACTCTGTTATGACTGCGAACAAGCCAACATAATTTATTATTTTCCCCTTCACCATAGCATTGAAATATATTTTATAACTTTACTTTCCATCGTTTGAATTGCCGTAGTCAAATACCTGAATAGGAAGCGGGCGGGGTGCAGCTTTTCTGCTGGCAATGCCGGAGACATGTCCCGAAGGGGCACATCATTTCTTAAGATTTTGACAAAATCTTAAGGCTGTTCGGGACCCCCAGCTAGCTCCAGGTAGCTACATGTACAGCTAGTCATCACACATGTCACACGTCATGAGCCCCGGACCGAGGGTCCGAGCTCTACACTCGCATGCCATTCACCTCGACTTCCAGGCCATCGTTGACAACGACATGCTCGGGTATCTCAAGAAATAGCAGGTTTTTGAATGGCGGGTTTGCCTTGATAAATTCTCAAGTTGAAACAATGGACTTCCATATATATAGTTTATTACCACATCCTTCCCTCACCTTATATGGTATCCTGCAGCCTCTAACTGTAGCTACCTGGGGATCCCGAACAGGGCCTAAGTTTTGGTGGTCTCCGTTGTTTCAGTAAGATAATCACTGTGAAATCATAAATGTGCCGAAACTTAAGAAAGCGCCAAGTTAATGGTGCAGCCGTGTACGGTAGGTTCGGTCTAAGCCCCGTTCGGACGACGCCGCGAGATGCCATGAGATGCCGCGCCGACCAAACGTGAAAAAAAATAAGCTAAGTACGCGGGCCTTCATCAGAAGGGGCTTGCTTCAAAGTCCGTCAAATCGGGGGGTTGGTCTTTGCTTCCTACCGTCTCAACGCGGCCTCGGACCTTCAGGATCAGCTGGCAGGTATTTTAGTTCATCAATATACGGACAACTCTACAACAGAGTCTGAAGGAATTCATTGAGAAATGAGTGAGTGCTGTAGGGCGCAAGTGGGCCCAAAACACACTTTTTTTGTGATGTTTCTGAAATATTCATTTCTTTATGGACGTCCATGATATTTCAAGTGAAGCATCTAATAGGATGTCTTTACAAACTGCAAGCCGCACTTTGGCCATATTTCATTAGTATTGTGTGCTAGACAGCAACCAAGTGCGAAACATGTTGGTTGTGACACGATGTAACGTCCAGTGACAAGCGTGTCGTAACACGATAAAAATCGCACCGACTCAAGAAAAAAGTCAAATAACTCGAATTCCTCAAAATAATTGCTGGTTTGTGTATAAGAAGAGAATGAAAAGAGAAATATGAATATATAGGCCAAAGAGGCTGGAAATGCATATGGCAACACATCTGGGGCTTCTGGAGGTCTACAGGGGAAAGCGAGTGAAGTGCAAGGATGATATGCTATGAGTCACCATTTACTGGATGGAATTTTGCCATGGAAGGCTTGGAAATCCTTAGAAAGGCAATTACTTTTGATGACATTTTCTCACTGGACTGTATTGCAAAAACCATTACCCCAGACCTCCAGAGCAGAACCTTTGAAAAAGGCCAGTGATCAGATTGATGGGGACAAACCGGGTCGGTGAGACAGTTTTGCAAGCGGAAAAAATGGCAGGTCAGGGCCAGGAAGTATATATATAAGATGAAAAAGAGATCTCAGGAAACGAGGCACATTTGAAGTTGTAAGAACCAACTTGGCAACCCCTTTGTTTGACGGACTTTGAAGCAAGCCCCTTCAGAGAAGCGCCCGGCTCGCCCGGGCCGGAACTGCCGGGCTTGCCCCGAACCTAGGTCTACGGGCGGCTGGAAAAGCCAGACACGGCTTGAACAGCTGAGTCGGCCAGATCGACGAAGCTCGGCAGGCTCTGCCGACAAGGGGTCGACCGTCCCATGCCGACCCGCCTCTGCCGATATGGTCCTGAAACGCAGTGACTGAGAATGAGCAAAAGACTTGATCTCAATCCAAATTCGCGCCATTACTCCAGTCATCACTGCACTCTTGATGCTCGTTACAGTAAATTGACAAGCATCTACTTGGACCATTTCACGAGGTATCTGCAGATGGCCATGAGAAGCTCTCCGCCCAAGCATTGCAAATGGGAGAATTAAGCTTACCAATCTATACATACAAGGACAAGTGGACCGACTTCCTACTAATGCTACGTTTGATTCCAAATTCCCGGACAGCCGCAGCAATTGGGCACCTCTTCCTTGATTTTGTTGATGAAACTGGATGTGCGTACTTCATCCTTATTATTTACTGTTCAACCATGGTGCTGATAAATGTGAAGGTATTCCGCTTCAAGTCACAACAGATAAGGGCTCTGAGATCGGGTGGCAATATGCCTTTCAATGTGCACTGCGGTCAGTTTACAGACAGATTTGTCTTGTCTATTCCACTGACCACAACCCTTACAGCGAGGCATTGGCACCGGGTATTGATCCGCTGGTCTACGCTGTTTATATGGTCCTCAAGAGTGTTCATAACACGGTTATTGAAGGGTTCTGGCGTTGGCTCCGAGGCAAGATGGGCTTGAACTTGAAGGAGTTCATTACCCGTGGCAAACGGGATCGTGTGTTTGATTCAAATGTGGCATTCCATGTGTGAGTGAATTAATATAATCATCATTATCGTTGGTCCATCTGATGAACAATCCAGGCCCCTGTTTTACTGGATTTTCGTACCAATCATTCAGGAGCAGTTGGATGAGTTCCGGGCCTGGTGGAACAACCATAGGGTGCGTCTCCAACGCGACAAGAATATGCCATCTGGGCACATCCCAGTCCTTGCTTTTGAGCATCCTGAGTATCTTGGTGGAATTGATTGTCGCATTTGTGTTCCGAAAGAGGCTGTCATTGAGCTTCGCAAACTTTTGACCGAGGAGGTTGGGTCTAGGGAAAGCCATCTGAGTTGGCCTGGGGTGACACTGGAGTTTGAAGCCATGGCTCAAGCTGTCTGGGAAGACATTGGGAGCCCAGCAATGTCAATGGACTCAGCCTGGGACATATTTGCCCAGATGTCTGATATCATAGAAAATTATGACTAGTTATATATGGTTGCAATTGACTGAATGGAGCTGAGATTGACAAGCTAGGCCAAGTGCCAGTTTCCACTTAGTCCGCATGCCCAACATTTTCAGTAGTTGAATTTAGTGTGGTCTCCTTTTAATTCACCCCTAATTTGTGCCATTATCTGGCAGAGAAAGTAGTTGTGTGAAGCTCCACTGTCTACAATCGCAAAGGGCACATCATTATGTCAGTGGAACATGTGCCTGTACCTTTTGATTGACAGACATAGCCACCCATAATGTGCCCTGGTTAGCTCTACAATCATTTTTTGATCATAGAGCTAACCAGGGCACATTATGTAGGGCCCCTGAGACAGTTTTTGGGCGAGATTTTTGCAAAATATGGATAAGTATCTTACTTTAAGATCTTTGATGAAGTGAAAAGTGGCAAAAGAAGCGTTTGAAAAAAACTTAAATTGTCAGGGAAAATAAAAATACCAGCAACCAGAATTGAACCCAGTGGGGGAGTGGCCATACTGACATAAGACGAGGGCAAGCAACAATCCAGCTGAGCTAAGAGAGCTTGAAGTAGTATAGATTGCAGAGATACTGAATGGGAGTACCAACATACAGAAGGAAGGAGCCTGACCGGGTAGAGATTTGGGCAACAGACCACGTATGGTGTAGATTTACTGAGTATTTTACACCTGTTTCAAGCTTCTTTGGACCAGGGTTGAGCACAAAAAATAAATTTCTCATTAGGGGGATCGAACTGACAACCTTCTGATCCCGAATCGAACCGTGCGCATCCCGCGTACCCTAAGCATCTCAATCATCGATCCATAAAAGGGCTCGCTCAAACAATCATTTGCAAAAACATAACCCTTCCCTTCTTCTGTTATTTTTCGCAAAGCTCATGCTCGTTTCAACGCCCACACACTTTTTTCTTGTGAAGTCATTATTGGCCATCCTTCCCTCCACAAATGCGGCTGCCGCACCAGCGGGAGAGAAGGTGTTCTTCAGAGTACACACAAGCAAGAATTCTAGTATGGTGGACACCGAGAAAAAAATTTGTTCTGATACCCAGGCTTGCTCTTCTAGCACGTTGCCCAGCTGTAATCGATGACACGGTAACTGCCCAAGACTGCATCAACGCTTGGGTCGCCACCGCTGGCTCCGCAGCTTCCACAAAGCCTCTGGGCACCATCACGACCTCCTTCCCGCTGAATGGAATGTCCTGCCTAGCAGCAAATGTTACGGCCACCAACATCGCGACTGTCCCCGATGGCACCGGGGTGGTCCGGAAGCCATGCATTAGTGCGGATGTCACACAGCAATGGGGCATACGAGACGGGGATGGCACGATTCGATTGGGGAACCAGAACTTGTGCTTGAATGTGAAGATCGGGAGCAGCCTCGACCCGCAATACCCTCTGCGATCAACTCGACGGCTACTATAGCTGCAGATTGCGGACTGCGTTCCAGGAAATACGAACCAGAACTGGATGTTGAGCCAGATCTCTCAAGTACTGTTCTAATTCGAGCCGTCGTCTTGCTACATTATTTAATCTATTAATTCAAGTTCAACCTTCTCTCATCGACCAGCTCAGACCGAGAACTGAATACCGCAGCATGCCTGGGCCGGCCAATGTCTATGTTCTGACACATAACATTCAGTTGTAAACGCATCGCAGCCTAAAGACAGAAAAGGGAAAAGAAAAAACCCGTCCGACACGAGGCCCGGGTCGCACAGGGGATTTATATTTAAACCTCGGCGGGATGAGAAAAAAGCGTGCGGAGAAGGAGTTGAAGCGTTCAGGCCGTTATTTCCGCCAGTTGCATCCAAATATACGGGGAAAAGAAATGACGTCGAAATAAAGTGAAAAAACGACGCGGGGTCATCGTTTAACGTTCACTCTCGACTTTTTTTGGCCTTGACTCGCGCTGTCCACAGTTTAAGAATGATTTCGTCCCGGCCGCGTGCACGTGGATTCCACATCGAATCGGTATGAGGAAACAACGAAAATGCAGTGGTGAACGCGGAGAGAGTGAGTGAAATGGGGTCGAGGCTACATTGAGGGTCGATCGGGGTGGCACATAGAGGAGAGGACGGGCGGTGCGCTAGACTGGGTGGGCGGTAGATCACACCCGCGCGTCCCCGTTCGTCTTCTGCCTGTTCACGCCCACCGTGCCAGCCATGCGGCTCTCCAGATATGTGACCGCTTGCGGGCGCCTGGGCTAGAAATACCGGCAGGCATCGAGCCGCACTACCAGCAGCCATTCAGTCAACGCTCCCTCCCTCCCTCGAACTTTGACCCGCAATGTACCCCCACGCCACGCCGCATGCGCGATGAGCAATGCACGGAGGCAGCGGTGCACTCCGTCCCGCGTCCACCCTTCCTCAGCCGGTTCCTTCTCCATCTTTCTTGCTTATCCGCACAAGACACGAGACAGGCGCTGCAAGCGGCATGCAGCGCACGACGGGGTGCCACCTCCGCCACCGTAGCGCGTTGTGCGCGAGAGATCCAGGTCACTCTGATCCCGCAGGCAACGAACACGATGGAGGGCGCCATGACGCGGATGCGCACCACGCACGCGCTGCGGTGGGCGTGGAGGATTGAGGCGGGGTGGGTGCGGGGAAGGAAGGATTGGGATTGAGGTAGGGAGGGAGGGAAGGGAGAAGGGTGACCGCCAGTGTATTCCTAGTCCGATGTCCACCAAACTCGGTGGCGAATCCACTCCCGACCCTCGCAAGTATCGCACACGTACACCCTCGCTCGCGCTCGTGGTCACTCATCTCCCTCATTCGCTCCGGCCCCCTCTTCCCTCCTCGCCCTGCGGCGGTATTTGGCCGCGACGCCGCGGAGGCGACGCATGCGCGTTCTCTGGTTCTTCAAGACACTCCTCGTGCATGGATGACGTGCGAGCGTGCACCACGTAAGCAGGCGAGATTAGCTGTTGACGCGAAGGCTGCAGGACATGGAAGATGGGAGATTGGGGTAGCGTTTCCACTGGCAAGGACCGAGACTCGGGCGGACAAGCATAAGCACAAGAGTGAGGAACGATGAGAAACGGACGGTGCGGTCAGCGGGATGACGATTCGTGGCTTGACCGCGCGGGTTTGGTGGACGGCGGCGAAAGCTGCGGCGGGAGCATGGCGTGCGAGGGACAGGCGAGGAGTCTGAGACGGTACATGGTAAGGATGAATGCGAGATGTACGAGAGTCGGGAGAACTCGATGTATGCCTGGGCTTTCGCCTCCACAACTACTGCTGCCGGGAGCGTGGGTCCGACGCGCTACAAGTCTTGACGGGGACCACACACCACACCAAACTGTGCGTACGTATTGCGCAAAGTTGGCGCCCAAGAAGACAGTGCGCCGCGCTGAAGAGGACATGACCGGGATCTGCATGTAGGGGAAGATAGGGAAACGAAACTCAGCTGTAAGCGTGCCACCGCTGAGCTCTTCGCTGAACGGCCGGGTGCGAGGCACTGAGTGACGGATCGGACATGGATGCGGCCGTGGGCGAGTTGTCAAGTATCAGAAACCGTAGCGGCGAAGCGCCCAAGGGGAAATCGGGATTCGAAATTCGGATATAGGGTCGAAAAGTTTTTTTCGACCCCGAGCTGACCCCCCCTCCCCCCCCTCCTGCCTTATAGGGAAGGAGTTTCCCACCCCTAGGCCCGGGCCGCTCTCTCCGCGTCCAGCTGCCGCCCTTCAACTTACTTCCCACCAACTCCGTGAACTTAATCGTGCTTGTTGATACCATCTAACGAGTGTTTGTGATTAATTAAACACTCTGCACTCCACCAGCTCAACAATTTCTGATCCAAGGACTGACTACAGTCAATCCAATTTGGCTTGACTCACGGCAGGTATGGGTTCAGATTAATAAATGTTATTCTATACACTCTCTGGGCATTCATTTATGTTTATTACACCCAACCAGCACCTCCTTAATGGTCTATTAGCCATTTTGAACCTCTAAACTTTATGTACTAAAAAGTTTTTTTCAGCCCGACCAGGACCCCCCCCCCTCCCTCCCTATATCCCATTTTTTGATCCCGATTTCCCCTTGGAAGCGCCCATCGATCAAATGATGTCAGCTGGATTAGGCGACGAGAAATTCAGCTGTCAAATACTTATGTCATTGCCGCTGCACTGTCGACACTGCCGCCAAGGGTGGCAAAAAGACGGCAGTGGCGGCATTTTCACTTTGCCCCCAGGCTTTGGTCGATGTGCTCACGAGCATCAAAGTTTGCGACACCGTACGTTCCAACGCCGCGACTCGATCCTGTCCCACCAATCTTGTCACAATGATCACTCGTGGAGCATGAAAGCGCTGCCTCTGTCATGTACGCAGAAAAATCAGGGCGAAAAAGCTTGGATGTAAGTTTTGAGCCCCTGAGTCCGTGCGTGTCCTTTGTCTGGCTTGGGGCGCAGCACGAAACAATCTCCCATACCAATCGCGATGACTGCGATGTTATGACCCTGCTCGGTGCCTTTGATTTTGACATGGATCGTGCTTGCTGTGGGTGCAATGGATAGTTATCTCAGGCATGCTCCTGCCTGCTATTGGGTTAGTATCCAGAGATAACTCGACCATCCATAGAGTAGTTCGGCCAAATCCTGTCACCTGTGTCAGACGTTCTTTGAAGCTCGTTTCCATTGCATTGAAAGGTTTAAATCCGTGCCATTTGGACCAAAACATTCCCTCGCGGAGACCGTCAGAAGTTCGACCGGAGCGAGCCAAAGACCGATCTCTTACAGCAGCGCAGGCGTTGAGCCTCTTCCGTGATGGCCAAGAGAGCTCGGCATTCTGCTCCGACACTAGTACTGATACCGGTGGTACGGTGTGTTGTGGGAAATAGGTGCCTGTTGGCGCCGCGTGCATGTGGATTTTGCCTGCGCAGGTAGGTAGGTAGCTACGCCCGCAGCCGGAGCGTATTGCCAGCCCTCTAAAACATATCCAGCGTGTCTGCACCGCTTGCCAGTGGTGCGATGCATAGGGTGCACATCATCTATTCATTCAGGTGAGATTCAGTTTGGACCTGTGTGCAGCATATTTGACGAATTCCGGGGCAAAGTAAAACATAGAAGGAGCAGAACCATCATGAAAAGGGAGGTTCACTGAATCAAGTTTCACAAATTTAGCTTACAAATTGCTGCTTCAATGGATTGACGCACATTGAGCGCAATTGGTCAGTTCAATTGCGTCTCGGTTAACAAGAAATTGATGTCGGCATCCAGGCGAGTGGAGCTGGTCCACCCGCAGTGTGAGTCATTTCCCGCACTTCAATGCAGTGAATTGAGAACTTTTGCCGACGGTGGTGGTACGCGAACTTGACGCGAGTAACATCATCATTTTGCGGCCCATGATTTCCACTTCACACTCAGTCAACTCACAGTCGTTAAATACCCGCGGCTTCCACCGATGATCATACCAATTCCACGCTTTTTCCAGTCTTCCCAGCTACACAGGATGGTCTTCCTACCCTTTGTAGCGTCTCTCATCTTGACCGCGAGCCTTGCACGGTCGTCCCGACTTCCTCGAGACACTGGGGGCAACGGCACCGTCATTGATGAAGAACTTTACTCCCTCATCGAAGCCGTTGTGCAGGCCAATAACATAACCGGTATGTCGGTGGGCATCGTTACGCCCAATGGCCAAGTGGAATTTGCGGCATGGGGGAACCGGACCGAGAGTGGAGAACAAGTAACGTCTGATGTAGGTTACATTCCCCGCTCACCGGAGAATCATCCCTGACAATCCATAGACGATCTTCGGCATAGGCTCATTATCCAAAGGCTTTCTATCTGCATCACTTGGTATCCTCATGCAGGACTTTGCGGATGGCACGAACACGACCGCTCTCCCGTCCGGTGTGACAGCATTTACCTGGGACACAAAAATGCACGACCTTCTCCCCGGGGAGTGGATGACCGAGGACGAGTTTTCAACCACCAAGGCCGATCTCAGAGATCTGCTTTCGCATGTGACGGGGCTCCCTGCGTGAGTTCATCTTCTAGTTTCGTCTCTTTTACCGTCGCCGACTCTTTCCTCGCTCAGACACGATGGCTCTTACTCCCCGGAGGATTCCCCTCGCGACCTGGTTTTGCGAATGAGAGACCTTCGGACAGCGTATGAGTTACGCCAGCTCTTCGAGTACAACAATCAGGTGAGTGGCTTTGCTTTTTAACATACTCATATCCAATCCAAGAAAAACAGATGTTCATAGCTGGTTCCTATGTTGTATCAAAATTGTCGGGGATGGCCTATCAGGACTTTGTCGAGAAACGCATAATGCTCCCTCTCAACATGACATCGTCCAGCTTGCACCCAGACCGACTTTCTGGAAGCGATAAATTCTCGCAAACATGGACACCCTCTCGACGTCGCATTCCGTTTTTCTTGTCTACAGAGCAGGAAGCAGAGCTCATAGCCGGCGCAGGGGGTGTCGTTTCGACTGCAGAGGATATGGTGCGATTTAACGTGTTCATTGCCTCCCTGGTTTACCGTCGATCTGCAGTTGGTATGGGCGCAGCTGATTCTGAATGGCGGGGTGGATGCTCAGACGAACACCACAATTATCCCCCAAGCCACTTTCGATCTCGCAACCACTGGAATCTCGGTCTTCCTTCACGAGGGAACTGGACCATTGTCCGTGGCTGGGTACGGACTTGGGTGGGCGCGTTTGGCGTACCGTGGTCATGAGGCACGTATTGCCTTCTGTTCACCGATCGTGAAGTTACTTATTTCGTTTGTTCCAGGTCATCTTCCACAACGGTGGTGCCCCAGGCGTCTCCTCGGTGTGCACCGTATATCCATACGATGGTTTTGCTGTCGTAGTCCTCGCCAATACAGCTGGCAGCGGCACGCTGAATGTCGCTTTTGGTTTGGCCGATCACATTCTCGGCCTTCCTGAAACCAACGCCAGCGCTGCAGCTGCCCCTGCACCTTTAATGAGTCCTGCGCCGGCGGCCGCTCCTCTCGCGTCACGGTCGAATGTCTTGTCCTCGCTCGCGGGGACCTATTCGAATGTCGGCTACGGCGACTTCACTCTCTGCAGCGCTTCCCAATTGACATCTACCCAATGCGCTGCTGTGGTCGAGGACTTCGAAAAAGTCGACGCGGCCGCGGGCAAGCTCAACAATTCCTCCGAGCTCTACAGCGCCTGGTCACGGTTCTGGGGGACACATCTCCGGCTCACTCCTATCTCTGGAAACGACTATATCGGCGAAATGACCACACTCTATGTCGATGGCTACGGTGCCGACCACACTCCGTTTGAAGATCCTGTGTTTGACTTCAAAATTTCTTTCATGGAGGAGGAAGGTAAAGTTGTGGGACTTGGGTTTTTCGTCGCCGAGAACGAGTCGTGGAGGGCCAAGAGAGGCGGTAGTATCCGCGACGTAGCGGATGTCTGGTTTGACAAGTTAGACTCATAAATATCATGATTCTATGCCCAGTTTAATTCTACTTCGGTGAATTCTTCGTCTTTTTTCCCTGAAACTTTTCATCCGAGTAACATCCCAACTCACCCAAACCGGGCTTATTTCTCTGCGCAAATCTTGTGACGGCCAGCCTCGACTTCAGGCCTTGTAACAGGCGGTGGAATGTTGCAGTATTGCAACCTTTGCTCAAGTCGCGACGCGCACATCCTCTCAAGAACCTGAACCGTTGACGAAAGAATCTTGCGTGGGTACTGGGATCGGGTCATCGTGACGGTTCTGAAAAAGATTAGTACGGTATTGCACATTAGCAATCTCTTAACGGTCGCCCGGATCCAGGCCAGATTCCTAAGAACCTTTGACAAACCCCCGTCTTTGAGCGGCTTTTGTGTGAGTTGTTGACAAACCTTCCCATGGTTCTCCCGCAGCGTTACGCGGCGTATCGGCGCCGTGGTGATCTGCTCCCAAGTAAGCTGGGAAGTCTACATTGATGGCTCGCGTTTTGTTGTAGTAGCACCTATTTCTGACCTCTGTTGAATACCCGCAAGAATAGGGTGCCGACATAGCTCTCCAGAGAGTGTTCGCCTTTCTAGCAATAATCGGCCGATGACCTAGCAGATCGGCAACTCCCGCATCAGACACCGGGGGCAAAAGCCTATGCATGCGGATAAAATATGCCTTACACGCATGTGGTACGCATGCCAGTGTGACATCTCACAAAGGTCTTTGTTGGATTGCATCAATTTGGTAACTATGTACTAAGTAAAATTTGATTAGTTTCCCCCAATGCAAGGAATTGTTGACTGATAATTATGGGTAAGGTTCCTGTATGTAAATGGTAGTTTTCGACATAAACCAACGACTGGTTTGCGCAAGCCGCGGCTCGGCGTACCATAGGAGGGTGGTTCCAGTTTAAACCGTGTTATGAGACCCCTGGGTTTAAGTGGGTTTGAACCGTGACTGGTTCTCCTATAAAAGTTGGCTCTAAACCATCACAGTTGAAGCCACTGATGGTTCTAACCGGTTTAAGCCGTGGTTCAAACCATCACAGTTCCAACTCAGTTCAAACTGCTGATGGTTCTAACTGGCTTAAACCGTGGTTTGAACCGGTTTAAACCATCATTTTGTGAACTCAAGATTTTCAAAATGTAATTTTTTTTTCTTGACACATGAAAAAAGTTTGAACTGGTTTAAACCATGGTTCAAACCAGTTAGATCTATGTATATGGTTGAGATAGGGTTCACCATGCTTGACCCGCAGCGTTTAAAGACAGATCTCAAGAAATGGCCTTAGCAGCAGCAGCAGATATGTTCTTAGGTTGTCCCATACATCATTGCAGTGCTCTACCGCCCACCTCAGGAGGAGAAATTATTCTTGCCCTCTGACTTCAATAGTAATGATTGCGCAAAACTTGGATTGGACATTCTAGGAAGAGGGGAACTCAAAGTGCGAAAGGGTGAAGAAATGATGCTCTTCATAGCTTGCGTGAGCACACCCAACATAGCCAGGCACTTAGACAGCATAAGAACTCACGCAAAAATGCTGTCCATGGCCAAGAAAAGAACACATGTGCAGTGCGCAAGATCAAGGATGTTCAGACCAAAATTCAGGATTATGTCAAAAAGTATGGCCAGGCTCATATTGCAATGATTGCATTAGGCTGTAACCCACAAGACCCTAGGTTTGAGTATCCAGAGTTGAAAGATAAAGATGTATACACTAAAAATGTTGATCAACCCCATAATCTGGGTGATGGAGGGAGGGTTGAGGTCCAAAGTAGAGGATGCTGAATACACATTGGATTGTAAGTTTGATTGTGTTTTTAATGTCTGATAACTCAATATTGTATAGCAGCTCATCTGCGGTGGCACTGCGCCCAGGCAGATATGGAGTGCTGGCAAGAAGAGCTTGAAAACAAGAGTTCCGACAAGCAATTCTAGGTTTCACCAAAATGGAGACCTTTTGGACCACCCTTGCTGAAGCTCACAGCAATGATCCAGGCAAGCAGGCTTATGCGTTGAACATGGCGAATATGTATGGGCAGATGTGTGATGCGGAGAAGAAGTTTGCAAATGTTGGAGGTACTTGGCCCAGTGCAGTGGTTAGTCTTGCCCAGCATATCACATCTGAGCGACTAGATGCGAGGATTGACTGGGATGCTGGAGTAGCAGAAAATAATTGAGTGTAACTGTGTTTGTTTTCATCTGTCAACCAAAAAAAATTAGGTAGGGGACATACAAATCCCGCCAACCCCACGTGATCTTTCCAAATATGGGCAGTTTCGTGGACATCGCTCTACTGTAGACCCTGTAGATAATATAGACCTTATTCCTTCCATGAATCTGTAGGAATACATCCCTAGAAGGTTCCCACAACCCCAATAAGGGAGAGGATGAAAACTGAGGCAGGAGTTGTGCTTGCAAACGACGCGCACTTCCTGATCACTTTTGGCATCAAAGAGTGATGGCTGCAACTTCCGGGCACATCTCGTCACTCATTTTTGACCTGGTACCTTAGCAGCGTGGGTGGTACATTCTCAGGGTGTATTCTTACAGATTCATGGGAGGAATAAGCTATATGCTGTCTACAAGGACTACAGTGGAGCGATGTCCACGAAACTGCCCATATTTGGAAAGATCACGTGGGGTTGGCGGGATTTGTATGTCCCCTACCTTAGAGATTTTGAACATCTTGAGTTCAAAGCATGATGGTTTGAACTGGTTTGAACTATGTGTTTTCATGTGTCAACCAAAAAAAAAGCTACATTTTGAACATCTTGAGTTCACAGCATGATGGTTCCAACCACAGTGATCAGGCATGTAACGGGATAAGCATGAAAACACCAGTTTTTATTCATTTTCACGTCTATCAGTATGGGAAAGGAGAGGCATTAGATTTGAGAGTGTAGACCTCTCCCCAGAGGTGGTAGGCTACACTGTTGATGACCGAAAGCCAGCGGCTAAACAACTACAAGGGTCGACGACTTAACAAAAGCTCTTACGGGTACTGCGTTCTAGCGGAAACTCACTATGCTGGACTATAGGATGCAGTTCTGCTGTGTCCCTATGTGTCGGAGGTGACCAACGGGGAAAACTACCAATCATCGTTAGTTGACTGTCTTTACTGGTGGGAGAACCGAACAGTTTGGGAATGATGATGATATCATGATAACGGAAAGATACAGAGTCTAGCGGAAGGAACGTACCGTTCTTCGTGCTACTACAACCCACTCCTTAGAAGCCAGCTGAAGATATCCCTTCACTGGTGGCCACACTACGAAGGCACAAGGATGACCAGCGGGCGCACCAGCCAGCGGTGGCTGAAGTGCAAACCGCATATGATAAACATGAAGCTAGCATCTGAACATCACATTATTTGATGGCGGACTAGCAGCTGCAGCTCAGCGGCTGGAAAGCAACATGAAGAGGTTGGGAATCACTCGCTCGTCCTGGACCGCACCTCCCGGAGGATAGAGCCCTACACTTGTAGGTCCCGCCACAACTAGAAGACTGAAAGACAACTGGCAGCAGTTCGAGTCGAACTCGTGAGTCAGCGGGAGTTAGAAGAAGCGGACTGCATCCGTCCCAACCATCAGAAGATGAGCACGCCATAGAGGCTGGGCTCTGGATTCATGTGGAGTATCTTCAGCGGGAGGACAGAATACTCAGGTTTTAGATATACCTGCTGTACGATTGGCCATCCACCTGTTGGCAGCGCAACACGGTTTGATCCTCTACAGTTCCTTTCATCTTCTTTAGTGACCTCCCATTTGTATAAAAGACCGTGCTTGAGCATGTATTAGCCAGCATACTATCTGCCCGGAAATCGGGGGGGAATATAGTGGACTCTTGAGATAAAAGACATATTTTTGATATTCAGAGGAGGACCGGACAAAGCAAAGTCTTGCACAGTCCTCAGAAGCATGAGACATAAGTGCCCCCGCTCGAACGAGGTAGCCGCCATGTAACTGCCCCCGTTCTGCAGCTTCCGCCGCCATTGATATAAATGCCCACATCATCTCTTGTGGTTCAGGAGTGGTCCCCGCTGTTCATAGAAGTGCCCCCATTGCTGTAGTTCTGCCGCCTGTGGTCTGTGTGCTGCCTTCGACAATATAGCCGAGAGTGCTATTGGCCCGTGTAATAGCCCCCGTTGCTGCTTGCCGCCACCTTTGGTGTAACTGCCCCCGTTGTTGTACTGCCACCACTCTCGATATAAGTGCCCGCATTCCCTAACCAGGAGTCCCCACCTTTCGTGTAATTGCCCCCGTAGTCAGAGGCCGCTACCTTCCGTGTAACTGTCCCCATGAGTAGTAGCCGCCACCGTCCGGTCAAGACCCACCTTGGTGTAACGCCGCCACCTGCAGTAGAAGTGCCCCTGCTCCTATCCAGAGCCGCCGCCATCTGCGTAACTGTCCCCACATTGTCGAGCTGCCACCAGTCATGTTCGCGTTGTACTAAGTAAGGCCTGTCTGTTGACGGTCTGCTCTGCAATCGCTACCTGTTGGCTCGGTGTCAGCCGTTATTGAATTCTGTTTCCCTCAAGAGTTGTCTGGCAGTCATTAGTCTTCCTATTGAACCCCTCGATTCTCCAGCAGCCAGAAGTCCCTACTCTGCATAACAAGCACCCGAATGGCCCATTGTTGTTGCTTTCCTACTACAAAGACATCACTTTTACTTCCCTTGCACACCCTCTTGAAGGGTGATACGTACCCTACTTCCCCGAACACATTCACGACATTTGGAGTTGGAGTTTATGATATATTTTGTTGATTTGGATTGTGGGATTGGATTGTGTTTAGTGACTCTGTTTGCTGTGCTCTCTGGTTTGGTAGTTTGAGTTGGCATATTGATTACACGGCTGCACCCAAATGCACCGTTTCAACAGTTTGAAACATGGTTTAAACTGGTTCCAACCACAGTTTAAACCGGTTGGAACTGTGATGGTCTAGAGCCAAATTTTATATGAGAACCAGTCATAGTTCAAGCTGGTTGAAACCATTATGGTTGAAACCGGTTTAAACCCAGAGGTCTCATAGGACATGAGGCGGTTTAAACTGAAACCCTATGGGCGATATAGTGTGTCAAAAGTATTTGACACAACTTTGGAAAAAATCACATCTTTCGGGGGGGACAACTCGAGAATCTGCACAAAAACAAAGACAACTCAGAACAAAACACACCTTGTAGATTAGGACAAGTTTAAATTTCACAACTCCAGGAAACACAACCAATTTGCAAGGAGGTACAACTTGGCACATTGTGATGTACAACTTTTAATCTGATGGACACAACCAGAAACTTATCAAAATACAACTTCATTTTGTAGCAGCTCAGATGGTAGGACAACTTCATCTTATTTTGCTGCATGTCAAATATTATACAACTTTTCAAGTGTACATGCCAAATGAATACAAGTTTCCTGACAACAACTGTTGGTTTAGATGCTTCTTCCAGGAGACAAGTTTTATTCGGCAGGGTGCAACTTCCAAAAGCCATGGATACAACTCCCCAGCCATCAAATACAACTACGCTCAGTTGTTCCTCAACTTGTCGGAGACAAAATACAATTTGAGAGAGAGAGACGGGTTGAAGGATCCGCGCTCCCATCAGTGGCGGTGAGAGTCTAGCCTCACACGTGATCGGAAATGTGTTCGTTGATCACTCCCACTTCCTTCATCTTTGTTGCTTACTCTAACTGGATGTGATTTGGTGCTTCTTCCTCCCTCTCTATGATCAATTCAGTCACCATCCGCATTGCCTCTGCACAAGTTACTTCCCTAGAATAAGATCACTTGGAGCTGATGGCATTGTCGGAGTTTGAATGTGATGCTCTCACGATCAATTTCAAGTTGCAGTTTTGAAAGTTGCATCAAGATACAAGTTGTGACTGTCTGAGGCAAAGTTGTGTCTCCTCATGATTGAAGTTGTCTCACATCAAGTTGTAGTTGTCTCCAGCTGAAAATAAGTTGTGTTTACAGTTGGAAAAGTTGTCTATGACCAAGTTGTTGGCAGGTAGAAGTTGTACCAGCACTGCAGATAGTTGTCATTCTGAATCCCAAAGTTGTGCCTGGTAGGTTTAACAGTTGTACCAGTTTCCCAGTTGACCTACATAAAGTTGCACCTCTGCAAAGTTGGGTCAAGGTCAAGTTGTGGCTAAAAGCAAGTTGCCACAGGTGAAGATCTATCATGAGAAAGTTGAAGTAGTGTCTATAAAAGTTGCGCCAAGATGAACGTGTCACCGACAAAGTTGTGGGCCAAAAAAGTTGTGCTCCAGTAACATGTAAGTTGTACCTGATTTTTAGTCAAAAAACAGTATTTGGACAACTTGCATGTTTTTGACTAAAAATCAGGTACAACTTACATGTTACTGGAGCGCAACCTTTTTGGGCCACAACTTTGTTGGTGGCACATTCATCTTGGCGCAACTTTCATAGACACAACTTCAACTTTCTCATGATACATCTTTACCTGTGACAACTTGCTTGTAGCCACAACTCGGCCTTAAGCCAACTTTGCAGAGGTGCAACTTTGTGTAGGTCAACTGGGAAACTGGTACAACTGTTAAACCCACCAGGCGCAACTTTGGGATTCGGAATGACAACTATCTGCAGTGCTGGTACAACTTTAACCTGCAACTTGGTCATAGACAAGTTTCCATGTGTAAAAACAACTTATTTTCACCTGGAGACAACTACAACTTGATGTGAGACAACTTCAATCATGAGGAGACACACCTTTGCCTCAGACAATTACAACTTGTGTCTTGACACAACCTTCAAAACTGCAACTTGAAATTGATCGTGAGAGCCTCACATTCAAACTCCGACAATGCCATCAGCTCCAAGTGATCTTATTCTAGGGAAGTAACTTGTGCAGAGGCAATGCAGATGGTGACTGAATGATCACATAGGGGGAGGAAGAAGCACCAAATCACATCCAGTTAACCTATGAAGACAATTCTACAGGATCAACAACAGATTCAATGCCGCAATTCTTCCGCAGCGTGCAGTGAGCAGAGTTTGACATCCTTAAAAGGAAAGACTGGGGATAAAGCACTGTGCTTTAATTCCCAGTTGCATCGCTCTATCATTCTCTTGTTTTCCTTATGGAGAGGGTGGCATTGGCACCAAAAACTATAAGTACTGGGCCCCCAATAAGTGTGAGTATCTTCTCAATGAAACGGCCCACTGTCCATCATGTTGATGGAGGCAGTTTGCTGAGACCCGCAGCTGTTCTAGTCTGTAGTTTACCGCGCCACTGATGCACGCTGGCCGACCTTATTAATCATGAAATATTCCCACGCCCTTTATATCCGCGCCATGATCACTCTCCGCATTCCCTTGCCGCCCTGGCCCTTCGTAACATTCAATGGCATCCCGGTATCATTGGTACGACCCTCAAGGAGTGCAGACCGTGACCGCAATCGTCAAGAAGCGAATTCCGCAGTGGAAGGAGGGCCTCTGCGTATTCTTGATGGAGAAGACATATCTTGCAGCATGGCCACCGATGGTGACAATTCTGCGCTCATTGCTGTGCCTATCATTGTCCTCAAGGAACTGGCTTTGCATCCTGGACTGTACCCCAACCTCCCTGTCACTAGGAGCGCTCCCTCGAGTGCACTGCACTCCACTTGCTTTTTTCTTCTTCTCATCCTTTTTCATTTACTTCCCTCCGTCCTCTGTCGTGGGGCGGTGCCATCTTCTTGATATTCGTCTGCAAAATGGTTGGCTCACGCTCGCTTATAGGAACAGTGTGAGCCTAGCACAGTTGGTTAGTGCACCAAAACTTCTAACATAAATGAAACAGACCCACGCCTTACATAATACAGAAGTTCGAGGGTTCGAGCCCCTCAGGTGTCGCCACAATACCAATTGACTAGTGCTCAGCAAACTGGCGGTACTCATCGCTGGGTAGATTTAACATGGTCCTGGGGGGTCTGTTTCATTTATGTTAGAAGTTTTGGTGCACTAACCAACTGTGCTAGCCTGAACATCAGGCCGATGCCGACGCCCCTCCGCGCTCGCCACAACGGCGCTGCAAATTGCTTGATTGGGAAAATATCCCGTGTTTTGAGTAGGATGGCTGTAGCATTAGCTACCATTGTTCAATTGGTCTGATTCTTTGATACAATGGGCTCACAGGTATACCAGAGGGCACCATATGCCGGTATTTTTTACATGACTTATATTTGGCTCAAGATGTTGAAAAGAGAATTGGGTTTTGTCGTGATATAGATGGTGTCTGATCTATATGTCACATTAAAAATACCGGCATGTGGTGCCCTCTGGTACACCTGTGAGCCCATTGTATCAAAAAATCAGACCAATTGTACAATGGTAGCTAATGCTACAGCTGTCCTACTCAAAATACGGGATATTTTCCCAATCAAGCAATTTGATTGGCCATCAGAAAATCCGAGCATACGATGCCCTCCGGCCTTTCAATGCAAACATAATGAGCATATTCTAAAGGAAAATGGTTGACAATTGAGCTCAGGAGAGCCATCTGACACAAAATTCATTGAAAAAAAAAAACAAAGTCCGCGCCCTAAGTTCCGCAAAAGGCTGTAAAATGGTCTGACCAATATTCTTCAGGGTCTCAGCACCTCTTGAATAGTGTAGTGTATGTTGGAATACACGCACAAATTTGGGGTATCAGGACCTATCCTGACACCATACAGGAATAAATTACCAGAGAGACCCATCACAGCCATTATCAAGAAATTGATCAACTTTGGTTTTTTCTCGCAGGCCAGCATAAGTTGAGAGTTTGTGTCATGTAACACCAAGGAATACCCCAGGGAGTTCTTAGGTACAATTTCAGCCAGAACACCCTGATTCTTGAAGTGGTATGCCCTATTGTAGACTGGTCAGTTACCTTTTGCAATGCTGAGTAGAATGATGTTGTATTTCAATAGATTGCTAGTTGTGTACATCAAATTAAAGGTTGCACACTTCAATGTGCAAGAGATGAACCTCTTTGTAAATTAGATGTGCTTTCTGGAGTTATTGGCTTTACAATAAAGTTGTCCTGATCGACAAGCTGTGGTTCATTCCGAGTTGTCTTTTTTTCTGTGCTGATTCTCAAGTGGTCCTCGATGACAGATGCTATTTTTCACAAAGTTGTCGCAAATACTTTTGACACAGGATATCGTCTATACGCTTGGCCCAAGGCTTGGGGTCAGTGTTGCCCAACATATCAGGTCTGAGCACATGGATCCAAAAATTGATTGTGCAGCTATTATAGTGGATGAAAACTACATGAAATCAATTCTTCTGATTGAAATATCTAATTATCTTCAAAGAACTCAATCATATCTGAAATTTTGACAACCATGATTGCTTCCGTGATTTTCTGGTTTAAACTGGTTAACATCTGGTTTGTGCCATTTTGGTTTAAACCACACCATTTGAACTTTCTTGTCCGACTTTTTTGGTTTAAACCTGGTTTAAGCCACACTGTTTCAACTCTTCTGATCCAAGTTTTTTTCTTTTGAAACAGTTTAAAGCTGGTTTAAGCCATCATGATTTAAACCATCAGGTTTGAACCTGGTTTAAACTGTTCTGGCTTACGCTGTACCTGCTTTCCCTATAGCTGGTTTAAACCAGGCCAATGTCGGCAATGTTGTGGTTTAAACTTAAACCACCCTGTTGCTGCGTGATCAGTGCCCATGAGGGACATGAGGCGCAGGTAGTACCTGCTAGGGACAGGTGAGCTCTTTGGGGGCCCTGAAGGGGGCAGGCACGCTGGTGGTGAGATGGTAGACGGCAGAGACGCAGCTGATGAGTGGTAGAGCACGACAGGGATTTCGTAAGTACATCTCCGGATTGCCAAGGCAGTCCGAAGAAGCTTGTCTAACGGGGACCTTGGATGATGTATTCGAGAATAATTCACCTGAAAATACCGCCACAGTCCACTAACTATTGGATGCCTTACCCCCCAAAGATCCAGTAGTTATCGTCTCGGGCAATCGACCCCCTCCCAAATGCAGATCACGAGGAAACTGTGCTCACGTGCACATACACTCTTTCAAGTCATCTACAACACCGTTGGCCAGCTGCAAGTTCGAGACCCTTCCACTTATCATTCCTCTTCATGCTAAGGGAATTCTCCACATCCTACAACAATAAAATCCTCCGCTGCCTATTTGATCTATCCGGCCTTTGTGCCATGTCCACATTGTCGGTGCCACCGCCCTTCTGGATCTCTTGATGTCACACAGCACATCCAGGAGGAGTTTAGAGGTCACTGGAGGAGCTCGAGGACGCTGGAGTGATCCTGAGGACGCTGGATGTGATTTCAAGGTGGAAGGTGTGTTATAACCGTGTACATTCTTACCTGACTCAGATATCCCATACCACCGCCCACCCTCCACGCCCGCCAGCCACCTCGGTTCACCGTAGTACCATGCTAGTCATTCTTTCTCGTACCTCCTGTAGCTCTTCACAACCGTGCAAGGAGTGGATAAATATAAATACAATCTCAAAACGCCTTGTTGTCTTCAAGGAATGATGATATGGCATTACACTATTCCGACTACTGCCACTGAGTACGTACTACTGGTTCGACTGTGCAACTTGGCATGAAGAAATTCAGTCGCACGTGATCTGCATTTGGGAGGGGGTCTACTGCTGGTAATGTAGTTATCAGGTGTGGCGACCGCCACCAGAGATGTTTGGTGGCACACGGTGACACCTAGCAACAGCTAGGTGGGTGTGCCACCCAATATATACCTGGTATTGTTGGGTCCTTTTTTTCGACCAAACAATGCCATATGTGCCACGGAACGGCCATGCATGCCACAGGCCCCCAAATTGGGATGGATATGCTGCCATGGGTGCCACACGACCCTTGACCCAGGATCACAAAATTTTTCTTACCAAAATAGTGCCATGGATGCCACCAGATGTTGTGACCCAGGATCTGTAAAAAAATGTTACCCAAATAGTGCCATGGGTGCCACCAGATGTCTTGACCCAGGGTCAGTAAAAAATTGTTACCCAAATGGTGCCATGGGTGCCACAAAATGTTCTAACCTGGGATCAGTAAAAATTTGTTGCCCAAATAGTGCCACAGGTGCCATGAGACTTTCTGACTCAGGATCAGTAAAAAATTATTACCCAAATAGTGCCGTGGGTTCCACAAAATGTTCTGACACAGGATCAGTAAAAATTTGTTACCCAAATAGATGAGATGTTCTGACCCAGGATTAGTAAAAGACTGTTACCCAGATACACTGACTCGGAATAAGTATTGGATCACGTGGATCTCCAAAAAGATGTGAATTATACACGACACTTGGGTTGTGTGGACTTGATCTTTTGTGCTCAAATGAAAGGCCATAGGGTCTAGTCTCTGCATGTGAAATGTTAGAGCTGTAAGCTAAGAACACGGAGCCGTACAGGGACAACATTGATGACAAGTGATCCAATTATAAATCTGGTTCCGACCAGTTTGCAGAACTTGTGTCAAAAAGTCCATTAGGTAAGGGTACAGGATGTTAATAAAGAGTGTTCCCTGCCTTTCCCTTCAACAATTTCCGCACCCTGGTTGGCAGACTGTCATATAACCTGTCAATGAAGTCCTGATCGACTTCCGCCCACACCTCCTTCAAAGCGACCCAAAGCTCATCGCAATTCTTTGGAAGTGAGTCCCTAGCGCCCACCATGCGATCCGAATGAGCCTATGCATTCTCTATGATGTCCTTATTGGGTGAGTTTGGGCTCTAAGGGAGTAATTAAATCAATCCCTTCAAGGTTGAACCAGCCTTTGCCATATTTTGACCTGTGCTTTGGATCGTTATCCTGTTGGAAATAAATAGTGCTGTGGTTCAGATTAAGGTTTTTCCAAGATGCCATCGATCCGATGAAGTTCCCTAACACTGTATCGAGTGATGCAGTCTCGTACCATACTATACCATAACACTCCTGTGGCCCTGCTTCACCTATCATTAGCCTTGCCTGGCTCGCTCCAGCACTAGTCGTGCCCATCCGAGGCGAAAACATGGAACACGGACTTATCGGAGAAAATGACTGCATGCCAATCCTCCTCTGACCAATAACAATGATGCTCAGCACACTATACACATTTCTGTTGATGTCCTTGGGTGAGCAGGGGTTTGGATTTGTACTAGTACACATAAAGCCCACGCTTTTTAAGCGCTTTGCGAACTGTGTCCTCGTGAATGTCGGGGAAAAGCTTCTACTTTAGGTCAGATCGATTTCTGGCCTTGCCAGAAGACAGCATTCACATGGTCTTTCGGTGTCGTGCTCCAAAATTTCAGATGGACGACCTGGCCGGGGTGATTTCTTGTCGAATTGGTGGTTAACACCAGATCATACATTAATTTTTGACACAGTAGAGGCCGAAACATTGTCTTTGTCCGCCATGATTCTGTTGAGCAATCCCAGCTCTTTGAGAGCAACAATGGCAGCCTTTTGAGTGGCAGATGTGTCGGACATGATGAGGAGGAGGATTTGTATGCAGTAGGAAGTTGTGTTGATGTGTCATTGTGGTGGTTGAAGTCGGAAATGTGATCACGTCCAATTGCAGAGAAACAATTGGATCACATGTGCGCGATATCGATGTCATTCACAGCCAACACAGTGACACAACCTCATATCGTTCAGCAGGTATATACTACATCCTATATACTTCCTATTACCCTCAAAAACTCAGAGGAGGTATGCATTGTATTGGCAGAAATCAACTGTCAACTTTTGACCCAATACTTATTCCGAGTCAGTGTAGTGCCATGGGTGCCACGAGATGTTCTGACCTAGGATCAGTAAAAAATTGTTACCCAAATAGTGCCATGCATGCCACAAGTGGTTTTGATGTCGGATCAGCCCAAAAATGTTCCCCAAATGCTGCCACCAGTGCCACTGGACGTTTCGGTGCAGGATCAGCCGCAAAATGTCCCGGGAATACTGCCACCAGTGCCATGGGATGTTTTTGTGCAAGATCAGCCCCAGAATGTTATGGAATACTGCCACTGATGCCACGGGATGTTTTGGTGCGGGATCAGCCCACAAATGTTACCCAAATACTGCCACCAGTGCCACAAGACGTTTTGGTGCAGGATCAGCCCTGCCAAAGAATGTTACTGATCTCCCTCTATGGGTCATGGGGCATATGGGGGTAGAGACCCAACAGTTATCGGTTTGTGGCGGGATTTTCGGGTGCCACCTGACCAAATGCCAGCAGTGTCACAAAACATTTCAGTGACCCATCATTAGCAACAGCCCTACCATGTGTGCCCTGGTATGTTTTCCGTGAGGCCCAGCAACAAATGTTCCTCAAATACACTGAATTCCTCAAGACATCTTGATAGAGTGCCTTCACTTGTTAGTAGCTCCCAATTTTTGGCGTAAGTAGCAATGGCAAATTTATTCTAAATAGAGCAAATGAAATGTCAGACACAGAACATCTATCAATCCCTGTCAACTCTGAGTGATGCTACTCCTTCCAATCACTGCATTTAACCAGCTCCTAGACCGGCACCCAGCGAGGCCTGCTGAGGTCCGCGGAGGCCGGTGGATGCCTAGACACGGCGGTGCTAGGAGCATAGCAACACCTAGACCCGCCTAGACATTGGCTATCTAGGCGGGTCTAGGTGTTGCTATGCTCCTAGCACCGCCGTGTCTAGGCATCCACCGGCCTCCGCGGACCTCAGCGGGCCTCGCCGGGTGCCGGTCTAGGAGCCGATTAAATGCAGTGAATACCTCTGACCATTCCTCTTCCTCAGTATCTGTTCCCTCATCAACATCACTGGACCCATCTTCTAGAAGCCATCCATCTTGAGAACCTTCGTCTTCTTGCCCCTCAACACCCTCATCCACATCCATTTGCCCAGCTGCTTCATTGTGCTGGCAGAGGTGGAAGTCGTGGCATTGGGAGTACCCAGGGTGCATGTGGCAGGGACGTGGCAGGTCGGGGTCAGGGGAGCTGCGCAAGGCTTTTGCTGCACCCTCAAAATGACAAAGGTGGCCATGCTCCGTAGCATCGCAGCGAGTACCACACCTGATGGGAGGCCATCCAAGATAGGTATTTGGTGTCGCCACCGTGAGGAATATTCCCGGAGACACACTGGGGACTCAACCTTTTGTTACCTCCTCAGCATTGGACAAACCAAAGAAAAAAAGTGGATGCACCCGGAGGTATAAACTCCGCAGTTCTCCAAAGCAGCTGGGCTTGAGACAAGGTAGAAGGTGGTGGCTTTGGCCTGTGTAGTACTAGGGTCAAGGTGGAAGGTTGGGAAGCAGTGATAGGGAGATGGCATTGAGGACAAAGACAGGTTGATTTTGGTCACAGGACTTGATCTCCCACCTTGATCTCAAAAAAAAAATTGAGGAACTGCCACGGATGCCATGGCATTGAAAAACAGGACAAATCATAAATCACCGGACACTGTAGATCTGGGAGCCATCCTTACTTCACCAGAGAGCGGGTTCCACTTTTTCCTGCAGCTCATCCTGCTTCCTTGATGTCCACACTGCATATTACAGAGCATGATCTCTTGTTCCTCCCTCCTGCTGCATGGCCTTGTTGGCTCCTGTCTTGTGAGCTTTCACTTCTTTCCTTTTCTGCTGTTTCATGAATGCAATGAATCTCCGGTTTCTAGAAAACTCAGGTCAGTAAAGACAGCAAGAACAAGGGAAATTCAAATACTTCTCCCTGTAGGCTTTGTCCACAAGCTTCTTTTCCTTCTGCTCCTGGGCACGCTGAACTGTCTGGAATTGAACTATACCTAAACACCGCACTTTTCACGCGTTTCGGAATAGTCTGATTACAGTATAGGCTTATTTCTGAGAGCTAGTATACGGTCTCGGTATAGCTGGCAGGGTCAGGATCACAGAGTAACAGGTACAAGGGGTAGGTGACTACCCTGCGGACTGGCAGTGCTCACCTCGAAAACCGTAGAGGAAAGTGTAGCCCACAAACCTCTAGAAGAGACTATTTCTAGAGCTTATTTCCACAACGAGAAATAAGCCAGAGATACTTACAACAGGACATGCGGGAATAAGCTTATTCCTGCTCGGCTAAAGGAAAGGCCTTCCATGTGACAGGCGTGTGAGGTCGGGGAAGCTCATACCGGAGAGATTCCGGGATAAGCAAAGGTCGGTTAAAACAATCTGATGGGATTGATCTTATTCCGAGGAAGCGAAGTTGGGAATAAGAAACCTTTCTGAGAAAAGGTTACACTAGGGGTATCTACAGAAAGCTGGAGGCCAGGGGAATAAGATCCGATGGTCAGGAGCTACGGGAAAGGGGCAGGAGACAAAAGGGATAGACGGACAAAGTGATATCAGTCAGCCAGGGGACTGGTGTTTTCAAATATCTTGGATGACAAAAGCTGCATGGTCGGGAAATCAGGGACTACCTGGGCACTGGCCAATGGCAATACGCTCGCAGCTATTCCTCCAACGGATAAACGGGAAAGGAGGGACGATCTCGGGCCATTTTACTAATTTCTGCTTGGTTTGAGGACTTTCATATGATTTTGGGATTTGTATAAGTAGTTGGGACATTATTACGAGTAGGAGACAGAATCCCCTTGTACTAGTGGGCATAACGCTTGCGATTTGGGCTATTTCTGGGGTTGGCGCAGTGTGTATTGTCGTTGGACTTTAACATTGGGAAACCTATCTGTTGGAATAAGAAGTTGGTTACTGGAAACATCTTAGGGCATGATTGAGGCTACATAGTACTGGAATCAAAATCGTTTTATCGTCATCGTCATTGCTCATCGTCAATCGTCAAATCGTATCGCTCATCGTTCATTGTACATCGTTAATCGTCAATCGGGTTCTCTGGGAAATAAGCTTTTGGGCATATATCCTCGTGGAAATAGTCTATTGTTCGCCTCTAGGAGGTCTATCGCGCGTCTGCGGACATCACCACCACCACACACACAACACTTGCTTGTCTCATAGCTGCGAAGCTCTTAAACTATCTTATTTCCATTGCTCAATTATCTCTCAGGCCAATTCCTGGTGATATCTTGTAGTGAAAGTTCATCTTTCTGTGGGAATCTTATACCTTCCCTTCAACCTATTGTTAGGCCCTGTAAAAGGGACTACCACTCGTCTGTATCTCGGCTCTTACTTCCTCTGATCGGCCTATTTCTGATCCTCGTCTTATTTCCGTGGGCATCACTGCTTATATCGGAAAGACTTGGGTTATATTTGGGTGATAATTGGATTGTTTGGGTTTAGTTCAGAGCACATCGTTCAACGCTCTGGGTTAGCTTAAATCCTGGCTCTATAGCTGGAAAACAGTCAGGCAGACACCTCAAATAATGCTAGTTGGGGACATACTTCACCATTTGAATTCTGCTTTTCTCAGTCTCCTCTTCCTTGTTGCTACAGAAGATAGGTATGAATCACCGTTCCTTGACTATGTACACATAACTCTCATGATATTTACCCCCTGCAAGCTGTCTGGCAGGTGTGCTTCATGATGGCACCGGTGGCATGGGGAAGTGTTTCTCCCTCTTTACCATGCTAAATAAACAGCAGGAGGGTAAAAGTAAGCCAGATGGACAAGGAAATCACTTACTCAGTCAACTGAGTTGAGATTTCAAGGTTGAGCAAATTTTGTGTTGTGGTAAAGATTGAGAAGTGGGGTACCTATATGGAAGTAGTGCACATTTTTCAATGTTCCAAAAAATCTCATCCGACAGGCCTACAAGAAAAATGTAAAAATATTGAGGGACATATGAATGAGATGGTACTTTGATTCTGCCGACTCGGATTGAGTGACTGGGGGCTTGGGATGAGATGTGAAGCAAAATATGGTGGGACGAGTACGTGATCATGGTGGGTGGAGTTACGGGATCACACAAATTGTGTCATGGCACCCATGGCATGGCTCACTTTTCACATGGCACCCATGGAACCACTCAGTTTATTACATGGCACCCATGGCAGGGCTCAAAAAATGGGTCAATTTCTTACAAACAGTCCATGGCATCGGTGGCATATGATATAAAATTCAAGAAAATGTGTCAAAAATATATACTACAGCTTAGCCTTGAGCTCCTCGAGAGAGGAGAACAATACTGTGCCTGCCGCAGCCTGCTTCAAGCCCAACCACTGCTCCTCCTTCGCCTGTGCATCTGTCAGCATCTCAAAATAGTCCTCCTCACTACAGAACCCATGCTCAACCCATCAAAAGAGGCTGCCAGCTGTGTACTGGGTGAATGCATAGCAACATTTGTCAGATGTGATTGGGATGTTCGAGTGAAAGATAGTGGCACTGCGAATGAGAATGGTGCCACCAGGGGGGAACTCTATGATTTTGCAGTTGCAGAGGATAAGGTGTCCTCCTCGAGTGTAATCAAAGTTGTCATGTGCAGTAATTGAGCATCACCCAAATGCGAGGTTCGCAAAATCGCGATGCCCCAGGGTACACATCTGCGGGCCAAGATTGAATGTGCAGGCGAACCAGATGTTGTTGCGAAATGGTTGTGAGAGGTGGTAGTTTGTTTGATAAAACCTACCTGTGTAATCCACATAGAAGTTGAAGACATTGGACGCCCAAGTGCAAACAAGGCTGGAAAGATGTCATCAGAGGAGGCAGGGGGGAGGTGGGGCAGACAAACAGGTTGCAAAGCCAGGGCAGGGTTGACAATGAGGGACACAAATATTGTGATATCGATGACGTCCAGGACTGAGCTGCCCACCATCTCCCCCAGGTGGAGCTGCACTTGAATGGGCGGTGGGGCTGCATGGACATGACATTAATGATGAGAGGGTCGAGGGTCATTGAAGGGGTATGCCAAAGCCTTGACCACAGCATGGGAATCTCGACATTTAGCTTTGGAGCGGAATTTGTCCCGCTCTGTGTGTAATGGGCAGTGGGGTGGTGCATTGAGTCTCAACAGTGGCAGTGGCAGATGGGAGGGTGGAAAAATGACTGGGAGTTTCCCTAGTGTCCAGCTCTTTGAGGTCTTCATTTGGGTAATATCTTTGGGCTGATTCTACGCTGAAACGTCTTGTGTCACTGGTGGCAGTATTTGGGTAACATTTGCGGGCTGATCCAGCACCAAAACATCCCGTGGCACCAGTGGCAATATTCTGTAACATTCTAGGACTGATCCAACATTAAAACTTCCTATGGCACCAGTGGCAGTATTCCCGGGACATTTTGGGGTTGATCCTGCACCGAAACATCCCGTGGCACTGGTGGTAGCATTTGGGGAATATTTTTGGGCTGATCCGACATCAAAACCACTCGTGGCATGCATGGCACCCATGGCACTATCTGAGTAGCAGTCTTTTACTGATCCTGGGTCAGAACATCTCATGGCACTTGTGGCACTATTTAGGTAACAAATTTTTACTGATCCTGGGTCAGAACATTTTGTGGGACCCATGGCACTATTGGGGTAACAATTTTTCACTGATCCTCAGTCAGAAAGTCTTGTGGCACCTGTGGCACTATTTGGGTAAGAAATTTTTACTGATCCCAGGTAAGACATTTTGTGGGACCCATGACACTATTTGGGTACCAATTTTTTACTGACCCTGGGTCAAGACATCTGGTGGCACCCATGGCACAATTTGGGTAACAATTTTTTACTGATCCTAGGTCACAACATCTGATGGCATCCATGGCACTATTTTGGTAAGAAATTTTTACTGATCCTGGGTCAAGGGTCATGTGGTACCCATGGCAGCATATCCATCCAATTTGGGGGCCTGTGGCATGCACGGCTGTTCCGTGGCACATATGGATTTTTCGGCCGAAAAAAAGGACCCAACAATACCAGGTATATTGGGTGGCACGCCCACCCAGCTGTGGCTAGGTCCCACCATGTGCCACCAAATGTCTCTGGTGGCGGTCGCCACACCAGATAACTACTGGATGTTTGGGGGGTAAGACATCCGATAGTTAGTGGGCTGTGGTGGTATTTTCAGGTGGAATAACCAACAATAAGAATGAACTCCAGGATAGAGGGAGAAAATGGGACGCACACGCGAACGCCAGCCCGAGGTGACAACAAGCCGCTTTGCCATCATTCATGCTAAACCTGCTGACGAGTGTGTACTCACTCTCCAACAATGTTGTGATCGACCTTGTGATTTGCCATCACCCATGTTGACGTCGAGTCCTTCAATTGTCAACACTAGGGAGCGCACGCTCGACAGTAGGGTTGTAACCCACGGAAAATGTGCGATGATGTATGTCTCGCTCGCAAAGGCAGCCGAGTCCGAATGAGATGGTCTTGTGGTGGCCTTGGATGATGAATAGCAATGAATGAGAACTCCAGGATATTTAGAGCTGAGGGAGAAAAGGAGACGGATGCACCAATGTGAGAGCCCAGCCCGACTCCTGTTGGATTTTGAGCCTAGGGACGAAGCGAAGCCCAGTGACCCTCTGCAAATATGCAGAGGTCTCGATTCAAAGGCTACTGCTTCAATACAAAACAGCAAGTAATGTAACCATAAGTAGCATGAACAGCGTCCATATAGTATCAGAGATTGTATCAAGGAAACAAACAGCGAAGAAGAGAGACCAACATAATTTCCACATGGTGCCCGCATGGTCATCTTTGATATGCAGGGGGCAGTGCATTGGTGTTTCAATTGCCACTCCAACAACTCCGATCACACGGGTCTTGGTGATGGTGCGCACACAGTAGATGGGGCGGCAGGCCTAGAAGTGCGCCACGATTTGGCGGCGCCACAAGAGAAAAGGCCCACATGACCCCATCGCGTCTCCAGTCACGCCACAACGTCAAGATCGCATGCAGCGGGGGTCAGTGTTTCGGGTGGCAAAATCATGGTTAGAGAAATATACATACAGTGTCTACGGCTGATACCATGCCTCATGCTGAGTGTATGTTGCTTGTGAAACGGACTCGGACATAAGTACTGAGTACTCAGTTGCAAACAAGATAAAGATCGGCCAGACCCAATTCAAGTTGCTTATTTTTCAAGTACTCAGAGCAAACAAAAAAGAGCACCAATCTTTGTTTATAAAAAAAAAGCCAAAAGCTGGTTTTTTTTAAAGTTACTACTCATGTGGGCCTCGCTCTTCTTTTCTTCGTCCCTCCATTCTACCTCGCACCACTTGGCTCTCTCGGAGCCTGCGCACCTGGGAATAGCAAAAATCAAACACCCACCTCGGTATATATATAGATATGTGAGGCCTAGCTGGTGCGATCCACTGCACTGCTGAACAATGAAGCTAGCTTACCTATGTGTGTCTCGGCCTTTTACATACAGACTGCACGAAATTCAATTGAAGTTTTGTTGTACACTCACAAGTGGAAGTGAAACTCCTAACATTTATTGAAGCAAACAAATTAAGAAACAACAAATAAATAAAGCACGACCCAGAGAAATCTAACAGTACAATAACAGTCTAACTGAGCGAACAAATCAAGAAACTGTAAATAAATGCAGCATGGACCTTGGAAATTTGGCACCATAGTAATAGTGTACAGCTTTCCAGGGAAACCTGACCGTACAGTAACAGCATAACTGGGTATAAATAAGAGTTGAACTGAGAAAGGTCAATTGATGCACTGCTTGTCAAGCGGCTGGAAATGCCTCATATTGTGATAGAGGCTGTGGGTCCTGGAGCATGCTCATCCACAGACTCTCTATTTTCCGTCTCGGAAATTTCTGTGACCAAGTGAATTGGTGCATTCAAAGTGCCCAGGGTCATGAGATTTTCTTCATATGCCTGTTCAATGCTCGCAAGCTTGGAGTCGATTTCAGCGACATCTTTTGCCTGCGATGATCGCATGAATAGCAGTCGAGCAGCCTTCCAGAAATTAATTGCCTCAGAGGTACATCCTTGCTTGTCTGCCAAATCTCCCAGTCGTAGCATGCAGTGTGCTCGGCTACAATGCACATCCATCTGGGTGAAACCGGCAAGAGCCACTTGATAAAGATTTGTTGCTGTGTGTTCATCGTGGTGGATAACAAATATATCACCAAGAAAGAGAAGCGCCTTGTGAAGTGTCAATTTGGACTTGGACTTGTAAGCACAGGCCAAGTATATTGCGGGCCATTTGTGCTGCCGTCCATCAGCAGGCCAGCACCTTAGGTTGGCCAAATGGTCCAAACAGAAACATTTAAGTTCGTTGTTCGCTTCCCAAGACAAGCGGAGGCATTCCTCAAACTTGTCTCTTGCTGTGTTGAATTTCCCGTCTCGGAGCTCTATGCTTGCCTGGATTGCATCACACATGAAGAGTATCTGTCTTGTGTAATTCTCATTCCTGAACATTTTTTGCCCGCGGCGCAAATTATGGTACACTTCTTGCGAGGCCACCCCAGTAATGATGTCAATTGTTGCAATATTGACTAGGGCAGTCGCATGTAAGAATGAAGGTTCTTGAGAAGAACTGTTTTCAACTAGGTTACTGTGCATGCTTCTGCACTGGGCATATTCAGACTTTAACAAATAGATTTCTGCCAGCTCAAGTGTAATGGTCTGATCAGCCCCTCCTCCCGACAAGCCGCAGATACGAAGAAGCTCTCTAGCTCTCTCTAGTTGTTCTGCACTCTCCTGGTATTTCCCCAGGGCTGTGGAGCATCTGGCTCCGACAAAATTGGCTTGGGCCTCCTTATGTAGTTTTCCCGAGAGCTTTGCTAGCTTTTGTGCCATCCTTGCATGGTCCTGGGCAGCAGCATGAAGTCCGATGGCATTCTGTAGGGGACTAATTGCACACAAAACGGAGCACTGCTGATTTATGTCTCCACACTGCTCTGATAATTTGAGTGCATCTTGGAGAAACTCGGTGGCCCTTTGTGAATCACCCTTGTGATGAAGGAAATAAACTCCCACTGCTTCATAGAATTTGGCTAGCAGATGAGTCAGAAAGGAAAGGAATGATTCCACCAATGGCCCAGACTCACCCTGAAGAACTGGATCATTGATATGACCCAGATGACCCCTGGCTTCGGCCAATACCTCCTGTGTCACAAGGGTCCAATATTGTCGACTGTGTAGCACTTCCAGCAAGAAACATATTTCCAGTTGGGGATCACACAATTCAGGTAAAAGGCCTTGAATATCATTCATCAGTGGTGTATGACCATGGACAGTGACTCTGTGGAATGCATTGAGAATCAATACACAGTATATTGTCTTGGCGAGAGTGAGGGCCCCTGGATATAAGCCTCGTTTTAGGACTTCATACAGATTGGCCAGATTCAAGGTTATTTGATTAACCACTGGCTGCAACTGGGGACCATCATATTTCTTGCAGAGGTTTAAAAGGGCATAGAAATGGCTCTGAATCAGTTGTATACGGGATTCGGAAGGAGGCAGGAACCTCTGTATGTATTCCCTGATGGGTATCAACAGCAATAATCGTTTATTCCTGTCCTGATATGCCAATGAAGTGGCCTGCAATACAGCTTTGCAACTGCGGATGTTGGTAATTCCAAGTTGGGTGTCCACGAGTTCCGAATCTGAGAGTCCATTGGGGAGAATTGACAGGAGACTCGATAATTCCTTGCTCCCAGGTGTGATCCGCGGACTTGAAAGAGAGAGACTGATGGATGTATCCAAACACGATTGTCGGTCAAAGCCTGCAGAGAGCATGGATGTCTTCTCTAATTCCCACCGTGATAAGACATTTGGCAAGCCCTCGTAATCGGTGAGATGGGCAATGAGGTCAACAGTGAGAGGCATGTTGCCTGTGAATTGCAAAATTTGGTCTACCTCCTCAACGGAGTATGCACCATCTGTGATATCCATGAAGGTTTGTGTAGCAGCACCATCAGACATTGGCTGCAAAGGCCCTAGACATGGATGAGTCCATTGCACTTGTGCTGGCCTCTCAGCTCCCCGCATTGTGATCTGGTCAATATGAATGAAAGCCTAACTGAACAGTTGCAGGACATACAATTAGTGCAAGGTGTTCAACCTCACTGAGCAGACACAGAAGCTTTTCAACTCCTCCACGGGTCTGTATAGGTTCCCATACCGTTTCCAGGTTGTCGAGAATCAAAAGAGAAGCTGGCGCCCTTGCAAAATACTGGACAACGGCCTTTGTAAGATCCTGGCCAGGATTTAATCCGAGGTGCAATCCAATAAGTGAAGCAAGTTCAATGCTTGTGGTTGCTGATTCAGCACTGACAAAGAATCTGTGCTCAAATTTGGAAACAGTGTCTGGGTGGTGCAATGCAGCTCTTGCAAGGGTGGTCTTGCCCATCCCACCACCTCCCAGGATGGCTATTCTGGGTGAATTATCACTGAGCAAATTGAGGACATCTTCTAACTCTTGTTCACGTCCATAGAATATTTTGGGCTTTGCCGGCAACATTGAGAACGAATTGGAGCTTGGAGACAAAGCCTATGAGTAATTGATGAACTCTCAAAAATATCTTACCTGTTTTTCAACTCATTAAATAACCCCAGGATCTGTGTCCGAGTTACAACGAAATCCTATTGCCAACAATATACTTGCCGAGCTCCTCTCCGAAATTGTACTGGTATCAGAAAGTGTTTCGATCAGCATAATTAGTTCCTTGTGCATGAGGTCAGCTTTGTTTTTAAACTCCCTGACATCATTGAAGATCTCGCCCCCTGTTTTAGTCTACATGCATTGCTTCAACCCAATGTGGATAAATAAACATGACTCTTACATTGAAGACCTTGATCGCTTGATTCAATCCTGCATGACAGTCTTGGAGTAATTGCCTAATCTCACTACTACGGAACAAATTCTTGATTTTGTTTCCCTCTTGCTGTGTTTCAATATATGTGTATATCTTGTGAAGTGTTCTATATCAACAGTTTTGTGAACATTTTATTAAAAGGTGTCTTAGTAACAAACAGAGCTTACCCCATGAATGTCCCAATGTTATCTAGCATTGAAGGAGAAAGACAACCACCAGTCTCGGATTTTATGTGGAGGTTGAGGATCCCGTACACAATTTGGTGAATGGGCTCCATAAGCTGCACGCATTCAGTTTTGTTTCTTTTGACATTCTACAATATATGAGCTGCTGCACTGAGGAGGGAAGCAAAACATACCTGAACCATATTGATCAGACTCTGAATTGTGGTGGCAATGGATTGCACGAATAGTGGCCCAAATGCATCATTGAGCTCTGTGAGAAGCAGCAGGGCTGGGGTCAAACAAGCTGTGATGTTGTTGATGCGAATTTCGATGGCAGTAGGCAAACGGGGCATCGTAGGGGTGGATCACGGCAACTGAGCAATCCACACCTTATATGCCCTCCCCCTCTGCGTCCACTGGAGATAGTGCTTAGCATGTAGCAATAGGAGATCGTGATCATGATCGAAACCATGTACCTATATTTGCACAAACACAAGAGAAACCAGAATACAGGGAGACCTGGGCCCAGGAACCGGAGATATGGAGATATCTATTATCCGCTGACGTTGGAAGCACTAGATCAAATGTCCCGCAACCCCGACAATGACCATACATGCTGTACTGCTACATTCAAGGTATACTGTTGCTACCGCTCTCCACCTGTTGCGCAGGCCCCAGAATTGTTAAGGCATCTATCTACGGAAGATTAGTTGCACAGTATTGTGAACCCCAACAATACATTACTTGTTGGCGTGTGCCTAACTGATCAGGTCCGACCTCAGTCAAGTGGCTCACTGCTCGATTCTTGTCTTCATGTTGGCATCTCTAAATCTCGGAATCTCACTATAGGGACGCCAGTGTATGGCGTTCTAAATTTACTGTTATTATTCACCACATAAGTATATCAATCCAGCTAAGCCATAACTGTTCTAGTTGAAATGGTAATGTGACGAAGAAAATGTATCATATCATGGGGTCCCTATTTGGTGCCAAGGGACAACTGAATGTCGGGGACTCAGAGTCTCGGAGTTAGGAGTGGTATCCGCACACAGGGAGCGCATGCACGAACTGGGACTGTAACTGCGACGCACCTTTACTGAATTACCGGGAACTCGCATAAATGAGATGAACAGGAATAAATTCCGAGTACAACGGCATTAAGTGGAAGCTAAACGTGGCACAGACCGTCTATAGCAGGCGAAATTATGCCGTGTACGTTCCCTTCCGTAGTCGCTTCGTCCCATTCTCCAGATCTCTGGGAGAGTCCATCTTGGTGATTCAACATTAGAGAGTTTGTGCAGATCCACCCGGGTGGCTACCGAGGCATGTGGAGCGGGGTGGCTCCAGCTCCAGGTGGCTTTTCTAGGTGGCTTGTCCCATTGTAACCCTGTGTTCCTTTCAATTGTTTTCTTCCTCAATGCTGTTGTCCTTAGCTCGCTTGTCATCATTGCCATCTCATTCTCCTCTGGAGGGCCAGGAGATGCTGAATTCTCCTTTTCCAGGCTTATATGTGGGCATTCCTGCCTGTTTTTGCCTGTCAAGCATTTTTGGATGTCTTTCACCAAAGGATATGAACCTGAGGGATCTATTCACACCAACAGAACCAACAGTGATGTCATTTGAAAAGCCACCTGGCTGCAATGGAGCCACCCTGCTCCACATGCCTCGGAAGCCACCTAGGTTGCTACAGGTGGCTATCACAAACTCTCTATTTAGTTCGCCTGAATCTTGGTACGGTTTGCTACTCCGAGTCAGGAGGAAACCAACAGATCAGAACATCGAGGGTTTGTATTGGGCTGGCCGCTCAATATCATGTCGTCCGAGGATCATGTACAGGGCACTGCACAGTTCAGTCCACAAGAAGCGGCAGAAAATAGATATTTGAACCACGGAAACTCAAGTGAGGTCAGCGTGGTTTCATACCGACCAACATTGGACCGCGCAAAGCAATGCAAGGTTCAATAGGCTACAGTCCGCTCACGACGACTGCACTCCAGGCCCTGTAGTTGTGTTGCAGGCCTCAAATCTCGAGCCTCCTACCACGGCTCCGCGGGTTCCGATTGAACGACCGGAGTAACCTGTGCCTGCGCAATAATCTGACTCCTTGGCGTCGGCAAAATTGCTACCCCATGACTTGTTGGGTGAGGCCACCGCAACGTGCGTGGCGTGACTCTTACTTAAAAGGTTTTTTATTGCCCGATATCTAATTTACATTAAGGCACATTATTTGCAGGTGCACTATTGAAACCCTTTGACCCTGCACTTGGTGGAAAGATTTCTAGAAACCAGGTCGCAGTGTCTGTGGTTCGATTATAAACAGGGTAATAGGCGCTGGAAGCAGAGATGCAGACACCGAGTGGGATGTATACTCCCAACCGAGAAGAAGTCAAAATGGGGAGCTGAACTTGGAGTGAAAAAGACGTCGCTGTTGACTGTACATGAACTGGTCCCGAGTCGAACGGGCGCGCGCTGTATAATGCAACCCCAAAGTCGAATCATTCAAAGTCGAATCATTCACAGATGGGCCACTCCGCATCCAGGTCCCATACTGCAAATAATATTCAGCTCTTCAACTTATGTCCGCATGGCAACTTTTAACCACACGATATTGCATCGGGGAAGCAGGTCGTAACTCTAGTCTGTGGTTGAATTGTCAGGATCATTAATAAAATTATCATACCACCAGCTCCAAATGGAGCCGCGGACCTCACCCAGCCCTGTAAGTACATCCAATTTCTTCCGTTCGCCTCAAATACCCTAGAGAAAAACAAATGAATTCACGGTCGATTTGGACTTTTGGCCCGCTCCCGAGTCCAACGGTATCCAAAGAGAACCATCGGTGTCGTGCAGATGCGGGCCATTCTGCCTCAAGGTCTCGTCCCACGAATATTTAGCGCCTGTTGACCTCACACCGACGGCATACAATTTCAGAAGTCAGGTCACAGCTTGTGTGTGGTCCGATTATAAACAGGGTAATAAGCTTACCATCTCGCAGAACAAACACCCAGCTGCGGAATTGCTGCTCCCAGCCCTGCGAGGCAAAAATGCGGAACCGAGCTTCGAGTGAAAAAAGCGTGGCAACAGCCTGTATGACCTGGTCCCGAGTCGAACGGGCGCATTCTGCATATCGATCGATGTCGTGCAGATGGGACCACTCCGCGTGACGCGTCCAAGTCCTATTCCGAGCTGGTGTGGGGGCTTGTTGCGCTGCGACTCGACTTGAATTTGTGAGCTGAGCCCATGCCAACAAGTTGAGTATAGCGCAATGCAAACCCAAAAACACGTTCCGTCCTCATACAGTACGTCGTCCAAACCAAGAACAGCGCAAAAAAAAAACCACCATCGTTGGATCCGAATGACCTGGTCCCGAGTCGAACAGGTGTAGTCTGCATGATCTGATCTTCAAGACACCGAAATCATTATCTGCAGGTGCGGGCCATTCCACGTCCAGGTTGTTATTCCCTTGTACCCCCGATATTGGATTAAGGATACCCATTGCCAGTGATTGCAAATTTCTAGAAAGATTGACTTGCAAGGTCCCAATTCAGACTGCCAATTCACCGCAATGGGAACCGAACGACAACTACCTCCCGTCCTCCCACGAGATGCAAAAGTGCATACTATACTTGAACTCGTACCTTCGGGAGGCGACTCTGCGGAGTACAGGCTCGAGGGGGGCGATGCGGAGAACACGGATAACCGCGACGGCAGGACAATCTAGAGGTGGGCGATGGCAACTCGGGGGAAAGTACAAGCTCGTCAGCGGGGCGAGTGTAAGCTCGATGGCGAGTTCACGGTTGTCAGCGGGTAGAGCGCCAAGGACCGCGAAGGCTAGACCCAGAAGCGGGCTTCACTCCCTCTCGCTCATCGCCTGCACCGCGCGCCGCCACTCACGACGTGACACGTCTTCCTCCTACTACAACGGCGCATGTGGTGGATTCGGACGCGGCTGATATTTGTGAAAAGAATCCAAAAAAAAAATACATGCAAACCTTTGCCGTCGCCTGTACACCGAGTGAATCCTCCTCTCCAGCGCCAGGGCGTGCACGCCGACCGACTTCTCCTTCTAAGAAATTATGAAAGTGTGGGGACGCACGAGGGCGGGTCTCGTCGCGCAGTGTCGGAGAAGGCGCCCATCGAGTGGGGATAGCGCGTGGATGCGGGCTGTTTGCAACGGGGATAAACACGAAACGAGACGGGGACGGCGGGGCGGACAGTAAGGGCGGAGAATGATCAGTGATAAGTCAAGGAAAAAAACAAGGAGGGAATGGGGGAGAAATAAAGGAAGACAGAGAGAAGAGAACGTACCCAGAGGACATCCCAACCCTCGCCCCTCCGTCGAAGCAAGCTAAAGTATGCTTTGAGCGCAGAACAGCAGGGGGCGCCTCTGCGGTTACCACGATGATCCCACAGGGCGTGCGCCAAACACGCCGAGGACCGGTGCCGCACTCGACTGAACTGAGCGTGTTGTCCCAGGCGACCCTAGGCGACCGCGGCGACGCACATGACGAACACGCCGAGGGGGTCGGTGCCCGGGAGGAGCATGAGACGCTGGTACCTGGTGCAGGACAGTTTAGCGTTTTAGGACGGGGAGAGGATGACCTTCAATCACGCCGGCGCAGGGTGGGAGCCTCTTGGCTGGCGTTAGACGCAGCCGACGAGAATAGGGGAGCGGTGGTAGAGCACGACGGATGGCGACGGGCGTCTCGACTCTTGGTGCCGGTGCGCAGAGGCGGTCGATGGTGAAGCGAACATGAAGCACGTCGACTCGGCACGTTGACTCGGCCGAGTCGACGTAACGACGTTGCCGAATGAGGGCAAGCACACACGTGATCTCATCGTGGCTTGAATCACGCCACGACACCACCAAACACCAGGATGAGAATTTCTGCGGCGGAAGACAGTCTCTCGGCCTGCGTGCTTCCAAAAATCATGGCGAGGAAATAAGCCAATTGAACCTAAATTCAGAGCGAGTACTGTGCCTGGGGCGCATACCAGGCCCTATGTCGAGAATTATGAGAAGTGTGAAACGGACATACTCAGTCGGTAATGAGATAGCGCAAACCAAAAATCAAGTCACTTATTTACTTATATAGTATTCGCCGCACAAGAAAATGAATGCCGATTTTTTTTTTTTTTTTACAAAAAGCTACTTCTAGACCGCTATGACCTGGTCTCGAGTCGATCGGGCGTATAGTCCATATCCTGGAGTCAAGGCGCATTATTTGCAGGTGCAGACCACTCCGCGTACAGGTCTCGTACTGGTAATACGACCTTTTGACCTTTTATCGAATGGAAAAAGTTGTGGAAACCAGGTTGCCATCTTGCAGTGTCTGTGGATCAATTACAAACAGGGCGAAAACAGCTCAAAAAGGAGACGCAGAACGAACTCCTAGCGGAATGTAGTATCCGAGAAGTCAGGATGAGGAGAAAGTGAAAAAAGTTTTTCGAATCTCTGTTCAGGACCTGGTCCGAGTCGAACGGACGTACGCTATTATAGCAATGCAACCAGAAATTCAAATTATTCACAGATGGGCCACTCCGCATCCAGGTCTCACACTCCCATATTCCACGCTCCAATTGATGTCTGCATTGCAATTTCTAAATACACGACATGGCATCGAGGGAGCAGCTCGTAGTATTAGTTTGTGGTTGAATTGGCCAAAGAGTGTGTAACATCGTACCACCGGCTCAAAATGGAGCCGCGGACACTGGGGGGAAAGAACTTTCTGGTTGCTCCTCTTCATACTCTTGAGGGAAAGCACATCATTTGCAGGTGCGGGCCATTTCGCGGCCAGGTCTTATGCTCCCCATATTCAACACTTCAACTTGTGTCCGCATTGCGATTTGTGAACACACGATATGACATCGAGACCGCAGGCCGTAGTACTAGTCTTTGGTTCAATCGGAACGGAGTTCCTGATCATACCACCAACCCAAAATGGAGCCGCGCATTCGTTGACGGTTGACCTTACACTGGGGAAAAAAGGAATTTCGCTGTTGCTCCATGACCTAGTTTTGAGTGACTCCATAATCGGGAAGAGAACGATCGATGCCACCGCGCGATTCCGCGCTCAGGTCTCGTACTGAGGGCAGAACATTCCAGGCAAAAAGCAGAATCGTTGATGCCCTGGTCCCGAGTCGAACGGGTACTGTCTGTCAGCATAACATGATATGCAGCTGCGGGCCACTCCGCTGCTAGGTCTTGTACTCCTCATATTCAACACTTCAACTTGGGTCCGCATTGCAATTTGTAACCACACGATATGGCATGGAGAAAGCAGGCCGTAGTACTGGTCTGCGGTTGAATTGACGGCCTTACACTGGGGAAAACAATTCTGAGGTCGCTCTAGGACCTGATCCCGAGTCGAACGGGCGTGGGCTGCATATCCGAGGGTAATGAATGTCGCTGGGCTATTCCGCGTCCAGGCCTCGAGCTACGAATATTTGACCTGTGCACTGGGGACCAGGTCACGGTGTGTGGTTCGATTCTAAGAAAGGTGATAGCAGCTCAAAACGGAGATGCAGAACGAGCACCAAGAGGAATGTAATTTGTACCCCTACTCCGTGAAGTCAAAATGAGAAGCAGAAGTTTGAATGAAAAAAAAACGAAGCGGATTGGACTTTTGTCCATGACCTGGTCCCGGTTCGAACGGGCGTACTCTGCATACTTGTTAAGAGAACGATGAATGTCGTACAGATGTGGGCCGTTCCGCGTCCAGGTCCTATTTTGCTGGGGCGAAGGCATGTTGCAAACTCTCATTCTCTCCCTTCTCTCTCTCCCTGATTCGCGCCCTCTCCGTCTCGCATTAACACAGAAGACAGAGCTTGTCCGCTCACTCTCGAGGCGCGGGATGCAAGTGCATTTTCTGCCTGTGTGTATGCATGTATTTTTGGAGAAAAGGTGAGCCGCGTCCGAATCACCACGTGCGCAATCAACAGCAGCAGCGGGAGGAACACGTGTCACGGCGCGGGAGGTGTAGGCGGGAGACCTCGGTGTACGAGAGGGAGAGGGAGTGCACACTTAACCCTTCACGGTCCGCTCGACCCATTGACGAGGCTGTACTCGCCGGGCCCGAGAGTGTTCCGCCCGCTCCGAGATTGTCCCGCTTCGAGAGTGCCCCGCCGTCGAGGTTGTACCTAGTCTCTCGCAGACAGACACTTCAACGGACGATCTCGTACCTCGATGTGCAGATTCGCCCGCCGCTGAACCGGGAATGTGATTGATAATTTACTCGATTTAGCTCGATGTACCTCGATTCCTCGATGTAGCTCGATGTGCCTCGAGTTCCCTAGCTGGACTTCTCACTGGGATGCACCCTCGATCTCTTTCTAAAACCACGTATTCGTCGTTGATTCTGACCCGCAATGAATTCCGAGATGGTTACCACTCCAAAAGCAACGATCCAAGGATACCGTTCATGTTGATATACATTTTTCTCTTCGACAGCAATGGTAGTTCCGAGATGCACCTTACACTCCTTTCAAACTAAATTATCGGTGATGTTTATCTCTAATATCAAAGGTCGAAATCACACTTTAATTTCGTCCTTGATTAGATCCCGCGTCATGCGATGCAGACACAACACACCGGTACGTATCTTACAAGAGGCCCCGCCGCTTTCCTTAACGCTAGTCGACTTGAATTTCGTTCTAGAGAAACAGCTTGTCCAGCCTCCACTAAGCATAAACACTAAGCATAAATTATAAGTCGTACATTAAATGTGACCGGCGCTATGAATGCTCGTATATATAGAGCTTTGATACTTCATCAAGTGGAGTTCGAAAGCCCTTGTGGATAGTGAGCCGGAGCCGCGGAGATAGAAAGCTCGGGCAGGTCCAAATTGATATAAAGAGGGCAACGCACAAGACCCCTGGCTTCATGCCCGGTTTCCTCTCCAGTTTACATGAACGTCCGGCCAGACATGAATCCAGTGTTGAGTAACGCGCCTCTATTGCTCCTACCTGCCGAAGTCGCCAAACAAATCGAATTATGGCGATACGTCGGAGCGGGAACTTCTGCGGTGGGTTCCATGGACAGGCGTCAACACCACCTTATATCTCTCTGTTAAGGTATTCATATGGGACATTTTGAGCAACTTGAAAGGTGACTATACGTTACTTTTCAAGTACAGGCCACGTTGGCCAGTAGTGGCCTATTTTCTGTCCAGGTGAGTTCAAATCGAAGTTCATGCGGCCTGCCTGGGGCTGACTTTGGGTAGAATCACATCCGCTGTGTATGTGATTGGTTTCACAATTTTCTTGAGTACGTGCGTAGCATTCCGTCGAATACCCTTCTCAAAGGTCACAGCCTATCCCCTTGGAGGATGCCGGACTTTTGAGCATGGACTTGAAATCCTCTATCCCATTGCCATTCCGTCTACATCGCTCCTCTTCCTCTTTCGTGTGCGCGCTATATATGGCGGTGCCCGCATAGTGACAATCATCTTCGGCCTCATGTGGGTCGTAGTGCTCGCAACTTGCATCATTGTTCCGTTTGCCACCGGCGGCGTTAACATTGGAACCACCCGTTACTGTATGATTAGTGAAGACGCCCCGTACTCTGCGATCGCGGGCATTGCTCCAGCAGTGTTCGACACGGCAGTCTTCATCGCAATTTCGTACAGGCTGATTGGAAATACTCATATTGAGTACTCTTGGACCGAAAAAGCACGCACATTCCTCACTGGAGCGTACCTCCCATCTCTCTCCAAGTCCCTCCTCGTCGACGGCCAGGTCTACTATATGTGAATGGAATTGATGTATCATGTACGACTCACTGAAACCTTATTTTCAGGATTACCGTGGTCAGCAACACTGTGACATCCATCATGGTTTGCGGTCCTCCGATTGGGGTCACGTACCGCTGCCTCCTTATCCTTCCTAATTTCATGCTCACTAGTGTGATGGCGTGTCGCGTATACCGCCACACCAGACTCAATCTAACGCAGCAATCCTTTCTGTTTCCCACCCACATTGCCCCAGATATTGGAGTCGAATTGGCTACTCAATCCAAGTCGCTACACTTCGTCTATCCCACGCAGCAAATGGGGACAAGGGATTGCGAAGTTGGAGAAAGGGAGGATCATGCATCAGAAAACGGGCAGTGTTAAACTTATGGTTCCTTTCTTCCAACCATGATTTGATGGTCACACATACATCTGTAGGGTAATATCTATTCCTACATAGTATAAACATTTTTATATTATTTGGTTGCGATAACTGTGTTCGAAGAATCTATATGAAGTTTGCTTAATCAACTGCTGTCTCAACATAAAATCACGTTCAGCGAGTGTTCAAGTTAACAGTCTGCATTGGAAGGTCCCTGAGACTACATTGCTTACTGCAGTAGAATACACCCGTTAACCGTTCTGTCAAACCTTGATCTTGTTACAGCTCTTTGCAGTACAACAGGTGCCGTCCGTTTTTTTTCTGTTTTCACAATTCTTCATGAGAACAGCTGCCCTGAGCTCAGTTCTCAACTGTTTCCCTTCAAATTAGGCTCATTTGATTCACATTGAAAATCCACAGGGGATAGAATACCAGTATTTTTGATTCTTTCACGTAATATAATTTCTTCCGGAAAAACTTGGTGCTCAATAGGACACCTGTAGCACTTGGAATACGGCCTTGATTGGCCTAGTTTTGGATATTCTTATACTTGTTTGGTGAGGCCACCGCATTAAGCGTGGCGTGACTCGTACTTGGGAAATTTGTAATTACCATATTTTATGTCTTGTTTCTTATCCCGTGGCTTACTATACCGACATTAAGCCTCGAATACAATTTTGTGTGCAGTGATAGTAAGAAACGACAGAGGAATTTGACATTCAGATGCACCAAACGGCATCGTTGGGTGCCGATCATGTGCCCTGGCAGCCCTGCACGGGGCTTGAAGTTTCGGCATCACATCATGCCGAATTCTTCTCCGCTTCTTTGGCCACGTGCACCGGCGCCTAGTTTTCCCTCTTGCTTCTTGCCACCACCGACAATATGCCTTCGTTGAGGTAAGTGATTTGCCCGCAGTTCGTAGTCATGCCGTGAATGAAGTAAATTGCATGAGGCTAATAATGCAGAGCAGGTGCGTGAATCAGGACGGGGCCATTCATGCTTTCGCCGGGCACGCATGCCAATCGTGGATCTCACTGTGTAAAACTCAAAGAAAAACCTAGATGGAGGGTCCTCGGTGACAAGATGCAGTTTGGATGCACTGGCAGCTCATGTCGTGCTGTGGGTGCGTGCACTAATCCGATTTCTTCACGGCAACCGTATAAATCAAGCCAGGTATGAACTACAAATGATTTTATAGCGTCTGTAAAGAGAGACTACGGCAACCCTAAGTACCAAATCATCCCCGCATCCCTCTCCTTCGATGGCGCCTCTGCCCCCTCTGCACCATAGCCACCCTCCGAGTCCACATCTGTTCGACCCGCATGCGGTGGATACGGACCTCGTGTCGTGTGCCTCTGAGACGGCCAGTTCGCGAAGAGCATGCAAAGCCCAAACGCAGCGCCGCCGTGTCGTGCACCGGGTGCATGTTTGATGTCGTTTCTGTTTTTGTCCCAGCGCGGAGTGCTGAATCCCATTGGCGCAATGTATGCTCGCGTCTAAGCTACCACTTACTGAGCCATTATTTGCTCACACTGTTGTCGTCATTCGCTCAAGGAGGGGACGGATTCAGCCTCAACTTGGGGATGAGTGGCCCTCAATCCTTGCCCTTCCCAGCCGCCTTCTGCGCCTTGCCGTCGTGCGCACCACCTCCGCACCACGGTACCAGGCGATGTTTTCGACTTACCCAGTGTGGCAGCAAGTGACACATCAGCGCATCTCTGCCTCCACGTCCCGTACCCACTAGAGCGAGTCCTGCATGCGAGGGGGTCCCGCGCGCCGCATCACTGTCAGCGCGCATCAGCCGCATCTCCATCTCCGCTCCCGCACACCCTTCCCAATAACGTCTGGGCTAAGCTCATGGGCCACCCCCCCGGTGTTCACGACATGTCTTCCGCGCACGCGTTTGGGTGAAAGTCATCTACGTGGCGGGCGAGGATGGGTTAGGATGAGATGGTCTTGTGCATGAATGTGGTAGGTAAGCGAGTTCCTTCCTGGACTTGAAGCCTGGCTCTTTATCTGGGAGGTATGCACGGAGTTGCGGGTGGGAACATTGTACGGGGCTCTCGTTGGCGGCACGGAGGGACGAGTTGATACCGAAATGGGGACCAACCCGGATGGAGGAGACGTTGTATGTAACGCGCTCCTCCTTGGTGGCACTCACAATATCGGGGAGGTGCGGGGGCGACGCGCTCGTTCCTGTTGGCTCCCGATCTGGGTGTGTTGTTGGGGTGCGAGGAGCTGTGCGGAGGAGGACTTGCGTATACTCGCGGGGCTTGAAGGAAAGATCAATGTCGCATCGAGGAGATGGAGATTCTTGTTTTGGAACCGACGACGAGGACAAAATGCGGAAAAACAACCCCGCAGCACGGGTACGATCTGTGCACCTCACTCCACGCATACACCCCCGTACGTGGACACCACTAGCACAGTGCACACCGGTGCCACTTGTGCCGAAGTCCATGAATGTGAGTTTGCCTTCCATCCGCGGGTGGGACGGCTCTGCAGTGCCGCCTGCATACACTCTATCTAAGCGGCATGTCCGAGGCCATGCAATGGACATGTATTGGCAGATGTGCGCTCCAGCACGCACGGGCGTAGCTGCGCGGGCTGCACGCGGGCGCTGCGGCGAGGACAGTCACACTGAGCTCAGGCGCTAGCTCCACCAGCATGCGTGCAGCGCCTTCGCCGATGGTCACCTCGCTTGACGTCACTCGTTGACACCCATTCTTCGTTTTTCTGTCTCGATATTGCACTTTCGCACTGATCGCAGGGAAGACGTTTCTCTTCGTATTCTGGAGGCAAGAGGGTATTCGATATATGCACACCGCAAAAAAAGGGAAAAAACTGTGATGGAAACCACAAATGCCGATTTTGCATTATTTAAACTTCATCATGAAGAGCTCCTTCTTCACTCTGTTCTGGGACTTGGATGAAATTCTGAATACTCTGTGGATTGTTGCATGCAGCACCGTCCTTCAGCTCTTGTGTATCTGTCACAGACTGTGCAAGCCCTCTAGGTCAGCCACTTCGGCTTCTGTATGTGCTGCATCCTCCGTGCGGCCAAGAAAATGCAAATCCTTTGCAAGGACGGGCAGAGACCTGATATGGAGACGAAGAAGAGCAGGCCGAGTCTGTGTACTGGTGCGGTAATGGTTAGCCGATTCTCCCTGGGCGCGTAGGGCATCTTCGTGCAGGCCGATACTACGAAGATCGCGGGCTAAGCTATGCAAGGAGCGGGCGGTGAGTTCGAGATCGGTCGCAGCCAACTTCCGAAAACTTTCAGCTTCGTTCTTCTCCGCATGGGACGCATCTTCGTCGTGATTCAACTTGTGGAGGAATACGGCCAGAGAGCAAAGTACAGTGGCAAGTCCCGCTTTGCCCTCTGGCTCGTCGTCGCCGGTACTTCTGTGCAGGTCCGCAGGTTGCGCCGCTGCTTGTGCTGCATCTTCCGCACGACCGACGTTACTGGGAGAAAATGCCGGATTCTCGGGAGAGTGCGCACACAAACGTATGAGTAGGTTCTTGCGCGAACGGGTGCCCAACGTGGTAAGATCGGGGTCTGTCGCAATTATTATGCAGTAGAGATCAACTGCTTCCTGCACCATGATAAACGAATCTCCGTGCCGGCTAGGGCACGCAGAAATACGCCGAGATTTTCCGCAGATGCAGTGAGACGCAGTGCGAGGATGGGGTCTGTTGCCTTAGGAAGGTTGCGGTACAGCTTGATGGCCTCTTCACAGACAAGCAATGCGTCTTCTCCCCGATCACCAAGCTTGTGCAGATGCGCACTCAGCACGTCTAGCGAGCTGGAAATATCGGCACTTGGGGAGGATGCCATACTGAGGGCATGGAGTTTGGTCGCGCTCAGATCCTGTGCCGCATTCTTGCAAAGAAGCTGGACTACCTCCTCGTATGCGCACAAGGCATCAGCTCCACGGCCGGCATCATTGAGATGTATACCGAGGGCATGTAGTGACTGCGCAAGATCCCAGGTGGCTGCAGGGCCCACCTCTGCCAGCGTGCGACGCAGATCAACGGCCTCTTGACCGACTTGAAGGGCATCGGTGTTCCGACCGACTGCCCTTAAATGTGCGCCGAGGCTGTACAGCGAGGTAGCTAGACCATGCATGATAACTGGCCCCGGATTCGTCTCTGCAAGCTTGCGAAACCGTCCAACAGCTTCTGCTACCTTTGGTACTGCATCCTCGTGGCGGCCCATTCAATTGAGTACCGTATCCAAGTCATTCAATGCAGCCGCGAGATCTTTCGATGTGCTGGGGTCCTTTGCAGCTAGCTGACGACAAAGCTGGATGATTGCTTCGTGGATATGGAATGCGCCATCAAGGCAACCCGCCACCCTGAGTGCTTCTCCCAGCGCAAACAATGCTACACACAAATCCACGCCTGATGTGGTAGGGTCCTTCGCATACTGAATCATGGTATACATAAATACGACGCGGAGCGGATCGAACTGACAATCTTCCCAATGTATCGCTTACGTGTATGCACCGCCTCTTAAATCTAATGAATCTTAGAGAATCTAATGGAATGTTGTAACAAAAAAAACACTGCCACTAGAGGGCATTCAAAAATCTAATGGAAAATGAGCACTGCCACTAAAATCATTACGAACGGTAAATCACTACAGCAAGACAACGAGGTCGGAAAAACGGCGCTCTCGAGATGTTATGAACGATTACTAAAGTACTCGTAACATGATAATTCTATTGATCAGGCCGGGGAGCCACGTATTGCGGGCCCCTGATAGATTCTTCACATATAAAAACAGCGTGAATAGAACCCCTTCACCCACTTTCCTGCTTGAATTTATTTTCATATTCTGCTGCTGCGGCCTTAAATATCTCGGGAACTGCTGCTGCGGGAGACCGTCTTCTACTTGGGTTCGACTCAAACTACTGCTTCAACCCTGGACATCCACTCCTCAATGAACTGCCACTGTGCTCTCAACGCTGAATCTCGCACTGGTTGTGTCCTGCCTGCTGCCTTCCCGCCCCTGATTGATTTTCATCTCAGTCAACCTCTTCAATCAACATCAAAGCCCAGGTTTACCTCGAATCCAATTCGTAGTTCTGTCAAGATTCCGTCTTCATATCCATTGCTCCCGTTCCATCTCCGCGCATATCGCAGGACATCACCGCCACTCAGCCAGGCCGTCAAATCCACTTCGCGGGTCAATATTCAATTCAGAGCTCGCAGTTGGTTTACTTTGGCATTCAATTCAATTCACGGCTCACGGCTCACGGTTCAACCAATCGTCGACCAAAATTCAATTTGCTGCGTGCGAATTGAATTCCATTGCCAAATCGCGGTATTGATACACGTCGCAGCTCAATCGGAATCATTCATTCAATCTACACTTCAATCAAAGTCGCCCTCTGCGCTTCAATACCGAGTGTGGCTGTTCTATATAGATATTGTCGAGCCGCTTACTGTGATTTCATCCGTCCCGTGCCGTATCTAAGTACAACGCAGCTAATCTTTCGGAGGATCTTTGCAAACGCCCCCTCGTCGGTGCATGCATGCGTTCCAACTTTCAACTTCCAACTTCTCAGTCTCGTCCTGCCAGTGGGCACCAAGAGCGATCTGGATTCGGGATCCGTGCCTCGATCAATCCTCAATCAAATTGATTGGTTGTGTCCTGGAATTACATGAATTTCTCTTGCTGCAATTACTGAGTCGGGCTTGGATGTCGAGAAAGTAATATTGATAAGTAATATTAATGTTGTTGTCGCAGGGGAAACTGAATTCTGAATCCTGTAATATATATATCAGATCAAAGAAGACAAATCAACCTGCATTATATTAATTTTGTTTTCTCTCGTCATTGTTCATTCCTTCCCTTCAAGTCCCTTCTGCATCATTTCTGCATCTACATCATAAGTTTCCGTCGCCTCGCCTGGGGCGGTATCCAGTCACCCTCTTTATAAAATGAAGCTGCTCTGTCTGAAGCCATTTCAAACTCCATTCGTCACAACTGGCTGCTCGGCCGCGAAGCGGCCTCGTATTCCATTCTTGGTCCAGCAGATGGTGCCAGGACCCCTGACAATGCCTCTGGAGGCTAGGGCCCGCCGCGTCGGACAAAAATTTGAGATTTTGACCCTAAAACCTAGGTCCAAACCGGACAAAAATAAGGGGTTGGAGCCGGGGTACCTAGGCCCCGGGTCCGGACAAAAGTGTCGACTCAGGTCTGTCTGAATATCAGGTATGTGCCCGTATGGTCTTCATATTTAACTCTCTTTTTGTTGGCGTGTTCGAGCCCCGGGGAACACCATTTTACAAATCCGATATCCGTCAGAAGCTTTAGCCATACAAAGACAATCACAATTTTTTTCTGCATCCCGCCATTACATTACCCCGCCGTCTGGTGTACGCACTACTTATGCCTCCTGAAGCCCTTGACATCGATGCACCCTTCATCCCATCAGACTGGATTGGGAAGAAGAAGGAATACTTGACAGAGCACTTACCTTTCGCCGTTGTAACGGCCAGAAATGCCGTATACAAGTTTCCAGCGTGCGCAATAAAACTATGGTGCCTAGGGCCTCCACCCGTGACCGTCGCGACGGTTCGACGGCACCCGTTTGACGGGTGCCGTGCCCGTCCTGTCGGCAATTTTTTGTCTGTTCCAACGGCCCGTTGAAAAACGGCCGTGACGGCCGTTTAAACGGGTGTTCTGATTGGGGTTTCAAACCAGAGATCTCAGTGATTGTTCTGTGGGGGGATTCATCCGTCTTCACAGACCTACCTTTTGAATGCCCTACTACATTTCTTGGGGGCAAAATCCGAGAAAGAATTCGGTCTATTGTGATATTCGGCAAAGTCCGCAAATGATTGCCGAAGTTCAACCCAAAGTGTTTGTGCAGTTTGTCTTATTGAAGGGTCAGTGAGGATGAGAATGGTAAGAGAATACTAAATCAATGATAGGAAAGTTGAAATCCATTGATTTGCGGCTGAAATATAGGCTGAATGTCAAGAAACAATGATACTAAACCCGTTACCGTTTTTACGGCCGTTACGGCCGTCCCGTCACCCGTCCCGTCCCGTCAGAGAGACGAAAACGAGAAAAACGGCCGTCGATTCGACGGCCGTTGCCGTCACGGTAACGGGTGGAGGCCCTAATGGTGCCGGTAGCGGGCTCCAGGCGGGGTAATATCGGATCAAAACTGCGTCAACTGAGAACGGAGTTGGAAATGGCTTCAGAGGGGGTGATATAAATGCCGGCATCTCCTTCACTGCGTGAGTTCGATCCCATTCGCATCCAACATCGCACCTTAGCCTTGCATAAATATGCCACTTCGTTTTCAACAAATGCACGGCCCCATAGGGCTGCCGCCCGTGACCGTGGCCACGGTTACACGGCACCCGTGGCACGGTTCCCGCGCCCGTCACGTCAGCCATTTTTGTGGCTCATCGACGGCACGGGTACGGCACGGGTTTGAACCCCGACGGCCCGTACAAAGACGGCCGCCACGGCCGTAATATGGGTGCTTTTTTTATCCCCTCTGAAAGACGGTTTGCAACCCATGGTAAGTTCCTACCCTTTGTCCCACTGCTAATAAACATTGTTACCTTCCCTTTTATCATTTTTTGTTCAACCTGTGCTCAATGTAGGCAAGCTTGGCGGCAGTTACCGGAAATTGCCGACCCTGATAGCCGAGTTCAACTCAGTTGATTCATTCATTTCCTCGCGTTTTGTACATCCCGTCCATTTTATAGTCTCAAAAGACGAAGTTCCAACCTTCTATATTATCAGAGTTGCGAGGAAGCGAATATATACCTCGGTGAGTGCCTGGACATCTGCTACGGCTTTGAATTGACCTCTACCATCGTTAAAGGGTTAACTGAAGCTTCAAGACTACTGATTCACGCGGAGAGATACTCAGGAATGCCGTTTTGAAACTCTAAACCAGCCAATGAACCCGTGATGGCCGTAACGGCCGTCCCGTTTTCCATCCCGTCCCGTCCAACTTTTTCCAGTTATCTCAACGACCGTGAAAGCCACGGCCCGTACCGTGGAACACCCGTCGATTCCACGGCCGTTGCCGTCACGGGCACGGGTGGCAGCCCTACGGCCCCAGCCGCTCGTACATCGAGCAGATAGATACTCACTTACTTATGCCGCCGATGAGCCAAAGGTAACGAGAGAAACACCTGTTGTAAGAGGCGAACAAGCTCATGGCCGGTGTACGTCTGCAACTCCGGGGGACCTCGGATACTGGAGCCGTGCTAGTCGTATATGTGCTTCATTTGACGATACTTCATGTCCCTCAGTCACGCGAATTCATACATTGAAGCAGTTGAAAGAATTTCCGGCTCACCGTGGTAATAGGTGCGGAAGTAATCGTGGTGGTGCGTCACTAACAGGACCCGCTTGCGTGGTGACTAACGTGCGGTTGAATGTATTATAAAACGTGAGAGAGTTCCAGATCGCATGCGCGCTGAATGCTACCGACCATACTCAGGACGCACGCCATCATGTGCATGGCTCAAGTTCTTTATTCTTCATCGTCTTTGAGGGGCATGTCAAGCGCCGCAGGAGACCTGCAGCTTGGTGGCCACACTATTCGCACAGGAGGCATATTTCCACACCGATGGTCTTCGTCCATCATGCAGGAGCTGGTCGCGGGTACAGATGTGGCTCGCCATCCACACCCACGGGACCTGCGCAATTCACATGCACTGGCCATATATATCCGAGAAGCGTGGACGAATACTACGCCTCCACCCTCGGAATGCCCCCCATCTCTCCTAAGATCCTTGACAAGACTCTTGACTACACCGTAGTAGTGGTGAATGCACTGCGGGATGTGGCGGCCGCAACCCAGATCCCTTTCGTCAGCAATGCTTGCACGTTGACGTTGAGAATCATTCCTATGCTGCAGGTACGGATTTTTGACATAGCTTGCATTCTAGAACACATCCTATTCAAATATAGAACACCAAGTTTCAAAAGGACAGATGCCTCAGGATTGTCGAGGACATTCATCATGTGCTCTGTATACTCGTGAACCTGTCTGCCTACGCAGAGGACATTCATTCCCCAAGGATGCTCAATCAAATCGCGCAATATGTTTTGTGGGTCGAATTTGTTGCATCAATTCATTTATTTCCACTGACGTTTGCTCTGATCCCAGAACTCTCCAAAAAATTGATTCGTGTTTGAGAGCCCAGCGTGAGCTCGGTACGATTAAGCGGCTGTTTAAGCAAAGCGAACTCGCCACGCAGTTCGGTAATTGCGAGACAGAGTTAAAGGCAGTTTTAGGGAGTTTCACGGTTGGTCGAACTGTTCAGGCTGGCATTAAAGTTGACTTTGCTTTCGAAGATGAAGCAAGGTGTCAACCTCGCTGCTACTCTTGTCGAGTTCAGTCTCGAGGCCGAGACACGGCACCAAGAACTTTTGGAACTCATTTCATCTCGGAGTGGCTCATTTGACACTCTGTCTTCAGTGAGCTTTTCCCAATAATTTGTAGTGCTAACTTCATAGTGGGACTTCTCAGATTGGTAAAAAATCCCTGAACAACAGGTGATGTGCTCAAAAAAGGAATAGAAATCTGTCCTGAATACTCTGTCTTATCTAGTTCTGGCTCGTTCTCGTTGCTCCCTGCTTCCCCCAAAATATTTCATGGAAGGGAGTCGGAGCTTGAACAGCTGGTCCATACCCTGCTCATTACGCCTGCTCGCGTTGCAGTATTGGGTTCAGGTGGGATGGGAAAGACGACCTTGGCTGTGGCAGCCCTTCACAACCCCGGAGTGATTGACAAATACCCGGCCCGTCACTTCATTACTTGTGATTCTGCTCACACGAACGATTCGCTGGTCGCAATCATCGCTTCTAGTATCGGGCTCGAGGCGTCCCACGGGTCTATCAGACACATAATCCACCAGTTTTCCACAGGCCCAGCATGCCTGGTCATACTAGATAATTTCGAGACACCATGGGAACCAGTAGATGGTCGGGCAAAGGTTGAGGAGTCTCTGTCACTGCTGACTGATATACCACATCTGGGACTTCTTGTACTACCACTTTCCTCCAAATGCTCTCTGCTGACTCGTTTCTCAGATTACAATGCGTGGCACCGAGAGACCCAGCAAAGTCAAATGGACTCGCCCATTCCTGCGCCCTTTGAGTCCCTTACCCTTTACGGCTGCCCGTCAAACCTTCATTGAAATTGCAGACGAAGCTCACCATGACTCGGAAGTTGAACGGCTACTGAACATCACAGATAACGTCCCCCTGGCGGTTCAGCTGATTGCCACCGTTGCGGGTTCAGAAGGATGCCAGGCAACCCTAGAGCGATGGGAACTGGAGAAGACTGCCATGCTATCTGCTGGTTATGACAAAAGGTCGAATCTGGAGCTTTCTATTGGTATATCTCTTTCAAGTCCCCGCATCTCGGCCTCACCATATGCCGTGGAGCTTCTCAGTCTGATGTCACTCCTCTCGGATGGGATTTCGGACATTGATCTAGCGCAAAGCAAAATACCCATTCCTGATCTGCCCGAGTGCAAAGCAACATTGATCCGCACCTCACTTGCCTATGTTGATCATGCAGGGCAATTGAAGGTGTTGGCACCAATCCAAGAGTATATCCACACTGTGCGACCTCCGTCCAGCCTGCTGGTGCAGCCTCTTCGTGCCCACCTCAACAAGCTCCTTCAGCTGTGGTGGAATTTCAGAAACGACTCGTCATCTACCAGCAGCTTGATCCCTCGGCTGGTATCCAATCTGGGAAATGTACATAATGTATTGCTCCACGGACTCGATGGCGATCTTGCAGACCTTGCAGAAACCATGCACTCTATAATCTTACTCAGTCGCCTGAACGTAGCAATGAATCGTGGTCTCACCCCACTCATGTCCCGCCTGCCAGCGTTGCTTCATGGGATAGATGACCATCAACTTCATGGGGAGTTGATCACTGAAACTTTCCGAGGGTGCCAGTTTTACACAATCGATAACCCGGCAGAGCTGATGGATGAAGCGGTTCAACATTTCCGCACAATTAAAGATCTGGAGGGCGAAGGTGAGTACTATTTGTCACAATTTGTTGCCTTGAATGCAATTCAATGCACACACTTAGCTCGTCTCTATAATGCGGCTGCATTATATTATCTTGCTCATGCCAGGAATCGGGAAAAGGCGCAAAATTTATATGGTTCTGCGGTCTCCGTGGCGTGCCAATGCAATTCTGGGGCGGTAAAAATCCGCGCCATGCTAGGCCTGGCTATGATACATTGGTTCAATGGAAATTACTCCCAAACGCTGAAGCTGGCCCGTGAAATACACCGCTTCTCTGTGGTTGCGGGGAATATCCAGGGCGAGCTCTCCACCATCCGCTGGCAAGCCATATGTTACACGTTGCTTGGGGACTTCAAGCATAGTATACAACTGCTGGGCCAGGGACTGGAGCTGCTGGTCGGGGCAGGTCTTAAAGGCGGGGAGGACGAGAGTCGGCTGATGAACTCCAAGGCAGATGCATACCAACTCAAGACAGAATACAGTGAGGCCCGACACATTCATGTTGTCATATTGCGCCAGTCTTCGGCGATGCTCACGCCGGTGACACATGGCTATGTTCTCGTCAATATTGCATTCCTGGATATTGTTACAGGCGCCAGCGCGGATATTGCAACGCGCAATCTAGACGCCGCAGTCTCTATCTTCCGGAACATACAATACTCACGCGGCATCACCTTTTGTGATTTGTTTCGTGCGGACTTGCAGCTTCGTGAAGGCGATGCTGGAGAGGCACGTGTCGAGTACGTACGACTTTTCGCCGGTGTGAAAACGACCGAAAAGGACATTGCCTGTGCGTGCCTGGCTAAGCTGGCAGACCCCGCAAATTATATGCACACCGTCGCTGAATCGGCACGATGGGCTGGTGTCTTTCTGGCATTCACGATGCGTACATCGGCATGGAATATGGTGGCGATCCACCAGGCGTTGCGGTGCCTGGGAGATGTCCTCGCACGGCAGGGGGCCGACGACACAGCTCTTAGCATTTTAACCGTTGCGCTGGAAGGTTTCACGTGGATGGACGTCCACCAGAGTAGGGCCGAATGCATGCGGACCATGGGCGAAATTTATTTCGGACGCGGAGAAATTTCCAAGGCATCCGCTTTGTGGAAGGATGCCAAACCACTGTTTGAACGATCACTGCAGAGTAAAGAGGTGGCTGAAATGGACACTAGGCTCGTAAAGATCGAGCTCCCTCACAATGAGGATACGCCATAGCTTTCATGGGCTCCATCACATGTTGCACTGGATTCGGACGTCCTAGTTGAACTTGATAGAGATCGGCGGGGAACTGTAAAGGTTTAATTAAATGCCGTTGGGTTTGCGTATAATTATGATATTCGTGCTCCGTGGCTCTTCGTAGTTACTCTGTCTGTGTTTCCAAATCCAAATCTGAGCATCTAGAGAATCCATTTACTTATCAAATTATATCTGATTCAAGTTTAGGTAAAACAGATGGATGAAATATATTCATTGACTGTGGAGCGCAGGTAGGTGTGACGGGATTATCCCGCCGTCGAGGTTTTCTGCCGCCGAGCCTGTTTGCCGCGCCACCCGCGTGCGCGTCGAGCTTGGACTCTGCAGAGCCGCCGGCCTCGTGCGCTGCGCAGAGCCGCCTCCGCCGTCCCCAACGCGAGCACGCCGACCGACTTCTCCTTCTCACAAAGTATAGAAAAGGAATGAAGTGTGTGTAGACGTACGAGACACAAGGAGTCAAAGGGCGGTGCTTGGATGTGGTCTGGATGGATGGATGGATGAAGACGAGACGACGAGGCGGCGTGGGCACTCGACAGTAAGGGTGTAAGCCCAGATGCAGAATGAGCCTTGATGAGGTGACGTTCGCCCTGCCTCCTCCGCCCGAAGAAAGCGAAACTTGTATGCTTTGAGTGAGAGGAGACTCAACGGACGAGCCCAAGCCTGGGTTGATATGTATGCCCCAGGACAGCGGGTGTGTTGACGGACAGCGGTGTCGGAGTCGCCTCGCTCTGCACGGGGGGACGAGGGGTCCTCGGCGGCGGCTGGGGCGGGTATGGGACTGGGGATGCCTTCGACGAACTGGGAGTCGGCGGGGCCGGGGCGCGGGCTTGAGGGCGAGGAGGCACCGGGCAGCACGAACCCGTGGGGGGGAGTGCGGGGTGTGGGAGAACAGGTGCGGGCGCGAAAGCGGACTTGGGGTCGTTGATAGAGGGCTGAGTAGCAGTTTACGCCGTCGGAGACGGAGGTAGAGGCGAAGGAAGCCGCTAACGAGTCGACGTGGGTGGGATGTGCCGCGGTGCTCAGCGTCCTCAGCGCACTGTCGTCGGTCACAGGTAAGTCGGCAAGGAAGGGCGGGTACAACGAGGCTACACTGGGGTCGGTGTCGAGACTCGAGGAGGCTACAAGCAACAACTTGAATAAGTGGATTGACAATAGGAAGAAGACGCATCGAGATACGCCACCACGCACTGCCGCAAGTAGGTGGCCAACGCTTGTCATAGTGCGCTGCACGTCGTCTTGGGTAGGCAAGTATCTTGACTGTATCCAGCATCGTCGACTCGCTGTTCCGCCAGCTCCTCGTGAATGAGCCGGGACGAGGTTCGTGGTTGTGGCCACGGCGCTAGCATTGAAGGAGGACAGTCCATCGTGTTGCTTTTATGGCGGCGCAGAGCCGTTGGAGCGATGAGCATGATGTCGAGGAAGCAAAGTGTCGTGGAGGCTGGCGCCAAGCAACGTCAAAGGGCGCTTGGTCGGCCCGCCCTTTCCATTGGGCACATGATTAAATTTTTATTGCCGACTATCCTCGGATCAATCTGAACGCTTCTGAGTTCGACCCGATCAAGGACGCGTTTGGAAACTCACGCCGAGGGCTGCTACGGGCGGCTTTTGGCCTTGGTTCGGGGGGAGGAAGAAGAAGAGACCGAGAGAGTGACAACGGTTTGACGGTCCGAAAGCCGGATCGAGCGTCTGCCGCGGCCGACTCTGACGTCCTGATGACGAGGTGCGTTCTTTTGCTCTGTTTTCCTCTTGCATTTCTCTGACCATCTTGAAGTGGGCGTGATAGCATTTCGATGGCGTATCACCTGTTTCGAGTTCTCTTCCAAATGTCCAACAATGTATTCAGGGGACTGAATAGCAATGTCTCGATGCTGTACGTAGTGTTGTGCCGGGTCTGGCCTCAAGCCCAAGCCTGACCTCTGACCCGGGCTTTGAAGCCTGACTCGAGCCCGACCCTTCCCTGGGCCTGGCTAGTGCTGGGGTCGGGCTCAGATTTTTTGCAGGCCCGTGACCCGGGCTTGCAGGATTTTTGAGGGCATTCATGGCTCGGCTTTGTACGAAGTGCAAGTCCGACCACATACTTCAACTCATACTCGACATGGTAAGTATTAGGCTACATACGCGACGTTGACATCAATCGTGCCAGTTCAACTTCTTTGATGTTGATTCAAATTCCTTCATTGAAAATCATTCTTCTAGCACGTCCATAACTAGTTAGCTAAACTTTTAGGTTTAGCTGCCCTGGGGAAAATGGATTTTGTCCCATTTCATTACAAGAACAAACAGAAGATTTTCATATGAAATTGTTCACAATACAGAATCAGAGTAATAGAAAGCCGCTTGAGAAGCATTTTAAATTAAAATGTCAGATCTGCTTTTCCTCTGCCTTATGTATGAAGGTCCTTATTGGACAAAAGGCTTTTTCTGTGTTCATTACCTTGAGATCTTCCAAGAACTTCAAAGATCTACAAAGAGCTGAAAGCTTTCTCAAGATCTTTGAAGATCTCTGAAGATCTTCAAATCAGAGATCTTCAAAGAAATGAACTTTTTGAGGGCACAGGTGGGTAAGATCTCTGAAGAAATAGATGCCATTTGCACATTGAGACATCTCCATTGATCTTGCAAGATATTCCACAATCTTTAATGTGAGTGGTTGTTTGCCTTTTGTCAGAGATCTTGAGAGAGATTGATGGAGAACTAGGACCCTCACAATCATTGTTCTTTGAAGAAATACAAAGAACACTTGAAAGTGCAATTGTCTGTTGGGGTGGGTTCTAATTTAGTGATCCCATCAGGCAGTGTGCTGGGGTCCTGGTACTCCGTGACAATACTCATATGGGCTGATTCATGTGTCAAAGAGCGGACAACTCAACATTGATTGATATTTGATCGGGACAGTGATTTGTTGCTTTGCTCTCTCCCTTATCATTAGATTTCACAGCTGCACACTAGTGCACCATCTCACTGCAAGATCCCAAGGCCCAAGCTCCTGAAACTTGCTCGCCTGACTTGCTGAGTTCCTTAGCTGTCTGACCATCTCATCCTACTTGTCACCTCATGCTTCCTGGAAAAGGGTAGAGAGAGAGTGTGCATATTTGTGCTGTGTGGATCTTATTTCTTGATGTAAGGGAACAGCTTTCACTTCAAACTAATTTGTATTATGATATCTGACAGCCTTGCAGATAAGATGTTCACAAAAGGAAGGTGGTTGAACTGGGTAATAACTGCTGACTCCGTACCTATCACACTGTGACACATTGGCAGATGACGCCGTTGAGACCCCAACACGAAATTTTGATTGCGAAGGCAATGAATAATCAATGAAAATATGCCCAAGATCTTGAACTTTCTCTGAAGACTTCGAAATTTCAGGTGATACACCTCACCTTTCCGAAATAGGATGTTTGTTGTAGATGTTCAAAGAAGTCGGTCGAAAACTGTGGTGTGGCTGTGCAATAAAAAGATGTCAACGGATTGAAGAACAAATTTCTCTGTAGATCTTTGAAGATCTTTCGAGATCTTTGATGTTGACGAAATTCAGTTGAGATCTTTGAAGATCTTGAGATTTCTTCAAAGATCTCAAGAAAACGAGTCCGAAAAGTGCACAAACTCATGTTTTGTCCTATAAGGACCCTCAAACTTATGCCCATTTCTCGTATTTTTTGGCCCATATACATTTTTTAGCGCCCTACTGTACAATTTCGATCAATTCGGCATGGGTTGTGACCCGTGACCGAAAACATCTATTCGGCACTTTGGCAACCATCCAATTTTGGTGTGACATCTTCAAAAATTCGGCACTCAAGACGAAAATTTTCGAAAAATCCCCCTTTTTTGCACCTGCAGGGAAGATTTGGCTCGGATGTCACAAATTTTACGTTCGGCACTAGGTGCCATGACCAGTGACCGAGACCAAAATTCGTGACAGCACAGGGGGTGCGTGATGCGTGACCGCCAAATTGATCGACATTGTACAGTAATCTCGTTCAGCTGGTGTGTAATTTTTGCTTCATGTTGATTCACATGTTCCTTCAGTGTAAGTAGCTAAACGGTTCAGCCAATGATTTGAGAAAGCCGCGGCTTCACGATCAACACGGAGTTGATACATACTATC